>OZ024920.1:25456501-26656501 GCA_964017225.1 Netelia inedita
TCGTTTCGGTGAAATCATTCAATTTGGCAGCTAATGCCAGATTAATCATGCCACCAAAACGAAATGCTATTGGTAGATCCACGCGTAAATCAAAAAAGCAAAAAACATTACGATCTTCAGAAACAGACGATCAACGAGAAGCAAGGCTAGAACCCGTTCGTGTACGCACTGCTCAAGTCCGTTCGTCTCAAAGCCTCGACCAACGAGAAGCAAGGCTAGAAACCGTTCGTGTACGCACTGCTCAAGTCCGTTCGTCTCAAAGCCTCGACCAACGAGAAGCAAGGCTACAAACCGTTCGTGTACGCACTGCTCAAGCACGTTCGTCTGAAACTCCCGACCAACATCAAGTTAGACTGCAAACCGTTCGTGTACGCGTTGCTCAAGCACGTTCGGCTGAAACTCCCGAACAACGTGAGGTAAGACTGGAAACCCTTCGTGTACGCAATGCTCAAGCCCGTTCGGCTGAAACCCCCGAACAACACGAGGTAAGACTGGAAACCGTTCGTGTACGCACTGCTCAAGCCAGTTCGGCTGAAACCCCCGAACAACATGAGGTAAGACTGGAAACCGTTCGTGTACGCACTGTTCAAGCCCGTTTGGCTGAAACCCTCGACCAAAGACAGGTAAGACTGGAAACAGTTAGATTAAGATTTGATCGATCTAGACGAATACTCAATCATGATTTAAATCTTTGTGCGTTCCGATACGATGCTCATTATGAGTATAATCTTCATAAAAGTGTGGTCATTGGAAAAATGAACAAAGTGTGCGTGTATTGCAACGCGTTGAAATTTAAGAGTGAAACACAAGGAATGTGCTGCGCGGGTGGTAAAGTTCAATTGCCAGAATTAGATTCACCACCTGAACCATTATTAACATTTGTATCAGGAGAAACAAGCCAATCAAAACATTTTTTGGAAAACATACGAAAGTATAATTCGTGTTTTCAAATGACATCGTTTGGTGCAACAAATATCGTGCGCGATAATTACATGCCCACGTTCAAAGTGCAAGGCCAAATTTATCATCGTACAGGATCATTACTACCACTGCAGAATGAAGATCACAAATTTCTTCAAATTTATTTCATGGGAAATACTGATGACCAAATTGATCAACGTTGCGGACTTAATACTGGAACAAACCGAGAAATTGTCGCAAAATTGCAAAATTTATTCGATCAACATAACGAATTGATTAAATTGTTTAGAACTGCCCTTGAACAAATGCCAGCTGATGACTACAAAGTTGTAGTTAGAGCAGATAAAACACCTGTCGGCCAACACGAAAGAAGATATAATGCACCGACAATTGACGAAGTGGCGATCGTTATAGTTGGTGAAGAATTTAACTCGCGTGATATAATTCTTCATCGGAGAAATGGCGATCTTCATCGAGTTTCAGAAACTCATCGATCATACGACGCATTGCAATATCCGATTTTATTTTGGAAAGGAGAAGATGGATATCATTTCAATATAAAATTAATAAATCCACAAACAGGCGAGGAAACAAATAATAAGGTAAGTGCGATGAATTATTATTCATATCGGTTGATGATTCGTGAAAACAATGAAAATCATATTTTGAAATGTAGAAAATTGTTCCATCAATACATTGTCGATATGTATGCGAAAATCGAAACAGAACGGCTGTTATACATTAGATTAAATCAAACAAAGTTACGTTCAGAAGAGTATATTCATTTACGTGATGCAGTTGTTAATGATAGCAATGTGAATCACAATGAATTGGGAAAAATGATAATACTACCGGCAACATTTACAGGAAGTCCTAGGCACATGCATGAATACGCCCAAGATGCAATGACATATGTCCGCGCATATGGTTGTCCAGATTTGTTTATTACATTCACATGTAATCCAACATGGAATGAAATAAAAGAACTTTTGTTACCTGGACAAACATCGGCAGATCGTCATGACATTTCCGCGCGTGTGTTCAAACAAAAAATGAAATCTTTAATGGATTTCATTGTTAAGCATCGCGTTTTTGGAGAGACAAGATGTTGGATGTATTCCATCGAATGGCAAAAAAGAGGATTGCCACATGCACACATTTTGATTTGGTTGATCAAAAAAATCACACCCGATCTAATTGATCAAATCATCTCAGCAGAAATCCCAGATGTCAACATTGATCAAGACTTATTTGAGGTCATCACCAAAAATATGATTCATGGTCCATGTGGAATACTCAACAACAATTCACCATGCATGTCTGATGGAAAATGCACGAAACGATACCCACGAGGTTTACTTGCAGACACTATTACTGGCAATGACGGATATCCACTTTATCGTCGACGATCAACTGGAGACGGTGGAAAATCAGTAATATTGAAAGTACGAAGCAACGATGTTGAAGTCGATAATCGTTGGGTCGTGCCGTATTCACCATTACTATCGAAAACGTACAAAGCACACATCAACGTCGAGTATTTCAATTCGGTGAAATCCATCAAATACATTTGCAAATATGTAAACAAAGGAAGTGATATGTCAGTTTTTGGAGTGGGAAATACAAATTCATCGATTGATGAAATAAATCAATATCAATTGGGACGATACATTAGTAGCAACGAAGCCGCATGGCGCATTTTATCATTTCCAATCCACGAACGACATCCAGCAGTTATTCATTTGTCAGTGCATCTTGAAAATGGACAGCGCGTATATTTCACAATAGAAAATCTACGTGAAAGAGCACTATCACCACCACAAACGACGTTAACTGCATTTTTTAAATTGTGCGGGGATGATATGTTTGCAAAGACGCTACTTTACTCTGAAGTACCAACATACTACACATGGAATGCATCAACGAAGAAGTTTCAACGTAGGAAAAAAGGTAAGTTAGTTGAAGGGCATACAAATTTATATTCGACCGACGCATTAGGCCGTTTGTACACTGTTCACCCAAACAATGCGGAATGCTTTTACTTGAGATTACTATTAATAAACGTACGTGGTCCGACATCATTCAACGATTTAAGAACAGTAAACGGTAAAGTATGTACCACTTATCGTGAAGCTTGCCAAGAATTAAATCTTCTTGAGAATGATGCACATTGGAACACTTCGCTCGCTGATGCATCGGACACCGCTCAACCACACCAAATACGAACGTTATTTGCAATAATATTGACGACGTGCTTTCCATCAAATCCAAAAGATCTTTGGGAAAAATACAAAGACCACATGAGTGAAGATATCCTACATCGTTTGCGTGCAACGAATCAAAACCAGGAAATTCAACTCACAATAAATGTGTACAATGAGGCAATGATTTTGATTGAGGATATATGTTTAGCAATCACAAATAAAAAACTGGAAAAATTGGGAATTGCTTCACCGAATAGATCTACAAACGAAATTTTTGATCGTGATTTGCAACGAGAAATGCAGTTTGATGTAGACGAATTGTGTACATTTATTAACAACAATCTTATGAAATTGGTTCCTGAACAACGGATAGTGTATGACACAATTATGAATGCGATTACAAGCCAAAGGGGCGGATTGTATTTCCTAGATGCGCCCGGAGGAACAGGAAAAACTTTTCTCATTTCAATTATTTTGGCAACAATACGATCAAAAAAAAATATTGCACTGGCGATCGCATCATCTGGAATTGCAGCCACTCTTTTGGATAGTGGCAGAACAGCGCATTCGGCACTAAAATTGCCGTTGAATATGCAAATCACTGAGACACCAACATGCAATATAAACAAAAATTCAGGAATGGGAAAGGTACTAAAATCATGTAAACTCATTATATGGGACGAATGTACTATGGCGCACAAAAAAGCATTGGAAGCACTTCATCGTACACTAAAAGATTTAAGAGTAAATGAGCAGATCTTCGGTGGAGCACTCATTTTATTGTCCGGTGATTTTAGACAAACTCTACCAGTTATACGACGTTCAACATCTGCTCATGAAATTAATGCATGTCTGAAATCATCATTTTTATGGCGACACGTTCATAAATTAACTTTGAAAACAAATATGCGGATACAATTACAATATGATTCATCGGCTGAAAATTTCGAAAAACAATTGCTGGATATTGGAAATGGCAAAATGACAATTGATGAATCCACAAAATGTATCACATTACCAACAAACTTCTGTACAATCACAACAACAATACGCGAATTGATTAACAAAGTTTTTACTAATATTTCACATAATTACAAAAATCATCATTGGCTCAGTGCGCGTGCTATATTAGCAGCAAAAAGCAACGATGTCAATGACATCAATTACAGGATTCAAAACGAAATACCAGGAGAAGCGATAACGTATAAGTCCATCGATACTATAATGAATCAAGAAGAGGTTGTGAATTATCCAACTGAATTCTTAAATTCACTTGATTTGCCAGGCATACCGCCGCACGTTTTAACATTGAAAATTGGCGTGCCTATCATTCTTTTACGAAACATCAATCCACCACGACTTTGCAACGGCACTAGGCTTTCAGTGAAAAAGATGATGAATAATATCATCGAAGCTACGATTTTAAATGGAAAATTTAAAGGAGAAGACGTACTGTTGCCGCGTATCCCAATGATACCAACAGATATGCCATTCGATTTCAAACGTTTGCAGTTTCCGGTTAGACTCGCATTTGCAATGACCATCAACAAAGCACAGGGACAATCGCTACAAGTTTGTGGATTAAATTTGAAAAATCCATGCTTCACACATGGACAGCTATATGTGGCCTGCTCACGCGTTGGAAAACCTTCGGATTTATTCGTATACGCACCAGACGGAAAGACAAAAAATATTGTGTATCCAAAAGTACTTGAATAAACTTAATGAAAAAAAAAGTCTTTCATTTACATTTGCTGTGTGCAAATGGCATGCATGAGCTACGCCATTGACACACAGCAGTACACATACACACACACACACCTACACATGGGATCAGATTCATGCCACTTCCACGCAGTTGATCCTGGATAACGCTAAGTGCATGAAATTTCAAAATTTGAACAGCCGCCATTTTCATTGGAGAGGTCGTAGAGACTCAAAATTTCCACGGTTTGTTTGGTATAAAAGGACCTTTCAAATGAGCCCCCAATCGACCCTTGGTGCAATTTAAAATTTTCACCCATCTAAACCTTTACGCGTGTACCAGAGGGTGGGAGATGTTCGGTATACGGTATAATTTTTTTCTACTCATCGAGTCTTTAAGTGAAATAATTGAGTTCTGTGGAAAAATCAACAAATTTACATTTATCTTTCTCCGCGAACGGAGTCGCGGGCACAGCTAGTATATATATATAGAAGCTGTTCCCTAATTTCGGGTGGGGAATTTCTACATGCGGAATTTTTCGGGTGGGGTGTACTCCACACCCACCACACGTCTTCCGCCGGCCCTGGGTGCGAAAATGGTAAGCGGTCAACTTTTTTACTTATCAGCCACTTAAGTTCTTGGTTATTGTAAAATGTCATAACTAATAGTCGAAAAGTTCGACGTGATAACGTAACATACCGTTGGAAGATTCCTGAGTTAACATAGTTTTGCATTACATGCCGTATAGGTATGTTTGATATTGAGCTTTATGTCACGTAAAGTCTTCAAAAAATATAAATAAAATAATCATTTTTATAATACAGTGACAATACATATTTTCAGGTTGACAGAACCCTTGACCTTCCAATTAACGTAACAATTAACGTAGTATCGGTCATTGTCAATACTCGCGAATATTGTCTATTCGTCAGTCCATAAATTTTTTATTTCAAAATATTAGGAAGTCCACACATCTTTATTAGATTCCACGGATGGAAAACTAATTCTGCAAGCATACCGGAAGAATATAGGATTCCCGAAAAAAACGTCCGAAATTTACTGTCAAGAACATTATTGAAGAAAGAAAAGGATGATGCTTTTCGAGGTGTATGGATTGAAGAACATCCTCAACGTCTTAATAAATTCATGTAAGATATTTTCGTTATACATTTATTCCGAAAAGGAAAGGACAAAACATAAAAAAACTAATGAGGAAACAGAAAGAAAAAATATGACGGGTTCAACCTATGTAGGGGAAAGGGGGAGAGCCCCGGCCATGTCTATGCATATGTAGATGAAGACGTATGGTTGCTAAGCAAAGGAATTAAATAGCTTTTGTTAAACGAAAATCTCGTGTGTATTGGAAAATTTATCCAAATCATTTAATGTCAAGCCAATGTTTATACTTTTTTGCAGCATAAAGGCGGACAGATTTGAGAATCTTGCCGCTCAAATAGAAGAATTATTTCCAGGAGAAAATAAATTCACTTATTATTCACCATACAGACGCGTGGGAAATGTCCGTATTAACCCTTCCGGAACATTGTATGAACATTACCAATATTTGAAAAGTTCACTCAGAAAAGTCAATATTTTGGAACGTGTGCATGAAGTGCCCGATCAACAACCAGCCATTACCGGTAAGAACGTTTATGTTTTGAAATTATAAAATACAACGATAATTTTTAACCTTTTGTTAACTCGAATTAATGTTGATTTTTTTTTCAATATAGATGTTGAATCGGAATGCCTTGCCGGGCTAAAAAATCACATTGAGCCAGAAGAAACGGTTCTCTCACACTGGAGAGCATCGTTTAATCCCCGGAAAAATCTTCTGAGTCAAGGAATAACCGTCTCGGAGTATTTCAATACCTTTCCCAGCCTGAGGAACCAATTTGGCAAAAAATTGGTAAGAATACAATATGGAATGCATATTGCTTTTATTATATGTTTATAAAATTCTACTAAATAACCATCGACATTATTAATGCAGTTGGAGTCCGATTTCCGGAAAATTCAAATCCCGGATGGAAATTTTTTCGACACTTGGGATGAAGTCCGGGATTTTTTGATTGCGCAAATTAAAGCATGCGAAAAAATAAAAGACGTGGCAGATAAAGCATGCGTACATTTGTTGCCAACGCTACTATTGCGTATATAAAAAAACGATTTATTTAAAATTTATTTTGTCCATACTTTGCATCCTCGAGAAAAAAAACTGATTTTGTAATACATAGAACTGGAATTGCAGACAATAAAGACGTCATCATTTTGCACTTGCTGCTATACCTGATAG
Organism: Netelia inedita; assembly: GCA_964017225.1. Classification (NCBI taxonomy): domain Eukaryota; kingdom Metazoa; phylum Arthropoda; class Insecta; order Hymenoptera; family Ichneumonidae; genus Netelia; species Netelia inedita. The sequence continues at coordinate 25,463,628 of OZ024920.1, forward strand.
ACGGATCGCAACTCCAGAAAAGGAAGCGGAATCTTCGGGGAAATGACCTAAATACCAGCCACAAATGTGCAATTGTGGAAAGACGGGCAAGTGTTTTCATACACATCGAGGTAAATGCAATGTATTGATAAAATTGTATTAATTCTGATTAATATGTACCCGTTATGCTTAGAAAATAGAATAACAAATTTCAATCAATGATTTCCATCACACTCATCAATAAATATGTTTGTTGTACAGACAGCAGAGAATTTGCACACCACGCTGGAAAGAAGAAAATATGAGCTTCGGTCAAATCATCTAACGCTGCAGCCTACGCCGATATTCGTGGGACCATTACTTGCCATTGAAGCAGCCTACGTATTAATTAATGACACGTTGTACGTGGTCGATTCTCGACTGCACGCAATCGAATTTTGCTTCAAAGCATTTACAGCTCTCGACTGTGCATTTCCGGAACAGACTAAATCGCTTTGGACATTTATCCAACAGGCATTTTTCAAAATTTGTTTACGGACAGATATTCCAAATCGTTCGTTTAACGTTTTGGTCGGTCAAATTGCAAAGTTATCAGCAAGGCACACTGAAGACTGAATCTTCTCATTATTTAACATCATGTTCAACTGTGATAAATGCAATGGGTTATACCCTAGCCATATAATATATTTAAAACATTTTAAATTGTCTCATCCAAACCTATCGGATTATAAATGTGGAATTTCTACTTGCTTAAGAACTTTTTCTTCACTAAATTCACTTCAGAAACATACACGATCGAACCATATAAAGATAAACGTCAAATCGGATAAAAAGCAGGTTCTGTCTTCTCATTCACCAAGTAGTTCGACAATTTCAAGCTGTAATATTAATGATAGAATCATTTCACCGATCGATGATATATCACGCCATGTTGAAAACATTATTCAAAGTGAAAACGACAAGTTGGGGTCAAATTCAACATAAGAAATTGACGCAGGTACTCTTTTCGTCGCAAAATTATTCGAATATCCGGATCTACCAAGACTCAGATCCGTTGATATAATAAATCGGGTACATTCTTTAATTAATAACGTAGTAAACACAATAAATACCGAAGTTGTACAATCCATAAAAGCAGCTTCATCAAATGATCCGAAACTTTTGCAAAATGTGCAAAAAAATCTTGCAGCAAATAATTCACCGCTGAAAGATTCATTGTCTGAGTGGAAATGCTTGAAAAAATTTGAACAATTAGGTACATATATAGCACCACAAGCTTATATGTTGGGAGAAAGGCACGAATATCGTTATAAAAACGATGTACAAATATTTAAAACGGTACCTGTGGTTGCGCAATATATTCCCATTCGATTTGTTTTGAAGCAGTTTTTTGAAATGCCCAATATACTAAACGAGACGTTAAGCTATATGGATTGTTTAAAAGAAAACCCTGAAATTTACTCGAATGTAATCCAAGGACCATTATGGCAAAAAATTTCGTCCAAGTTCAACGACGATATTGCACTACCTTTATTTCTTTCCTTTGATGATTATGAAACTAACAACCCTCTCGGGTCTCATAAAGGAATTTCGAAATGTGGTGCCGTATGTTATATATTTCTATTCCTTGTTTACCACCACGAATGGTTTCCAAGTTGAAGAACATATTTTTGTTCGTCTTGTTCAACACTTTAGATCGAAAAGTTTTCAAAAATAACATCATGTTCAGTAAAGTCACCGATGAACTTCGATTTCTGGAAAACAAAGGAATTACAATTAACGTAACCGTCAATGAAAAAAATATTTTTTTCAAACTTACGTTAATTATCGGAGATAATCTTGGACTGCATTCTATTCTGGGGTGCAATGAAAGTTTTAACTCCCATAAATTTTTTCGATTTTGTCTAATCGATAAAAATAATATCAATGATTTTTTTGAAGAAGACAAATCTCTGCTTCGAAATAAGTAAAATTATGATGAAAGTTTAACTAAAAACAATTAAAAAGAAACAGGTATCGTCGAAAAGTGCATTTTCCATTGCATGCCAGATTTTCATGTAACGGAAAATTGGTCGGTAGACGTTATGCATGACGTATTGGAAGGGATTTGTCAATATGACCTCGGTTTAATTTTGAATGAATACATCATTAAAAACAATACTTCTCGTTGCAAGAATTGAATGAACGCGTGCGAGGAGTTTATTATGGACAAAGTAAAAATAGACCTCCAGAAATTCTTTCGACACATATTGCATAAAACACTTAATAATGTCGGCTTCAGAAATGTTGTGCTTCGTTCGTTATTTCTGTATAGTCTTAGGACATTACGTCCCTGATGATGATGAGATATGGGAATTACTACTATTATTATGTAATTTGCTCGAAATGATTGCCAGTACTGATGTTGATGCACAGTTTTTTAACTTACTCGGAGTACAAATTTCCGAATATTTGCAACTATTAGTTTCTATATACCCTGGTTGCATGAAACCAAAACATCATTTTCTAGTACACTATCCGACTGTAATGATGATGTCGGGTCCGCTCTGGAAAACGTCATCAATACGGTTCGAAAGTAAGCATCGTGAGGGTAAAATTTCATCCAGAGCCTCAATAAGTAGAGTCAACATTTGCAAAACTATCGCCGTTAAACATCAGTTGCAATTAAATGACAAATTTCTAAACGAAAGTATTTCAGCCCCATGGTCATGCAATCCTAACTTGATCCGTAAGTTAGCGACAATCGATTTGCCAGGTTTACCCTTTATCGAGGAGTTATTACCTCCTGACATAATAAAATCAAGGGAAGTTGATACTATTAACAAAATAGATATCAATAATAGCGCAATTAAAGAAAATAGCGTAATAATAATAGCAGCAGAAGATGGCCCAGTTTTTTATATTATAAGCGTTATTGTTATTCATAAGTCAAGATTTTTTTGCATTGTTAAAAAATTAATCGATGTATTTTTAAATAATAAGTTGCGAGCTTATGAAATTTTTAAGAGTACATACGATTTTACGATTTTAAATGATGACGAATTAATATATGCGCAAATTAGTCACATAACTCGAGCCTATGATGGGACGAAGTGCATTGTCAAAAAATGGTAGTATTAAATAAAAAATAAATTCTAATAATTAAATTTCTCTGCTTATCCGTTTGTTGAGTGTACCAATTTATATGAAATAAAAAAAATTCCCCAACAAAAAAAGAACAGCATTAATTTGTACCAGTTTTTAAAGAAAAAACACATTTTACTAAGGATTTTTTTTATCGAAGAATTTAAATTCTACCAGCCTATAGAGAATTTTTCTTCTGAGGTTGATGCAGGTAAATTTTACTGTGCAGCACCGTAAAAATACCGTACCATGCGGTTGGTAATTTTTAACCGACAGCCGGTAGATTTTCGAATATACATGCTAAATTTTACTGTCTCCAATTTATACCCTTCTTGTATAGTAAATTTTTAGCTACGTATTTTAAATTTTCTGCAACGTGAGTTAAAAAAAAACTTGTCGTATACGAATTATTATGTTTTTCTCATTTGTCACCATATTGAAATATATCATGGCAATTTTTATCGTGAAATTCACGACAAAAATTAGTTTTTAATTCTCTCTGTGCAGCTGAACAAGAATATAATTTTAATAATATAAATGGTATATGTCCTATACGACCCGTACATGTATTATCAGGAGAACTAGCAGCTCTGATGTAAGTCCATTTACGACCGCTGGCCTGCTTACGAAAGCTAAAAACAATGCAATATTAGCCCTCCCGTTCATTTATGCTATATATGTCGAACAAGGATTTCAAAATTGACCTCAATCATGGATAAGGCTGAATTTTCAACTATGGGTAAGCAGAAAGATTCAATAGAATTTAGAGGCGAGTTACCTACAACAGAACGTAACAAAATACACTAAACAACAAAATTAAGGGAGCGAGACAATTTTCTGAATTTTCGTAATTTTTGAAAGACTGTATCTCATTGTCAGTGAAAAATGACCGCATTAAGATAAAAAAGAGCATTTTGAAGTTCCAAGATTCTAGTTTTAATAGAAAACGATTTGTTTATCTTTCATATGGATTTGAGAAAAGTAGAATAAGGTGACTTTTTTCTTTGTGATAGTAAATCTACCGCATATTGATAGGGAGACTGAGGGTTTTCAAATTTGTTATAGCTCAATGTACCCTTAATAGCCCTATAAATTTTTGTATCGATCTATTTTCCGGACGTATTGATCAAAGTTTTACCAAAGAATTGAACGAGCAAAAATTGTATTCCTAAAAACTGTTGTTCCTAAATCTACATCAAAATGCAAAAACAATTTTTTAAAATTTGTTTACAATTTTGTGGCAGTAACGTTAATTTGAATTTGAACGGTAGTAAGTTTAATTTGAAAAAGAAATCGCGCTATTTCTTATGATTGCGTGATAATCGTAGCTCATAAAATTTGTTAGATAGAAGATCTCAAAACTAGAATATTGGAGCTTCAAAATGCTTTTTTTTATCTTGATATGCTCATTTTCCACTGAGATAGTCTTTCAAAGACCGCTAAAAAATTCAGGGAATTAGGGGGTTTAGTGTTCAGGGAGTTCAGGGAATTCAGGGAGTTTAGTGTAGAAAAAACTTAATCCATTTCGCGTCCTGACGATATTTCAAGTTTGCCAGAAGATGGGGAAAGATTAAACGTAGTAAGAATTCGTTACCATTGTCAATTTCAATAAAACAAGGAGCTATTATTTCTTTCAATCGATCGATAATTTCAATCTTTACCTCAACAATCAAATTAGATTTTCATCCAGTGAAAAAATTTCAACAAGTAAGTGATAACCTTCACGTGAAAGTATTCGATGTAAATGTTACATCACAGAAGATAGGAAAAGAAGAAACTCGTTGAATTGTACGACAATTTAAGGTCGTTCTATCGGTACAGTCAAATTAAAAGTTTTTTTCTTAGTTTATCTCCGTACCTTATGATTTTTAAGCTTAAGTTTATTAAGAAAAGTTGTTTAAAATTCATTCAAGAACAACATACTATAAATTCAAGCTCATCCAAGGTGACCTATCCTCGCTACGTACGTTTGTAAATCTTGGAAAATAGTTCCTTAGGATTTTTTAAAAACCCGACGAGAAGCTTCTTTGTAGTATTATCAAATGACCTGCATAATTTCAACAAGTTTCACGATCTAGAAGTCGAGATATTTAGGATCGAAAAGTGCAATATTTAACACGTACTCTTATGGGAGAATGCCGAAAACTGTGATTTTTAACAATAAATATCTCGATAACTACACGGTGCGCCTCTTCAAATTTCGCACACGTATGTAGATCTCATCAAAGAAGGCTTACCTTAAAGAAATATTGCACAAAACCGATTATAGAAATGTGCGTATCAATATTTGGACGCTTTTTTTATAAATTTGCCTTTTAGAGAAATCCAAAAGTACCTACCTAGGTTTAGAAGTATGAAACCAAAACTTGTCTATAGATGGTGCCAGCCGTCAGTTTATCAGCCGTAAGACTGCTTCCGCAGCTCCATCATCTCCCTCTAATAGCTGACAAAGATTTTCAACACACGACAACCCACGTTCCATACACTGGTATATTTTTCTATAACATTAAATATGTCGAGTTTTGTGCCTACGAACTACGATTTGCGGACAGTATTGGTTTTTCATTATCATCTAAAGAAAACTGCAGCAGAATCGCATCGAATGCTTGTCGCAGCTTACGGTGAACATGCTCTAGGTAAAACACCCCGAGTAAAAATGATTGTATATACTCATATATAATTATATAAAAATGATATACAATCATATATATTTATATATAGGTTTATATATAATTGTATATAACTCTATACATTCGTATATATAATCCGATATCGAGTGAAAATGTTTGTATATAATTATATAAAAATGAAATACAATCATATATATTCCCGAGTAAAAATGATTGTATATACTCATATATAATTATATAAAAATGATATACAATCATATATATTTATATATAGGTTTATATATAATTGTATATAACTCTATACATTCGTATATATAATCCGATATCGAGTGAAAATGATTGTATATAATTATATAAAAATGAAATACAATCATATATATTTATATATATGGTTATATATAATTGTATATAACTCTATACATTCCTATATATAATCCGATATAAATGTACTTCCATCATATACAGTTATATATAATTCAATATAGTGTTGTATACAATTATATATATATACACGTGAAAAATTTATTTCCGGTATATAAAATTGTATATAACTGTATATGAGTACTTTTCTTTTCTTTTGAAATTAATATAATTATATTGCTACTCATATATGATAAAATATAGAAACAGTTTTCTTTCGGTTTATTCGCGTATGGAAGCAGGTAAATCAAAAGATTGTTCATTAAAAGTTAATAAAATATGTATTAAATGCAATATATATATATTGCATTTTAACATACATATCAACGTATTTTACATTGAAACGTTGAATTATAAAATATAAAGTATTTTCAAATGAAAAGAAAAGACGGTTTGTTCCATATATGGGAACACTTTCGTTGTCATTCGTCTAGTACTGAACTATTGGTCTTACAAGGCGAGTCCAGCAGAGGCCAACCGAGTTTAGCGATGGGACTTCGTAGGGTTGTAGGGGGGTCTGAAACTAAGAAAACCCTAAAGGGCTACGTGTAGATACGCAGCCGTTCTTGAGATACCCGGTTTGAAAGATTTTGCCGCCGCACATAAGCTTTGACGTGTAAGTTAAAAATGTGGAAGCGCGTAGCCGAGCGGTTAGCGCGCCGGTCTACCGTACGTGCGTCCCGTGTTCAAGTCCCCGGAAGAGCGGGTTTTTTCCCTAATTTATGGAAATGGACATTATTGGTATATACAATTCTATACGTTTATATACAAATATATAAAATTCTATCGGGCCAATTTTTATATAAAATTGTATATGATCAATTAATATACAATTATATATGTTTATATACAATCATGTTTACTCGGGACAGTGTTTCGAGTGGTTCAAAAAATTCAAAAGTGGTTATTTTGCCGTGAAAAATAAAGACCGTGTCCGAGCGGATTAGAAGGGCGTAATCTATTATGAGTTGCTAAAATCTGGTGAAACCGTTAACACTGATCGCCACCAACAGCAAATGATCGATTTAAATCGAGCATTGCGTGAAAAACGGCCGGGATATGGAAAAAGGCAACACAAAGTCATTTTGCTCCACGATAATGCCCCTTCACACACAGGAAAACGGGTCAGGGAAACGATCAAGGCATTCAGTTGGGAAATACTTGACTCCGTCCGATTATCATCTATTTGCATCAATGGGACATGCTCTTGCTGAACAACGCTTCAATTCGTATAAAAATGTACGAAAATGGATCGATAACTGGTTCGTGTCACAAGAAGAACTGTTTTTGGCATGGCATTCATTACCTGCCGGAGAGGTGGGAAAAATGTATAAATAACAATGGAGATTATTTTGAATAAATTTTTTTTTATCATTTTTAAACAACAGACGTGTAATTTTCACAAAAAAATTCCGGTTTCATACTTCTACACCTGATAAATGCTTCTTAGCATATGTATAATAACAGTGGCAACAAAAATACAGAAGAAGAAGTAATCTCATCGTGTGCGAAATGAAAATGACATATCAATTGGCTGATGCGATCGTACAAGATATTATTGAATTTTATAAGTCGGATGGAATAAATGGTATGATGCCAAACAAAGAAAGTGTCACGAACCTCGAAACCAAAAACGTACTTTAAAAGCAGAAACGGTTACTTTTAAGCAAAATATAGGAAACGTAGGATAGGCTTGTGGAATGATAAAAAAATAAAGCACCTTCGGTAAATTTGCTGAATTAAGTCCAAGAAAGCGGTACACATACAGTCTTTATTTGCGTCATTTATCAGAACGCGAAATCGATGCTGGGCGGTGGAAAGATTGCAAAGGTTTTCCAAAGAATGCCGAAACCTAGGAGAAGTATTATGACTGCTTATAATAAATAACTTGATATTCTTCCAATATCGATTGTAACTTCGATGATTACAACAAATATTTAGGTACAATTAAGCTTATTAATTCATTACAGGTTGTATATGATTATGAAATAATTGATACGGTCGTGTGCAACGATCTCACATTCCTTTCCCACCATCTTCACGTACTTCTAATCTCCTTTCCTGTTAAGGAAGTTCATCTGGTACCGAGTTAGTCAAAACAAAAATTGTTATGACTAGCGTAGTCCGTTCAATAAGTTTGGCAACGCTGCAACCAGGCGCGACAGCGTACCCTGTACAGCTGGCATATGTTAGGTTAGAATTTTTCATTCCATGATTCACGTCGACCTGCTTCGACCGCGTTTGACCATGGAAGAAAATTCGAAAAAGAAAACGTTTTTCTGGAAAGGCAAACGTGTCACTGAAAAAGTGTACAATTCACGAGCGCGACAGGTGGAAGTGGGAAAAGTGTTGATTTCAAAAAGCGCGCGGTTGCGACGTTGCCGCTATGACATGCGGCTGGAGTAATATGGAGGCTAACATCTAAAAAATCAGTATTTTTCGAGACAAATTAATTAATTCTAAAGCTCACAAGAATCTAATTGATTTAAGAAAGCTATCCAAGGGTTCTCTATATATTTTTGTATCCATTATAAAAGTTTCATTCGAAATCATTTGTCAATGGTTGCAAATTTCAGGTTTATAAATGGGAAAAACACGACAATCCATAAGAGACCATGTTAATTAAGAAAAAATTTATTTATTAATTGCTCACGAACAAAAAATCCGGAAGATTTGAAATTTGCACAGGTGACTTTTTAGATACTCATAAGTGTACTCGAATTGTTTTATCAATATCTGTTTGTTAATTCGATCATCAGATGAACTCCCTTAATCTTTAAATCCACTACGTACTCCGCAATCCCACGGTGCCCTATTACCCACGCGCGTGACATCCCCATAATTCCTAAACTCCTTCTGTCACACTCTTTCGTAATACCTTCCTTCATATTCCAAATCAGTCCTCCTCCAGATCTCTTGCGACACCCACTATATCTCGACGTCTAGTATATTAAATATAAAATCTTTAATTACAAAATTCTAATCAAATTATTCGCTGCATCCGCAAAGCCATTCCGTCACATGGTGTCAGAAGTGGGATTCGAACCCACGTCCACGAACATGAAGACATCGACCACCGGCGCAGTCGCACCGCTTCGCTTGAATCTTTACTGGAAGGAAAATAATCGAAAAGCGAAGAATAGCTGATGCAAACGCTCACGATCGTACCCCTGGCACTGTAAGTACAATTCAATCAAAACATCTTTTGCATGCAACACAAACGCATATCGTTCATGGCAGTAGGAAAATCAATATACTGGGTGTCCAGATTTAATCTTACACCTAAATTATCTCGAAAAATATTGCTCTGATCAAATTTTGTTTGAAACAAAAGTTTTAGAGTTCGAAGGGGGACGTTCCAAAAAAATATTGTTGAAGGTCGCAAAATCAAAATGGCGACGTTACGATGGCTGACATGTTTTTTTTAAGGAAACTTAACTTTTTTTTATGACAAAACAATGCATTGCGTTAAAACTAACAACTTTTGTAGGAAACATACTTCGATTCAGATTGTAGTTTTCATGTTGGAATTCCATTTTTGACTATTTAGCGCTGTTCGGAAGGTACCATAAAAAAGTGTGCGTGTATCTGTGTGTGCGTGTCTTAAGTTGCGCGATTAGGATTGCCATGTTTCGAGCCTCATGCGGCCCATCAAAATCTTCCATGACGTTTGGACGACGTTGGCGATAACGGGTAATCCGACCTGCTCTCGCTCTCCGTTCGAGTGTACGAATTGTTTACCGGGATGGGTGACGACGATTGGGAAACTCACGGCAATACAAACTTTCGGCTTGCCAATAATTACCCATACATCTCCCTAAAATGAGATCTCCCTAATATTTAAATTTCTTATTGCGGTTGAATATTTACTATTTTTGGATAGTGGCGAAGTTTCGTTAGCTGGTGCGTGTGTCGAGCGAAATAGAAGTAAATAAGATTTTCAGTGAAGTCATATTCTAGATGAGCTATAAAACTGCCCATAAAAATGGTTGACTTTAGTCCGAACGAGATTGTTGATATGCTCCTCATTTTAGGGAGATGTATGGGTAATTATTGGCAAGCCGAAAGTTTGTATCGCCGTGAGTTTCCCAATCGTCGTCACCCATCCCGGCAAACAATTCGTACACTCGAACGGAGAGCGAGAGCTGGTCGGATTACCCGTTATCGCCAACGTCGTCCGAACGTCATGGAAGATTTTGATGGGCCGCATGAGTCTCCAAACATGGCAATCCTAATCGCGCAACCTAAGACACGCACACACAGATACATGCACACTTTTTTATGGTACCTTCCGGACAGCGCTAAATAGTAAAAAATGGAGTTCCAACATGAAAACTACAGGGTGCGCCAGAGAAACTTACTTATTTGAAAAAATTACCGCGCGTTGAGTTGGGCGGGTAGAGGGGCGAGAGGAGGCGCATCTGGAGGGGGAAGTTCCCAAGTTTGTTTCTCCCTCCAGTCAGTTGCCATCATGCTCTGGTCTAGAGAGCAGCGGGCCTTCGCAGTCGAGAGCTTCTTCTCTAACGGTCGCTCACTTGTTGCTACGCAACGTGCCTTCCGCGCTCGCTTTGAAATTCCTCCTCGCAGACTCGTTCCTGGCCGTAATTCGATTCTGTCGTGGGTTAACTCATTTCGGGAGTGTGGAAGTGTCGCTAAACCCAGAAATGGACTTCAACGGACCATCAGAACTCCGGAAAATATCGAAAGAGTGAGGCAGTCAGTTATGCGTTCTCCCCGGCGTTCGGCTCGCAAACACGCAGCTGCTATGGAAATTTCTGACACCACTGTTCGACGAATTCTCCATGAAGACTTGCAATTTCATCCCTATAAATTAGCTGTTGTGCAAGAATTAACTGAACGCGATTTTGTTGCCCGTCAAAATGCATGTGAAATGCTGGTTGACAACCTGCCTGAAGACGCGGTCGTTTTTTTCAGTGACGAGGCTCACTTTCACATTTCCGGCTGCGTCAACAAGCAAAACATGCGTTATTGGTGTGGTGTAAATCCACGTGAGCTTCACCAGAAGCCACTTAATTGTGAGCGAGTTACTGTCTGGTGTGCGATGTCGGTAATGGGAATAATTGGTCCTTATTTTTTTGAAGAAAACGAACGCGCAGTTACCGTGAATGGAGCTCGTTACAGGAACATGATTGAGGAATTTTTTCTTCCAAGACTCGAAGAAATGAACATTAGGATCGTGTGGTTTCAGCAAGATGGAGCCACAGCACACACAGCACGAGACTCAATGAATTTGTTGCGACAACATTTCCCCGACCGCCTCATCTCTCTCAGAGGCGATCTCCAATGGCCGGCACGCTCTCCAGATTTGACTCCATGCGATTTCTTTTTATGGGGTTATTTGAAATCCCTGGTTTATGTCGATCGACCACGGACCATAGCACACCTCAAGAACAACATTCGCGACGCCATTGCCAACATACCGATTGATATGCTGCAAAGAGTGGATACGAATTTCAAAAATCGACTTCATCAGTGTATGCGCAATGGGGGTCACCATTTATCTGAAGTCATTTTCAAGACTGCATGAAAAAAAATTGGGATATTGTATTCTCAAATAAAAAAAAATTTTAAACAATAACTGAAGTACTTTTGTTTTTATTGACCTTTCAAATAAGTAAGTTTCTCTGGCGCACCCTGTACAATCTGAATCGAAAAATGTTTCCTACAAAAGTTGTTAGTTTTAACGCATTGCATTGTTTTGTCATAAAAAAAGTTAGGTTTCCTTAAAAAAAAACATGTCAGCCATCGTAACGTCGCCATTTTTAATTTGCGATCTTCAACAATATTTTTTTGGAGCGTCTCCTTCGAACTCTAAAACTTTTGTTCCAAACAAAATTTGATCAGAGCAATATTTTTCGAGATAATTTAGGTGTAAGATTAAATCTGGACACCCTGCAGAATCCCAATACAAAATTTTATTTTTCTTTCACTCTCTCCCTTGTCTCCCGCCAACCTCCTGTTTTCTTTTGACATTGGAAATAAATTAACAAATTGTATGTGAATTTACCTACAATCTTTACACAACCTTACAACAGAAATTAGTAAATTCCAAAAGTACATTTAATTTCATATGCAATTCAATTTTTAGAAAAAAAGAATTATTGACATTCAATTATTGTACAAAAAAAATATGTTAATTTTTGTTAACCACTATTTCCATGCCATTTTATCGCGCAGTAATATCAAACGCGCCGACCAGATCAGCTCATAGAATAGATAGACGAAACTCGATATCCACATATTTTTACACAAATACCGAAAAAATAACAATAGCTGAAAATACCACTATCACATGCACAGACGCAATTAAGGTCATTCCCATATATGATGGAAAAAATAAAAAAAGTCGAAGATTTTGCCATATTAATTAAACACGTCAGAGAATGCCTCTCTCAAGGAAACGTTGCGAGGTCGAAATTTCCGATTTACGAGGGGACGATCCGGGAGGTGCATCGAGTTATGGACTCCCACTTCGCGTGCTTATAGTGTGGGTAGGTACCAACCAAACCCGAAATGTTTAGCCGTCAACTCGGCTCCATTTTCGAAAAATCGCCGGTCAAAGTTGGGAGCCTGATTGTGGACCGTAGAATTTCTACATAAACAAACAAGGCGAGCAGCCTAGCGGTAAGCGAGTCAGACTACCACTCCGGAGGTCTATGGTTCAAGTGTCGTCTATGCTGCTTTTTTCATTTTTTTTTAAATTTTTTGTTTTATTTTATTTCAAATTATTGTTGAAATTTATAATTTATGATTAAAAATTTGCAAGAACGTAAACAAAAAAATTTCCGCGCCTTTATTGATCAAAACTTACGAATTAAATGTCAAATTTTTTTGTCAAATCTCTTACGATTTCTTTAATTTCTAAAAATGAATTAGCCGTAATTTAAACTTTGCCATACAATAATCTGCCTGCCTGCCTTTGGCATTTAATTCGTAAGTTTTGATCAGTAAAGGCGCGTAAATTTTTTTGTTTACTTTCTTGCAATTTTTTAATCATAAATTATAAATTTCAACAATAATTTGAAAAAAAAATGAAAAAACCAGCATTGACGAGACTTGAACCAGAGACCTCCGGGACGGTAGTCTGACTCGCTTATCGCTAGGCTGCTCACCTTGTTGTGTTTATGTAGAAATTCTACGGTCCACAATCAGGCTCCCAACTTTGACCGGCGATTTTTCGAAACTGGAGCCGAGTTGACGGCTAAACATTTCGGGTTTGGTTGGTACCTACCCACACTATAAGCACGCGAAGTGGGAGTCCGTAACTCGATGCACCTCCCGGACCGTCCCCTCGTTAGATAAAATTTGGCATGCTTGTAGAATGGCCAAAATTGGGATTAGGTTTTTTTTAATGTGACAAGTCCCATTTTTAAAGGGTAAAAGATACCCTCGAAAATAGCAGAGTTTTTCGTTCTTCGTCGATAACGTTTTAATGGTACGAGATATGAAAAAAAATCAAATTGAAACAAAGTTTATTTTTTAGCGTACTATACACTAAAGATAAGAATAATGCACACAAAAATAAATTTCATATTGTTTATTGAAAAAATGCAATTGTTTTCATACGTATTTCCGAGATTTTTTAACGAATTAGGATGCAAATTTGCATACAGATAGAGGATGGAAAAATAGAGTTGACAAGGTTTTTTATTTTTCCAGTAACTCATAATTAAGAGGTAAAACTGCCCTTCGATCTTTTTAGGCAATTGAATCGTGAAATCAGTTGATCTTTTGTCATTCCGGGTTAAATTCAGGTTAATATAAGTTCGTTTCAATACGCGAGTGCATATTTATAAATTCCACCCACCCCCTCTTGAACGTTCAAAGTTCTTACTGTGCGGTATGGACGGATATTTGTAGAAATAAAAAGGTTAAAATGGAAGTACAATGAGTCAAAATAGTCGATACAAATTTTCTCGTTTTGGCGGAATGTCACTCTAAAGGGGTTAACGCACACTAAAAAACTTTGTTATGTCGGGAACGGGCCGAGATACAAAAAACGTTTAAAGAGACAAACTGTTGTATTCTTCGATTACTAAACGTTCATAATGATAATAATGTATACAACAAATGGCGTATTGTTTATTGCAATAATTCGTGAATAACTGGTGAAAATCACTCTTCAATTTTCCGCTAATATCAATACAGAAATAGGTAAGGCTTTGCTATTACGAAATACCTTCGTGCTTCAGAAACCAACTGGATTACTATGGTAATTTGACGAAGAAATTTCCCTCGGCTCCTACTGCTTTTGAAGATTACAATATGATCGGGAAACTTTAATAACCATTTTAACAGTGCATTTTTATGGATTATATATATTACAATAATTATAGTCATGACAAAAGTGTTTTCACAGATATTTCTGACAAATAAGGTACTTATTAATAAGTGCACCAATACATCTGTGTACAATTATTTTGGATATATCTTTCCTTAAATCGCTCTGTAAACTAATTAATAACCACTAAATGCCACTAGAATAATTATTTACAGTAGCTCCGGAGTATGAAAATCTGTTTTCAGATATTTTGCAACACGAATATCTAAAAACATGAAAATTGAAAATTCGGAAAAATAGATCCCGTCGATTGCCCATTCTAAAACTAGGCTTAAAATTTATTACCTAAATCATCAACAATTTTTTGCAAACAAATTGAAGTTAATGGATGACTACTAACATTGTTAAAAACAATAAATTCTTGTTGAAATTTGAAAATCTTATAGCAATAACGTTTAAAAAAAGTTCGACATTTTTTATGAAAAGGATGTTTACCCCTTTTAGTGCTGAGCAGGGGGCTGACACTGGGATAAATTCTCTTATAGTAACGTGTCCCCGTATTGTCGCCAAGTAAACTAATCTACCATGCGGCGCTAGTAGTCACCCGCGTTACCTCCACTCCGTAAAGCGCCTCTCCCCTCACCCGGCTACCGTATTATTTTGTCATCTTTTTCGTCGCGTGGATCAAGTGGATATTTTCTTTTCGTTTTCTCGATCTGTCGTTGTGCTCGAATAAAAAAATCGTAGTGTGGTGTTACAAAGTGATAAAATAATAAACAATTTTTATGGTTTTTGTGCTTATATTTAAGAATGCCTGCGTGCGTGGTCCTTGGCTGCACGTCAGGTTATAAATCAAGCAAGGAAAAATCGTATTTTTTCAATATACAAAAAGATCCAAAAGCCCTGTAATTGTGGAGAAAAGCCATCGGACCCACAAACAAATGTTATTTCGTTCAATAAATATTGTTATAATACATCTTATTTCAACAAGTGTAAATATTGCATCCTTTCCCATATACACATATACTTTTGAATTCTAATCTAAATAACGAATTATCCAAACGCGTCGAATGCAAATTGAGCAGACGCTGCGCGCCCGGAGTGGGGGCCGTGCGGGTGACTACTAGCGCCGCATGGTGGATTAGTTTACGTGGCGACAATAACGGGGACACGCTAGACCCAGCAGTGTCAGCCCCCTGGTGCTGAGCTAATGTATCGTATATGCCAAGATACAAAATTCAACGAGCAGAATATTACCAAATAAAGAAAGAATAAACTAATCGAAATTGTATTTTAATACTTGTTGAAAATGATACGAATAATGTCAATATAAAACATTATGAAAAACATAGAAATGACTTTCTCTTCTATGAACAATATTTGCACATAAGAATAATCATCGTTTGATTAGAGCTTTATGTAGATCGCGTAGTATAAAGTATAAATATTACATTTTCCATCATTTCTACCAACATAACTGATATCGGACCTTGAAACTAAAGGATAACTCTATATTGCAATTTTAGTATTATTATAAATATTTATATTTCGTTATCTACCAACATGTTGCGATTATGGTCCCAAGAAGCTCTTCCGTGTCGAGTGTGTTGTGGCCATAGAGTGATTACCCGAGGGTAATCACTCCCCCGTGGCAACAACGACGTCGCTGACCCTGGGCCCGTGCGCTTCCAAACTCCGAGGAGTCAACGCCCAGGATCAGCGAAATTGAACGACCCGGCCGTGCACGCGCCGCTGACGCGTGAGAAACGCGGCGGAGGTCTTCCGAGAATTGCACGCACATTGCAGAATGTGCGCGATTTCCAAAATTTTCCGTTCTCCCACCGGGGGTCCGCGGACACCCGGAGTGGGAACGGAATTAGAAAAAGAGTTTAGTGCTGCTTTGAATTCCGAGCAGGAAACCTCCGCCGCGTGCCCGACGTTGGGAAGTTAGACCGGGAACAGGCCGTAGTTCTCAATAGAAAGCCGACGGGTCGGCGAACTCTGGCTCTCCACGGCTACCCGAAACCGGGATAAAGCGTTCGGCGTATAAAATTAATCTAATACAAAATAATCGTTCTAGCAGTAATCAACATAAAGTAATCTCGTAAAAACCATACCCAAGTATCGAATAATCTTACCTATCGTTTATATATTCCTTTACATTCTAATAAACAACAAAGACTTGAGTGCAGTGATCTAAAGGCGGTGTTTCGCGAAACAATAGAGACAGTAAGTGTAGGGTTAAGCGTACAAGCGAGCGTGCGTCGACCAGCGGGAACAGCCATTGTAAGTTCACCACGTTTATTATTATTTGGTACCCATTGTAATCGATTTTAAGCGATTTCGCACTTATTACGGTGCAATAAACTTGTTACGGGCTTTAACCGGCCTAATGCGAATTACTCGACACCTATCTCTCTTCCCCTGTCCCGTGAGGATCTCGGGCCCGTATGGGACGAGCGGCAATTCACGTCCTTCCGACGCTTTCCGTACGCTACGAACCTTTCTTCCCTTAAACCCTCTCAATATTACAGAGCGTCTCTAGAGCTCTGTTGGTGGCAGCAAATTACCCAATTGACGGATTCAGCACGAGCTGATCCATAACAAATTTTGGTGGCAGCGGTGGGATGCGCTGTAAGATCCTAAACCACGGTTCTGGAGAGGAGACTGGTGTCGAGAAATTTGTATTTTTTTTTTATTTTAAAACCTAGGTTTAGGCTAGGTAATCTTTTTCCTCGATCCTGTGAGCAAAAGGGATTCTTATGTCCTTGAATGAGATTTTTCAAATGACTCTCGTAAATTAAATATCACATCACCCCGCCCCTCGTCATCCGTTCGACGCCCCTGCTCGACGAACGGTAACTTTTCTAACTATTTACTCGGATAATAGTCCGTTCGACCGACATAACTATATTATTTCCGCGCTCTCCGAGTCACGATGCCGGACCCCTCGAACGCTACCCTTGACCCCGCCGAGATGTCGGCAGCCCTTTCGCAGTCAATGTCGGCTATCACGTCTATGATAGGGGGCCTTAGTATGCAAACGCGATTGGCCGGGATCCCCGAGTTCGACGGACGGAATGTGCCCCTACGCGACTTCCTTCAAATACTGCGAAACTCAGCCTCTCAGATTTCGCGAGAATTAGAGCCGGAATTGGTTGTCGGGATTCTTAATCGGTTGCGAGGCAGTGCGCGGTCGTGTCTGGAGGGAAAAACGATCGCAACCGTCGACAATCTCGTAGACGCGCTAAAGCGAGGGCTATCCCGCCCGCGCAAATATGCCGATTGCATGGCCGAGGTAATGCGACTACGGTTACAACTGGGAGAAGCCGTCCAGGGGTTATACAACCGCACTCAGGCCCTTACGAGCATCGCCCGAAGCTCCTTCAGAGCCGACTACGGGTATGAACTCCCCACCAGCCCTACCGACATGATCGCCGACCAAGCGCTTCTCGCTTTCCGACGAGCCTTGCCGGCCAGCATCTCAAAAATTATAACGGCCTGCCGTCCGAAATCCCTCGAAGATGCGTACGATCTCGCCATGGAACTGACGGAGTGCGACGAACCCGCGAACTCCCGGGATAGCGAGGCCCACGCTCTGGTCGCGCGAAGCGACAACGTCCGAAGCCCGTCACTATCACCGCGAACCCCCGAGTCGCGTTTCGGAATTCAGCGCCTTCCGCCTCAGCGGAGCCGAGATGCCAGCCCGGCGAGGCCAATAGAAATTGACCCCCGGTTGTCGCCGAACTTTCCCCGAACCGATAAACCCGTATCCTCCCCGATAGGGAACACGGAATCGCAGAAGATTTCCGCAGGGGTTGAATCGGGGTGCGATCGACGATACTGCTGCATTCGCGGGACGGGATGCGCCTGCTGTCCATGGACGGATTGGACCCCCCGACAAAAACGAAAGCCTGGCGGACCGAGCGGATGCGGCCAACGTTACTGCTGTGCACGTAACGGTGGCTGTACCTGCTGCCCCTGGACGGAGTGCGGCCTACGGGCCGCCCGCAACCCGAGAAATGCCTCGCCGGACGCAAGGCCGGGATCCCCGCGAAGTCAGACACCCGAGCCTTTAAACTTCCAGGGGGCTCGTCGCACCGCTGCGACGGGCCAGTCAAAACCGAACGAAATTATCTCGGGAGGCCGGAAGGTAACCTTCCAAAAATAACTACCTCAGACTCCAATAAAACGAACGTATCATCGGACACTGACGATTCCTGTGAGACACCCGTGGTCCGACTATCCGCGCCAGAGCTCATACTAGGGACAGATAATTTTTTCTGCGACACCGGGTCGGCACTGAATTTTATTAAAAAATGCGCGCTCCGCGAAAATGTCCCCATTGACACATCGCGGCGGCGGGAGTACACGGGGCCCTCGCACGAAAAGTCATGGTCGCTTGGCACCGTTACGTTAACGATAAACGGGTTCCCTCGCACGTTTCACGTTGTAGACGTCTTTGCGACTGATAGCAACGGCCTCGTCGGAAAGCCATTCTTCCGCCGCGAGCGAGCCGAGATCTCATTTCATCACAACGCCTTGATAATGGCAAGCGACCCTATACGACCCCGCATGTTCGTCACCGCCGAAGGAGAATCATCGAAGCCAAGAGTATTTACCATACGCGCGCGCACCCGTACGCCGTTGCCGGTCGAGGTAATAAACCCTGACCTGCGTGAAGGTTATCTCCCTCGTATATCCACACCGGACGGTCTGTATATAGGGGACGCTCTTGTTACGCAGCAACGCGGGGTTTGCCACGTTATGGCCATTAATACCCTCGACCGAGAGGTGACCGTCGCGGTGCCCCCGCAGAATTTGATCCCTTTCGACTATTGCCATGCGGACGACTTTGAGTCCAATTGGGACCGTGCCTCGTCCTCGGACGACGAGGCCGAGGCCCCGACGGACCGAGTAACTGCCATATTACAAGCCCTACGACTCCAAGATCTCAATGCCCTCGAGCAAGACCACGTGCGTCGACTCGTCGAGGAGGACCCTTTGCGATTCAAATTACCCGGAGATAAACTCCCCGCCACATCACGTGTGGCGCATCGCATCCCGACGCAGGACGACCTGCCGATAAATACTCGTCAGTATCGGTTTCCCCTGATCCATCGAGACGAGGTCGAGATGCAAGTCCGCAACAAACTGAACGATAATTTGATCGCACCTTCGCGATCTCCTTACAACTCTCCCGTATGGATTGTACCAAAAAAACCCGACTCCCAAGGCCGCCCGCGAATGCGCATGGTCATCGACTTCCGGAAACTTAACGAGAAGACCATCTCGGACGCGTACCCATTGCCCAATATACTAGATATACTGGACCAATTGGGAGACGCCCGTTACTTCTCGACTTTCGATCTAGCGACGGGCTTCCAGCAAATCCCTATGGATCCCCGTGATCGCGCGAAAACCGCCTTTTCTACCCCTAACGGCCACTACGAGTACACTCGGATGCCGGAAGGTTTAAAAAATGCGCCGGCGACTTTCCAGAGACTCATGGACAACGTGCTGCGGGGTCTCCAGGGTACGGAATTGTTCGTATACCTGGACGATATCGTGGTATTTGCCAAGACTCTGGAGGAACACGCTGTAAAGGTCCGCCGATTGTTCGCGAGACTTCGCGAGGCCAACCTGGTGCTGGGGCCCGACAAATGCGAATTCCTCAAACGCGAAGTAGCATACCTCGGACACGTGCTCGGTAGAGATGGGCTCCGCCCCGACCCGCGAAAATTAGCGGCAGTACGACATTTCCCCGTCCCCAAAACGGTCAAGAACGTGCGCCAATTCCTGGGCCTCGCTGGATATTATCGCCGGTTTATCGAGAATTTTTCGGCCCGTGCCAAGCCACTCTCAGACCTTACAAAGAAGGGCAAACCGTTCGAATGGGGCGCGACCCAGAGGAAAAGCTTCCGTGACTTGCGCAGGGCCCTCTGCAGGGAGCCCGTCCTACAATACCCCGATTTCAATCGACCCTTCGTCCTTACCACCGACGCCTCTGATATTGCCGTCGGAGCTGTGCTGGGGCAAGAACGGGACGGGCAAGACTGGCCGATCGCTTATTACTCTCAAGTCCTCTCTGCCGCGCAGATTGGCTATGGTACGACCGAGAAAGAATGCCTCGCAGTCATAAAAGCCATCGAGCACTTCCAGCCTTATTTATACGGCCGAAGGTTCAAATTAATTTGCGACCACGAACCATTAAAATGGATAGGCTCAATGAGCGACCCCGGTAAAAGACTCGTGCGCTGGCGGCTCGGCTTGCAGAACTATGATTACGAGTTCGTATACAAGCCGGGTCGACTAAACGTCAACGCCGACGCCTTATCACGAAACCCCGTAATCGCCTGGAGCTCCGAATCCACGAGTGAATCCGAATCCCAAGGGGGGGTGAAACGCGTCCTGCCGATACAACAGGGTCGCCCTCGGATCGGTTCTGACCCCACGCTCGTGCGCCCCGGTCAAGGGAAACCCCCGAGGTCAATGGGTCATAGAACCAAAAATTCCGTACCCTTGGATCGGAGCGCCGTTGCAACACGCACACGCTTGCGCATGGATCCGCCTCGCCCTATTCCAAATTACCTCGAGGTCTCCGGCACAAGCTCGGACGATGAACCCCGGCCCGCTCGCACAGCTGATCGGGCCTTTAAGGCCCCGATGCAGCCGCTCCGCCGCCTCGTGCGACCCCGGGCTCCGATTGCCAAGGCCGCCGCTCCCCCCAGCGACGACGAAGCTAGCCTGAGCGAACGAGACCGACCCAACGCCGTACCAAGTGTCGCTATTGCCTCCCCTGGCCCTCCCAGCGACTCTGACGAGAGCACGATGGAGGAAACGGACGACGCAACGCCAACCATGTCCGACCAGCTTAGGACGTCGATTTGCAAGTATGACGAGACCATCAAACGGCTCGAGGAAAAATTCCGAGACGATTCTAAGGTCGACGAAACAATTTTGCCCGAGACAATATCTGATACGGAGCAAATCGACGAGAATGTCCGGGAGATTCTTAAGGAGATGGATCCCTTTGACATTGAGAAGGGGGACTCGATCCTCGTCGACCGAATAAACAATTTATCCCGACGATGGCCAGATCTAACCGACGAGGAATTAATTAGAAGAACGAGCTGTACGGGAAACCGTACGCCTCGGCCATATGACTGGGACGAGGAGGGGGAGGCAGACGGCGAAGCCGAGTTGCGTCACCCGCCGATAGCTGCTTCTACGGTCTTGCACGACCACACGCTGCAGGCCCCAAACGAGCACCGGCCGGCGCGCACGTGGCCCTCCCCTCCACATCCGCCGTCGGAATCCATGATGGCGTTGTCGCCAGGCGACGCGACGCCGTCGTCGGCCCAAACCCTCGCGCCGGCCCGACCTCGGTCGGCCTTGCCATCTCCGTCCTTCTCGCTCCCTCCCCCGACTTCGCTGCGCGCCGGGGAGTACCAGAGCAATGCGAACGAAAAGGAACCGTGCGCCGAGCCACTGACACCCGATCCCTGCTGCGACCCTAAGGAATTTGAAGAGTCGGCGATCCGGAGCCTCGATGCCTCGCCGAGAAAGGCCAAAGGCGCGGTTACGACTGCCGAACTAACTCGTATAGTAGGCTGTCGTGACTCTCTCACGCACGCCCGCGATAATTACGTGCATTTCATCTCCGCCGACGGCGAATTTACGATTCCCATAGCTCGAATACTCTCCGACTTAGGCCTTATTGATCCCGCCACCGTGCGATCCCAAAAATTATCGGTCGGGGGACTTCTAATTACCCCGCGAAAGATGCATACTATCTTCAGCATCATAATAACCGAGAAATACTACGACGACGTCAACGTGAAGAATGTCGCCGCGGGCTTAACCGTCCTCCGGGAGCACGCGCTCCGAACCGGTATCGGGTCTCTTCGACTAAGCCGGCACGGCGATTTACCCGATGACCTACCTCACGATACCCTGCTTCCCTTGATTCATGATATCTTCGGCACGTCCGGAATTCGCGTAACGATATGCTATGGGAAAATAATCATCCCCCTGACCGAAGACCGACTCGGGATCATCACAGAATGCCATGAAAGCCCCTGGGGGGGACACAAGGGCGTAACCAAAACGTACCGCCGAATTCGAGAGCGCTTTCATTGGCCTACACTACGAAACGACGTACAGGACTTTATTCGCCATTGCCAAAGATGCCAGGAAAATAAACTCGTCCGTGTTCGCACGCGCGAGCCGATGCTCATAACCGATACTCCCGTTAACGTGTTCGACAAAGTCTCTCTGGACACCGTAGGGCCGTTACCGGTTACAACTAACGGTAATAGGCACATTCTCACCCTGCAAGACAACCTCTCCAAATTCTGTATCGCGGAGGCCATCCCAGATTTGCGGGCCGAAACCGTCGCTGAGGCAATGCTTCGCAGATTGATTAACGTACACGGCGCACCCCGAGCCATTCTCACGGATCGCGGTACCGCCTTTATCAATCAATTAATCCGGGAACTATGCCGACTGTGCAAGATTCACCACCTAACCACCTCCGGTTATCGCCCGCAAACCAACGGCTCGTTAGAGCGAAGCCACCGCGTACTAGCCGACTATGTACGCGCCTATTCCGATCGATTTGAAGATTGGGATAAAATGCTCTCCTTCGCCGAGGCCTCCTACAACAGCACAGTTCACGAGGCTACCAACTTCACTCCCAATGAGTTTGTTTTCGGGAGGATAATCCGACCCATGAGCGGTTATAACACCGATTCCCACCCCCTTCCCACTAGCAATTCGTTTCTTGCCGAATTAATCAAGAGGCAAGCCGAAATCTGCCGAATAGGGGGAGATCATTTGAACCAGGCGAAAGAACGCTCGAAGAAATATTACGACCGTAATAGCCATCCTTTCATGGGTAGACCCGGCGATATGGCTTACGTTCTGAAGGAACCCCGGAAGGGCAAGCTCGACGCGTACTATAAGGGACCATATGTCATTTGTCAAGTCACCGACAAGAGCAATGTCGTCCTCGAAGCCTCGAACGGAAAGAGGTTCCGTAAACACGTGGACAAGGTTAAGCTTGCCCACTTGTAAAAAAAAAGAAAAAAATAGTAAATAAAAACAAAATATCATTTTTCCAAATTGTCCAAATGACAACGATGCCGAATAAAGTCTTTCCGATTCCCGAAATTCATTCTCGACCTTTCCCACTCGCCGAGGAAAAAGATTATTACCTTGCTAGTAAATATAGTACAACGGTATCAATTATATCTAAGCGTCTACGCACGTATATTTCTCGAATAGTCGGTAAGACCGTCAAGCGGGAGGATGAGCGCCGCAATCAACCTACTGGGAGTCACGTACTTCGTTATCATCACCGCGACGGCGTCTATCGACCTCCGTCCCGATAATGCGTATCAGGTACTCCCCATTGAAGATTGCAGCGGCCTCTACTACGAACTGACCACCACCTTGCAGCTACAGCAGGCGGATTGGCGAGTCACCGTGTTCATCGAGGTGGAGCAGCTAGCTCGGGATTACCCAACAGACGGTGCGACCTTGGAGGAAGTCTACCGGGGATGCATGGCGGTCAATGGAAAGTCAAGCTGCAAGGAATTGCTGCGGTACGACGAAATCGTGACGCAACTTCATCGGGCTACTCGACTGCTCGGCGAGTTAAGGGCCGTTTCGGAGTACACGCGGCCTAAGCAAGACCCCAGCATCGGAACGCGAACGCTGCAGCGACGCTCTGCGCCCCTGGGCATTATCGGGTCCCTGAGCAAATCTCTCTTCGGGAATCTCACGGGAGACGACGCGGATTATATGAACGGGCAAATCGACCGCCTTTTTAAAGATCAGAAAAACCTAACGCATCTTATGGAGCAGCAGATGCACATCACGAGATCGCACATGCAGGACTTACACCAGCAGCATCTAGAACAAACCAAGCGTGTTGACAGTATACGGGGGTACGTGCTCGCCTTGCAAACGGACATGCTCACCCTCAGCCATCAATCGACCTTGAACCATTATAACAGTACCATCGTTAATTACGCGCAAAGAGTGATCGAGAAGATGGATCATTACGTCACGACATTAGAACAGTATCTTCGCGTCACCGTGACCGCTAGGGAGGGGCGCTTCGATCCGGCGATTCTCACCGCCGAACAGCTGAGCGCCATCGCTCGGGAGGCGCAGCTTCGCGCTGTCGGCCTAGAGTTCCCCCTCCCCATCGAACACCTACGACCAGAATCTATCGCTAATCTTGCCTGGACCGACCTCGTGTATCATCAAGAACGAGTAATGATAATCGTGCACATACCGATACTCGGTCGCACGAAATACGATCTCTACCGGATGCACCCGTGGCCAGTACCGCAGCCGTTCAACAACGGCACCGGCTCGGCGTATATCAAGCCAGCCGTATCGTATATCGCCTTATCATCGAACCAGCGAACATACTTCGTCGCCGACTCTAACTATGTGCGCGCCTGCCGATCATCCGAGAAGCGGTTGCTGTGTGCGGGAGGCGTGCCGGTACATGAAGCCGCCACCTCGACCATGTGTGAGTTGCAAATGCTGACGAATCCGTCGCCCGAGATCATGCGACGATGCGACGTTCGCATTCGGCCTTATCATGAGCCACATTGGACCCATCTACCTGCACAAGGAGGCTGGCTCTATTCTCTTTCTCGAGAAGAAAACGTGCAAATAATCTGCCCTAACATACCGATACGGCAAATTATTATCAATAACGTCGGCATCCTGCGCGTGAGCCCTAACTGCGTCGGCCTCATGAGGAGTACCACCCTCACCGGGGTGCGGACATATGAGAGCGATACAATTTATCATTATCGCCCTCGCCTTTCTCTGAACGTTACGGTCATCGCGCCCGTGCTACACGAGGCCTCCGTAACGAGCCCCCATCTGCTCAAATCTGTGATGGGCGCACCACCCGATCTCAGTCGAACCGATTCTTGGAACCCCGGAGAGGGGGACTCACTCTCGGACATCGAAGCCCAGATACGCGCTATCGGGCAGCACACTCGAGAAAGGCAACAACAGCACTTCATCACCATCGCGGGTTTCGCCGGGCAGGGTTTCATCATCCTAACATTCATGTGTTACTTAGCCCGACGACAAATACTACGCCTGCTTTGTCGACTAGGATCAGCCATAGCATGCAGAAAGAAAAAGCGGTCGCCGAAACAGAACCCAACACCGGCAATAAAACTCGAGGCGCTGCCCGCAGCGCCGCGTCAGCATGAAGTCGAGTACGCCGAGATTGCGCACCCGCCTGTCGCCGCAGCCGTAGTCCCAGCCCCCGCTGGGACTTTACCCCGAGCCGTACCTCGCCAAGAGTCCCTTGTTCCCTAATCTCCCGACTACAATTTCGTCTAAGAAAGAAAGAACGAAGCGGGCGGGAGACCAAACAATGCCGAGGCGAACCGAGACTCGTCAGAACCGCTGCGGCAACCGACGAGTCAACACCTCGCCGACTTAAAAATTAAAATTTAAAAAAAAAAGGGAAAATTGAAAACCTGCAAATATGAACGCCGCCGTCGTCGCATACGCTCAAAAGGGAAAGTGCCCGTTCTGCGCTAAATTCGAACCACAGTGCGCGGGGTTCATGACGTGCGCGGGACGGTACCGGCTGTATTCGCAGCGCGCATCTGTGTCGGTAAAGTGCTGCTTGTGCGAGACCCAAGGATCCTCGTCCAAGTACGAGGAACATGTTGTGTCGTGTGCAGACAACTTTTTACGCCGAGCTCGTGAGTATCGCGCGCAAGCCGAATCGGACAACCGAGCACGTTCTCGCTCGCGCATGGCCGCAAGAACGTCGGCGCGTGCCACATCCTCTGCGGAGACGCCGCAGTGCCCGGTATGCGACGCGACGCCGCCGACATGCCCAGGATCAGCGCGATGCATAGAGCGGGCGATGCATCACCGCGCTCGCGCCACCAAAAGGCCCAAGTGCCCGGTATGCGACATCGCGCAGGCCCCCGAGACGTACTTCGCGCACGTTGGCCAGTGCGCCGCGCGATTCGAGCGGGAAGGGATGCGTGCATCCTTATCGCGTGCCGCCCCGACCGGCCCAGCCCTGTCGACGCCGAAGAATAGGCCAACTGCGGTTGCCTGCACCCAGACGCCGAAGCTGGAGCTGCTTCCGGGCGAAGTATACAAGTACATACGGTGGGTGGGAAAAGCGGAGGCCGTCGAGACGCGCGAGGCCGGGACGAACACGGACGCCGGGCCTAAACGAAAGGACGCCGAAACCATCACCGATGCCGCCACGATCTCACCAGAGGATCCCGCGGACCTCGAGAGGTCCGCCGAGTCGTCAGGGAACGCCGACATCCAGAAGGAGTCACCCGCCACTTCGGAGGACGGCGAGGACGACTACGAGAGTGCGTCTGAGGACCAATCTGACGACAGCGTCATTCTCGTCGAGACGGTCCCATCGACCGTTGCCTGTCGCGGGCGGGGCGGATTTCGAGGACGGCGCCAGATCCAGTTCAACCTGCCGTCCCAATAGGAGCGAGACGACGAGGACGTCGGTTCCTCAAGGGGGGGTGAGTGTTGTGGCCATAGAGTGATTACCCGAGGGTAATCACTCCCCCGTGGCAACAACGACGTCGCTGACCCTGGGCCCGTGCGCTTCCAAACTCCGAGGAGTCAACGCCCAGGATCAGCGAAATTGAACGACCCGGCCGTGCACGCGCCGCTGACGCGTGAGAAACGCGGCGGAGGTCTTCCGAGAATTGCACGCACATTGCAGAATGTGCGCGATTTCCAAAATTTTCCGTTCTCCCACCGGGGGTCCGCGGACACCCGGAGTGGGAACGGAATTAGAAAAAGAGTTTAGTGCTGCTTTGAATTCCGAGCAGGAAACCTCCGCCGCGTGCCCGACGTTGGGAAGTTAGACCGGGAACAGGCCGTAGTTCTCAATAGAAAGCCGACGGGTCGGCGAACTCTGGCTCTCCACGGCTACCCGAAACCGGGATAAAGCGTTCGGCGTATAAAATTAATCTAATACAAAATAATCGTTCTAGCAGTAATCAACATAAAGTAATCTCGTAAAAACCATACCCAAGTATCGAATAATCTTACCTATCGTTTATATATTCCTTTACATTCTAATAAACAACAAAGACTTGAGTGCAGTGATCTAAAGGCGGTGTTTCGCGAAACAATAGAGACAGTAAGTGTAGGGTTAAGCGTACAAGCGAGCGTGCGTCGACCAGCGGGAACAGCCATTGTAAGTTCACCACGTGTATTATTATTTGGTACCCATTGTAATCGATTTTAAGCGATTTCGCACTTATTACGGTGCAATAAACTTGTTACGGGCTTTAACCGGCCTAATGCGAATTACTCGACACCTATCTCTCTTCCCCTGTCCCGTGAGGATCTCGGGCCCGTATGGGACGAGCGGCAATTCACGTCCTTCCGACGCTTTCCGTACGCTACGAACCTTTCTTCCCTTAAACCCTCTCAATATTACAGAGCGTCTCTAGAGCTCTGTTGGTGGCAGCAAATTACCCAATTGACGGATTCAGCACGAGCTGATCCATAACAAGTGTTTACCTTATTGCTCCAGCGTATACGCAGTCTCGGCACCATCCATCATATCCCTTCGAGTGCATGAGGGTGTTACGTCTTGGGAGGGTTGGTTAACTTTTTAAAAAGCAATGTAAGAACTATAACAATAGCACCTATAGGATGGGGTCTCGTTTGGCCGAGAATGCGCTCGACGGGGATGAGACCCCTTTGGTCGCTACCTAAATGTATGAGAACCACTACGGTCTTACCTTTTGGTGGAACACGTGGACGGCAGGGGGGCGTAGAGGGTGTTCAGTCGAGAGTGACGACGGTGATCCCCGTTGTATCCTCTGCAGGTAGTGGTTCTCATACATTTAGGTAGCGACCAAAGGGGTCTCATCCCCGTCGAGCGCATTCTCGGCCAAACGAGACCCCATCCTATAGGTGCTATTGTTATAGTTCTTACATTGCTTTTTAAAAAGTTAACCAACCCTCCCAAGACGTAACAGTAACATCTATAATTAATGGTGACAGCGGTGGGATAATGTCGCTAACAAATTGTTAACGAACCACACATCAAAAACATAAAAACTCAAAATTTTCAAATTTTCAAAAACAAAAACTCAAAAACATAAAAACTCAAAATTTTCAAATTTTCAAAAACAAAAACTCAACAACATGAAAACTCAAAATTTTCAAATTTTCAAAAATAAAAACTCAAAAACATCAAAACTCAAAATTTTCAAATTTTCAAAAACATAAAAACTCAAAATTTTCAAATTTTCAAAAACAAAAACTCAAAAACATAAAAACTCAAAATTTTCAAATTTTCAAAAATAAAAACTCAAAAACATCAAAACTCAAAATTTTCAAATTTTCAAAAATAAAAACTCAAAAACATAAAAACTCAAAATTTTCTAATTTTCAAAAACAAAAACTCAAAAACATAAAAACTCAAAATTTTCAAATTTTCAAAAACAAAACCTCAAAAACATAAAAACTCAAAATTTTCAAATTTTCAAAAACAAAAACTCAAAAACATAAAAACTTAAAATTTTCAAATTTTCAAAAACAAAAACTCAAAAACATAAAAACTCAAAATTTTCAAATTTTCAAAAACAAAAACTCAAAAACATAAAAACTCAAAATTTTCAAATTTTCAAAAAACAAAAACTCAAAAACATAAAACCTCAAAATTTTCAAATTTTCAAAAACAAAAACCCAAAAACATAAAAATTCAAAATCACATAGAATTTCAAGGAGTTAATCCTCAAACTTTAAAAACCGAGATCCCCAAATAAAAATGGAGACTCGATCCAAGGGTTCAAAACCCCTCACAGAGGACGAACTGGCAATATGTCAGGGACAACTCCTTCAAAAACAGCAGCAATTGGCTGAACAACAAAATTTACTAGCTGAAAGGGAAAAGGAAACCCAAGCCAGACTAGATAGACTCCAGGAGTTAGAACATCGACTTGCGCACGATCAGCAAGAGGCAAGATGCCTCGCTGACGAGCGTACTCAGGCGACCCAAAGCGGAGAAATCCTTGAAATTATTAGAACAATCTTAGCAGATTACAACGTCATGAAATACGAATTAGCTGACCTTCGCGACACACAGCGTCAGCGCCATGCTCCCACTAGAGCAGAATATCAGGGTCGCGCAGGCGGAACACCCCCACCACGCGACGCCAATTACCACCAGGGTAACTTCAAAGACGGATTAGAGTCCGTACCTATGTTCACTGGTTCCAACATACCAGTCCTTAAATTTGCTAGAGCTTGTGTAAGACTAAAAGAGTCATATCCCCCGGAGTGTGAAAGGAGCATTGCTCGATTACTCCGCAATAAGCTGAAAGATCAAGCTTATACCGCCATGGAGGATGAAGTGTTCGAATCAATCGACGAAATCATCAGTAAATTAAAGGCTATATTCGGAGCCTCAAAATCTTTAAATCAGTACAGAGGCGAACTCGGGAATATTGTAAAGGGTCGACAAGAACACATTATCGACTATATCTCCCGAACTAAAGACCTACATTGTGCAATCACCGATTACGTCGACACAGACCGAACTCGACTTACACAAGAACAAATACAATCAATGGAGGACGAGACGCTCTCGTGTTTTCTCGCCGGATTACCCCCCGATTTTAGATTCAGAGTAAAGGTCGAAGGGTACACCAATTTAAAAACAGCTTTTACAACAGCGATACGCATCGAAAAAGAAATCTTACGCGATCGTTCACAATTTTTTTACAAAATCAGAGACCCGTCTCGCCCCCAACTCCAAGGGAACAAACCCCACAAAAATCAATTGCGAACACTGTAATAAGCTCGGACATACAATCGAAAAATGCTGGGCGAAAAACCCGAAAATGAGGGACAACCGCGATAACAACCGCGATAACAACCGCGATAATAACCGCGATAATAGGCGCGAAAAATCCAGCAACACCGTTTGTGGCTATTGCAATAAACCTGGCCACACAGAGCATCAGTGCTATAAGCGTCAAAACGACGAAAAAAGAGCGTCGGGAAACGCAAACCCCGGACCGTTTACATCGGGTGCAAAACGGCCGGAGAAAATCGAGCACCCCGTGAAGACAACGCAGGTTCTGGAGGAGAACGAATCAACTCCCCAGAACGAACAGTCAGCAACGCCAGCATCCAACTAACCAGGAACTCGTTCATTCCGATAGTGGAAATAAACTCTCCACAACTGAACGGGCCAACCGAGTTTTTAGTTGACTCGGGGGCTGATCCAAATTTAATAAAAATAAACGCATTAAAACCCGATGTTCGGATCAATAAATACGCGCTATTACGCCTCCAAGGCATTTCGCCCAACCCCGTGTACACCATAGGGAAGGCGCAGATAGACATAATGGGAATCCTTTCAGAATTCCATGTAGTTGCGGAGGATTTCCCAACAAAACAACCGGCCATATTAGGATCCGAATTCCACGGCCTAAACAAAGCCAAAATAGACTGGGAGAATGAGAGCGTTAGCTGGGGTGGTCAAGAACTAAAGTTCAAAAACACCCGTAGAATCAACGTCCCAAAACGGTCAAACGCTGTATTAAAAATCACTGTCCGGAATCCTATGAGTAAAGAGGACTACGTCCCCCGCTTGGACCTCGGAAAGGGCATTTAAGCAGGAAACGCAATTGTTACTGTTAGGAATGGGGAAGCTCATCTTAGGGCAATTAATACAAACGACGAAGATGTCGTTGTAGTCACCCCCGTGGTAGAAGTAGAGGCATTTACTCAGGTCAATGAGGCCCAAATACTCACCGCCAGCAGTCAGCCCACCGAAGGCCAGGACCTTATAAAATTACTCAGATTAGACCACCTAAACCATGAGGAACAAGAAAATATCCTCGACATGGTCGAATCAAACAAGGATCTATTCCATATGCCGGGTACACCATTACAGTCTACAAACGTTATTGACCATAAGATAACCACGACAGACGAACAACCGGTATTCACTCGACAGTATCGTTTCCCCCCAGCTCATCGGGATGAGATAACGAAAAACATAGGCGAGTTGATAGACAACGAAATAATAAAACCATCCGACTCACCATATAGTTCACCCTTATGGATAGTGCCCAAAAAGGCTGATTCCCAGGGTAATCGCCGCTGGCGAATGGTGATCGACTACAGGAATCTCAATGAAAAAACAATCGGGGATGCGTACCCTCTCCCCAACATAACCGAGATACTCGACCAACTGGGAAGCGCTAAGTACTTCTCAGTGTTCGATCTGGCGAGCGGGTTCCACCAGATCAAAGTGAACCCGGAGGACGCGCATAAGACCGCTTTTTCAACCCCCTTCGGGCACTATCAGTTTAACAGAATGCCATTCGGTCTAAAAAACGCGCCGGCAACTTTCCAACGTTTGATGGACCGAGTACTTTGCGGATTACAAGGCAATGAACTTTTCGTTTATTTAGATGATATAATCATATATGCCAGTTCCCTTCAGGAACATGAGATCAAATTCAGAAAACTTGCGGAGAGACTACGTAAGGCTAATTTAAAACTACAGCCAGACAAATGCGAGTTTCTCCGCAAGGAGGTGGCTTACCTAGGCCACGTGATCAGCGAGGAAGGGGTAAAGCCAGATCCGAAAAAGATCGAATCAATCCAAAACTACCCGGTACCGACTAGTCCCACAAAAATAAAACAATTTCTCGGACTGGCGGGGTATTATAGAAGGTTCATCGATAACTTCTCCGGGATAGCCAGACCGATGACGCAACTATTGCAAAAGCAAGCAATATTCAAATGGACAACAAAACAAGACGAAGCGTTTAATACTCTGAGGGATGCACTCTGCAATACCCCTGTGTTACAATATCCAGACTTCACAAAATTGTTTGTAATCACAAACGACGCGTCTAATTTCGCGATCGGGGCTGTCCTCAGCCAGGGCGAAATAGGCAAAGATAAGCCAATATCGTACGCGTCACGTACCCTATCAAAACCCGAGTTGAACTATTCAACAATCGAAAAAGAGCTGCTTGCCATTGTCTACGCAGTAGCTCAATTTCGACCCTATGTGTACGGTCGAAAATTCCTGTTAGTAACGGACCATAAACCGTTGGTGTGGCTCGATTCCGTGAAAGATCCTGCCAATCGGCTCGTTCACTGAAGGTTAAAATTAGCAAATTACCAGTATAAAATCATATATAAACCTGGAAAAATTAACTGTAACGCGGATGCTTTATCACGCAATCCCCCAGCATAAGACGATTGTTTGGTAGCCCCAGCAAGGGAAGACTTAGAATCCGAACAAAGCGATGATGACACTATTTTCGAAGCCACACCATCGACGGCTCCCGAACTCACAGAAAACCAGGAAACCCAGAGAAAGAGGGACAAAATAGAAAATACAGAGGCGATTGAAACCGCACCTTCCCATTGTTCGAGTGAGAACTCCGATAACGATACCTCCGACAATGAATCAGACGTATCCGAAGGTATATTCGAGCCAGAATCTATACCATATGAACTAATAAAGGTGACCGAGACGCGCGATAGGCTGTCAATGCAAACAGGCAACCTTGCGTTCTTCGTCACCACCAAAGGTCAACCGGTCGACGCAGGCGCACAGGATCTGCAAACACATAAACAGTTTCCTACTTTTAAGAATCTGACGTTGTGTCGGGTACAGGTGATAAACCGCCGAAACAACAAATTAATAGCAATGCCAATAAAAAGCGACCTTAGGGCGAATGCCTCAACCGACGACCTAATAGAAACTATACAATCACTAAGAGACGCGGTGCGAGAATTAAATCTCGATAACCTATATATCGCAAAAACACACAAGATCGATACAATAACGTGGCAGGAGATCCTTAAGAAAATAAAGAATAACTTACATGATTTCCCCATCAAACTTACCATTTGCTCGCAGTTAGTCGCGATACCAGAGTTAGACGATAGGGAGAAAATCATCTCCGAGAATCACGATTCATTGATCTGTGGACACAAAGGTGTCACCAAAACTTACCGTCGTATCAGGCAAAATTTCTACTGGAAAAACCTAAAGGCACAAATACAGGAATACATCCAAAAATGTAAAAACTGTCAAATCAAAAAGCTTGTTAGAATCAAAACAAAACAACCTATGGTAATAACCGATACACCGGGCAGTGCATTCGACAAGGTGTCAATGGACATTGTTGGTCCATTACCTACAACTCGCAAAGGCAACAGTCACATCTTGACTATACAAGACCTGCTTACCAAGTATTCTTTGGCCCTTCCTTTGAAAGGAACGGGGTCAATAGATATTAGTGACGCATTAGCGAAAACCTTCTTTGCGAGATTCGGGGCCCCTAAGGCCCTCCTCACGGATCAAGGCGCTGCCTTCTGCAGCGCATTAATGAAAAATATCGCACGAAAATTTCGCATACAGCAGTACAAAACGAGTGCGTATAGACCGCAATCAAACGGTTCAATCGAGCGTTCCCATCACCTATTAGCTGAATATATTAAGCAATACGTCGACCGCTCACACGAATGGGACGAGTTCTTAGAACTCGCCACATTCTCCTACAACACTAGCAGCCATGAGGGAACGGGCTTCACCCCGCACGAACTCGTCTTCGGAAGACCAGCACGGCAGCCCTCCAGCCGGACCAACATCGAAGAAATAGAAGAACCAACCTACGCAGAATACCTCCAGGAACTTTATTCGAAAATCCACGGCCTCCAAGAAATGGCAATGGAAAACCTGAAGGAAGCCAAACAACGGTCTAAACGATACTACGACCGATCTCTCAACCCCCAAAATTTTGGGAAGGGGGACACAGTTCTCATGTTAAGAGAACCCAAATTGGGTAAATTCGGTAACCAGTACACCGAACCACTTGTCGTAACCGACGTATTACCAAGTGGCAACATCATAGTACAATACAAGGGAAAACCCAAGGTCGTACACCCAAACAAGTTGCGATTAACTAAACTGAGATCGAAACAACCTGTGTTGCAGGATGGGACGGATTCCGATAGCAGTAACAATTAGCCTATTGATCCAAGGCTGCAGCGGACTGATAGGTTACGACTGCAGTGGTTCCACCTTGAACATTACCACCATATCGCTCAATGGCATAGGGGATTGCGACATCCCACTGCAAGACCCGAAGCCAACCCCGACATATATTCAATTACTACAACTATCCGAGTACGAGAGCACCGAGGTCGACCAATGCAAGGTGCAAGTCGACCGAACTATCACACGCTGTGGCATGCATTCTCATGGATCAGCTGTCCATGGGGGACGACAGATCTACTTACAGGACATCGACAGACGGGCCTGCCGCAGATTACAAGAAACCGGAAACATACAGCTGAGTTTCACCGCCGAATTAATCGGTTTGCGCCGGAACTCCACAGAGTTTCGCTCTGTGACCATGGGAGGATCAGTCGACGCAGACGGCACCTGCGAAGGCACGCAATACAGTGACGCCTACGGGAGTTGGAACAAGGTATTTGTTACCGCAACAGTAACAGTTTCCATATTCAACTACCGCGCCAACGTCAACCTGGCACAAGGAAAAATAATACTACCATCCGGCACCCAATGTTCACTGGCCGACGAGACCTGCGTCGACGTCCATGGTAACTTTGCATTCTGGACAGCAATCCCCACGGATACCTGTGGATTCACAAAATACGACGTCCTCTACGAGGGTATCGCCACCAAATTGCACACCTTCGACAACGAGACGGACTCACCAGAAATATATACTTTAAACACGCAAGCTACCACATTTGCATTAGCCAAACACCACCAACCTATCAGTGTGTGCGGCTACACCCTAATCAGAACCGAACATCCAAAATTATTTATCCTGGAAACAACCAAGAACCAATCACCTGTAAATCATAAAAAGATACAAGTGAACAATCTGGATATATTCACATACATAAATTCCAAATTTGTCTACGTCGAAAAACATGTCCGCAACCAAATGCGAACATTATACCAAGACGTCCTCATCCAGCGGTGCAAACTCGAACAACAAGTGTTGCAAAACGCTTTGTCGACCGCCGCTATATTACCTGAAAAATTTGCATACGCGGTAATGAAAGGACCGGGATACATGGGAGTAATATCCGGTGAGGTAGCGCATATCATAAAATGCGTACCTGTCGAGTGCAAACTACGACGAACTAACACCTGCTACCACGAACTCCCAGTGTCATACAAAAACCAATCTCTGTTCCTCTCCACCACATCGCGTATGATATTGAAATCCGCCACGCAGATCGAGTGCAACCCCTTGTTGCCAACGGAATACCTGATCGAGGGAACCTGGTACAGGTTCACGCCACACCCCGTCGAGGTACTGTCGCCCCAACAATTGCGGCCCCTCACCAAACCAACATGGAAATACGCCTCGCCGGGAGATCTTGCAACCAGTGGCATCTACACCGAAACCGACATCGAGGAGCTGAGGGATCGAATAATGTTCCCAGCCGAAAAGCCGGGATTACTTAACCACCTGGCTCGCGGGTCAGCTGGCTACCGTGTCCCCGCTGGAAGCATCTCCCTCCAGGGCCTACT
Source organism: Netelia inedita (assembly GCA_964017225.1). Lineage (NCBI taxonomy): Eukaryota > Metazoa > Arthropoda > Insecta > Hymenoptera > Ichneumonidae > Netelia > Netelia inedita. The sequence continues at coordinate 25,499,698 of OZ024920.1, forward strand.
CGATGAAAACACACTAAACCACATAGCAGAAAACGCAGCTAAAAGGGTCTGGAATGGATTCCTGCAGTTCGGAACTGCAAGCGCTGGAGTTATTGGAATTTTCCTCATCATCAGACTCATAAAATTGGTCATCGACACATGCGTGCACGGCTATGCACTGCATTCCCTGTACGGGTGGAGTCTATACCTCCTCGGCGCACTCTGGAGCTCCATCGCTGGGCTCCTGGTAACGCTAGCGCACAACAAGGAAATTCATAAAAACAATCAACCACCGGTGGAAATCATCACTCCGGAAGAGCAGGATGAAACACCAAAGGCACCACCAAAGGCACCATCAAACACACCAACAAGCACCTACCCGCTACTACCAACAGCGGAACCAAGGAGACTATCTGGTGTTGACCCTGAACTCATGGGTCGCCTCCTCGCCAATCGTAGGTAGAGCCACGAGGCACGACCTACGACTCCATGGGGGGACGTGTTACGTCCTAGGATCACACCAGCACCTAAAATAACAAACGCATATACATTATACATACACACACTATACACAACAAATTATATTACATACTTACCGAACAGGTATACTAAATACCTGTACATATTTAACCACAAATTCTTGCCTCAATCGCTGTTGGGAGAATAGCATAGCCCCAACAGGCTTGATGCAATACACTATAACATTTAAGATTATACTCTTAATAAATAAAATACACATGTATGCGTATCAACATTAATAATAATCATAGTAATGTAAAAACCCTGTATTCTTTTGTCTGCGCATGTGTGCCCGTGTATCATTCACGCACACCCATGCGTATAATAATTAGTAATAACAACAATTGGTTATATAACATTTATAACTACTAGAATATTGCGAATTGATCAAGGGACACCCTTTGGGTGGAAATCACCCGCTATATTGGAGCATCCGAGAGATAAGCTCAGCGCCCAGCGAGGTAGACTAAACATACGCCGGTCAGCCTAAACACATCGCTGACCTCGAGTCGCTGCGCGCTGATGTCACCTCGGACACAAAGAGTGCCCCTTCTTCAATCAAGTACGGGGAGCATCTTTATAAGCCCCAGGGGCCGAGAGCTCAGCAGTAGTACGCCGTGGACCTCTGACCGTTACGCTACATGTATCTCGTGGTCTAAATACCCGAGCGGACTTCGAGTCTAGTACACCGTACATTAAAGTCGTATTGTAAGGTAATAACGTATACTCCGCAAACTTTGGCGTTATAAAGGAATAAAATACAAAATACTTAAACGTGAAATCGTGTTCGCGTATTATTTCAAAAACCAGTGAATTACCTTCGCTCTTCGGTCTACCCTACGAGCATCACTGGCATATCATATTATTGCACAAATCGGTGCAAAATACATACACACATATACATTTTTCCTGAGGATCCTGTGTCGTGCTTACTAGCATCTCAGATCCTCTCAATCCCTTATTCCTTGGATCCTGTGTCGTGCTCAGTAGCATCTCAGATCCATCTTGTAGAATAAGTACCCCTGCTTTGAATCCTGTGTCGTGCTTACTAGCATCGCAGATTCATCCCTGCTACCCCTACACACACGAGGTCCTGTGATCGTGCTTCTTCAGCATCTCAGACCTCTACAATTTAACACACACCTGAGCTCACCTGTGCAAAGGTGAACACTAAGCCTTGGCTCTCATGGGTAGACGCCGAGGCGGGGCAAAACGGGCTAATAAAGTGACACAACTCATTTCTCAGGGAATCATCCCTATCCCTCGTGGAAACAACCGCGCAAACAAGTGTATTAACTTATATCGTGAAATCAATCATTTCATCCAAAATCAACCAGGTGTTAAACCCAAACCGGTCATAACTAGTGACATTGTCATAAAAGGGATAGCCGGAAGGATTTCCGACTCCCTATACATAATTATCCGAGGTAAATCGACCCCTCAGAAGCCGACACCCTTACCAGCGCAGAAGGTGCCTGTGATTACGTGGTACGGCTCAGCACACCTGGCTCCAGCACCACTACCTGCAGAGGATACAACGGGGATCACCGTCGTCACTCTCGACTGAACACCCTCTACGCCCCCCTGCCGTCCACGTGTTCCACCAAAAGGTAAGACCGTAGTGGTTCTCATACATTTAGGTAGCGACCAAAGGGGTCTCATCCCCGTCGAGCGCATTCTCGGCCAAACGAGACCCCATCCTATAGGTGCTATTGTTATAGTTCTTACATTGCTTTTTAAAAAGTTAACCAACCCTCCCAAGACGTAACAGTAACATCTATAATTAATGGTGACAGCGGTGGGATATGACTCTTTTAGTCTTACACAAGCTCTAGCAAATTTAAGGACTGGTATGTTGGAACCAGTGAACATAGGTACGGACTCTAATCCGTCTTTGAAGTTACCCTGGTGGTAATTGGCGTCGCGTGGTGGGGGTGTTCCGCCTGCGCGACCCTGATATTCTGCTCTAGTGGGAGCATGGCGCTGACGCTGTGTGCCGCGAATGTCAGCTAATTCGTCTTTCATGACGTTGTAATCTGCTAAGATTGTTCTAATAATTTCAGGGATTTCTCCGCTTTGGGTCGCCTGAGTACGCTCGTCAGCGAGGCATCTTGCCTCTTGCTGATCGTGCGCAAGTCGATGTTCTAACTCCTGGAGTCTATCTAGTCTGGCTTGGGTTTCCTTTTCCCTTTCAGCTAGTAAATTTTGTTGTTCAGCCAATTGCTGCTGTTTTTGAAGGAGTTGTCCCTGACATATTGCCAGTTCGTCCTCTGTGAGGGGTTTTGAACCCTTGGATCGAGTCTCCATTTTTATTTGGGGATCTCGGTTTTTAAAGTTTGAGGATTAACTCCTTGAAATTCTATGTTATTTTGAATTTTTATGTTTTTGGGTTTTTGTTTTTGAAAATTTGAAAATTTTGAGGTTTTATGTTTTTGAGTTTTTGTTTTTTGAAAATTTGAAAATTTTGAGTTTTTATGTTTTTGAGTTTTTGTTTTTGAAAATTTGAAAATTTTGAGTTTTTATGTTTTTGAGTTTTTATTTTTGAAAATTTGAAAATTTTGAGTTTTGATGTTTTGAGTTTTTATTTTTGAAAATTTGAAAATTTTGAGTTTTTATGTTTTTGAGTTTTTGTTTTTGAAAATTTGAAAATTTTGAGTTTTTATGTTTTTGAGTTTTTGTTTTTGAAAATTTGAAAATTTTGAGTTTTGATGTTTTTGAGTTTTTATTTTTGAAAATTTGAAAATTTTGAGTTTTTATGTTGTTGAGTTTTTGTTTTTGAAAATTTGAAAATTTTGAGTTTTTATGTTTTTGAGTTTTTGTTTTTGAAAATTTGAAAATTTTGAGTTTTTATGTTTTTGATGTGTGGTTCGTTAACAATTTGTTAGCGACATTATCCCACCGCTGTCACCATTAATTATAGATGTTACTGTTACGTCTTGGGAGGGTTGGTTAACTTTTTAAAAAGCAATGTAAGAACTATAACAATAGCACCTATAGGATGGGGTCTCGTTTGGCCGAGAATGCGCTCGACGGGGATGAGACCCCTTTGGTCGCTACCTAAATGTATGAGAACCACTACGGTCTTACCTTTTGGTGGAACACGTGGGCGGCAGGGGGGCGTAGAGGGTGTTCAGTCGAGAGTGACGACGGTGATCCCCGTTGTATCCTCTGCAGGTAGTGGTGCTGGAGCCAGGTGTGCTGGGCCGTACCACGTAATCACAGGCACCTTCTGCGCTGGTAAGGGTGTCGGCTTCTGAGGGGTCGATTTACCTCGGATAATTATGTATAGGGAGTCGGAAATCCTTCCGGCTATCCCTTTTATGACAATGTCACTAGTTATGACCGGTTTGGGTTTAACACCTGGTTGATTTTGGATGAAATGATTGATTTCACGATATAAGTTAATACACTTGTTTGCGCGGTTGTTTCCACGAGGGATAGGGATGATTCCCTGAGAAATGAGTTGTGTCACTTTATTAGCCCGTTTTGCCCCGCCTCGGCGTCTACCCATGAGAGCCAAGGCTTAGTGTTCACCTTTGCACAGGTGAGCTCAGGTGTGTGTTAAATTGTAGAGGTCTGAGATGCTGAAGAAGCACGATCACAGGACCTCGCCTGTGTAGGGGTAGCAGGGATGAATCTGCGATGCTAGTAAGCACGACACAGGATTCAAAGCAGGGGTACTTATTCTACAAGATGGATCTGTGATGCTAGTGAGCACGACACAGGATCCAAGGAATAAGGGATTGAGAGGATCTGAGATGCTAGTAAGCACGACACAGGATCCTCAGGAAAAATGTATATGTGTGTATGTATTTTGCACCGATTTGTGCAATAATATGATATGCCAGTGATGCTCGTAGGGTAGACCGAAGAGCGAAGGTAATTCACTGGTTTTTGAAATAATACGCGAACACGATTTCACGTTTAAGTATTTTGTATTTTATTCCTTTATAACGCCAAAGTTTGCGGAGTATACGTTATTACCTTACAATACGACTTTAATGTACGGTGTACTAGACTCGAAGTCCGCTCGGGTATTTAGACCACGAGATACATGTAGCGTAACGGTCAGAGGTCCACGGCGTACTACTGCTGAGCTCTCGGCCCCTGGGGCTTATAAAGATGCTCCCCGTACTTGATTGAAGAAGGGGCACTCTTTGTGTCCGAGGTGACATCAGCGCGCAGCGACTCGAGGTCAGCGATGTGTTTAGGCTGACCGGCGTATGTTTAGTCTACCTCGCTGGGCGCTGAGCTTATCTCTCGGATGCTCCAATATAGCGGGCGATTTCCACCCAAAGGGTGACCCTTGATCAATTCGCAATATTCTAGTAGTTATAAATGTTATATAACCAATTGTTGTTATTACTAATTATTATACGCATGGGTGTGCGTGAATGATACACGGGCACACATGCGCAGACAAAAGAATACAGGGTTTTTACATTACTATGATTATTATTAATGTTGATACGCATACATGTGTATTTTATTTATTAAGAGTATAATCTTAAATGTTATAGTGTATTGCATCAAGCCTGTTGGGGCTATGCTATTCTCCCAACAGCGATTGAGGCAAGAATTTGTGGTTAAATATGTACAGGTATTTAGTATACCTGTTCGGTAAGTATGTAATATAATTTGTTGTGTATAGTGTGTGTATGTATAATGTATATGCGTTTGTTATTTTAGGTGCTGGTGTGATCCTAGGACGTAACAAGGGGTCATTTTGACCCAAAAAATGTCTATTATTGATTGTACCGCAAAGAGCGGGGACCTATACGCCCGAATTTCGACGCGATAATTTTCTCCCACTCCTGCTTTATAGGTAGACAGTCTTAGCCCCTTCTCAGGTCCTGCCAATATCCTGAGAACAGCGATTGAAAAAGGACGTTGGGTCATTTCGACCCAGTGTGTGCAATCCTACTGCGTTAAAAAGTGAAATTTTGTGTTACATATGAAAAAGTAAGTGTGTTATAATAGAAAAAGCTAATAGATATTTTTATTTTGCGCCATTATAATAAATTATGCATGTATCGTTAGGATGGCACGCGAGTTACGCGAGCGTTCTATAGGATGCATTTTATTGGAAGAGTCGGAGGACGACGAATTCGGTGGAAATACGTACAATGAAGACGACGATTATGTTGAAGAAATGGAAGAAGAGTCCACCGATAGCGATGATGCCGAATGTCAAGACTTAGGTGCGAAAACAAGCTGTCATCATGAGCGCGCGTTGAAGGCCCCTTCCAACTTAACTTCCAAACCTTCGCATTTTGGAGTTTCGTGAAGCTAAGTGAAGAGAAGTTGAAGTGAAGTAAAGTTGACTCCAAATGGGAGTTTAGTCCAAATCAAAGTTTCTATACAATTATTTTACTCAAAAAATTTGCCATTGTTATTTTTTATTATTCGTATCTGGCACCGGATGTATTTATGTATTAACTATGGTAAATCCCAATACTATAATGTTATTGAAGCAAAAAATATAATAATGTGGGAGTTTTACGTGTATACCCTTCTTCTCGGTTTGTAAACACCGGTATCTACTACCTTTACACACTTATATTTACTACCTATTACTCATTTATTTCTCGACCATATTCCTCCGACATCCTTATTAGCTGTGTGGACCACCCGGTGTCCGACCAACGCGTGACCATCCGCGCGATGAGAACCGCCTTGCGGGAGCACCCCGGCCGAACACCGAACCCCCACTCATCACAGCGAGGTTTTTGTTCGGCATTTGTTTTGGAGGGATCCGAACCTCCAGGATTGCAGAAAAAACACATAGAAAATTTGTTTTCCATTGGTGTCGGCTGCGGGGATCGAACCCTGGTCCGCTGAGTGCGAAGCCAGAGCCCTACCCACCGAGCCACTGCGCTCCTAAGCAAAAATATATTTTCTCAACGAATAATCTTCCGTAGGCGTTGTTTTTTTCCACTTTTCACCACTCCGAAAATGCTTAAATTCAAACCTCCGGATAAATATACGTTTTGGAAAGTTGGTCGAACCTATGTTTTTGTTTTCGCATCTACACACCTTCCTCTTGAAAAACACCGAAGGTTTTTTTTATTGAAAGGAAAAAAATACGTCAGCGTAAGCGCGTATTTTTCAACGCAACCCCTCCCCCACTTTGAACGAATGTTTTGGTATTTAACTTTCGTTTTCGCTAAAAAATAACTTTTAGGCCATAAAATATAGATATTGTACTACGATATCTATATTTTACACGTCTCTACAAAAAAGAACGAAAAAAATGCATATTTACCGAGATACAATGATTTGAAAAATGCCTTGGGTGAGATTGACCCAGTGTGCACTTATAGATTCGGGGCGGAGGTGTGCACTCGAAGGGATATAATATAACAAAAAGTAAAACCCAAAAACAATTTTTTTAATTCTCTTGCAGTGAACCTTTATAACGGTTTATAAATTTATTTTGAAATATAGTTCCCTCGTAATGCGGATAGTAAGGCGCCATCGGATACCCATTTTTCTCATTCGCATTTTTCGCAAGTGTTGCGAACTAAACTTGCGTCGTTTGGCATTAAAAGGGTTAAAAATTAAAGTTTTGAAAAAAATAAACTGGAAGTTCGTCGATTATTCGTGGAGTTATGAGCATTTAAATCAAATATTTGTAAAAGAACGTCATTTTTTGAAAATTTATATATCCTGAATGGTTCTATAAATAAAATTGAAAAAAATCATAGAGGCTAGCCTCAACGAGGACTAATAGTAAAACAGTTTTAATCGCAGATACAAAAGTTCCAAATTGTCCGAGACGACATGCGTATAACCTCTAAAGCCGGATTTACACCAAACGAGCATTATTCGCGAACACTGTTCGCAAACAATCGCGAGCAAGATGCACGAGCGGTTTAAACATGTCGCGCGCCGAACAGAGTTCGCGAACAGGGTTCTCGAACGTTCGAGCGCGTTCCGCCGCTTGTCGGTAAACCGACGAACCATCAAAGGGATTCGAGTTCGTTGCGCGTCCAGTGTAACCGACATATCGGTGCGAGAACGAGCGGCTTTTCGAGCGAACTTTTCGAGGCACGTGTTGGTGTTTGGCGTCTTTATTATTTTGTGTTTATTGCGTTTTTATTGCGGTAATATCGACGTTATTGTTTTCATGTAGCTTCAAATGGAGTGGGACAACGAGAAATGCGTTGAATTAATTGGGTTGTTCGAAGAGAAGGCAGAGCTGTGGCAACCTAACCATAAATACCATCACAATAAATTAAAGAAGAGTGATGCTTGGGAAGAAATTGCCACCAAAATGGGAGTACCCATTGAATTGGCGAAGGCAAAAATCAATTCCTTGCTTGCCTCGCACAGAAGAGAAAGGAGCAAGGAACAATAGGTAGCAAATTATTAATTATGTAGGCACTAGAGTTTGCCATCCCGAACCCCTTTTTGAAGTGTATAATATAGACACAATCATGAGAAAATAGTTTATTCCAAACAAGACAATGCCTGAATATGCAAAGACAAAATGGTTGGAATCAGCAGAAACACGAAATGACAGTGTGAATTATTACATATATGAAACAGGTACTTGTTAACGAATTGGTAATTGTTTCCAGGTCAGGACGAGGTATACACGAGCAAGTGGTTTGCATATGAGGCCTTGAGATTTATAAAGGACAAAAACACGTGCAAACAAACTCTCAGTTCGTCTCTTTCGCAAGACTCTCGTCAGACAAGTTCAGAGACAAGTTCACAGGTGAGTATCCTTTGATGGGTGTTAGCATCTATACACAGCTTCTAATTTCAGTGCCTCAAGTGGATTATGGCATACAAATAATCGAATTATGCATAATCATGTTGCCATGGTACGGCTCCATTTGTCGTAAAATATTTAGAAAAAGCTTCCCGTATTAGTTTTGCATTTGTTGGTGGTTTCCTTGGGACATTTTTCAAACGAAGTAGAGATGTCATTTCCGGTTCATCTCTCCAAGTACCAGGAATAATCTCCCCATTTTCTTCTCTATCCATAGCACGCGCAGGACAATATAAATTAGACGAAGTTGAACTTTGACGTAGAAAATTGTGGAGGTACACACATGCCATTACAACCAAGTTAACTTTCTGAGGATCCAAGAGTAGAGGTTTTCGTAGCACACGAAAAACCGAACATAAAATGCCAAAAGCATTTTCGACCACCCTTCTTGCTCGACTCAGTCTGTAATTAAAAATTCTTTCCGGAGAACCTTTTGAGTGGAATCCTGAATACGGTTTTATCAAAGTATCGCTTAATCCAAAAGCATTATCTCCCAAGATTACAAACGGTACAGGAATTTCCCCATTTGGCAATTTAGACAGTTGTGGCAGATTTAAGTGGTTATTTTGAATATCTCTATACAGCTGTGAATTTTTGAAAACTCCTCCATCGGAAATTCTGCCTTGGCATCCAACATCCACATACACGAAGTTATAGTCAGTGTCAACTAACGTAAGTAGGACTACACTAAAAAATGACTTGTAATTGAAGTATTCGCTCCCACTTTTAGGCGGACATTGTATTACAACATGTTTCCCATCGATAGCTCCAATCGCTTGCGGGAAGTTCCACTTCTTTTCAAACCCCTGAGCGACGCGTTGCCACTCTTCTTCATTTTCTGGCATCTGTAAAACAATTTTAAAAAGGGCATTTGTACACTTTGGAAAATAATAGAAAATAGCCAATGACAAAAAAATAATGAACGAATGTAGAACACCCTCTTGCGCACTAAAATTGTGAGCCGGTAAAATTGACTTGAATTGGACTTTTTTCGTTATTACATGATATACCTAGGTACTTAAATACGTATCACTTTCCGATATTTTGATTTCTTTTTGATTTTTTTTGTTTGCAGGTTGGAGATGTGGAGGGCATAGCAACTGGTGATCAGAGCGATGAAGAGGATGAGGATAATGTTTCCACGAATGCTGATCTACACGAATCTCAACAGATACTCACTTCTTAGCAAACAAATAACATAACTTCTCGACCATCTACTTCACAGGGTCAGCGTTTTCTACTACATACTGTACCTAAGCGCAAAAAAAATTGCCACCTACTGCTGGTACATCTCACGTTGACCGAGTTGTGGATATATTAGAACGATCAGTAGATCGCAATGCTTGTGATGTATACTGTGAACATGTAGCTATGAAATTGAAAACGTACGAAAAGAAAACGCAAGCTATAGTTCAGCATTACATAAATCAGATTCTATTCGACGCCGACATGGACGTTCTTCAAGCACCGGCTCTGTATCAGTCGATGTCAGGAAACTATAATTCTGCCCCTTCTTCACCCCATTATCACAATATCCAGCAGTAAAACCCACAATGCTATACCACGCTTCAGTGTCCGACTTCATCTGTTTCAAGCAATGCTTCTGCTTCGGAATTCTTTTCCTTGAACATCGACGAAAGGGATCAGCAGGAAACTACATAAAACCTCTACTGAACGTTCCGTCCATGAATGATGACGGTTTTTTCCTTTTTTTCCTTTTTCCAGATTCTCATATATTTTCGTACGTTTTCAGTCTTGTTTAATTTCAATTTCACTGCTATTCACAATTTCAATACGTACATTGTTTGTTCCAACGAAATAAAAAGAAAAGTTGAAATACAAGTATTCAAAAATTAAATTCAAATGGTTCTTACCTTTATATGTTCCTTCAGTGCGTCTACGATGGCTTCACAGACTTCGGGAATAATTTTCGAGATTGATGGTTTAGAGATTCGAAAGAGGTACCTGAGACTGGCATATGAGTCCCCTGAAGCTAAGAATCGAAGGGTTACTGCCAATCGAACCGCCGCGGGAATACTCTCGCGGTAGTTGGTATCATTCCTTGACACTTTTCCCTCAATTTTTTTAAGTAAAAATGCAAAGTCCGATGGTGACATGCAGTTGAAATTTTTAAAAAGCCGGGTTTCATCCGCTCTCAAGTCAGCTAGCAGCTGCAAATAATTCCTTCCTTTGAGAAATGAAGACTCCCACATTCTTCTTTTTTTCCTCCTTTGGCGCTGCTCCTCGATTTCCGACAGTAGCATAATTATTGATGCAGCACAAATTGAAATCTTCGACAACGCGGGTGCCATATTCATAAAATTTTGCCGGGAACTTTCGCGAATGATCGAGAACAACTGCTCGTGCGGGCGTCCTCAGGCAGTGTGAACGGGAGCTCGTTTGCGTGTTGCGAAGGTTTGTGAACGTTCGCAAACGTTTGCAAACGTTTGCGAACGTTCGCAGACAGTGCTCGTTTGGTGTAAATCCGGCTTATGGTATAGTTCAATAGAATAAGTAACCACGTTCAGGCCCTACACACATTCTCCGCGGCTGAGGATAGTCCCACCTGCGGCCGAGTGGCGGCGCACGGCCGAGCGCTTTCTCGCGTCACCGAGGTTAGTACCATCCGTGGCCGAGGGGCGGCGCATGGCCGAGCGCTCTCTCGCCGGCGAGATGGTCTCTCGTTAGCATTATAAGTCGTAAATCTAACCGAGAGAAGACCACACGTCTACGGTCGTGCTGTAGTAGTACCTCACCGAACGAATAAATAAATCACGCACAAATCACAGCCTCTTATTACCACCACCAGTTTTTATCAAAACTTTTTTTCATAGAAGTCTTACTTCTATGCCTCGCAGACGGCCCCCCGCCTATCAAAGGAGGCAAAACCGGCGTGTCGAGAAGCACGAACCGAAGGATCCCTCTTCGCTTCCTCCTCGACAACATCCCTCTCAAGCCGATCCTCGCCATAACCCGGATTTCCGGGATTACCCAACCTGGTTCCGATACTTTAATCCTCTACCCCCTCTTCCTAAACCTAACTCACCCCCTCAAACTATCACCCTACGAAACCCTATTTCTCCTCCAAAAAATCTCACTCTTCCTCAAAGCACCCTCTCACTACCCTATCCCTCCGCCTGTCTCGAGTTCGAGAGACTGTGGTCCGAGCTGAAACCTTGCACACCAACTAAGCGACGGCGGTTCCTGATTCCCAAAAACATAACGGACTATGTACCCACTAGGGTACACACCCAACCGCTCCCGCCGGTAACTCCTTCACCCAAACCACCTCTTTGCGAGACTCCGCCACATTAAGGGGTAACGCCTAACCAACTCCCCCTCTAGGGGCTACTACCGTTTTAGTGACCCAGTCCTTCTCAGGACTACCCAAAGAAACCACACCGATTTGACCGAAAGGCAAGTGATTAGCAGCGATGCCGTCAGCCGCTACCTGCTGTCGGTAAAATGACGACCACATAGGACACTCCTAAGGTTTCAGAGCAAAGACCACACGTTCCGGTTGTCACGATTTTGTGGATCAGTTCAATAAGAACCTATGATCTCACAAAAATACAATAAGTATCGCCTTTTCCTATGCCCTTATCGTTGCTTATTGCAGGTGACGATAAAAATAAGGAAAACGTCGTCCCGAAAGGGTCTTCGAGTACCAGTGAGACATCAAAAACTGAGGACGGGGAAGAAGTTTGCGAAGACTTAGCGATAAAAGAAAATGTTCTAAAAGCCCTCAAAGTAGACCTAAATGGGTCAAAATTTAAAGAAATTAAATATCACGAGGAGCTAAAAAATACTTGGTCACAATTGACCAAACAAGGCCTCCCAGAGAAAAATAAAAAATACATTTTAGAAATCTACAACTGTAAAACTGATTTCTATCTGGAAGCACCAAAAATAAATCTCGAAATCGTCCCGTTGTTGTCTGAAATAGCGAAGAAAAGAGATGAATATTTCGTGAAACCGCAAAATTGCGTAGGTATGGCCTTAGCTGCTCTAGGCGCAGCAGTATCAATGCTCATAGATCCTGCGGAGAATGGATCGGACGAAGAGATTTTCACGAATTTATGAAGCCACGCTGGCCAACTATTGTCTGATGTTTTTTATCATCAGACAATAGTAGACTATCGCACGAAAGTCTTTTATCACGCCTCAACTCAGCGAAACCATAAAATCAACCGTAGATGCGATGATATCGGATGGGTGGCTGTACGGTAACAATTTGAAAGACAAAGTAAAAGAGGCAAAAGAAATTGAAAAGGCGTGTGCCGAAATAAAAGAAAAGCCTCAAACTAAGAATACTACAGAATTTCGAAGTCAGGGAAACTCGAAATACCCACTCCCGAACAATATGCGAGTAGATCATCGTCCGAAACGCAAAATGTTTCAGTTCAAAAGAAGGCCCTTTCAAATGTCTCAATCGGCAGCGAAGCCAACGACACAAATGACGAACCAATATTCGTCAAAGAAATAGTCAAGGTAGCCAATTTGCCGGACGCTTAAGTTTATTTATCAATAAATGGAAACAGATTACAACATGTTTTGACTTATATTAAGGGCTATCGTATTCCATTCACAGAAAGATCTGTTCAAAGCAGACCATTTAAAAAAATATTTACAATAGAAGAGAAAACACTTTAGCAAATCAAAATTGATAAATTATTAATTAAAGGGGCCATAGAAGAGTGCAGTCATAGTGGAAATGAGTTTATCTCCCCGTATTTTCTCGTTCCGAAACCTGATGGTAATAATCGATTTATCTTCAACTTGAAAGAATTGAATCAATTTATTAAACCACCACATTTTAAACTAGAAGATATGAGATCTGTGCTAAACTTAGTATCTAAAGTTGATTTTATGGTTTCCATATTTACTGGACTCATATTACGTAGTGCCGATAGATCACGAGCATAGAAAATTTTTACGCTTCATCTTCAAAGAAAAACTATTTCAGTTTACTTGCTTGCCCTTCGGGTTGTGGGCGAGTTCATATATTTTTACAAAAATATTAAAGCCGATTGTAAACAAACTGATATCGAAAGGAATGCTATCGATAGTTTATCTCGATGATTTTCTTATTACGGACAACTCAAAGGCCGAGTGCAATAAAAAAGTAAACGAAGCTATAAAAATTTTGCAACGCTTAGGTTTCATTATAAACTTTCAAAAAAGTGCACTGCAACCAAGCCAAAAATGTAAATATTTAGGGTTTGCGATTGACTCTATAAACTATACCTTAGACCTCACAGTCAAAAAGAAAAGACAAATCGGGAGATCTTCGAGTAAATGGAAAAATGGAGATAAGTACAAAATTCGTGAATTTGCGACTTTTTGGGCGTGTTGACTGCTGCTTGTCCAGCAGTATCCTATGGTTTTATTCATTGTAAACGACTTGAGAGAAAAAAATCGTTAGCACTCAAATTTAATGGCAGAAATTATTATGCAAAAATTCGTATAAATGCAAACATGATTGAAGATCTAAATTGGTGGAAAACAAACGCACCCATTGGCATCAATCCAATAAGAAATCAGAATTTTCGCATTGAAATTTTCTCAGATGCCTCTATGACAGGTTGGGGTTGTTATTGCAAAAAAAATACGCTTCAGGTTTTTGGAACGAGGAAGAGAGGAAAAACATATTAACTATCTTGAATTACTTGCTGCGTTTTTCGCATTAAAATCTTTTGCTTCCAATTTAACAAACTATGAAGCTTTACTACGACTGGATAACAATACAGCGACCGCGTACATAAATAGAGCGAGAGGTGTACAATACCCTCATCCGAGTGAGCTTTCCCGGAAGATTCGGGAGTGGTGTGAAAGGAGGACAATATGGCTCAAGGCTTCTTACATTAGTTCAGCAGAAAATGTAGATGCGGCGGATAAGGCATCGCGAGAGTCGAATATCGATGGCGAATGGGGATTATCACAATTCGCATTTGAGCAAATTGAAAATCAATTTGGTACGTTTACCATCGATCTTTTTGCATCAAGGTTAAATAAAAAATGTCAAAAGTTTTACTCTCGTTTCCCAGATCCAGAAGCCGAAAAAGTCAATACTATCACTATTTCATGGAAACACGAATATGTTTACGCTTTTCCTCCTTTCGCGCTTATTCTCAGAGTTTTGAGGAAGATTATAAATGACGAAGTTACAGGCGTTCTTGTGGTACCAGCTTGGTTTTCCCAACCATGGTACCCCATGTTTACATCTCTCATGATAGAGCCCACGATTACATTTCACCCTAGTGAGTCCATTGAAATGTTTTTTCTCGTGCATAGGGGAGTTTATGAAAAGCTTAAGTCCAAGTTTGTGGGGTTGTAACCCTTGAAAAAAATCCGCCATCTTGAAAAAGAGGTAAAATAGTTTTAGCAAAATAACTATGAAACTATCCACCGCGCAAGAAAATTGTTATGTTGTTTTTGTAGGGAATTGAATTCTCTACAAATTTGCTCTCTTGACTTTTTGTCGTAAAATAAAAAATAACAAAGTTATTAACAAAAAACGACAAAATTTAAAGAACAAATTACTTAAACTCGTTGTAACTTTTTTCTTTTCATTTACAGAAAAATATGTTGGATGCATTTCGATAGAACACCTGCTGACGAATAAATTTCACTATAAATGTCTCAAATTTTGTTTATTTATAAACATTTTACAGTGCTCCAAAGGTAAGTGTCGGAGTACTCGAATATAGATATAAAAATGAACGATTATGCGTCGTTTCTTTGCAAATTTCATTAATTTCGGTGAACAACTTTTATTTATTGCTATTGCAATGTTAATAATAATTAGTTATGAATTTATTTTCCCACAACATTGTTGAATATTCTACTCCATTTCTGCAATAATTTCTAAGTTGAAATTAATGATCGGCGTGTATATTTCTACAGCCTGGCCCATCAAAAAGAATATTGAATTGCTATTGCAGTGTTAATAATAATTAGTTATGAATTTATTTTCCCACAACATTGTTGAATATTCTACTACATTTCTGCAATAATTTCTAAGTTGAAATTAATGATCGGCGTGTATATTTCTACAGCCTGGCCCATCAAAAAGATTTAGGACCCAATAGAATGTAAATTACCGATGTATGAATAATAGAAAAAATAAAAAAAATTATTAGGGACATGTCCGTGTATTAGGCCTACTGGGGACACCACGTTAAAAAACGCGCCTGTATTCTCTACCTCGTAGGTGGTGCGGAAAAGAGTTCATAACTAATTATTATCAATATTGCAACAACAACAGATGAAATTTGTCCGAACTTTGTTATTTTTGATTTTATGATAATAAGTTAAGAGAGCAAATTCGTAGAGAATTTCATTTCCTACAAAAAACAACAATTTTCTTGCGCGGTGGATAGTTTCATTATTATAATTAAAAAACTGTTTTACCCCTTTTTCAAGATGGCGGATTTTCCTCAAGGGTTACAACCCGACAAACTTGATTCTAAGCTTCCTATATCATCCCCTATGCATAACAAAAACTGCTGACTTTGATAAATGTAGGGTTAGGGTTTATTTTTGTAACATTTCAATGGACCAAATAAAAATTGACTAGTGTACTTGGTCATATGAGAGGGTCTTGCGAGTGAAAAAATTAATAGAAAAACCAAGTGCATTTTTCGACGTGTACCTCTTTCTTCAATAGTATCACAAACCGAAACTGTATGTATAGATTTTTCATGGTTCAATATTTAGTGGATTCCAAATTCCATCGTTGAATTTTATTGAATTCGACCTACATACATCGACCTCTAATATAATCCCGTTATGTTTAAAAGTCTACTTTGACAACTCGAAGCTTATCAGTTGTTTCAAAATTCAATACCGCGTGTAATAATCGAGTCTTTTGAATATAAAGGATCATTTCGCAACTATCTGTGCGCAGAAAATATCTAGGTAATGCACGTCAGTAGAAACAAAACTGTTTCTTTTTATTGTCCTACAGTGAAAATTAGCCTAGATATTAATTCGCAACATTTGAAAATTGAATTATAAGTTAACAAAGCAATCGAACGCTCGATTGATAAATGCGGATTCGAGCTCCATTTAGGCCTTTTTTTCTCAGATTATTGCTTTTTTTAAGATTTTGACCATATATCTTCTAATAAACAAACGACAAGTCGACATCATTGGAAACACAAGGAAAATAATCTTTTTATCGCTCAACCGTAAAGGGCTCGATGGCATTGTTTAAACTTTCAAACTTTGCGAATTAATATCTTGGCCAATTTGTATCGCAAGTCGATGTAAAAAAATCATTTTGCTTATTATGACGCAAACTACCTACCAAATTTTTTTTTGACTCGATATCCTTCTTTCTATTTACTATTTTCTTCGATCCACATTTTCCACATTCTCTATCCTCGTCTGCCTTGCTTTCATTCTCTCATTCAACCAGTCATACATTGGGTAGCCCACTTCTGTTTCGTTCCCTTAGCTTTTTGTTAAACTTCCCCGCTGGCATTATAGAACCTGGCGACCTCACCCCCTAGCGTTCACCATATCATTTTCTGGTATTCCGGCTGCCGTTTCTTTTTCCTCGCTTTACGAACGTATCGAACTGCCGTATTTGTTCACTACATTTGTTGTAGTATAATGGGAACGTTGTTAGATGTTGCATAAAGCGGCGGTAGCGCGAGATATAGACAGAGGGTCGGCGTGTGTGTGTGTGATGCGATAGAGAGAGAGGTATGCGCAACAAAAAGGACTCTTCACGATTGTATTCCGATAATAAATACATTAAAATATTCTATCAATACATTCATTCTTGAACGTCCTCTCTTATAATAGTCACGGCTATATTATTACTGCCACGTTTCTCGCTGTATTCCTCGTGTCAGACGCTTTCCCTCCACTGCGCGCAAACGCACTCCAGGTATTTTAATTCATTTACCTCTATCGATTTCTTCCCCTACTTCTATTCTTCGCCTTTTTACTGTCCACGCTTCCTAAGCTTCTTAACAGACTCACGATGTCCTTTTTTGCACAAGCGTTACTACGTCCTCCGTCTATGGCAGTATACGAATTTCTGTTTTGATTTCGCTTTCTCTTGATGTCTTCCGCTCTACCTCCCCAAACCTCCAGACCCCCGTCTCACTCATCCTTTTCGAGGCAGGGCTAATAACAACAATGGAAAAACATAATAAAAAAGATAAACAAAACAAACTGAGTGCAAGAGGTCTAAGTAATGTACACAAAACGTATTTTGCAGCAGTGCCAAATAGGATAGGAACGAGTAGGGGTGGGGGCGAATAAGAGAGAGACGGTAGACAATAAATCGAGCAGGTTAATCAAAAATATAATATCTGCACTAGATTTCATAGCGGCACAAAAGACATTTAATATGCCTAAATATGCTGTAACGAATGTTTTCGTTACAACGGAACTGTGCAGCCACACGGGGTCGGCTTTACGACCCTGAGCGCCGATGGATTTTACACCCGCGCCGCCGCGTGAATTACCTACTTTCGGCTACGTAATTTTCTTTCAGTTTTTTTCGACGGTGCATTGCGCGCCGCGGTCCGCGTATAACGGCGCCTCAATTAGGGGGGTTCGGGGTGTGAGACGAGGGACGCGGTGCAGATTTTAGTGTGCCTGGTGGCAACGATTGTGAGCCAACCGCCGTGGCTAGGGACGCCTGTCCGGCGAGGTGAGCTTCCCCCGTCCCCATCGACCGTTCCGGGCTCCAGGAGGAAGACGCGCGGTGAGGCGGGAATGACACAGAGTTCGGGAGCACTTAGCCATAGTCGTGCACGACTCTCATCAAACTCGCCCCTCCTTTGGCTCGGGTCACTCGATGGCCAGCGAGGGGCATGAGGCGCAGGGGGACCGGAGAGGAACATCGTAGGAGAAGAAGCGACAATGTTGCCGATTTAACATAAATCGCGACAACACGGCGATATGGAGAGAGTAGGGGGAGAGTGCGTAGGGCGGTTAACTAATTAATTATGATAACTGCCCGGACCTCATCGGCTCTCTTCTTTAGTTTTAGTATTCTTAGTTCGACTTAATTTTAAGTAATGTCGCGGAGGAAATTTATAAATGTGTTTGCGGGCCGGTGTCACGCGATGTACGCGGCGAGTCGTACACGCCGTGCAGCCGGTATCAGAGACTACGGCCCGCCGTCCTCTACGGTGGTCACGCGTAATGTTTACATTCGTTGCCTCGAGTCTTCGCGTTCGTTTTCATGTCGTTTTGTCGAGCGTGTAATATTCTAGAAAATGTAGTTATTCTCTTTCTTTCGCCACGTCGTCTTAAGTGTACGGCCTCACGCGTATTCGCACGAGTCTTAAGGGTCCGTTCTATGTTTTATTAATTATATTATGTTTTATTATTTAGTTCGCTGTCGAGCCGGAGTCCGAGTGTAGGTTAGTCCGGCTCGTACATCGGCTACATATCGGCTACATTTCGCCATCCGCGACTACCCTTACGGGGCTCGGCGTTATGTTTTGTTAAATTATTTTCTGTTTCATTAATTATTTTCTGTTTTATTACTTAATTCGCTGTCGAGCCGGAGTTCGAGTGTAGGTTAGTCCGGCTCATACATCGGCTACATATCGGCTACATTTCGCCATCCGCAACTACCCTTACGGGACTCGGCGTTATGTTTTGTTAAATTGTTTTGTGTTTCATTAATTATTTTCTGTTTTATTACTTAATTCGCTGTCGAGCCGGAGTTCGAGTGTAGGTTAGTCCGGCTCGTACATCGGCTACATTTCGTTATTAGCGATAACCCTTAAGGGATTCCGCGTTATGTTTTATTAATTCCGTTCGCTTGCGTTATTTAATTCGCCGTCGAGCCTGAATGACGGGGTGGTTTAGTCTGGCTCGTGTATCGGCTACATAATTGTAAAAGCGTTACCGGCGCCGGTCCTCCCGGGCCTTACCGCGCGATTAGCCTAAGTTGTGCGCAATCCGTGTTACACAAACTTGTAAGCCCAATCCGCAATACAAGAAGGTAATGTCCATCGAGTTGGAAATTGTTGAGATACGCTAATTTCTTCAACCGTCCCGATCTTCCACGCCCCCCCCCCTCTGCCTTACCGACCGGTCGTCGGACTGGGCTAGCCCTATATTGATCCCGAGGGCCTTCGTATTCGTTACCGGGGGAGGAGCGGGGGCGCGTGCGCAGCCGCCGGGCGGCAAATCTAAATAAAGCCGACTTCGGTCGGTGGTACGTGTTCGTACCAGGCGCCCGTCCGTTCCGGTCGGTCCGCACGTCGTCGCCAGAACCCGCTTTCCCCAAGTCAGGGCAATGGAAATGGTCGCAAAAGGACGCGCCCTCTTTTCCCGGTCGCGAATTGAAGGGATCTTGGAAGGTGACGGAAAGCCGTTACAATGCATAGATCATAAACGGTATTGTAAGAAAATTAAACAAATTACAAAAATAAAAGATATAACATACAAAAAGGCAATTCAGAGGAGGGGAGAAAGAAACTGAGAATAGTGCAAAATAAAGAAACTTAGAGGTAATCATTGAAAGTAATAAAAAACAACACTATTAAGAAATAATTGATAATCAGAAGAACAATCCTAATTGTGAGTCCTCGCAACAAATAACGAATAACAGATCGCAGTGTTTTCAAAAACTACGAGCAGGCATCTATTGAATGAAATTATGAGTCTCCTAAGAATTTCTAAGATAAACGAAGAAAGCCACCGTTCGTATGCGACTGCCGATAAGCAGTTATTTCCATCCAAGACTACATGTAGATCTGCACAATATACGCACTATAAAAAGATCACATAAGTTCAGCATAACCATCTAGTTCGCATTTTACGTCAATATGAAGTATCTGATAAATAAATTACGACAATTCAATCAGATCAAAACTGCTAGCAAACAAATCAGTACTGCTAGATTCATCCGTGAAAACTAGATCGTTCAAATTTCCCAAGTAAGTGAAAGCTGACAATGTAATTCGGTTGTAATTATACCGGATAATATGAAATATATTGATTGCATATGCGAATGAACTGAAATAAGTATGTATGTATTATGTGTGTTTATTGATTCTCCTTGGGCCTATTGTTGCGTGTACACCATGCAAAAGTTGGATCGAGTTAGTAATTAATATCAAATTTAAGAAAATATCAAAAGTTATTAACCTTTACGCTTAACTTTGAAAGAATACGGTCGCGACACCCTGCGATGGCTCGTCAGGTCAAAGAATCTCACTTTGGTCGGACAGCCATAAAAAAGGGACAAAGGCCGATGTACGAGTTCGCGATGTACCTCCCGTACGCCGGACAACGTGCAAGCAAGCCTTTTTTGAACATTTGGCGACCAGCCGTTATTTTCTTCATTTACATTTTATAATTTTCTGTATAGAATTTGTAGACAATAGACTATCCTCTCAAGAAAAACCCCCACGACGCGAAGTACCAGCATGCGAGCGCCGCGGCATATGCCATAAAGAGATTAACCAGACGTCCACTTAACTCTGGAGTCAGCGACAAACATTCTTTCTTTTTTATAACAGCAACGAACGTGTCGAACAAATATATCTCGGCGGAAAAGTCTAGCGCTCGGTAAGGGGGTTTTCCCATCAATAGCCACCCTTGCTATTTTCTTTTGCGATTGGTGGCAAGATGAATCCGCCCACTCTTTCGTTCAGCATTTTTTCACCAATAACATTTATCGTTAGATGCAAGACGAAAAGTGGCATCGTGTTCCCCTACCCTTTTTTGGGAAGACGTTCCTGTCAATGAGCTCAAAAAAGAGTAAGTCTAAAACTTGACGCCAACATCGAGAGATCGGCAACAACTGACTCTTCTAGTTCAGATTGCAATTACACTAGCTTCACTTCGCTACCCACGCGCTATCTATTTTTCGCAAGCATAACCAATTTACATATCTTAATTAGTCCAAGTCAAAGTGTATATCCATTGTTATTGTTTTGTTAGCAAAATATATCTATTGCATACATACAAATCAAAATCCGTTTTCGAAATCTTTATTTACATCAGCTGCACAATATTAAGTTGGCGTGTAGCGTACCAACGGCGTTATCTCAAGCCACGAGCATCGGGACTTACAACCCCGTAGATTCGAACGCGAATCGTGGCACCGACGGTACACAAAACTTATACCGACTTTCGTTTCGTATGTTATTTTTAAATTCATCTTTCCCTATTTTACATTTTTTGCGTGATCCTTATGCTATAATTACATTGCTCTAATATGCTCACTTTATCCTATTTTCTAGCCCCTTCGTTCACTACTGTTTTGTTTTCCTTTCTTTTATTTTGTGTGTTTTCCTTCTCGTTTTGATCGCCTCATCATTTCTCTTGGAACCGTCTTATTCCAGTATTCGCTCGTTTTTACTTATCATACTTATTATATTAGTCGTAATAGTCCAGTCGCAATGTACAAGAATATAACCGACTTATAAACAAATGCACAAGAGCAGCGCCAATTTTTTTGTAAGTTATTTGGATCTCCATATACAGGGTGAATTCCGTAAGGTTTCTCAAACGGGATTTTGGTGCAGATGGGATCATTACAAACAAAAGTTGCAAATATACATTAGGGATATTTTTAATAGTTTACGAGATATGAATATTTAAAGTTTATCCAATCACAGCGCGCCGAGAAGCGTTGGAGCCGCCCACTCTCCGCCCTATCCGTAGATATAGCACAGTTTAGAGCGTTACATTTGGGATCGCAAAATTCAGAGCAGTCAATTATTATTATTTTATTACGCAGTTATTTTTATTTGGCGCGCCCGGCAAAATTCAGAGCAGTCAATGCCCGACAAATAAAAATGACTGCCTAATAAAATAATAATAATTGACTGCTCTGAATTTTGCCATCCCAAATGCAGCGCCCTAAACTGTGCTATATCTACGGCTAGGGCGGAGAGTCGGTGGCTCCAACGCTTCTCGACGCGCTCTGATTCGATCAACTGTAAATATTCATATCTCGTAAACTATTAAAAATATCCCCAATGTATATTTGCAACTTTTGTTTGTAATGATCCCATCTGCACCAAAATCCCGTTTGAGAAACCTTACAGAATTCAACCTGTATATGTCCTAAAAAATTCGGAAGATCTGGACCGGTTTTTTAGCCACCAGAGATTGTTGAAAAAAACGCTTTGTTTAGTTTATATTTTTTTGCAATGGGTTTTATTGAAAAATGCTTCTTACAAACGATGTGCATCGGAAAATCTTCTACACAAAGAGTCCTGTATCAAAATAACGTAACACTGTTAGTTTAACGGTAAATTGCAATTGAAAAAAATAACCTTGTTTGCTTTGAGCATCCGCTATCGGGCATTTATCAACATACCGTTCCAGTACTCATATATCATCTAGGAAAAACTATCCCCAAGAGACACAAAAAAACTCAATTTTTGGAGGATTTAAAATTTTAGCTTATAAACAAATAGAAATCCCGCCTTAAATTACGAAGCTGATTGAAATATTATTTCAGATTATGATGCGCTTGTGCGAGACACATAATATTTAAAAAAAAGTCTCAATATCTTCAATACAAGCCGAGATATCGATATTGATATGTATTTTTGATTCATTATTGTTGTAATCAAAATTTACGCAAAATTCAAGTTGCAAGAGGTTCTAAACATTTTTGGGTATACGATTCAATATGATACGACGCCTTTGGAAGCGTGCATCTCATTGCGAGGAATGCCCTAATTCGATGGCTCGCTCGCGGGTCAGCGAGCAGCAGCGCCACGTGGCCGGCCGGCGTGGTGGGGGCACCGCTTCTCGCCCCGCAGGGCTCCTCAAGCGTCTAGTTAACAATTTCAATAACTCCATTAGAAATTGTCGTAGAGAGTTGCTTTCTTAAAAGTCTACGTATTTTTTTCTCACGAACTCGGAAATGTTATTTAAAATTAGTATATTTCCGTATTACTTCAACTTTCAATTAAAAGTGACTGCAAATAATAAGTAATTTCGTCATACGGTTTGAACAAATATTTCTAGCATTTTGATATATAATATTTTCAATTTTGCTTCTTAATACTTTTGAAATGCAGCTCGTCTAAAAATTCTCGAACTCAGAAATATTATAGAAAATCAATTTTTCTATAAAACCTATAAATTTGTCTATAAAAATTTCTTCAACCTCTAGTAGATGCCCCAATAACTATTGTTTTCTTTGAATTTAAATATGGTTGTGCCTGCAAATGAATTTACAATAAATTAGTAAGGGTATAATAAATAAATTTTATACTAAGAATTTTCAGATGAGCTCCATTGACGTCTCCCGAGTGTGATAGTGAGTTTCGGAATAACCCTCTAAATAATTCATTAAGAACTCTATACGTGTGAGCTAACTTTAGCGGCGCTTAACGTTACTCGGTATAATTCTAATCCGCGATAATTACCTGAGCGGATCAGGTAATGATCGCGGTGCAATCACAAATAAACACAAAAGGCGAAGTGCGTTACATCACATTGAATAAGACAGAGGTCCATGCGCCGAGGCCTGACAAACTGGAGCGCCATTAGTAAACTAATAATGGAAATTATAAAATAATAGTTAAGTACGCCCCCAAGTCCGTACTTAACATCTTCAACAGCAAGTTAAAGTCGTTAACCAATTGGATGTAGGATAAGTATATGGACAGGGAAAATATCCATGTAGTCTGTTACGACCTGCTAGACTCGTTAGACTATGAGGATGCGTAAACACGGTCAACTTCTCTTTTCGAGTCAGGGCAATTAAGTTCTTTACTCAGGGACCAATACCAGATGAATCTCAATACCGGTATTGGGTTTCAGTATTGGCGTCTAATACCGAGGTCCCGGTATTAATACCGGTTTTTCAAAACGTGACTGGGTGGGTAGTGGTTTGTTAATTCCTTAGCAAATAAAGAATAGGAAAACAGGAAAGGCATACATACACATAGAATAACAACAAAAAACGAACGTTTTTGCCCTTTCGACGAACGTCAGCCCTTTAAAATAAATTTCCAAATCATGAGGCAGACATTTCTCTTTTTTAAGACGTCGAACAACGATATCGCGTTCGTTTCTTATTAAAACTGTATTAACAAACCATCGATCATCGTTATTACTGCATCGTAAGGTTTAAGGTAAGATGCGATTGGATGAAATGATTAGCGATATTGGAAACTCGATAAACATTGAAGTATTCATTTTTTGAACGTTGCCCTGTTAAAATAGCGGTATAAAAGTACCTTGTGAGCATCTTCCTGTAGAAAGCTATGTCTGTATGTACTGTAAAACCTCATCCGCGGACCAAAACGGAACGTGCATGCAGAATAGCGCACGTCTGTCCCCGCATCGGGCGGTGCGCTCGCCCGCGTCTGTCATCATGTTGGATGTGGGCTGGAAGTCATGCATCGATCGTCACACATCGCAGCACACTGGGAGTGCCTTATACCGGTATTGATATTTCTTCGGCGCCGGCATAGAGGCTACTGTGTGCTTGCTCTGCCGAGGTGCCCTGATCAGGAAGTGTGCATTGAATGCAGCGGTCAGAAGCTGCATTGCTCCGGGCGAGCGCCGGTCCGTCCGTGCTTTCCGGGACTGGTTAAGCGTAGGTCAAGCTGCAGGGAACTGGGTTAGAGGTCATTATACTCCGAGGGTATACCCGTTCCTGACTATTACGGCCCGTCCCTCTGCACATAAAACGCTGGTTCAAAACAAACCATGGATAACCCAACTGGAAATAGGAAGAAGAACAACGACGGAGTCTCTTGGAAAAAGCTCTTCGTCGAATACGAAGAAAAAGTGGAGCTCAGACTCCCAGAAATGCAGAGACTCATAAAGGTCACGATGGACGCTATGAAGAAGCAGCCAAACGTGAGTAGGACGATCAAGGAACGCCTACCCGTATTGGTGGAGCACCTAGAGGAGCTTGCGAAGTGCTCCCGCCCCCTGAAGGAGGCTCAAAAAACCACGAACCCGAGAACCGCGAGCCTGGCCATGTCAGGACCCCTTCCGGCGACCTCTCATAGGAGGTTCCGAATGACAACGACCTCGAAAACCTCGAGCCCTGCTATGTCGGAGCCTCTGACGTCGACCTCTAAAGGGGGACAGAAGCGGACGGCGTCCAGTCCACCGGCCCCTCCGGTGACGGGGACGACAAAAAAGAAAAGGAAATACGGCACTGAAATACGGCACGGAAATACGGCAAATACGGCGATCTGGCAGCTCTGGTTGACACTCCTTTTCTCTAGTCTCCCTGATGGCAGAGCTGCCAGATCGCGCGCGAAATTTACCCCCTCTCTAGCGTCCTGCGCGCCCATCACACAATCATAGTAGCGCGTGTCCGTGAGTGAGCGATGCTCGGACATTTTCGGAAAGAGCCGAGCGCGGTCGGGCAACTTCGACCGTGCCTTCGGCAGCTACACCAATACATGGACGCTGAGCCCGTTCATGTGCGGCCAAGCCGAAACTGAGGCTTCGAGCGAAAAAGCAATCTGATGGGAAGACCAGAGGCCCAAATTTTGTTTATTTTTTTTTCAATATTTTTTTTTATATTTATACGAAGTGAAGGTGACCACCCACACATTCATTTGCCAAAGTAGTACGCGCGCAACTCTTAAGAACTTTCTAAAAAATCGACTTTTAAAAATTGCCTAGCCGGGTAAAAGAGGTTCACGTTTAAAATTTGTTAACTGGTCGAGTGGTCGAGTGGTGAGCGTACTCGACTAATAACTGCTAGGTTGCTGGGTCGAATCTTGCCCGTGGGTACCTTTTTTCGATTTTGATACCCAACAATAAATTAATTTTATATGCATAATTGAAACGCTACTTCTACAGAACAAATATCCACTTTTTTTTATTTCAAAAATGCATTTTCTTTATTTAAAATATTTTTGTGGTGCACATGAAATACAAAATGATATATACATACACTACCGGCGAAAAGTTTTCAGACAAAAGTTGAAAACAGTGCCGGAACAGATTTTTATGCCATTTCGCCGGTAGTTGGCCTAGGCCAATTTAACCAACGCCATTTTAAAGAGGAGGGATTTACCATTATTTTGGCTTAAAAAAAATTCACGAAAATTTGTAACGCATTTACGTTACAAATTTTTTTACCAAAAACGAGGTCCACTCGAAAAAAAAACCAAAAAACCAGAAATAATGGTCGTGTTCAAAACTGTGTGATCATTGTAAAAAAAAATCGTGTTTTTTTTTAAAAAGCGAAAATGAGGGTAAATCCTTCCTCTTTAAAATGGGGTTGGTTAAATTGGCCGAGGGCAACTACCGGCGAAGTGGCATAAAAATCTGTTCCGGCACTGTTTTCAACTTTTGTCCGGAAATTTTTCGTCGGTAATATATGTATATATTATTTTGTATTTCATGTGCACCACCAATATATTTTATATAAAGAAATGCATTATTGAAATAAAAAAAAGTGAATATTTGTTCTGTAGAAGTAGCGTTTCAATTATGATTATAAAATTAATTTATTGATGGGTATAAAAATCGAAAAAAAGGTACCCACGGGCAAGATTCGACCCAGCAACCTAGCAGTTATTAGTCGAGTACGCTCACCACTCGACCACTCGACCAGTTAACAAATTTTAAACGTGAACTTCTTTTACACGGCTAGGCAATTTTTAAAAGTCGATTTTTTAGAAAGTTCTTAAGAGTTGCGCGCGTACTATTTTGGCAAATGAATGTGTGGTTGGTCACCTTCACTTCGTATAAATATAAAAAAAAATATTGAAAAAAAAATAAACAAAATTTGGGCCTCTGGTCTTCCCATCAGATTGCTTTTTCGCTCGAAGCCTCAGTTTCGGCTTGGCCGCACATGAACGGGCTCAGCGTCCATGTATTGGTGTAGCTGCCGAACGCACGGTCGAAGTTGCCCGACCGCGCTCGGCTCTTTCCGAAGATGTCCGAGCATCGCTCGCTCACGGGCACGCGCTACTATGATTGTGTGATGGGCGCGCAGGACGCTAGAGAGGGGGTAAATTTCGCGCGCGATCTGGCAGCTCTGCCTCAGGGGGGTGACACTCCAGCTCCCCCACTCCTTTTTATTTGTCGCGCGAGGAGTTCGTTACTTTTTTTCACCAACGTACGAAAACTAAATATTCAGGTTTTGGAAATGGCGGTAACAGTTGTAACGGTGGTAACAATGCGTAGCCCGCGTAGCCTATCAAATCCGATCAAATCCAATATGATGGTGACGAGCGTCATGTGAGAAAGCGTGTATTGGCATTTTTTGAAAAAACGGGAATTTTTTTTCGTAATTTTCGTTTAATAACGTTCGTTATAGTCAAGTAAATCGGTAGTGAAGTAGAGTAGAATCGGTAGAGTCAGTGTTTTAGTCTCAATCGGGGAAGTACAGCGGAACATATAACCGAAGCTAAGTTAACCTCACCACCTTTTTCTAAAGCGCCTCGTGCAGTTAATATTTTTCATATTAATATTTTTATTGTTTTGTAGATTTATTGTCGAGGATGGGCCATTCGAAGTGCGTGGTACCGTATTGCAGTCATGTCCGCAATACGGACAAGGGATGTGAACCTTATTCAAGGTTCCCTAAGGATCTTGAGCGGTAAGTGAAATACTAGTGGTTGGGTATAATATGCAGAAGGGGTTTAACAATTTTCTATTTTCCAGGTGTCGTATTTGGATACGAGCTGTGGGCGTTGAGGATCTCGTATACCTTCCACACGAAAAATTAAATACTATACGTTTCGTGTGCGCCTGTCATTTTGACAATCAGCAGTTCACGAATGCGACCCGCAAACGATTGAAGCTGACTGCGGTTCCGTCGTTGTTTGATCCACGACTGGTCCCACTCGGAGAAACAATTATGGACGCGTTTGCTGCGGAACCTGGATATATCACATCATTGGGAAAGATCATTCTCACAGGTTAGTGAAATTAACTATTAAGATGAAATATATGAATATATTTTTATTATGCAAATTATGTTCGCATGCAAAAATTATGTTTACTTAAGATAGAATTTTATCAGAATCGAACTTTTCAATTGTCAATATTGTTATATTTCTGTTGCAGATGATCAGGATATGTGTGCAAAACGTGTACCACTAACTTCGAAGAATCTCGACAATGCCGAAGAGGAGTCGGACACGGACAATGAGACCGCTTTCTACGAGTCTAATTGTTTGTGTGAAACATCGAATTCCGAGAAGCGCCTTCGCTCATCGGGTATGTCTTTCAATTTACTTTGATTAATATGTGCATCATTTTGTTACAGCGTGTTATTTGAGAGTTAACAGTGAACGACACTTTTTTTTCTCTTGATTATTTAGCCATAATATACATAACAAAATAAACATTCAGAATCGATATTTTCAATTATTAATCTCATTATATTTTTGTTGCAGATGATCAGGACGCCAAAGAGGAGTCGGACACGGACAATGAGACCGCTTTGTGCGAGTCTAATTGTTTGTGTGAAATATCGAATTCCAAGAAGCGTTTTCGCTCATCCGGTGAGTCTTTTAATTTATTTTCATTATTAATCTTTCAGAATCGATCTTTTCAATTATTAATCTCGTTATATTTTTGTTACAGATGATCAGGACGCCAAAGGGGAGTCTGACACCGACAATGAGACCGCTTTGTGCGAGTCTCATAAGCCTTCAACTTCAAAAAAGCGCTATCGTTCATCGAGTGAGTTTTTCAATTTATTTTGAACATTTTTTTACACTGTTATTTTGGATTTAACACTGAATAACAGTTTTTCTGTGTTGATTATTTATCCAAAAAGTGTAGTTGTAAAAATATGATCATTTGTTGCATGTGTATTTGGGGAATGTCGCTGGAAAAGACATAACAACAGTTGCTATTTTTGTACTTCATACTCGTAATTAGGGTGGTTCGGTTTTCAAGTAGACTCGAGTTTAAATTAGAAATTCAGCATGTGAAAGTAAATAGGAACACTTAGAGTCATGTTTGTATTTTGTAGACCCGACTTTTAAGAAATTTTATTTATGAAAAATAGAAGTTATAAAAATCAGAATTTTCGTCATTTATTAATATGTCTGCTATAAAAAACAATAATTCACATTAAATATCCATCAATGGAATAACAAAAAATGGCAATGAACATGACGCTGCAAGAAAAACATTGACCGATGGCATTGGGTGACTTTTGATCAAACGCTTGCATGAAATAAAAAATTAGGCAGATTTGTAAAAAGCATTAATGCCACTCTGGCCGGAACTATAATGAACGGCGTATGTAACAAATTGACAAAATGGCTCAAGTTGAAATTTTGCAGTAAACATATTACGATTTTCTTTAGTTTTGTAATTTTTTTAAATTGAAAAATAACATAGTCTTTTCTATTACGAACGTACGGTTAATTATAACAAATAATGTAACTTAAATCTTAGAAGAGCATGAGTAGTTGAAGATCATAGGAATATCGCTTCACGACATGTTCTGTTAAGTGTGTTTGTGTTTCTGTTTCCGTTCTAACAAAAGTGTGTTTGTGTTTCACCTAATGTGGAATGTACTCCGCATTCTCGATTGTTGATTGGCACAACAAATTATTTCACCATTACTTGCCACTTATGTATAAGGTTTAGGATAAAATAAGGAGTGCCATGGATGATTGCTGACTGTGCTCAATTTATGTTTGATTTAAGGTTATGGATAATCATTACAGATTATCGAATGCAGTTTGTCGAGTGATAATAGTCATGCTGGTGATGTGGCATGAGTAATTGAAGATCATAGGAATATCGCTTCACGACATGTTCTGTTAAGTGTGTTTGTGTTTCTGTTTCTGTTCTAACAAAAGTGTGTTTGTGTTTCACCTAATGTGGAATGTACTCCGCATTCTCGATTGTTGATGAGCACAACAAATTATTTTACCATTACTTGCCACTTATGTATAAGGTTTAGGATAAAATAAGGCGTGCCATGGATGATTGCTGACTGTGCTCAATTTATGGTTACTTTAAGGCGTCTTCTCACTTTGGAAATTTAAAAAAATCGATTTTTTTTTTTAATTTTGAAAGTACATATCTTCAAAAATGTCATCTCGAAATTTCATAAAGATCGGACGAGTCTAACTACATTTTTTGGCGACCGTTAGGTGACTACCTGAGAGTACCCGGCGATCCCTTTCACGCCGCTCGGACGGTCCCTGTATATCTGACTCTATACAATTGAATAGCCGTGTTCTTTTGTTAATGTAGTACCCCTTGCTTAGGTATATTCTGTTTTCGGGTCTATACTCATGTAATAAGACCTTAACACGTGCATTTTTCAAAAGAAAATCACTCGGCAACGATGCTAAACTGTTATTTCATCAGTCTAATTTGAAACTTCGTAACGGCAACATCTCTGCGCTCAGGATTGTTATAATGGATAAAAAGACTTCGCAACAAAGTGCCACGTGGCGACGTCCAAGTTCGAAATCTAAAAAAAGAAAATTTCGTGGAGTGCTTCCACACCAGTCTGAAGCAGATACGAGTCATGCTAGTGCGAGTGCAGCAAAATTAAAAAAATCGGACGATACAAGTTTCGATGTACACATCGATCCAACGGCTGGATATAGTATTATTCAGTTTTTTCTTGTTTTTTCTACATTACAACAATATGTGAAGTGTAAAGTTTGTAACAAAGATGTTTCTTTTACAAAGTACGGTCAGCGAGGACTCGGTTTCAAAATTTGTGTGACTTGTGATTGCGGAGAAAAATATATTAACTCATGCCCATTAATCTCAACTGGGTACGAAATCAATCGTCGTTTAGTGTACGTTATGCGTTTGATTGGTGTTGGATTGAGTGGTATCAATACGTTTTGTGGGCTCATGGAACTGGGACATGGAATCAATTCCACCGTTTATTATCAAATACTCAATTCGATCGCCATCGCAGTGCAAAGTGTGTTCGATATAGTGACGAGCAAGTCTGTCAAAGAAGAAAAACTGTTGAACGCTCAACACGGAGAACCCGAAGACGTTTTAACCGTTTCAGGTGACGGTTCCTGGCAGAAAAGAGGATTTTCTTCTCTTATTGGAATCGTGTCATTAATATATAAACACAGTAAAAAAATTGCAGACGTCGTTGTGAAGTCGAGTCACTGCAAAAGCTGTGAATCGAAAAAAGGTATGAAAGACACGATCGAATATGCACAGTGGTATGAAAAGCACAAACTAGTTTGTAGTGCTAATCATTCAGGTAGTTCTGGAAAAATGGAGGTTGACGGTATATGTGAGATGTTTTTGCGATCACTCGAAAAATTTGCTGTGCGCTACGGTTTTTACATCGGTGATGGCGACACTAAAACTTTTAAAATATTGTTCGATACAGCACCGTATGGTGAAGACTTTGTGGTTAAGAAGTTGGAGTGCGTATTACACGTTGCGAAAAGAATTTTCAAGCGTGCTAAGGACGCTAAGAAAATTCTTACACAAAAGAGAAAAGCTGCAAAGAAAGACGCTGGAAAACCTTCACCAAAGAAAAAAGCAGCCAAGAAAGTTGTAGTAAAAAAAAAAAAGTTGTTATAAAAAAAGTTCCTGTCGTAAAAACCCAAGATTTAACAATAAAATTGATGACAGAATTATCAACAAATTACTCATTGGCAATTCGAAGAAACCTGAATTCTGTCGAAGATATGCGCAGGGAGATCTGGGCAGGATACTATCATAAAATTTCAACCGACAGCAACCCACAGCATACGTATTGTTCAGACTCATGGTGCAAGTACAAGAAAGCAGTGAAAAACAATCAGATAGAAACTTTTAAACATCCTCCTGCTCTAGCTGATGATGTTCAAGAGGTTTTGAAACCGATCTATGAAGAACTGACGAAGGACGAGTTACTGGAACGATGCCTCGGAGGAAATACCCAAAATAACAACGTGTGTTTCAACAGCTGTGTCTGGGCAATGGCGCCGAAACACGTTTTTACGGGAAGAAAAACCGTGGAAATTGCTTGCCAAACAGCGGCATGCATTTATAACGAAGGGCTACAACCTGTTTTAAAAATTTTGGAGGTGATGGGTGTCAAACTAGGCCCTATCGCCGTTCAATACGCCGAGAAACGCGACAGTGATCGCGTACGCGTAGGGAACCGCCGCAGCTCTAACGCTTCAAAAGAGACTAGGTCGAGACGAAGGGAAGCTATTTTGGACGAACACACCTTCTACGAAGAATCGGAAGGTCCATTGTATGGAGCAGGCATCGCTGATTAACCCGAGGTAAGGTTTTTTCATGATTTTTCTGCAACCAAAACTTTAAACGCAGTTATCTCAAAACAAGGTTTTTCGGTGCTTTGTTGATGAAATTTCGGAAACTATCCGGCCGATTGTCATGAAATTTGAATGACATATGCTTCATAGTTATGGCTATAGCGCATATCATCAGATTTTTGAAATTTTGATTTTAAGAATTTTTTTTTTACAAAAAACTGCAAAAAAATCGTGGTTTTTTTTTACTTTTTCGAAAAACGTGCGCCATTTTGTTATTTTCGCGAATATCAAAAATCTGATGATATGCGCTATAGCCACTGACATACTGAATCTAAAACAGTTTTATTTTTTTGTTTCAGACGACCCGTCTCGGAGATACCATCAACAAGCCACGACCATAACATTTTTACACGGGTTTTTCGATGCTACTGATGTATTATAATAATTGTTTAAAAAAATTAAAAAAAAATTTTTTCATTTACTTGAAAGATGTGTTTATTACATAGGATCCGTTTTATCCCATAATTTTAAGCAAAAATCCTCGAAAAAAAATCGCAAAAACAGCCTATTTTTGAGGCGCTTAAAGTGAGAAGATGCCTTAAGGTTATGGATAATCATTACAGATTATCGAATGCAGTTTGTCGAGTGATAATTGTCATGCTGGTGATGCTGGTGATAGAGTGAAATGGCTCGCCATTAATATATAAAATGTACTCCTCATACAACTAAACAAACTTTCAGATAACATGGATCGTGCCTTGCAAAGTACTGTGAATGTGTGTACAGGCACATTGCAACGTTCTGAACATGAGCGAAAATCGAAAAAGTAAGAGCGAATATCAATATAATAAGCCAGCCGTTTTTTGTGGAATATCTGCAATAAAAAATGGCGTGTGCGTGTCGTACATGTTTTGTTGTAATGTCTGTCCTATCAGAATATGTTTCAGACAACTGGGCATTGATAATCTGGAGGAATCTGGTGAGAAGTTTTCAAGATGCTTGTCTTCAAGTAAGAAGGAATGTAACACGCGGAACATCCGTGGACAACATTGGAAAGGATCGCGACCCGAATGGATCCAATATGATCAATTTGGAATTTTTGTCAGTTGCAGGTTGAGATCAATGACTTCTGAGAAGACAAAAGAAATAATGTCGGAAATATGTGATATAATCACAAAGGAATGATGTTCATGGAAGGGCTATGTGCAGTCGTGTTAGACAAAATTCGCGATGTTTGACAAATTAAATGTATATTGTAATACTTAAAATTAAATCGATCCGTTACATAGTGTTTGAGATTATCTCCAGATATTACACTTTTAAAATATACTAAAACTTCAAAAACAATTTTCTTGTCTCGACATAATTGCACATAACCGGCTAAAAAATGTTTATAGACGTCGCTAATGATACATATTTATAAATAGGTCGAAAATCTGAGCGGAACGACGACGACATCATAAATAAAATATTGAAATTTTAATAATGTTTTGCATGATTCAGTAGTCAAGTAGATTAGTTCGAAATAAAGTGCATGCATTAGTAGAACAACATTTTATTGAATAAAAGTAAATTAAGATGAAGTGAATCGTCCTGAGTTCAATTCAGCATCGTTATGAGTTCATGTAGTTACTATTATATTCTTTGTGACTTATCCTTTATAGTTGCCACACAGCGCATGACTAGGAAGCGTCAGATGGAAGAAATAAACATACGAGCAGATCATTTGACGCCCCAAGAAAATGTCATGATGAGTGTGATAAAAACGCAAAACACATTGTTGGCTGAAGCGGTGCACAAATTGCGAGCAACTGCAGATGCGCTGAAGGATTTATCAGGACGAAAGTATAGCTTCCTCGTGAACGACATTTCATCGCCTGCTCTGCGTCAAATAGTCTTGGCCGATCTACGCAACAACAATAAAGTAGCTCGTGGCCGAAGGTGGACCCTCGATGACAAGTTGACGGCTGCATCTATTTATAAGCGGGCGCCCAAGGCGTATGAATATCTGCAACAACTGATAATGTTGCCATCAGTAAGGACGATTTTGCGAATCTTGCATCAAATCCCAATGGACACAGGTATCAGTCATCGTGTCATCGACCACCTCCGGGCACTGGTTACGAAGATGGAGCGGAAAGATCAGCAAACTATTCTGATGTTTGATGAAATGTCGCTCAAAAGAAGGCTCCAATTCAACGAGAGGGACGGAAATGTCGACGGCTTTGAAGATTTCGGCGAACATGGGAGGTCGGAGAAAATCGCCGATCATGTCCTCGTGTTCATGGCGCAAGGTCTGGGTCAACGGTGGAAACAGCCCGTTGCAGTTTACTTTTGCAAAGGAACCATGAACACGCAGATGCTTCGACGTCTCATTGTCGACGTAATCGAAGCGTTAGAATCGACGGGTTTGTATGTGGCAGCCACAGTCTGCGACCAAGGGCCAACGAACCGCGGGGCTTTGCAGGGATTAATTCGTGATAGCCAAAATGACGAGCCTGCCTCGTCCTTCATTGTGAACAATCATAAAGTTTTCACGCTTTATGACACACCGCATCTTTTCAAATCACTTCGGAACAATTTCATGGGGAATTTCGAAAAATGGAAGAAAGCAAACAGTGCTGCAAGCAAATTTGAATATCCGGGAAATGCTATACAATGGGGAGGGAACGTTGCAAAATGGCGACATATGATTAAAATGTACGAAATGGATATGAATTCGTTTAAATTTAACAAATTAAACGACCATAATCTATTTCCTACATCAAAAGAAAAGATGCGAGTGAAGTACGCGGCACAGCTCTTAAGTAGCACGTCGGCGGCCATCTTGAGATGCATGTCAATGTCATCACAAGACACCATTTTCCCAGGTGGAATGGAGACGGCGAAAATAGTCAGCGATTTCGACGAGATGTTCGACGCCATGAATGGACCGGCAACTGCGAAAGGGATTAAAAAAGGCCAGCGATCGAATGTAACACCAACGTCCTACCACGTTGAGAAATGGGCGCACTTTCGAAGGACCGTCGACGAAATGAAGTTTGTTCGCTACACAGGCGAGACGTATCGACCGCCGTGTCAGGATGGCATCACGAAAACCTTGGCTGCCATGCATGATCTGTGGCAATATTTGCAGCAAGTCGGGTTTACAGGTTTGAAACTCCGTCAGCTGAATCAAGATCCACTCGAAAATCTTTTCGGAATGGTACGACAGCACGGGGCTCCAAACACAAACCCGACTTGCACACACTTTGCAGCAGCGCTTAAAACTTTGATTGTAACTAGATTTTCAGGACATAAGAGCAAGAAGGGCAATTGCGAAAACGACAGTCGCTCGGTTCTGTCGGATCTTCGGGAATTTTTATCATCGCCCGATAATGAAGCCAAGGACATTGATGATCCACAGGAACCTCAAGGTTACTTAGATGATGAGAGTTCTCGCAATGTCATCCATATCCCGGACGTGGATGACATTGAGATGAACCCAGCGGAGATGGTGAGCTCGTCAGCAACGGAGTCGGTGTCGTTCGTAGCACAATATGTTGTCAAACAATTGACATCATATTTGTGCTGCAACGACTGCCGACTTGCGTTTGTATCCGGTCATAATGAACCGTGGATCAATCCATCCCCGCAACTGATCAACCTCGTAACACTTGCGGTGGGTATGTTCCACGAGCGAATTCTTCATCAGCTTCATGATAAGAATCTTCAACGCACTTTTCGCACGCAATTGCTTGTTCTGTGCGACATAAATTTTATCAACTGCCGAGAACATGGAGGACCAACAACAGATCGAACTTTTGGTAGCATTGGCAAATTTTTGATAATGCACCAATGCTAACAACGAAATAGACTATTTCAAACTGAAGAATCGAAGTCGAGTAACGCTGCCAAGATTGCGCAATTAGCTGGCGCTGGTAAATGGTGAGTTAAATCTTTTTCAACTAAAATATTTCATTTCACATTTTGGTTACAATTAATATTTTTTATGAACTTCAAGGGTCGTCCATGATCGTCAATATTGATAAAAAATTGCATTAACCAATTCTTCTGACAACATATAGATTTGAACAGCTGCAAACTTGGACGCGTTATGGACGCAACATTCCGGAATAAAACAAAAAAATCAGCCATGCCAGGTCACAGGTAAGGATGTTCCGATAGGCAGCTTACAAATCCAGTAACAGTTAGTGTTATAATTTCTTTCATAATTTTGTTCAGGCCATTAACAATCTAAACGGAGCTTGACAGGACGACGTTTGGCAGGACGCCGAGATGGACAGGACGACGAGATTGACAGGACGACGAGGTTGACAGGACGACGAGTTTAACAGGATGACGAGGTTGACACGACGACGAGATTGACAGGACGACGAGGTTGACAGGACGACGAGGTTGACAGGACGACGAGGTTGACAGGACGACGAGGTTGACAGGACGACGAGGTTGACAGGACGACGAGGTTGACAGGACGACAAGACGGACGCGGACCCCCAACTAGACGAAAAATTAATATAGTTCATGGGTGGAGGGGGGGCAAAGGAGGTGGCGGTTTAGCGGGTAGTCTGGCCGGGGGGCCCACAGCAGTGAGGTGAAAAAGATGAGTACACTAATGATCATATATTTGGTAGCATAGAAATAAATAAAGAGAACTCGTTACTCTCATCATTTTTTGTTGTGATTTTTTTCAGATAACTAGCAAATCGGCGTTTTTGCTGTTGGCGAAACGAAACGAGGCGATCCGGTTCATACGGCCATAAAACGCCGCAAAAAAGGTGAGACCTCTAATCGTATACTTGGCAGTTTAGAAATAGAATTACAGAATTCATTAGGCTTATAATTCGATAGTATAATAATTTTTTTCTTTATATTTTTCAGGAAATTTCTACTCGATCGATTTTCCCTGCTGGCGAGACAATCGGACGACTCAACACAGGCGGCCGTCGAGAAATTCTCCGCATTCCATCTCCATTCCGGCATGGTCGAACGTCGAAAAAAAGATAAGTTCAACGATAATAACACGCTTTTGTGAGCTTGGAAATCAAGGGACAAAAATCGATATTATAATAATTTTTTTCGATATTTGTTTCAGAGAATTTCTACTCGATCGTTTTTCCCTGCTGGTGAGACAATCGGAGGACTCAACACAGGCGGCCGTCGAGAAATTCTCCTCATTTCATCTTCATTCCGGCATGGCCGAACGTCAAAAAAAGATAAGTTAAACGATAATAACACGCTTTTGTCTGCTTGGAAATCAAGCGATAAAAATCGATATTATAATAATTTTTTTCATTATTTGTTTCAGGAAATTTTTACTGGATCGTTTTTTCCAACTGACGAGACAATCGGGTGATCCGGAAAATACCATTCGGAAGATTAATAAAATGAATTTTTTATAATGTAAAATAATATAGTATAGTTATAGTATATATATATATATATATATATATACACAGGGTGAATCTCTTAAAGTATAGCACCCTTTATTCTGGGGTAGATGGGACCATTACAAACAAAAGTTGCAAATATACATTAGGGATATGTCTAATAGTTTACGAGATATGAATTTTTTAAGTTCGTCAAATTAGAGCGCGACAAGAAGCGTTGGAGCCGCCCACTCTCCACCCTATCCGTAGATATAGCACAGTGTAGGTCGCTATATTTGGAATCGCAAAATTCAGAGCAGTCAATTATTATTATTTTATTAGGCAGTCATTTTTATTTGTCGGTCATTGACTGCTCTGAATTTTGCCGAGAAGCGTTGGAGCCGCCCACTCTCCGCCCTAGCCGTAGCCTAGCCAGTCAATGCCCGACAAATAAAAATGACTGCCTAATAAAATAATAATAATTGACTGCTCTGAATTTTGCGATCCCAAATGTAACGCCCTACACTGTGCTATATCTACGGATAGGGCGGGGAGTGGGTCGCTCCAACGCTTCTCGCCGCGCTGATTGGATAAACTTCAAAAATTGATATCTCGTAAACTATTAAAAATATCCCTAATGTTTATTTGCAACTTTTGTTTGTAATGGTTCCGTCTACCCCAGAATAAAGGGTGCTATACTTTAAGAGATTCACCCTGTATATATATATATATATATATATATATATATATATGTAAAATAATATAGTTATAGTATATAATAGTATATAATAAGTTCTATGTAAAACAATAATATTTTCTCAATAAAATGTTCTTTTTAATTGTTTTACATTTTTCTTATATTTTCTAATATATCCAATTCAATCCCAAAACCTCTCCCGCCCAATTTTAAATATTGCAGGGCACCAACAATGCAGAGCCAAATTTTTTTCAGAGTTTCGTTCTTCGAGGTTGGTATAGAAAACGTAACGAACTCCGTCTCGACCAACGAGCGTCGAGACAAATAACGTGGGTCTCTTTAGCATTGAGTGTCACCCCCCTGCTCTGCCTGATGGGCATATTCCTTCTATAGTCGACTGAATTCGTTAATGATACGGACCTGCTGGAAATTTGGCAGCATTGACTCTCGCAAATTCTTATCATGATATCGTAGCTTGTGTGCGATGCTTGCGTTTTTTATGGTGTACAGAAATGAGTCAAGATTAACGTTCAAAATTAATGTGTACAATTTATGTGTTTAAAAAAAAACAGGCACGTGAAAGTTTAATCACGTCGTATGCAGAAAATCGTGGGCGAAAAAAGTGGGGTTATGTGGCGAGACCGAAATCCAAGAAAATTCATGCGTGGATGGTAGAATTGTTGAGCCGTCACATTTGGCAGAACACTTATGGTGTCATAATCGTGATATCCCGTTGTCATTAAAATTCGTGGTTGGTGAACAAAAATTTGGCGTTGCCTCGG
This sequence comes from Netelia inedita, assembly GCA_964017225.1. Lineage (NCBI taxonomy): Eukaryota > Metazoa > Arthropoda > Insecta > Hymenoptera > Ichneumonidae > Netelia > Netelia inedita. The sequence continues at coordinate 25,538,988 of OZ024920.1, forward strand.
TATTACACGTCGAGTGTTCCATGTGTAATGCAGTGATTCCTGTTTCAACGAACAAACGTCACAAGGTGGCAAAACTATTCGATGTCAACTGCAAACTTGCGATAGGTATGATTTAAAATGATGTTTGCTTATGATAAATTATTTGCGATTGAATCTCCTATAAAATTTGTTATAGGAATGATTGACACAGGACCAGAAGAAGCGGACATAAACACTCTCTTATCAGCATGGAACATTCCTACAATTTCACCGTCAACGACGAAACAGTACGAAAGATTTATTAGTTCCGGAATAGAGCAAGTGGCTGAACAAAGTTTTGTTGAGGCGACACATTTAAAAAAACGCTGACGCTAGAGAAGATAATGCAAGACGGTGCAGCATGAGATTTCGTTTATATATAGTTATTTTGTTTTCTGTGCCGTCATTTTATATCAATTTTATGTCGTAGTATAAAACGTTTACTAGCAGTATACAGATAATTTATAATTGTATCCATAGTTGATTTGACTAAAATCCCTAATGTTAATAGTGTTACGTCCCAGCATGGGTGACGCTCACCTCCGGTCGATAAATTAAACTACTACCTTGACTACCTCTGAAACAATGCAGCCTGCCGGCAAAATTCAAATATTATACAATATTCTTAACTATTATTATTATCTTATATCTTTTTTTCTTTTACAAACTACTCCTAAGAAACAATTAATGTTTCCGCTCCAGATGCAAACCACGGTTTCTCAGAATAGTCCTATATCATTTCCTAAACATCCGAAATACCAAACTCGATGAACAGCTGCGCAACGCCATAAGGAACATTTTCCACCCTTATAAACATTTTTCCAAGTGGCAAACATCCCTCTTATATACATTTCGGGAATGATAAACCCTTACTTAAAATATTATTATTCACTTTTAGTCTCAATTCGGACCGGATACGAATTCATAACATACCCAGTCCGAGAAACTCTCCTTTCCACCCTCACTCATATTACATTCCAAGGAAACCTTATCTATTACCACCATTCGAGAACCCAACATTAAATACAAAGAACATACTTTTTCTCCGGACTACAAATCGAAAACATTTTCTCTTTCGAACAAAACGCCCACAAGCAACAATCTCGAGTCACCCCCGCGTCTCAAAAACAACCCCCTCCACAGGAAAACGAACAGCCTCGCTAGAAGTTAGAAATTAGACCAATCAAAATACCCGAATTTTTGTAACTCCCACCAAGCAGAGACGAAATAGTTAATTTACTCTAAGAACAGACCCAGAACTAATTCGACTTCGAGTTAGAATTCTCTCGACTTCCGAATCGAGAACATCCATACCGAACAAAAACTTAAACTACTTTTGTCGATATTCACTAAGTATAATCTTAGTATTGTGTTAATCTTTCAAATTCAAATAAAATATCAGTTTTGTTAAAGTTTATGAGAGTTGTGAGTGTTACAATCGATACTTCCTTTTTTCCAATAAACTCATCTCTACGGCTCGACACCGAGAAGTTTGGAAAAACATCATCTATAAACAACGTCTTCGAAGAGGAATCATCCTCGACGATTTAGACTAAATCGTTGAGTTGGTATATTGAGCACAAGTAAGTCTCAGGTGGCGCGCTCACGTCCAACCGAATAGCGCTAACCAAATCAAATTTCGCGCGCACATCGTACTATCGACGGAGCTCCACTCTCTTACTGAGTTGAGACGTAACAATAGGAATAGCGACAACACCCGTGCCGAACTAATTGCAACAATTGATGCTGCATGGTTCAAGCGAGGAACAGGTCTATCCAATAACAGTCTGGAAGGTATATCTATACACAAGAAATTTACAAAAAAACAGTATTTTTATTCATAAGGACTTATGAATACTACATATATGATTTGTTCTTTGGAATTTCTAAGATACGCATCACTTTGTGGCCATCAATTGGGAAATGTTATGAGCGTAGCAAATCGATGTAAAAGCTGCAGACTCTGTACCAAAGGACATCCGCAAGGGAGCCACCGATGTGCTTTAAATTGGAAAAAAAGTTCTAAGTCAATGGAACCGGATAAGAGAGTCGAGCAGATCGTGAATAACCCTCTACTGGAAAAGGAAAATACACAAATGAACATTATTGTCGGAGATAACGATTCAGCAACGATGGCAGCTATAAAAAACCAATGCAGCAGACACATCGAAAAGTGGTGTGATTATAATCACACAAAAAATCCCTTGTCAAAGGCCTCTAAGTTAAAAGTCACGGCTTCCGTGAGGAAATACTTGACTCGTGCATTCTCTTATGCAATTCAGAAAAACAAAAATGATGTGGAGGCCACGGAGCCTGCTATGAATAATATAGTGCCTCATACTTACGGGCCGCGCGAAAATTGTGGCGAATGGTGCGATGCACAAGAATTGAAAGAAAATTATCGTCGCAAGTGGCTCCCGCGTGGGAAATCATTGACAAATTTAGCCCTTCGAGAAAAACTGATTAACTTGTTTTCGCGCTACTCTCGTAATGCCTCCAGAATAGCGCCGTGCAGTTCAACTAAAAAAAATGAATCGTTTGACGATGTTGCAACTCGAAAACATCCAAAGTCACGATGTTATGCTCAATCAGAGTCACAAAATTCGAGTACAATCCGCTGCAGCTCAAGTTAATCGCGGCATCCAATACATTATTGATGTAAATGAAAAAATGATGTTATCGCCCGGAACAGAAACTCAAAAATATCGTTCAGCTAAAGATCGAAAAAGGCATATCCAAATAGAAAAATCTAAAACAACGGATGTTAAAAGACGGAGGTTTTTCATGAAAGAAAAAATGAAGTCAAGCGAAGTTGACACAACGCAAAGGAATCACGTATGAGCAACGAATTCAGACGACTATAGAAGGAATATGCCCATGCTTTCGATTGAAGCCAAAAACGGACCACCCCGCTGAGCTTCACCACCCCAATGACTGGCGGCGCTAGCATCGCTACAAGATTGTGTTAGGTCACACAGACGCGTACACGTATACCTCATACAACTTCATGGCGTAGCTCCGCCTCCTCTCTGACCAATCACGACCGAGTAAGCGCTCCTTCTCGCTTTCTCTAATGTGAGATATACAGTGGGGTGCTCGTGCGGACTCTCTCTTTCGTGTGCTCGCACTGCAATAGCTCCTTCTCGCTTTCTCTAATGCGAGGCATACAGTGGGGTGCTGGTGCGGACTCTCTCTTTCTCTGTGCTCGCTCGGCAATAGCTCCTTCTTGCTTTCTCTTATGCGAGACATACAGTGGGGTGCTCGTGCGGACTCTCTTTCTCTGTGCTCGCACGGCAATAGCTCCTTCTTGCTTTCTCTTATGCAAGGCATACAGTGGGGTTCTCGTGCCGACTCTCTCGTTTCCCGAGCTGGCCCGACAGTAGCTCCTTCTCGCTTTTTCTAGTGCGAGGTATACAGTGGGGTTCTCATGCCGACTCTCTCGTTTCCCGAGCTGCTACTGCCGAACCCCACTAATTCGACATATATAATATCGACTTTAAAAATGTTGATACTCCGCCCACGGGGCGTCTGCAATCTCGAGTGATGTCACACACGTCGACCGCCGCGACGCCAAGCGGCAGTTTCGGGCAGCAAAAACTTTGCTTCAATCGGGCTATAAGCATATTCCTTCTATAGTCGTCTGAATTCGTTGGTATGAGGCAGATTGCGATTTGAATAATTTTAGGACGATGATATCCCATGAGACACGATTTACAGGTATAGTTGACTGTTAAAAAAAGTTTTTCCCGAATAGTATGTGTAAATTGTGTTTTTTTTGTTTTCAGATCTTTCATTTGTGGGTCATACAAGTACCGCTCGAATCCTTTTGTTCGATCTCGAAACAAAGCATTTGTCAAACTTGACCGAGATTTGTCAAGTAAAAAATTATTAACTATTAAAATTATTAATTATGGACTACTGAAATAATAGATAAAAATACGTTTATATTACCGGAAAATAATTTTCAGATTGCCGCGTGTTATAAAAACTCGTCTTCATTCGAACGGTATATCATGCCTTCGAAACGAATATCTCAAGGAGCTGCCAACATCACTGGACTACGAATTGACGATTCCGGTGGCACTAAAAAAATGTATCGCAATAACAGTGCTCTTCATTCTCTTTCCCTGTCTGAGGCGATACAAAGCTTATTGAATTACGTTCAAAAAGAACATCACTAAATAATCCTTGCAGCTCACAACTGTTTTCGGTATGTTATTTAATTTGTTGTATTTGTTATTCTCCAGTATTCTTTAAGTAAACAATAATATATATGGGGCATTCTCCGTGTGTCGGCCTTCTTTCCTGCCCACTTCAATTTTTGAGATAATTCAACGAACCAGGGCTTAAAATTTTCGTTGAAGTGTCTACTCTTTAATGCCATGTGGCCTTTTGTGAAAATTCAAAATGACGGACTGATGCAGCGCCGAGAATGAAGAAAGTAAAAAAAATTAATTGTGTATCTTCTAATAAAATGTAGAAATGTCACTTGATTCGGATAAAACTTGGTAGAAGAAGGTTTTCGAAGTCGCTGATTCTGAATATGAAGTCGAAATGCGGAAATTCAAGATGGCGGATCCAATATGGCCGACCGAAATGCAGAAATCACTTGATTCGGATGAAACTCGGTACTAGGGGATCTTGGAGGTCGCTGATTCCCAATCTGAAGTCGAAATTCGGAAATTCAAGATGGCGGATCCAATATGGCCGACCGAAATGCAAAAATGTCACTTGATTTGGATGGAACTCGGTACTAAGGGGGTTTCGAGGTCGCTGATTCCGAATCTGAAATCGAAATTTGGAAATTCAAGATGGCTGATCCAATATGGCCGACCGAAAAAAAGAAATGTCACTTGATTCACGTGAAAAAAACTGTGATATTTCTGCTTTTCGGTCGGCCATATTGGATCCGTCATCTTGAATTTCCAAATTTTGACTTCAGATTCGTAATCAGCGATCTCGAAACCCCCTTAGTACCGAGTTTCATCCGAATCAAGTGACATTTCTGCATTTCGGTCGGCCATATTGGATCCGCCATCTTCAATTTCCAAATTTTGACTTCAGATTGGGAATCAGCGACTTCGAAACCCCCTTAGTGCCGAGTTTCATCCGAATCAAGTGACATTTCTGCATTTCGGTCGGCCATATTGGATCCGCCATCGTGAATTTTCGAATTTCAACTTCAGATTGGGAATCAGCGACCTCGAAAACCCTTTAGTACCGAGTTTCATCCGAATTAAGTGATTTCTGCGTTTCGGTCGGCCATATTGGATCCGCCATCTTGAATTTCCGCATTTCGACTTCATATTCAGAATCAGCGACTTTGAAAACCTTCTACTACCAAGTTTCATCCGAATCAAGTGACATTTCTACATTTTATTAGAAGATACACAATTAATTCTTTTGACTTTCTTCATTCTCGGCGCTGCATCACTCCGCCATTTTGAATTTTCACAAAAGGCTACATGGCATTAAAAAGTAGATACTTCAACGAAAATTTTAAGCCCTGGTTCGTTAAAATATCTCAAAAAATGAAGTGGGCAGGAAAGAAGGCCGACACACGGAGAATGCCCCATATGTATAATTTTTCAGATTTGATGCTAACGTAATACGCCAAACGATGAAATACGGTCTTTTTGTTCAATTTTGATCAGTGAGAGATACAGACAGAGGTAGTGAGCGCAGGGCGTGCGCCTGTTGGGAGTATGCGATAGATAGGAAACACTCTTCCCCTTGAGGGCTTTTGGTTTCTTATTGAGAGGTTGGACTGTATATGAGTCTTGGAACGGTATGTTGAAAAATGACCAATAGCGGATGCTCAAAGCAAACAAGGTCATTTTTTTCAATTGCGATTTACCGCCAAACCAACAGGGTCGCGTGATTTTAGCATAGGATTCTTTTTGTAGAGGATTTACCGGCGTACAACTTTTGTAGGAAGTATTTTTTGATAAAACCCGTTCCAAAAAAAAATATAAATTAAACAAAGCATTTTTTTCAATAATCTCTGGTCGCTAAAAAACAGGTCCAAATTCTCCGAATTTTTAGGGCCTATTCGTGGAGGTCCAAATACCTACAAAAAATTGGCTCTGTTCTTGTGCATTTGTTTAGAAGTCGGTCATATTTGTTGGTTTCTTTATATGCATATGCTTATATACAAAAACTAATCTATCATATACCGAGAACGCTATGTGTGGCCGATACTGTTTATGTTTATATTACGCTATTAGGGCAGAGCGATAAGTACGGACCCAATAACCGATCCCTTAGTTCGGACTCTGCTATTCTTTAGTCTTGACTAATATATGCTAGAAGCCAGACGTGCCTTCCGAGTGTTCCATAAAGAATAAAGTCTAAACTCTATGAATATAGAACTAAGTGTTACTTATTTCGTAACCTATTTCCTATAGGTTATGGGCCCAGAATACGCCCAGGAATACCTGTGTACTGTGTAAAATAAAAAAATTAAATTGTAGTGCTTTGGTGTAAAAGACAATGGAGAACTTAAAAGGAAAAAGGAACATTAAAGCTTTTAACGGTGACAGATACAGTGTGTGGAAAGTTAGGATACGAGCCTTGTTAAATGAACTTGATGTACTTAAAGTTATCGATGATGCAATTCCTAATCCATTTACTGAGGATTGGAACAAAGCCGAACGAATTGCTAAAAGCGTCATTGTGGAATATTTATCGGATTCTTATCTTGGTTTTGCAAAGACAGAAAGTACAGCAAAACAAATTCTATCAAGTTTGGACGTTATTTACGAGCGAAAAAGTCTTGCTACACAGTTAGCCTTCAGAAATAAATTGCTAGGGTTAAAGCTGCAAGGTGAAACTTCATTAATCAAACATTTTACAATCTTTGATGATTTGATTACTGAGTTATTAGCAGCAGGAGCAAAATTGGACGAAACCGATAAAGTGTCTCATTTGTTGTTGACACTACCTTCATCTTACGATGGAGTAATAACCGCAATAGAGACATTGTCAGAAGATAATTTAACTTTGGCTTTTGTCAAGACAAGACTCCTCGATCATGAAATCAAACTAACAAACGAGTGCAGTGATACAAGTGCAAAGGTGCTTCAAGTTGAAATTAAACAAAACTTTGAAATTCGATGACCGTCAAAGAACCATCACCAAGGACAAAACAATTATCGCCAGGGACACCTTAGAAAAACGGCGTTTAAATCAAATAAAATGTCATCGCATTCAAAGTGTCATCATTGTGGCAGAAAAGGCCATATGAACAAAAATTGTTTCTATTATAAAAAGGGAATACATTACAAAAACACTGAGAACAGTAGAACATTGCAAACTGTCCAAATTACTCAACCATCAACATCAAACGATACTTCAGGATTTGCTTTTATGACTGGAGAAAACAAATTCAAAATTGAAGACAAAAACAAAAATGAGATCACGTTCATTCTGGACTCGGGAGCAACGGACCATCTTATCAACAGAGATGACTTAGTCGGCAGTTTCATCGAACTGCAGAGACCGATGAAGATTTCGGTAGCGAAGAATGGAGCCTTCATAACTGCAACGAAGAAAGGGGCATTGTCAGTTGTCAGCAATATGGGTATACAAGGACTCATAGAAGACGTTCTTTACAGCCCGGATCTCCCATATAATTTGTTGTCTGTCCGAAGAATGCAACAGGCAGGTATGACTGTTGTTTTCGATGAACACGGTGTCACAATCAGAAAAGGTGGTAAGACCATAATGAAAGGTAAGCCTTTGAACAATTTAACTACAATCGATTTTTCAATTGATAAAAATATAGTTAATTCTATTGTTCAAGTAAATAATACCACAGGTGGTAATTATGAGTTCAGGTCTGTAAACTGAATAAAGCATTATATGGCTTAAAGCAAGCATCAAGATGCTGGTTTGAAATTTTTGAACAAGCTCTAAAGAAAAAAGGTTTTCAAAATTCCGCTGTTGATAGTTGCATTTTTATTTTGGATAGAGGAAATATATCTAAAAATATATATGTAGCACTTTATGTGGATGATCTCATAATTGCTACGGCGAATATTCAAACAATGAACAACTTTAAAAATTATCTCATGAATAAATTCTGCATGGTAGATTTGCAAGATATTAAACTCTTCTTGGGAATTAAAGTTGAGAGAAGTGGCGATAAAATAACTTTGGATCAAAGTGCATACATCGGTACGATTTTGAAGAAATTTAATATGCATGATTGTAAAGCTGTCAGTACGCCGGTCGAAAATAAACTAGATTATTCAGCGTTGAATTCTAACGAGAAATATGAAGCCCCTTGTCGAAATCTTATCGGGTGTTTAATGTACGTTATGTTATGTACACGACCCGATATAAGCACAGCAGTCAAGCTGTGCTTATATCGGGCTTGTATTGAGCAGATATTTAAATAAAAATAATAAAGAACGAGTAAAGAACGAATAAAAATAATAAAGAATAATAAAGAAGAAGCATAATAAATGTCTGAAAAGAGTGCTAAGATATCTTAAAGGTTCAGTTAATCTTAAGTTGACTTATATCCGAGGGGATTATAATGATCTTTTAAGTGGTTATGTTGATTCTGATTGGGGTGGAAATGATGAAAATAATAGAAAAAGTACAACGGGCTACTTATTTAAATTATTTGAGACATGCACAATTTGCTGGAATACAAAAAGACAGATATCAGTAGCAGCCTCTTCTACCGAAGCTGAATACATGGCTCTTTTTGAAGCTGTCCGAGAAGCTCTATGGTTGAAATCATTGGCATCTAGCATTAATATAAATACCACGGAATCAATCATAATTTATGAAGACAATAACGGTTGTATCAGTATAGCAAACAATCCGACTAACCACAAAAGATCAAAACATATTGATATCAAATATCATTTTTCGAGAGAACAAATTGAGAAAAATGTAATCAAATTAAAATATGTTTCTACAGGTAACCAGTTGGCTGACCTATTGACAAAACCACTACCAGCAGTCAAATTCTTGGAACTCCGAACCGGAATGGGTCTGGAATAGTATAAATGATGAGTTGATTATAATTTAAATTTAAAGGTTTATGGTCTGATTAGGTTTTTTCTGGGTTTCCCTAATCCTGAGCAACAATTGTTGGACCATTTGTAAGTTGCCCCAAAAAGCACAAGGAAGGTTCGTTTATGCTAAATATTATCGATTAATTTTTGAGGAGGCGTGTTGGTTTCTTTATATGCATATGCTTATATACAAAAACTAATCTATCATATACCGAGAACGCTATGTGTGGCCGATACTGTTTATGTTTATATTACGCTATTAGGGCAGAGCGATAAGTACGGACCCAATAACCGATCCCTTAGTTCGGACTCTGCTATTCTTTAGTCTTGACTAATATATGCTAGGAGCCAGACGTGCCTTCCGAGTGTTCCATAAAGAATAAAGTCTAAACTCTATGAATATAGAACTAAGTGTTACTTATTTCGTAACCTATTTCCTGTAATATTCTTGTACATTTCGACTGGACTATGTATTGTGACGCCATGCGCCACATGCATCACAGCCTCCCCTGCAGCCGGCTCGTGCAGAGGAGCCGTCCCACACCTGCAATGACAGAAAAACAGATAAGTATAAAATTTTACACAATAAATTATAAAAACTGTGCACGCACTCACCTGCGCAAGAAGTCAGTCACTACGACTGACCCCGCCAGACCCCGCGAGTCGCTATACTACCCTCGCCGCCGTCATCGTCGTTGTCGTCGTCATCGTCATCGTCGTCGTCGTCGTCAGCGTCATCGTCGTCGTCGTCGTCATCGTCGTTGTCATCGTCAGCGTCATCGTCATCGTCGTCGTCGACGTCGTCCTGAAACGACCGGCCTAACCTAGAAAGAAAGGATGGAGATAATAAATACGGAAAATCGGAAGAAACTGATAGAAACGTACTCACCTGGACCGGCCCGAAGATAATTTCCCCTTCGGAGAGCTCGTCCCGGCTGCCACTCATCACCTCCGAGGAAAAACATCACCCCGGAGAAGTCAGAGAAAATTCCAAAGTCACGCACAACACTCGCACTACACTCGAAACATTCGTACCTGTCCAAATTACAGCACCCGTCCGTCCCCGCACCCCGGCCATCCATCGGCCGTGCGGCGACAGAGTGACGAAGGTGGCAGCAGCGTACGGCGATTACCCTACCCTACCTTATTACCAGAATCATAAATTCCCGTTCGCAAATTTTTCCCCATACTTACCGACCGACCTAATTACCCACCTATCCCCAATAGATCCCGCTCGCGACAGTCCTAAATCGACCACGCGGTTGACCCATCTCCCATCGATCCGTGTCGCTGCTGCCTCGATGATCGATGCCGGCCGGTAGCCAATCAGCGAGCGCGAAGATTTCGCGAGCTTCCGGCCGGCCATGCGGTCGTCACTTGGTGACGAGCCGGCGAGGAGTATAGAGCGAAGTTTAGAGTATAGAGAGTATAGAGTGAGTGAGAGAGAGAAGGAAGGCGTGTAGAGTGAGAGAGAGAGAGAGAAGGAGAGAGTGAGAAAGCAACGAAAACGGTGTAAGCGAGGACGATTTGGCACGAATAAGGACACGAATATCACGATACGGACAAGGAAAAGGAAAAGACGAGAAGGAAACGGGATAGCCGGGACGCCGACGAGGGAACCTGCGACGGTGAGTGTTTGCACAGGTACCTCCCCCCCGAATTCGAACCCGGCTCATTTTTGAGAGATTCGCGGCGTATAAAATATTCTGTTCGCGATTGCCGACCCTTTGCTTCATCTTCTTTTCGGCCTCTGTGTTAGCCGTGTGGGACGGCAGTAAGAATTTATACGATAACATTATTACGAGTAATTTACCCGATAGTATTCTCGCGCGTAACGGTCGCCTTCCCGCCTGACCTCCCTTCCCCTCTTCCGCTAGTACCTATCTCGACGTTCGAACATTCGCTCGGCCGAGATACTCTCGACCGACCTTCCTCGGCACAGCCGACCGCCAAACCCAAACAATTCTACCTTCCCCCCACCTGCCCCCTTTCCCTGCGACTGCCCGTGTTCACGGCATCGTAGATTTAAGAAAAGCCTATTGTGATATTACAAATAAAATTCGCCAGTGGTAATTAATAAGAGGCCATCGCGTCGGCGAATCCTCTCCCTGAGATTTCTCCCCGCTCGACCCCCCTTCCCTTCCCATCGCGCTAGCCGTAACTCCCCTCTCATAGTTCCAGTAAGCGATATTAAAAGTTGTTAATTTTCTTCTGTATTAAATTAACTGGCGCCCATTAGGACCAGAAAAATTTTGTTTCTTTTTTTTGTGTGTTGACATAACTGTCAATGGCCCCGGAGAAAGTCCGCCGTTGAAAACGATCAGAAATAAAACTTTGTTAATTATTGATTTCTTGTCTTTTGCCCCCCCCCCTTTTTTTACCCCCAAATTCCCTCCCACCCGCGGCGTGACAGTATATTCGAGTGAATGCTATGAGAAAGCAGAACGTGAATTTCACCTTGCTGAATTGTTCATCTTACATTGGAAAATGGGCCATTCTGTGTAAAAGGCAATTTTGAAATTTCTTATTCATTGGCTCAATCAATTTTAACTTCGGCACTGTTTTTTGGAAATATAATGTATATGAGGCATTTCGCATGAAGTCATCCACCCTGAAAAGTGAAAGTCGGCCAATCGTCTTGAAATTTGTATGGTCGATATAGTACAGGCAAATAGTACATTTCTTCCTGCATTTTTTCCCAACCGCAATTTTTTTGGATAGATAGGTTCAGTATGACGTACTGAATGTAAATCCACAAAATGCCCCCAAAATGGCGGCGCGGATATGCCGCCATTTTGCCAAAAACCGTTTCGGCCTATATCTCCGTAACCGTGCACTTGAGGCCAAAACTGCTAATAACCTTTATTATATATAATGAAATTCACTATCTCTTTTGTTAAATAATTTTTTTTTATCACTTACCGTTTACGACTTATATGACTATTACTGTTCGTTTTCTGACTTTTTCTTTTTTATTGACCGATATCTCTTCTAATAATTGTTTAAACAAAAAACTGCTAATAATCAAACTTTGAAAGCGACAAATTTTCTCCAACTTTTACTTTAAACTTTTTTTTCTCAAATTAATATTTTTGAAGTTATACCGCGTTCAATGATCGCGTTCGTGTCCGCGTACAACGCAACTACTGGGCGCAAGGCGGGGTTCGACATATTCGGAAGCGCCTATCCGACCTTTTTTGCTTCAAATTAATATATCTCCAAAACTATTCAACATTTTTCGACGATTGTTTTTTTAGTTTTGTTCAGAAATGCTTTATTAATTGTTAAAAGCTTATCATGCGGTTATTTCATAAGATATTTTCTCCTAGTTTAAACCTGGCGCCAGCCGCCATATTATATTCGATTATATCGATATAGACCCCATGGGTCGAAATATGTATATCGATACAGCAGCAGTTTTTTTTTCCTCTAGAGTTCACTTCCGGTGCTAGGGCAAGATAATAAGTAACGACGTTTTCTCATCCATGTTTCAATTTGTATCCAATTAAATCTTTTTCATCCGAAACACCGCGTGTATTATTTCAAATCCCACAACAGGTTATGGGCCCAGACTACGCCTTAAGAGATAAAGGTGTTTAAGAAAAAAAGTTTTTTTATGAAAATCAGTGCTGTCGTGTGGACTCTGTTTTGAGGTTAAGCCGCCAGCGTGCAAAAGAGCAAAGACTCACGATGGAATCCGAAACGACACGGATCACGAAATTGAAAAATGCGGAGAACTGGGCACAGTGGAATTTTCAGTTGTCAGTGTTATTGTGAGAAAAAGATGCTCTCGAAGTGACGAACGGAAATTTTGAAAAGCCCACGCTGTCGGCCGCACCGACGGCAGAGGAGAAGAGAAAACTCAGTGAATGGCTGAAAGCAGATAGTATTGCTCAGAGATTTATTGCCACAAGTATCGCTGATTCTCAGCTTGTGCATATCATGAACTGTGACTGTGCTAAGCACATGTGGGAAGCGTTACATAACCTCTACGAACCAAAATCTGAAACGAGTGTTCACATGCTTCAGCAGCAGTGGTACCAGATGTCGAAAGAACCGAAGGATAGCATGGCATCCCACATCGCAAAATTGAAGAACCTTGCGTATCGCTTGCAAGCATTAGGTGAGCCTATCGCAAATTCGATGATTGCGACGAAAATTCTTATGACGCTACCTGGTACGTACAACCATTTCGTTACTGCGTGGGAATCGACTCCGCAAATTCAGCGAACCCTAGATAACCTAGTCGAAAGACTTATTGCTGAGGAGACGAGGCACTCGGATCAAGCTAAAGACTCGAATGAAGCCTTTGCAGCCATGAAGCTGTCAAAAAAAGGGTACGAAAGAGGAAAGCAGCGCGTTTCCAAATCCTCGAGAGAAGCAGACGCAACGGAGAAAAGCAGCTCGGGCGACGTATGCCATAGATGTAAGAAACCTGGACACTGGGCACGTGGATGTCGAGCGCCGAGAGACGACGTTCAGAACAGCGACAGGAAACCGAGGGGACAAGCTCTGGTTGCGCAAGCCTCGCTGTGTTTGGAACAGTCTGTACGCAATGCAGAAATTTGGTACGTAGATTCTGGTGCTACGGATCACATGTCGAACCAAAAAAGATGGTTCATAAATTTAGTGGTCTTCGAAAAGCCTCACCCTGTCCATGTAGGTAAAAAAGGAGAGTCGGTCGAAGCTTTGGGCAGCGGAGACATAAATATTTTAGCCTACGATGGGAGTCGATGGATAGAAAAACATCTGTCTCGAGTTTTATTCGTACCTAACCTTCGGTGCAACCTCTTCTCAGCTGGATCAGCTTTAGATAGAGGACTCGTTCAGGTATCAACTGCGAGAGGCTGTCGTTTCGAGAAAAATGGGATTACGGTTGCAGTGGGAGTTCGCAAACACAAATTGTGCGAAATGCAGTTCCGAATACTGTATGCGAAGGATGATCCAATCGAAGCAAATCTTGCCACCGGCTGCAGTCTCCGATTATGGCACGAGAAGCTCGGACATCAGAATATACGCCACGTGAAACAATACCTGAAAACGAAAGGAGTTAAGGTAGATGAAAACGAGAATTTTTTTTGCGAAGGATGTGTTTTAGGTAAGTCGCACCGATTGCCTTTTCCGAAACGTAAAGAAGAGGATTACAAGTCACAGGCTCCGGGGGAGCTTGTGCATGCCGATTTATGTGGTCCTTTTCAAGAAAACTCGATAAATGGTTCGCGGTATTTTCTGTTGTTCAAGGACGATTTCTCTCGCTACAGGACTGTCTATTATCTTAAATACAAGAACGAGACTGCAGAGCGAATCGAAGATTTCATCGTCAAAACAAAAAATCACGTTGGAGTGGATATAAGGACTCTACGTACAGATAACGGTTTGGAATTTGTAAACTCAGAAGTCAAGGAAATACTGAAAAAGAAAGGGATTCAGCATCAGAAGACCATCGCGTTTACTCCCGAACAGAATGGTTCTGCCGAGCGAGAAAATCGCACCATCGTCGAGTCCATGAGAGCTATGATCCACGCCAGGAGATTACCGTTGAAGCTATGGGCTGAAGCTGTCAATACGGCGACTTATGTGCTTAATCGTACAGGAACGAGTCCTAAAAACGAAAAAACTCCATTCGAGTTGTAGTTTGGGCGAGCCGCGAAGTTGGGAAAACTGGTCACTTTTGGAACAACTGCATATGTGCATGTGCCAAAAGAGAAGAGGAGGAAGCTGGACTCAAAAGCTGTCAGAGGGTACTTCGTAGGGTACAACGACGACGTCAAAGGATTCAGGATTTGGTTTCCTGAATCCGACCGGGTAGACACGAAGCGAGATGTCGTTTTCAATGAAGATGATCCCTTCACCGTTTTTCCAACGGAGACCGAACGAGATGATCGATCGCAGATTTTTGATTCAGAAGAAGAATTGAAGGCCGAGCCTCCAAATCGTCAACCACAGGATCAAGGAATACCTGACGTGCCGAGTTAGGACGATGAATCGGATGGAGATCGCGTTTTTGATTCGGCGGACGAATCGGTTGAAGCCGATCTTCATGAAGAAGAACCTGAACACGAGCCAGCTGTCGAACCTCGGGAGATAAGATCTTTACGAGACAGGAGCACCATCAGAAGACCGAGCAGGTACGAGGATGGAATCGATCCCGATTCTATTTTTCTAGCGGAAATCGAAGAACCGCAGAATTATCAAGAAGCAATTACGAGTCCGCACGCAATCCAGTGGAAGCGAGCAATGGACGAAGAAATCGAATCATTGAACAAAAACAATACATGGAGTATTGTAAATTGTCGGGAAGGAAGGAAGCCAATTCAGAACCGCTGGGTGTACAAGCTAAAAAGAAAAGCAGACGGTCAAATCGAGAGATTCAAAGCCAGGCTCGTGGCGAAAGGCTACTCGCAGAAGCAAGGCGTGGATTATCACGAGACGTTCAGCTCAGTCGTAAAATTTGACTCTGTGCGCATGATTTTGGCTTTCGCAGCATCGAAAAATATGATTTTGCAACAGTTCGACATAAAAACCGCTTTTCTTAACGGAAAACTGCAAGAAAACATACTTATGGAGCAACCAGTGGGTTACCAAAAGGGAACGAGCGACGTATGCAAGCTGGAGAGAAGCTTGTACGGCCTGAAGCAGGCCTCGAGGTGTTGGCACGAGCGTTTCACCGTTTTTCTCAAGAAGTTCGACCTGAAGCCGACACAGTCAGATCCGTGCGTGTTTATCAACAGTCAACCGGGAAGCATATTGATACTCGCGATCTACATCGATGATGGACTCATAGCTGCGACGAACCGTACAACCGCAGAATCATTGCTGTCAAAATTAAAAAAGGAATTTGAAGTAACTACCGGAGATCTGAGTTTGTTTCTAGGTTTTAAAATAGAAAGGAGCATTGATGGTTCCATTTTTCTGCATCAATCCGGGTACGCCAAGAAGGTGTTAGAACGTTTCAACGTGGTCAATGCAAATCCAGTGTCCGTGCCCATGGACAAGCATCAGGAGCTAAGCGTACTGGTGCATGGAAAGCAACATTCCGACGGAACACGAGCGCCATACCGAGAAGCTGTCGGCTCGCTAATGTATTTAGCAATAGGCACACGACCAGATATCGCTTTTGCGTTAAGTACCGTGAGCCAATATCTCGAATCTCCCGATAAAATACATTGGAATGCAGTCAAAAGAATTTTTAAATACTTAAAGGGAACTGTAGACTATGGTTTAGTTTTTGAAACCAACACAAACTTGAATCTGTTAGCTTTTAGTGATGCCGATTACGCAGGTGATATTGAAACCCGGAGGTCAACTTCCGGTTATGTTTTCAAACTAAATAAAAGTACTATTTCTTGGTGTTCACAGAAACAAAAGGTAGTAGCTCTGTCCACTACGGAAGCCGAATTTATCGCCGCGGCACAAGCTATAAAAGAGTTAATTTGGTTAAGCCGTTTGATGCACGAAATTATGAAGGATGATGTAGCTAAACCAAAACTGTTACTCGACAATCAGAGTGCTATCAGACTTCTTAAAAATGCCGAGTTCCATAAGCGGACAAAACATATCGACGTGCGATATCACTTTGCTCGTGAGAAAATACAAGAAGGGTTATTTGATCTCGAGTACGTTCCTACGAAAGAACAAGAGGCCGACATATTCACAAAACCATTGCTGAGGGAACAATTTTGTTACATACGCGAATTGTTGAATATTAAGCCGCTGTCACGAATCTAAGTCAAATGTAAACCAAATATTAGGAAGGAGCTTATGAAAAGTGGGAGTGTTAAAAGCTTATCATGCGGTTATTTCATAAGATATTTTCTCCTAGTTTAAACCTGGCGCCAGCCGCCATATTATATTCGATTATATCGATATAGACCCCATGGGTCGAAATATGTATATCGATACAGCAGCAGTTTTTTTTTCCTCTAGAGTTCACTTCCGGTGCTAGGGCAAGATAATAAGTAACGACGTTTTCTCATCCATGTTTCAATTTGTATCCAATTAAATCTTTTTCATCCGAAACACCGCGTGTATTATTTCAAATCCCACAACATTAATAATTCTATATGTGGTTTTAGAAGATATTCAAATTAGAAAAGTATTGGGACCAATTCAAAGTCGAAAAACATTGGTTCGAAAAATGCTCATTTTCAATGTACCTTTTCTCAGGAACCATACGTTCGATTTTCACCATTTTTGTTGTGGGTATATATTAAAGTGTTATAAACATTGTATCGAGCCATTTTTTCGATATTTTGTTTCAAAATTTTTTGATGTCGATTTGAAATTTTTAAAATATTTTGACCACGTTTTTTACCTTCCAATATTGTTTTCTCGGGTCTGAAACATTTTATCGAAAAAATGGCTCGACATAATGTTTATAACACTTTAATATATACCCACAACAAGAATGGTGAAAATCGAACGTACGGTTCCTGAGAAAAGGTAATTTGGAAATGAGCATTTTTCGAACCAATGTTTTTCGACTTTGGATTGGTCCCAAAACTTTTCTAATTTGAATATCTCCTAAAACCATATATAAAATTATTAATAAAGAATTTCTGAACAAAACTAAAAAAAGATCGTCGAAAAATGTTGAACAGTTTTGGAGATATCTTAATTTGAAGCAAAAAAGGTCGGATAGGCGCTTCCGAATATGTCGAACCCCGTTAATAAAAACAAAGTATGCATAGTTTAATTATGAAAGTTCAATAAATATGTAAAAAATATGCATGCTAGTGACATCATCAGCAATAAATAATTTGCCTTCTTACCTGCACGAAACAGCGACTAACCGTTGAAATATTCTTTTAATTTATATTTTATTTTCTACAATTAAATAGTACTTTACCTCGAATCGCTCCTCGATTATTATCAAATAATTAATAATATACTGATGGCATAATGAAACAAACAAATAAGAAAACGCGAAATTTATTTAAAAATAGATAGAAAATTTATCGACTCTCGACGAAAAATTAATGGAGGCGTTACAATCTTTATATGCCACCAAAGAAGATGACAAAGAGAAAGAGGAGGATGCATTTGAATCTTCACCGCCCGCGAAACGCACGAGAGTCGAAGAATATGCGTGATTCATTTTCTGTTGTATCTATTAGAAAATAAATTTTCTATTTATTTTTAAATAAATTTCCCGTTTTCTTATTTGTTTGTTTCATTATGTCACCAGTATATTATTAATTATTTGATAATAATCGAGGGGCGATTCGAGGTTAAAGTACTATTTAATTGTGGAAAATAAAATATAAATTAAAAAAATAGTTCAACAGGTAGTCGCTGTTTTGTGCAGGTAAGCAGGCAAATTATTTATTGCTGATTATGTTACTAGCATGCATATTTTTTACATATTTATTGAATTTTCATCATTACACTATGCATACTTTGATTTTATTAACCTTGCACCCGGTAGTTGCGTTGAACGCGGACGCGAACGCGAACATTTAACGCGGTATAACTTCAAAAATAGTAATTGTAGAAAAAAAAGTTCAAAGTAAAAGTTGTAGAAAATCTGTCGCTTTAAAAGTTTGATTATTAGCAGTTTTTTGTTTAAACAATTATTAGAAGAGATATCGGTCAATAAAAAAGAAAAAGTCAGAAAACAAACAGTAATAGTCATATAAGTCGTAAACGGTAAGTGATACAAAAAAAATTATTTCACAAAAGAGATAGGAAATTTCATTATATGTAATAAAGGTTATTAGCAGTTTTGGCCTCAAGTGCACGGTTACGGAGATATAGGCCGAAACGGTTTTTGGCAAAATGGCGGCATATCCGCGCCGCCATTTTGGGGGCATTTTGTGGATTTACATTCAGTACGTCATACTGAACCTATCTATCAAAAAAAATTGCGGTTGGGAAAAAATGCAGAATCGACAAGAGTAACTGGATCCCTATTTGCCTGTACTAATAGTCCTATTGATAGTGAAGCTTCAGCAAAAAATTTAGGGCTCTACCTCAAATAGTTGCCTAGCAATAGGGGCTCAAATTTGTACCATGTTGGCCGTCGTGGCAACATTCCCAGGTTTTTATCTTCCCGAGAAATATAGCGATTTTAAAAAGTTAGGAGTGATTTTTAAAGCATTTTTTGCGTACTTTAAGAATATATTTTTCATTTTTAATAAAATTAATAAGTTCATAAAAATGTGTTAAGTTTAATGTTAAACTTTTTCTCAAAGATCGAACCCTTCGATTTTTATAATTTTTTTAAATATAATTGTAAGATTCTTTCTGAACAAAAAAGTATAGAATGTCCAAGATGGGCCGGCCCTTAGTTTCGGAGATACAGTAGGATTTATCAGCGAGCGGCCGCTCCGCGCAGCGTCGCGCGGGGACCTTCCCGGCTACATTTGAGCGGAGCGCCCGCTCGCTGATAAATCCTACTGTATCTCCGAAACTAAGGTCCGGCCCATCTTGGACATTCTATACTTTTTTGTTTAGAAAGAACGCTACTGTTTTATATAAAAAAATTATAAAAATCGAAGGGTTCGATCTTTGAGAAAAAGTCATTTTTAACATTAACCTTAAAAAAAATTTATGAACTTATTAATTTTATGACAAATAAAAAATATATTCTTAAAGTACGCAGAAAATGCTTTAAAAATCATTCCTGACTTTTTAAAATAGCTATATTTCTCGGGAAGATAAAAACCTGGGAATGTTGCCACGACGGCCAACATGGTACAAATTTGAGCCCCTATTGCTAGGCAAATATTTGAGCTAGAGCCTTAAATTTTTTGCTGAAGCTTCACTATCCATAGGACCATCGAACATAAAAATTTCAAGACGATTGGCCGACTTTCACTTTTCAGGGTGGATGACTTCATGCGAAATGCCTCATATATGAAAGTAATTAATCGCTAGCAAGTTTTTAATTAGGATTGCAAAATACGAAATATACAGCTGGCTCATTCTTCATTGCTATTTGTCGAATACGTAGTATGCCAAAAAAATATCCTCTTGATACAAGACGCGCGGAAGATTAGGCCGATTTTCGGTTAGCGCGTCTCTCTTTTATGACGCATGTCATAAAGAATATTTACCGAAGCCTAGTTTTTCGTCACGTTCTTCTCTTTGTGTCCTTTCTTTCTGCTCTTCTCTTCCCCTCACACCCTTTGGTCGTGCCTCCTGACACGTCTACTATTCTTTCTATCAATGAAATTCCCCCTTTCTCCCAAAATGAACAAAGATTCCTATCCCGTCCACTAACTAGCAAGTGTAAAAATTTGTGTAACCAAGAAACTTGTGTCACTCTCAATCCAGCTTTCGAGAAGAACGGACATTCTCAATATTTTTCTCCAGTGTTTTATTTGTAACTAATGTATTGGAAAATAATTCAACTTTACGTTATACCTAATAAAAGGGTTTAAAAATTCAGTCATTCACCACTCATTGAATTATCCTTACTGGAAACCGAATTGCATTAAGGAAGCGTATGCATTGATAAACTTATAATGAGAGGCAAGGATTTATGACCCATGTCAATTCAATACCTATACAGAAGCGCACACTATTTATGAAAAGTGACGTGACAGTGACGTGGCAATTACCGCTACGTAAATCAACATATTAAAATGTCTACAATACTTACCAGTCTATGTATTTATTTATCAGCTTAAACGTCGACCCGACTGTCTTCGTTTTTAGTTGCCGGGTCATCGCGATTAGAGACTAAATTTATATTCAACACTTTTATCACACGATTATTATAAACTTGAGGCCTATAGCTGTTATGAAAAAACATCATAAAAGTATACTACCGCAATAAAAATGCCTCGGTCCAATCGAAACGTATGGTATTATTTCTTACGTCAACATCAATTTTAAAAGAATGCGGAGACTATTTTTGCAATAAACTTTGTTTGGCGAGGTAATTTAACAAAGTGAAGCATGATTTGCGGACATTGGAGGCAGTCGAAGATACGTGACCAGTTTTACACGAAAAATAGGCGGCAAGAATAAATAACAATTATAATAGCGTGTTGTTGGATAATAATACAAATTACCAAATCATAAGCCTCCATTAATGGATAACAAATAGCCTAATGTTTAATGGGGGAATCTCTTTAGGTTTTTCGGTAAGCTGATATGTAGGATGGAGATCACGATTGGCATCAAGTGGCATCATGATAATAAGAATTAAGTGTCGGTGGGAATGTGACTTGCTGGTTCCGGTTTCAGAGGTAACCATTTTTGTTTCATATTAAAATATTGCATTACATAAAGCCAACGATAAAAGATCAACTCTCGACTAACTTTATATCAACGTGAACGGACTTTAACTATTGGCTCTGTTTTTTATGGTTGGGCATTATTTAAGCGTGCGCCCGTTTTGCGTATCAATGGACTGAACGCCGTAATATAGATGGCTGGATGATAGCTAATGTATTGTACTTAACCTAGACAATAACAAAGTTTTTAGTCGTTAAAGAACGGCGGATCTCAACCTCTACGTTTCTGTAGTTGGAGCGTCGAATCAGATGATCTGGGCGATCAAAGACACATAAAATGTAATAGGCCAAAACGAAATCAAAGTATGTACAAAATTCTATTCTCAAAGGACTGGAATAAACCCAGATATTTTATTATTAAACTAGCGGTGCCCGGCATGCGTTGCAACGCCGTTTTGGTGTCATAATTTATTTGACACACAATATTTTTTGTTTATCTATCCATGTGCGAAGCATGGACTTTCCAAATATAATCTATACTATACACACCTGTAGCGATTATCCATGTGCTTCGTTGATGGACATTGCAAATGGGAGTCGCACTGGAAACTGCGAACGTTTGAAACCGAATGGTATATAATTTGGTATCATTGGGATACGTGGCAATAGTACATCTTCTCCTTTAAATTATTCATTTTTAATGGTAGTTTCGTTCATATTGTTCATCACATTTTTCCCGAAAACCATAGTAACGTTGCAAAATCGTGGTTGATTGATATTTTAACGATTCGATAAAATAATTATAGGCACGTCCATTTTTAATGTTACAACGTGTGGCGGTATCCTGGCAAATTAACCCTTTAACGTCAGAAAGACACTTTCCACAAGTCCTCTATTCGACGGGATTATTCACTATGAAATCGATGAGGAAAAAATTCGTAAAATACCTTACCAACTATTTTCGACATCGCTCTTTCGAATTGCGCTACTTAAATTGCGTTCAAAATTTTTTATATCATATTTTTACAAAATAATGTAAAAAAAGACGAATTTTTAACCGACAATTTTTTTTCATTCGATATTTTGGAAGCCTTATCCTATTATTTTCGGACAATAAAGGCGTCCAGAGGTGTCCTCGATTGTTGAACTTTCCAAAACTCTATATGTTTTTATTTTTCTCTTGCGTCATACCTGCAAAATAACGGAAAAAAGAATAACAACTTTTCTCCATTTTTAGAGCATTCATATTTATAATCATAATTTAAACAAATTGTTTAAACGAATTAATTTCGCAAAAATAATGTCAAATGCTTAATCAGCGACTTAAAAAACATCGAAAATCATATGCGACTTGTCATATTAAGATTAATTGTTTAAATTGTTTAATCGTTTAAACAAATTAATTTTGCAAAAATAATGTCGAATTCTTGATCAGCGACCCAAAAAACATCGAAAATCATATGCAACTTGCCATATTAAGATTGATTGTTTAAACAACTCGTTTAAATTAATTAATTTTGCAAAAATAATGTCAAATTTTTGATCAGCGATGCAAAAAACATCGGAAATCATACCCAATTTACGAATTGACGGTAAAAGACTCGTTCCCAGCACAACATATGAATGCTCTAAAAATGGAGAAAAATTGTTATTTTTTTTTCGTTATTTTGCAGGTATGACGCAAGAGAAAAATAAAAACATATAGAGTTTTGGAAAGTTCAACAATCGAGGACACCTCTGGACGCCTTTATTGTCCGAAAAAAATACGATAAGGCTTCCGAAATATCGAATGAAGAAAAAGGTCACTCAAAAATTCGTGTTTTTTACATTATTTTGTCAAAATATGATATAAAAAAATTGTTGAACGCCATTTAAGTAGCGCCATTCGAAAGAGCGATGTCGAAAATAGTTGGTAAGGTATTTTACGAATTTTTTCCTCACCGATTTCATAGTAAATAATCCCGTCGAATAGATGACTTGTGGAAAATGTCTTTCTGACGTTAAAGGGTTAAGAGAATTTAAGAGTTCAGTTAGCAAATTAACAACTTGTTCTTGATTAATAAAAACAGCAATCGACTTGTACATTTCAGCTTCTCATAATATTCTGTTTTGAGTCGTGAACTTTATATAATTGATATTGATGTTTTTGCTGCTAATATAGCACGTTTCCTTAACCACTTATGACTTTTGCAATTATGTGCAATATTTTCAGAAAGTTTTTAATCAATTTGTCTGGTGTTCCTATTATTTTACGAAAGTTTGTACGTCACCGTACATAGTCTAACTGTTTCTTATCTTGCTTCTCGTTGCTCGTTCATTTCTGAAACTCGTATGTATCGTATGTAATGTATTTTTCATTTTTTACTGAGGTGTAGATTTTCCAATCGCTTCCCGATTTAATGCCACGATTAAGGACGTTTATCTGGTCAACGAATTAACAAACAGATATTGATGAAAAAATCAGATTATAGTTATCAGTATCTATAAAGTCATGTCCTTAAAATTTGATGACTCGAGGATACCTTGTTCGCGAGAAATAAATTAAAACATTTCCTAAATTAACACGTACCTTTACGGGTTTCAGTGGTTTTTTCGTCTATAAACATTAAATTCACAACCATTGACAAACAGTTTTTGACCAAAATCGCAGAATTAATAAAAAAATATCTAAGGAACATTTGTAGAGCTTCATAAAATCGATGGAGTACTCATGAGATTCATAATAAATTAATTTGTCTCGAATAGTTTTAATTTCTGCGAGGTTAAGCATTCCCGGCGCAAATATGCTGAATTGACTACGCTAGTCACACACATTTTTCTTTTGACTTACTCGGTATCAGATAAACCTCCTTAACCATGCTCCTTAATTTGACAATCGCTGTCAAATGAATTATGCAATCGATATATAATATCGAGTCGAGCGAGTCGTCAAAACAAATGATTGTGTTTTATTTCGCTTGTCATTTTGGTGGCATACTTTGACAGCTGTCAAATAATCTCTATATATAGATATACATAAATATTACTTTTGTTTTGCCCCGCACGCGGTTATTTTGGCAAATAAAATTATTCTACTAACGCAGAAACCTTCTCGGTAATGCGGACTACAATTCACCAAATTTTCATCGCAATGGGATGAATGGTATAGGCACCTATGCAGGACAAACAAACAAACATTCTTCCATTTTTATATATAAGATTTGCTGTGCTTTATTTTGTTAATCAGGCTTCTCTAGCAAACAAATGCTTGTAGTTTTCTTTGAATCTTTGGTCACCAGATATTTTACTATTAGGAATACCCGCGAATTTAGCGTTTGTCTGGCGGTTAAATGTTTTACTGCCCGTTGACGGTTATTATCATCAATGTTCCTCCACCGTTATTTCCCTCGTCAATCACTTTCTTGTATCGTTCGGCTGTTTTACGCGTGTATCAGTGTTCGATCGGTTCCTCTTACCTACTATTTCTTCGTGTCATTTCGCTTCAAACGCTTTAACCCACTCAGTTATTGCTTGCTATCTTTCACGTGCTTCGAACAACATATGTTTGCTTCGTTCTCGTTTTGCGCCCTTTATTTTATTTTCATTATCTCCTAGACCACATTCTCATCAATTACTTCCCTTTTCCTATTGAATTACATGTCTTTGTCCTTTTCTTGTGATTCTTTTGTTAGGTAGGCACAAGCCATGACTTTTCTCCTTTCCAAATCTCTTGCCGACTTCTTCTTGGTACTCTCGCCTTTTTAAATGCCTTTCAGAGCGCTTCTGTTATTTCTCTCTCTTGCTTCATATCTTCTAGTCACACATACCATTCCATTTATAATATTAGGTGGGCCGGAAAGTGATGTTTCTGCGCATGTCAATATTCGTTTGTCATTTGTCAGCTAATTGCGTACTTCAAGTCGTCCCCAAGACATTTCAAGGTTAGAATGATTTGTTTACTTGTGAATAGTCAAATATTAATTTTTTTGCAATTTAAGGTGAAATGGGCAGTCATAGACTAAAAGAGATACATATCAGGCATTGCATGATTTGCAGTTCTTGAACTGCTGCGGTGCACCATTAGAAATATAATTGATTTTATACGGTTTCGAAAGTGTTCTCACGTAATCGACAATGATTTCACAATATATTGTACAATACACTTTTAAATACAACAAACACCACTCCTCAAGAATTGTTTGAATGGGTATCGAAACCCAACAATTTACTAAATATCATGGTCAAGTTTTCACCTCAAGAGGATTACGAAGCTGCCAAAGTACGTTTGGAATCACGGATTAAGCAAACCAAAACCATACCAAGAACGCAACAAATATATTACAAAATTTTCATCTTCAGATTTTCAGATTTTCCCATAACTTTCAAAATATTGGAAAAAAAAGTAAATATCGAGATTCCACAATAAAACTAGTCTAGATTTTTTGGAAATCGCAAGAGGATTTCGGAAAAAAATTGATAAAAAATCGGTAACGTCATATTTGATGTTTTTTAATTTTATCCAGAAAAAAACATCGAGAAATTTGTATATAATTTTTTCGTTATTCTTTTCTCAAAAAGCAGTTCAGTACGTATAATTTGACCGTGGTTCTGGAGTTATTTGCATTTGAATTTATTTTTTCAAAAATTCATAACGCAAAACAAAATTGCGAAAAAAATCTAAAAATTTGCTGCCTTGCTCTTTTCATTAAGTACTATAAGGGAAAAATTTCTCGTCAAAATTGAAGAGGGGTAGGCAGTTTGGTGGCCGATCTCCCATATTACCTCATATGTAACAATTCAGTATTGATCTTTTTTTTATCGTCTACCCCCACCAGACACTCCGGTCATAACTCTGCACCGAATGTTAGCCGACATATCGGACAGTTCGTTGACATGTTATTTCCGTTCGCTTCATGAACTGTGACCCGAGGGTGAGAGAACGCAACAAATACTTGTGCCTATCACCCCTTTTTTCAAGAACCCATTACTCACGGATTGCCAAGCTAAGCGCGCTTCTCCAAGAATCCCCTATGTGTCAACCAGGTTGAGAACAAGTATTATTAATTACCAATCACAAGAAAAATTAATAACAAAGCAACCAATCAGAAGATTCAACTAACCCTAAGCATCTGCTAAAAATCAGTATAAAAGGACGAACTTTTAGCCAGGAAAGCGGTTATGCGGAACATTCTCGCCCGGCGTTCATCCGAGTACAACGACTGTAAACTCACCAAGAGTGACTTGGTCATTGTAAACATCTTAGAGTATAACGTGGTTTAAAACCCCTCCAAACGAATCTTGCAATAAAGTAAAGGCGAGACTTAGGACTCTGAGGGAAGGACTTAGTTTCATTGCCTCCAAAAAAAAGTCGAGCGTTTTTACGTTCGACTTTTTTTTTACGGGAATTAGTCTAGCAAAAGAGGGTTTCGAGTTGACCAAAGTGCTGACGACAATTTTCTAAATGCCCTTGAAGGAGTTCTAGTTGTTTATGAAATGTGTGCATGATTCCTCACACAGTACAGCAGGAAAATGAGAGATATAATCTGTACTTCAATGTTCTTCGATGGTGCATGATGCATTATTATTCTCATACAGGAATAATCACCCTTGAGAACGCCCGAAATATCAATGTTAGCGCGTATCTGTAAGCATTGAAATGACCTTACAAAGCATGATAGGAAACCCTCAAAATTATGTACACGTTTGTGGTTCGTGGATATCGCGAGAATTTCACATTTACGTTGGAATAATTTTTATTCTCCAGCTAAATATACCATTGAATCTTGGTATCTTTCATTCAAATATGATGCATTTGGTAGTTTTAAAATAATGATACATATTTGAAAGAAGTTGTCGCCAAGTATACTGGGAAATATTGCTTATTTCATTCAGATTTTATCTAAAAAAATTCTAAATAACGATACCCATGATCTAACATACGATTGAAAGTGCTCACTCTGAAAAAGGCAAAGGGGTTATAAGAGAAAAAAAATCCGCCCCGTATTTTATATAGGCGGCAAATAATGGTTATTCATTCGGCGATGGCTTTTTTATCTGCGAATGTTAACGATTGGATGTATGTGATGTTCCTCAGCTTGTTCTCATATGTATTGATTTCTATAGGAATCCTATTTGTATTAGCTATTTGTAACTGGTAGGTTTAGTATTTAGTTGTCGTTTTAATATTTATGAAAATTCAATGTTTTTGCAATGTTTTTAAAAAGTACTTGTTTCTGTGAGATCATTAAAAATTGCAAAAATTGCCCCTTAGCCGATGATCATAGTATTGTACATAAATGTATGAATAGATGCCTCGTTGTCTCACAATACTCCATGCAAACACTAGAAGTCAGATCGGTTAAGTCTTTGTACAAAAAACGCACAAAGCTTTTGTGATGAAATTTCTAAAAATTCATCTAACTTTGAAACTCATGTTTACCATGCCTATACGCAAAAACCAGCCAAAAATGAGCCAAAAACAGTATCATAATCACTGCGAACGCCATTAGAGACAAGATATAACAGAGTAACGACAATAACAAGGATGCAATAACATCATTTTTTTATTCCAGACGGAAATGACACTTTGAGGTTGAACAATTATTCTTCATCTGTTGAATCTCGAATATATAAAATACTTAAATGTGTAAGGATATAAATACAGCTTGATAAAATAAAAAGTTACCATGCATAGTAAGTATTTTATTTTGTCTCTTTCTTTTTCCTCAAATTGCTCTGTAATATAATTAATAATCACTGAGCTCCACTAGGACAATTATTAAAAAGTATCTGCTGAGTATAAAAATGAAAATTTAATAAAATAGATCCTATCGTTCGTCCATTATCAGCCAATTTGTTAAATTAATAACAATTGTTTACACAAAATTTGAAAAAAATCGCTCAGTACACTCATCGTTAAAAATAAGGATTTATTTTTGAAATTTGAAAATCTTATAGTAATATCGCTTTAAAAAAATGTTCAATAGTTTTTATCACAAGAACGTGAAAAACGAACATTTTGAAACAGTAAGTACAATTTGGCTGATTATTCACAGAGTTACTAGCGTTTAAAAGAAAGTAACGTAATTTTCCAAAAATTGAATGGCTTAATGAAAAAAATGTGAACAAATATTGGAAGCTAGGCTCAATCAAGGCTAAAAGAAAAAAAAAAGAAAAAATCCGAGATGCAAAAGCTGAATGATGTCCGATTTGGCGTGGAATGCCCCATATAACATATATAGAGGTTGTGATTATAGTGTGAGCGGATTTTTTTACGTGGTAGAGTGTATAGCGACATCGAAATCGTCAATGACTAGTTATTCAATCAATTTGTAAAATAAAAGAAAAATACGTGCTTCCTTAAGGTTCATAGTTCTTCCAAGGTTGAAACGTTTATTGTTTCGAAAGAACATCAGAAGTCATTTTTATTTCTTATGGTAGATTTGAGGGTTTTACACGTGAGAATAAAATTTTCAAAGTTCGATGATACCTATAATATCTAGCTGTAATAAAAAAACGAATTGGACCGTCATACAAGTACCGTGGCCAGCTGATGGCTGACAGTTCGACGCAGACGCGGGATTGCCAGCGATAATACTAATGAAAAACATCGACCGTATCTGGTATCGACTGGTTGAAAAACTATGGGCGAGTTCGTGAGACACCAAAACCGGACGGTGGCTCTGAATAATTGCATTATTCAATAAGAGGGCGAGCCAGCACCTTGTATTCGAATTTCTAAATATGCTTGTCAAATTCAAGAATAGAAGATATATGGAGTGGTAAAGTAATGCGAAATATGGAAAATATTTAATGGCGAGAGTTAACAGAAAAAGACGCGAAGGCGTGAAGACGTGAATGGCGCGAAGACACCAACGAAGAGAGAACAAAATAGATAGATAGTAAGGTAGATAGAATTTCATAATGGTGATGCTGTCGAGCGAACACACCTGAGAGACGGCGCAGGCCTTCATTACAAAAATAATGAAGGGGAAAGAAGAAGCGCAAAAAGGAGCCAAAGCGCTAAATGAAGGGAACAAAATTCCGATAGCCGATCGGAACTCGTAAAATCCAGGTGAAGCCAAGATGGGAAAGCAGCATAGGAGCGTAAGGTCGTAAGGGGCAGTAAGCACGCCATGCTGTGGTTATGCGAAAGCGGTACCAGCATGGGGTGTGGAGAGGGAGGAAGGGTTTTAGTCGGCAAGAATCCGACACGGCGCGCAACACCTGGCTGTCTTATGAAAAATTTCCCCTCCTCTCGAAAAAAAGAAAAAGATAAATAGATAAATAGATAGATAAATAGATAGATAAATAGATAGATAAATAGATAGACAGATAGATAGATAGATAGATAGATAGATAGATAGATAGATAGACAGATAGAGCCACGCCGTCTTCAGATGCCCAGAGTCGGAAAATGACAGAACTCAGCTCGAGGAAACAGTAGGAGGTAGAAACCTGGACAAAGCCAATATGGTGGAAATCATGTTGGAAAGTGAAAACAACTGGGAAGCTGTGCAACCCTACGCAAGAAGACTCATGCAAGGAAAGGAGCAAGCCGAAAGGGAACGGAGGATGGCCAGAAGAACGCGACATGCGCAGGACGCGCATCCGAACGCCCAAACATACGAAAGCGTGGAGAATTGGAATTAGAATTGGAAACAGCCTACCAGAGGAGAGGAGCCCGATGAGGCCAGTAAACACATCCCACCGAGTAATGCTAACGCGGGTCCAGTGGGGTGTGTTGAGAGGGAGGAGGGGGTTTTAGTCGGTAAGAATCGGACACTACCCGAAGATCAGGGTGTCTTGTAGAAGATTTTCCCCCCTCAAAAAAAAGATAGATAGATAGTTAGACTGATAGATAGATATATAGATAGATAGGCCATTGCGCAGAGGTGTACTGCCACATGGCGCGTCCCCAGGTGGCGGATAGGGGAAAGCTCACCGTCTGGCCTCCGGCGATGGGTAGGGGTGAAATAAAATAACCCCCGTGGACCAAACACAACCCAAGCTAAGGTGTGAGATACCGTGCCGAGGGCTGCGTGGCATCTGGGAGAGATGTCACAAGCGGTTCCCCGGGGGCAACTGGTCCAACCCCAGGTGTATTTAAGTAGCCTTGCACCAGTACCCAGGCTCTGCTGGGGCGGACCTTTTCACCTAGGTACTCGTGGGATGAAAATGGAAGACTGTCAAACAGAAAAAAAAACAAACAAAAAACGAAAGGGAGACAACTAAGAGACCGCAAGCAGGAGGGGGTAATCGACCCTCTATAATAGCGGGAAGAAACGGAGAAGGAAACAATGAGGAGGGCGCACCAAGTCCCAAACAGAAGGATAACAGGCACAAGAGGCAACAGCCTGCAAATCACCCAGCTCGAGGAGGAAGAATCAAGAGCAATAAATCGCCTGAGTGAACGTGTGCACATCATCGAAGGACTAGTCAAGGACGTAAAAAACATACATAAGCCCATTCGGGACCCATAAACGAGGCCGTTATCTTCCTCCAACAGGTGCAGGACTACCGTGAGGCACTGGCGAATCTAAGAGAAACGCAAATACGAGAAATGGAGCGTGCTAGGTCGGAAGAACAGATTGCTGTAAGTAAAACACGAAGGTCCAAGTAGTAGACTGCAAAGACGCAGTTACGCAAGTAGAGCACGTCCCGGGTGCGACGAAAACATCAGAGAAGCCACGAGACCTCCCTAAGGGAGTCGATGTGGAAAACAGGAAGAAGAGAGCGCAGGGACCGCCGCACCGCCACAGGTTTTAACGCCCGGAAAAAGGAGACAGGATGCAGGGAAATCTGGCAGTACGCCACGACACGGGCTCCGGCCCCCTGAACCTAACGCGCAGGGGCCTGACTGGGAAACCGTTCGGAAGAAAAAACGTGGGAAACAAGACAGAGAAATGGTGAAGAAAACCTCACAAATCCGTCCCCGTAGCAAACGGCCAGAAGCGGTAGTGGTTAAACCATCCGATGCCACGTCTTATGCAGATATCCTTGGGCAAATAAAAACAAAGGTGGATCCGGGTAACTGCGGAGCGGAGATTTCCGGTATAAGGCGAACTCGGAGTGGCGAAATCCTGGTCGAGGCGAAAATCGGAAGCGATGGTGCGGAAAATCTTAAGCGCGCTGCTGCTACGGCCCTGGGGGCAGAGGCAACGATGAAGGCCATGGGGCTATACTCTACAAATCAGAGATCTGGTCGAGGTCACGGAGGAAATTGAGATAGTTGAAGCTATAACAGTAGAAGTCGAGGGCGCCGACAAAGATTCCATCAAGGTGAGATCCCTCAGACAAGCACTTAGAGGGACCCAAACGGCGGTGGTGACTGTTCCGGCGAAAGTGGCAGAGAAGCTACTAGTAGCAGGAAAGATCAAGGTAGGGTGGGTGGTATGCCGTGCCAGACAAAAGGTCGACATTTTGCGCTGCTTCCGATGACAAGGTTTCGGCCACGTCGCTTTAGACTGCAAGGGGCCGGACAGGTCCAAAGCGTGTCGTCTCTGCGGGCAGGAGGACCATCTCGCAAAAGACTGCAAGAATGCGCCATTCCGTGCAGTATGCAGCTATGGGGAAGAACAAAGAGGCGCAAACCATATCCCTGGTAGCGCAAGATGCCCCTCCTATCAGAAGGCTAGGAGACAGAATCCAAATAGCTAGGTTTTTGCAGGTAAACCTGGGCAGAGGCCGAGAAGCACAGGACCTTCTGATGCAAACGGCCGTAGAAAATAAAGTGAACGTACTGATCGTTAGCGAACAGTACAAAATGCCGGACACAGGGCGGAGGTTCCAAGCAAAAGCCGGGAAAGCAGCAAGTGCAGTGCTAAACGGGAATATGAAGATTCGTGCGGCTGACACATCCTTCGAGGATTTCGTGTGGACTGACGTAGATGGCGTGCGAATCTACAGTTGCTATTTCTCACCGAATCGGGAATACGAAGACTACGTGACGAAACTCGACCAACTGGAGGAGAGTCTCCGGACAGTTACAGGCGAAGTTCTCGTGGCAGGAGACTTCAACAGTAAGTCACCGGAATGGGGCTCTAGGAGACTCGACGACAGACTGGATCTTGTGGTCCTAAACGAAGGAAACTCGTTCACGTTTCGCCGCGGGCAGACGGGCTCGGTAGTGGACGTTACCCTAGCAACGGAGGGCGTTGCCACCAGAACTGAAGGATGGAAAGTATTGGAGGAAGCCACACTTAGCGACCATCAGTACTTGGAGTTCACTGTCGAGTATGGCCCTCGAGCAAGGCAGGCTAATCCGACCGACGAGCTAACCGACGGAGGAGGATGGGTGCTCCGGAAATTCGACAGAGATAAATTCAGCGAGGAACTCGTGACAGCAAAGCGGCGAGGAGACTTGAAGATATTACAGATAATAATTCGTTCAACTTCGCGTTCATTTATCAATTCAAAGTTTTCTATAATTCCCTTGCTTTCTATAACATTAATAGTTTTTTGGCAATTACTATCCTTTTTTATAGACTTAATTATATCATTGATACTCTTTATATAATATAAATTAAATTGCTCTGTTAACCGATCTTCGTATGAGTTATCTAATATTTCGAAGTCTACATTATGTATTTCCATTGCCCCCGTAGTTTCTCGTCTTATTACTTCTTTTAAGGTTTTCCACGACATTTTCGAATCATTTTTATTCTTGTCTATGATCCGTTCATAGTATTCTTTCTTCCTTTTCCTTATTATTTTAACTACCGTATTTCTTTCGATTTTAAATTGTAGCCAGTCTTATTCTGTATTCGTATATAGCGCTATAGTATATGCTTCGTCTCTTTTATTGGCAGCCATTCTTATATCCTCCGAGTACCATCTTTTGCCTTCCCATCTTTTTAGAATTTTACATTTTTTCTTAGGTGCCACCGTATCTAATGCACTCACTACACTCTCAACAAATCTCTCTGCTCTTATATTTACTTCCAGATCATCTGTACGTTCGAGCCTTGCTTCTACAGCCTCAAAGAATTTTCCAATGTGAAATTTGCTATAGTCTGTACTCTTAAATTCTCCATATTTTTCATCGTTTGTGATTGTATTAAGTTTAACGCTTATACACGAGTGATCCGTAATCTTTGACTTATCGTGTACCTCTCAATGTACCTTAATATTGGCGAAGACTAGGGCTATCAGTGTTTTACTATCTTTCGTAATTTGCGTTGGTTTATCAACATATTGCTTCATACCTGGACATGACATTTCTATGTGTATCTTCTTAGCATGAAACGAGTCTGCCATTAGATTTATATTAACGTTTCCTATCATTATACAATGATCTCTTATTAACATTGAGTCCACTATGTCTTACATAAAACGTATAAAATCATTATCTGACGCACTTGGCGAGTGATACACCACCGCCATCACTCCTTTATACATATTGCTCTTTACATCTACCGCAATATACCAACAGTTAGATATTATTTTCTCTTTTACTATTATCTCGTATTTTATATCGTTTCTTATACATAACATGACTCCCCCTGTGTTCCGGTTCTCCCCATTGCATCTGGCGACACTATATCCCGCTATATTCATCTCACTATCTTCAATGTCCTCTATCAATCTCGTCTCTGCTGGCACTAGGAACGCCGGATTCATCGTCTTCATAATCTGGTGTTGAATTTCGTCTTTATGCGTGATTAGACATTGAGTATTTGTGTACATAATTAACTCCCTCTGTGGTTGCTACGTCATGGAGTCCCATCCTGTTCTCCTTTTTTACTCTTCTAACGCTCTGATAAATGTCGGGCATTCCACGCTCACTGCCTCATGGTCATCATTTATTTTCAAATTGTATGTTTTAATTTTGTACATACAATTCACACACCTCTTCTTTGTTGCTGCACATTCATTTGTTTTATGGTTTCCTGCACATTTGTAGCATGTGTCCTGCCGTGTGCCGTTTTTCGCAATATGATAGTAGCCCCAGCACTTAAAACATCTTTTGACATCGTAATAATCAAATACGCGACACTTTCTCCATACCATACTTATTTTTTCTCGTGGTAACTTCGTTCATGGGTCGTTTTATCTACGTCGAGTATTAACGATTCATCTTCTCTGTTTCCTCCTCCTCTTGTTTGCGCTCTATCAGCATATTTTACTCTAACAATCTTTTTCAATACTCTTATGTAGAATCCTTCTTTTTGGTCATTTATTTCATTCTGCTTTACAATCGTATCTATCAGGTTTTCGTCGTTTAGCTTCATTTCTTCTTCACGAACATTTATAATTTTTATTTTCGGCTTTCTCTTCTTTGGTTCCGCGATATCAAATTCATCTTCTAGTTTCTCGCGTACTGTCTCTTTCAACTTTTTTATCTCGCTCTCACTTTCCCAGCCTAAAATGATCGTTTGTTTACCTCCCTTTTTAATTTTAGCTATTCCTACCGCTAGGTTTTTTATATTCACTTTTTCTTTTACCAATTTCTTGGTCGTTTCACTCCCTTGTTCTGTCCTCGGTTTGACAATTAGGATGCTTTCTTTCTTCTTATCCTTC
Source organism: Netelia inedita (assembly GCA_964017225.1). Classification (NCBI taxonomy): domain Eukaryota; kingdom Metazoa; phylum Arthropoda; class Insecta; order Hymenoptera; family Ichneumonidae; genus Netelia; species Netelia inedita. The sequence continues at coordinate 25,573,723 of OZ024920.1, forward strand.
GCTGCTATACTATAACTTTTTATCCGACCTCCTGTGATTTCCGTGTTTTTCTCCTGTATGCTTCTCTGTATCACTTCCAATTCTTGCTTGAAACTTTGTAACTCTGCTCAAATTATTTGCTTGATCATCGTCTTAATTTTACTTTTGTACGCTACTTCGTCTCTTATTTCCCTCACCGATTTAATCAGCCAGTCTATTTTTGTATCCACATTCGATTGTTTGATGGTACTTCCCTGGTAAGCCAATCGCCTAAAACGCATAAACTTGTCCAGTCACGGTGTTACATTGTAATCTGACAAAATTAGAAGAAGGCCAATTTTTTGACAGGTGATTCTGTATGTGTCGCCGGTGCTAAATCCAAGTTTGCCCACAAATCGGGGTGCAGTTTTTTTTAAGGGATGAAGGGGGATGGGGGTACATTTGTGCTAAACTACAACTCCTACAAGGTCGACCCCATGAGATGAAATGTCCAGAAAAATCCGAACTCCATTTTTGTCCACAGCTCCGAAGTCGCGGGAGTTCATTTTGGGGGTGAAAAAGAGGGGTGAAATTAGAAAAATTAGTTTTAATTGAATAACTCGTTCGGAAAAATTGGTAAAATTTTTGTTCAAATGGGAATGTTGTAGCCCTTGAAAATACGCGTCGATTGAGTTTTTGATCATCCCTTTCCGATAATATCTTCACCACCAAAAATATTGTTGAAATATCAACAAAAATTTGTTTGTTGAATAACTCAAAAACAATCGATTTTTCGGGTACAATATGAATGTAAGAAATATACAGAATAATATTCTCTAAATCTTTGTTCGTATGTTCCACCTTTAAATTTTTCTTTTTTTCAACCCCTTTCGGGGGTTGAAAATTCAAAATGAAATTTTGGCAAAACTATTGACCATACGAACTCGCCGCGGTGGAACAATTTGTAGCTTGAACCCTCAGCTACATTTTTTACCACAGCGCCAAACTCGTATCTCTTCATTTTCGTTTTCAAAAAGTGGGGGAAACGTACCAAAAATCAGTTTTTCGAGAATAACTCGCCGGGAATTTTTTTTTCGAACTCCATTCAAATAAAAAAGTTGTAGCTCTCAAAAAGACGCGTCGATTGGGACTAAAATCATTCCTTAATTCCAAAAGAAACCCCCCCCCCCCCCCCATAAAAAATGAAGAAATACTCCGAAAATCGTATTTTCGTGATCGCTCAAAAGATGTTGATTTTGCGGGTGCAGTTTGAATGTACAAAATATAGGGATTAATATTTTCTACAATTTCATTCATATAAACAACCTTCGAATTTTGCCATGTTTTCATCCCTTTATTAACGAAAATAAAAATATTTTGATCTTTTGCTGAAAAAGTTTTGACTGTACGAAAATTTTCATCCAAGATGATTTATATATTGAATATTCACCTTTAATTTTGTTCGTAGACTCAACCTCGTCAGGACGACCCTTCGGGGTGAAAAATTAGGGTAAACAATATTTAGTACAGTTTTTTCGAAATTTCTCTTCGCCAGATCATTTTACGAAATTCGTCTAAACGTAAAAGTTGTAGGCCTTAAAAATGCGCGTAAAATGAGTATTATATCAACCCTCATCCGCGATATCAATCCCCTTGGAAAAATTAATAAATTACGCTTACATGTTCAGTGGCATTTCAAGCGGTGCTCTCGATATTCAAAGGCGTGAAATGCAGTCATTCAATTCTACAACCTACCTTTAAAATACATTTATCATCCCCTAAAATGTAAAAATATACTTTTTTGTATTACTCCTGAAATAAGCATCGATACATTGCCAACAGGTTCATGCACATTGTATATTTGAACAGGAAATACTTTTTAGGAAACCTGTAAAAGGTTTTCAATCACTTGCAATGAAGACCTTGCAATTCCGGGACCATCTAGGCCACCCAGGAAGAGAAAAAGAATAACATAATTTAACAATCCAGAGTTGCCGATTAGGCCTTTTGAGCCTAATCCACGTTTAAAAAAAGGCGCCGATGATTCACCCTCTAGGGATATTATTATAATACATCGTCTTTATTACATTGATGTATTGCAAGTGATTGAAAACCTTTTACAGGTTTCCTAAAAAGTATTTCCTGTTCAAATATACAATGTGCATGAACCTGTTGGCAATGTATCGATGATTATTTCAGGAGTAATACAAAAAATTATATTTTTACATTTTAGAGGATGATAAATGTATTTTAAAGGTAGGTTGGAGAATTGAATGACTGGATTTCGCGCCTTTGAATATCGAGAGCACCGCTTGAAATGCCACTGAACATGTAAGCGTAATTCATTCATTTTTCCAAGGGGATTGATATCGCGGATGAGGGTTGATATAATACTCATTTTACGCGCATTTTTAAGGTCTACAACTTTTACGTTTAGACGAATTTCGTAAAATGACCTGGCGAAGAGAAATTTCGAATAAACTGTACTAAATATTGTTTACCCTAATTTTTCACCCCGAAGGGTCGTCCTGACGAGGTTCAGTCTACGAACAAAATTAAAGGTGAATATTCAATATATAAATCATCTTGGATGAAAATTTTCGTATAGTCAAAACTTTTTCAGCAAAAGATCAAAATATTTTTATTTTCGTTATAAGGGATGAAAACATGGCAAAATTCGAAGGTTGTTTATATGAACAAAATTATAGAAAATATTAATCCCTATATTTTGTACATTCAAACTGCACCCGTAAAATCAACATCTTTTGAGCGATCACGAAAATACGATTTTCGGAGTATTTCTTCATTTTTTAGGGGGGGGGGGGGGGTTCTTTTGGAATTAAGGAATGATTTTAGTCCCAATCGACGCGTCTTTTTGAGAGCTACAACTTTTTCATTTGAAAGGAGTTCGAAAAAAAATTTCCCGGCGAGTTATTCTCGAAAAACTGATTTTTGGTACGTTTCCCCCATTTTTTGAAAACGAAAATGAAGAGATACGAGTTTGGCGCTGTGGTAAAAAATGTAGCTGAGGGTTCAAGCTACAAATTGTTCCACGGCGGCGAGCTCGTATGGTCAATAGTTTTGCCAAAATTTCATTTTGTATTTTCAACCCCCGAGAGGGGTTAAAAAAAAGAAAAATTTAAGGGTGGACCATACGAACAAAGATTTAGAGAATATTATTCTGTATATTTCGTACATTCATATTGTACCCGAAAAATCGATTGTTTTTGAGTTATTCAACAAACAAATTTTTGTTGATATTTCAACAATATTTTTGGGGGTGAAGATATTATCGGAGAGGGATGATCAAAAACTCAATCGACGCGTATTTTCAAGGGCTATGACATTCCCATTTGAACAAAAATTTTACGAATTTTTCCGAACGAGTTATTCAATTAAAACTAATTTTTCTAATTTCACCCCTCTTTTTCACCCCCAAAATGAACTCCCGCGACTTCGGTGCTGTGGACAAAAATGGAGCCCGGAGTTTTCTGAACATTTTACCTCATGGGGTCAACCACGTAGGAGTTGTAGTTTAGCACAAATTTACCCCCACCCCCTTCATCCCTTAAAAAAAACCTGCACCCCGATTTGTGGGCAAACTTGGATTTAGCACCGGCGACACCTACAAAATCACCTGTCAAAAAATTGGCCTTCTTCTAATTTTGTCAGATTACGAGGGTTTTCGACGACAGAATGACTGGACTATTAAGTAGAGCAAATGCTTTATTTTCATATCCATACAATAAATATATTCATAAGAAATAACGTAACCTTTTTCTCACTGGAAAAATAGTTTATATAAGAAAGGACCCTTTTTCTTTCTCAGCGAGTAATAAGATACATAAGAAATACAGCGCGCCGTGGTAGAACAATGAATGCATAGTCTCCGTATACCGTAAACATCGAATGTGTAGTCTTGCATCTCCCAATCTTATGCCACTTATGGTGTGAGGCAGGCACCCCAGATAAATATTTTAACGACCCTTAGTCCTGTGAACCCCGATAAGGTTTATGTCATGGGCTGCCCCACTATCGCATTCCAACGAAATAAGCCACATAAAATATCCACGGCTCGTGCAACAACTGCTAACCAGATTCGTTAATTGTAAGTCGTGCAGAGAGGTCCTCTCTCTGGAGCTTATCTAATTAAGAACTCAGTATAAGTAGTTGCAACGCCAGTTATAGGGGAGATCGGGGCTGGTTGACCAACTTTCAGTTAAAACGCTTGTATTTTTATTGTTTTAGTGTATATTATCATAAAAACCGATAGATCTGATAGATACACGCTTTGGAATAAAATCTGAAAAAGCTCATAATCAATTATGCTATAGTGTACAAACTTAATTTTGTTGAACAAGAAACACAAGTCAACCTGCCCCATGTCTGGGCTTGGTTGAGTTATCACTTGGGGTAAGTTGACCTATGCAGTAATCAGTACAAAATCTATGGATGACCAGGATAAAAAATACAATATTTTTATTGAAACAAAATTGTCAATATGGCAATTTAAGGGAGTTGACTCGTTACATCGAAATAGAGAGATTTTAATGAAATTTGGCAAGTAACTACATCTTTATGAAAAAAAATGCTTACCAAATTTCAATACATTTAGGAGAATTGTTAGAAGTTATTCAATTTCCAAATTAACATGTGTTCTTATGAGGTTACTTCAAATTTCATGGTATCGCAACAGAAGAATGCAAAATTTATGTGGATGCGACAGAGAGAATTGAATAAAAATTAGACGATCAACCCTTCAGTTGTTAAAGATGATGGATGCCAAATTTCAAAAAGATTAGGAGTCGCAATTTTATTGAAAAATTATTAAAATATCAAGAACGATCGATCTGTCGAGTAACGGTAACGGTAACGGCAACGTCGCACGGAAGAGTTAGCACGGGAGAATCTGAATATTTGAAATTGACATTATCTATAAATCTAATTTCGTTGTTACACAAATTATATTTGGGATCAGAATCGCATTGAGCTAAATTTTAATATAATAAATTTATTAATTTATTGTCATGAAAATCGGAGTTCTATTATCAATCGGAGGTCATTATAATGAATGTGCAGACATAGTATACGAAAATGAAAACACATATTTTCCAAAAAAAAAACATCAAAATTTTTATTTAAAACATTGATATAATTCGCAAGAATAGACACATGAATAATCCGACGCCCATCATCTATTGAATCATTTCTTAGGTTATCTGGCGAAACTTTTTTCGAGTTACGCGCGAGATTTTTCGCCACTTCAACTAACCGCAATCGATTCAAATAAAGTGTTTCCGTTACTCTCTTCCGCTTCCACATAAATATTTTCTTTTTTTTATCCATAATTATTAGGCTAACTGTTGCATTGATCACAAACTGTGTCTCTAACCATACACGTACATGTCATTCACGAGGGCGACTCTGTATTTGAAGTTTGCAGCGTTGTCACGATTTTCATTCCAACTGGTGAATCAGTATTACTGCTAAACATACATGCACTACTTATGTATGCGTAAGCTGTACCGTTACAAAAGTTTTTCACGGGCAAAGCCAATCACGATCGTGTAAAACTATACTATGTGCGTTTCATACTGTCGTAATTTTTTTCAACAGAATGCCCCAAGACAACTCCCTTAAATAAACGCGATAAACTTCAAATTAGAATAAACAATCAGATATTTAAACCTTTGATAAACGAAACATTTAAAATGACCTGTTAGCATGCTCTATCCAAGACATCTTTGGTGTACTTCCTCGATCCTTTTGCTAGATCCTTTTGAAAACAACGACCTTTTGATAAATTTTGACAAAAGAATGACTCTATTCCATGTAACGTATATTCGGACTACTATGAGATAGGCTGACTAGATGGTCAACCAGCCCCGAAATAAATTGGTCTACCAGCCCCGGATCGCATTTTAATGGTTAAGCACATGGTATAACCTCAAAACTGCCGTCAAATAAAAAAAATATATGTGTAAAAGAGGAATCTTTCATATCGACGGCCACACCGCTAGAGTTGAGAGAGCAGGACGGTAGGCAGAGTCAGAGAAAACGTGGGAGAAGGAACATCGCTTTCGATTCCTGTTTATAGGTTAGGAACGATTTAGTTTGTTAATATTTTGTTATGATTTCATTTAAATTATTGAAAATAAAACCTGTTTATAGGCATCGAACGACTCGATCTCCCTTTTCAATCGGATGTGAACCCCATTCTTACATGTGTAATAAATAGATCAACAATCAAACTGTTACTTTCCATCATTTGAAAGTAAATAACAACGAGTATATATGCGTTATTACAAAAAATATTGCGATCGAAAAAATCACTTTCATGTATTGTTTTTCGATAATATGTTCCTTCTCCCAAACGACGTGCCTACGCGATGCCACGTTCCCGATAAGTGTCCGGAGGAGAAAGATGGTTCCTCACACATAGTTGGATAATGCAACAATTTCGAGTATATCGAGTTTTTTACAGTTAGTCTACCTGTCCCTATAGTCAGCCAGCCCCGGTCTCCCCTACCCCGCGATTTACAAACGGAATGATCGTCTCAAACACTGTTAAATCAGAGAACTATCATTCGCATTCGCTTAAAGTGATAATCTTCGTAATCGAATTTTAAATAAATCATTACGTGATAACACTCGCGATCATCTCCTTTGTGTTAACCCGAAGACACCTTGTGATACTTAAAGCAGCTCTGATTCTTTGCCTGTGCATATCGTGTTCATCAAGGGTCATCCTCATTCTTCGAAGACATCGACGACTACAACTACGGAAGTCCGAAGGGGGAAACGCACCTTGTTTACCACAAACCAACATTTCGATAAGTATTTACACACACACAATATTCGCTTCACTCCTGATATTGGTCCTGATACTGACTACGAAGGAAGCCTGCTTTGTTCATAAAGACACCGTTGGGCAACATACCTATTGTTACGCGTATTAAGATTCTGACGTGTAGTCCAAGCAATAGAGCTCTAAAATCATCAGATTTTGACAAAAAATTTACCCGATAACGGCGACTGCCATCAGACGCGGAACAGCCTCCCGATCATAATTGACCACTTTTCGACTCCTGATTCCCATTTTATTTTTTGTTATTAACAAATTAGTGAAAAAACACTTTTTTCCTTTTTTGCTTATAAAACAAAAAGTAATGGAGAAATCTGTTTGGTCCCAATGGACGAATTGTAGGTAATTGAAATACGCATAAAATGAGCGCTGAAAGAAGCCGATCGGTCAATAATTAAGGTAGGAGTAGCGACGCAGTCGTTATTAGATGAACTCTTGATTTTGAAATATATATAAGTTTATGTGATAAACTTTCATATGGCGGAAGGATTTAATACCTTACCGAAGATTATAACAAGAAATTTACGATCAAAAATCGAAAATATAACACGGCAACTTATGAGAAACCCATCCCGCCAACACTATGATTGCAGAATTCATCTCCTTATCGATTAGATATAGTTGATGTGAAAATTGCTACTCATAGATTATCTTATAAAGATTCCAATGTGGCCATACAAATATCGGGTCACCGACTCATTCGAAGAGAATTTTTTAAATAATCTCGATGAAAACTGAGAAAATGGCAGGAGATCGACCGCCATGAAGCGGCTCGGTACACTTGGCAACGTTGCGTGTAAGCATATACACGCGCATGCGAGCGTAGATCTGCCACGGACCAAGAATGCATACATATATATATACTTTTCGTGTGCTCCCGGAATCTCTCTCCATATATATATGTATATATTGAAAAATGCAGTGCTGCCAGATCAACCTCTTTACCACACTACTTTCAAGAGCTTATATATATAGAGCTATCACAGCTGATTATAACCTAGTCAAATCAGCAATCGTTAAATATTTCTAATCATAAATTATTAAATATGATCTCGTATAAATTTATACGAGTACAGTTTAAATTGCCCTAAGATTTATTCAATACAGAAAACCTTTCTTCTAACCCTTTTTTATTTCGACGATTAATAAATAGTCATTTGACCATAGAGTGGCGCTACTCCTACCTTAAAGGAGATACACTGAATAAACGAGAAAAATAGCGTTTTTTTTTCAAAATATATAACTCCGCCATTTTTAAATTTGTAGGCCAGGCTCTTCGCGAGATAGTAGGTATTGATGTGTACTTTTTCTGTGCGAAACCTGGGTGCTGTCGGATAATTAGTTTTTGCGTTATTGCAATTGACATTTCATTGTACCATATTTTGCGGAGAGGCTCGATGCTCTGGAGGTCGTCCGATTTAAGTTTACCAAGCGGCTTTTGAAACTAGAACTGTTGACCTACAAATCGTCATTCTTAGATTTTCGTTTAATTGCGTTTAAATAGGTGAAAATCGAGCGTAAACATGAGCAAAAACGCCCGAGCGCGCGAAAGTGGTCGGGTAGTGGGGGTAGACTAGCAGAAGCGGGGAAGCTGCATATATAGTAATAGAAGCGCGCTCGGCCCAAGTTTCGTATCTATTTATTTGATTATTTCAATAACCAGTGGGACTATTTTAACATATTTTTTTTAAATTTGAGGTAACTCGATCACCGGAATCTGATTCTTTACTCAGATTTCATGTAAAATGAACGAAAAACTTTTTTTTCAGATGTTTTAACCTACACGTCCTCACATTAATATAATATAGGGCAATTATCATTTTTTAATATTCAATGTTGCACTTCATACATTGAGCATTAAGAATATTATTGAAAATTATTCGAATATTATTGAATATTAAGAATATAATTGAATATTATTCGAATATTATTAAACGCTTTTTTTCTCGGTTTTTTCAGTGTATCTCCCTTAATTATTTTAACCGATCCGCTTCTTTCAGCGCTCATTTTATGCGTATTTCAATTATCTACAATTCGTCCATTGGGACCAACCAGATTCCTCCATTACTTTTCGTTTTATAAGCAAAAAAGAAAAAAAAGTGTTTTTTTTTCACTAATTTGTTAATAAGAAAAAATAAAATGGGAATCAGGAGTCGAAAAGTGGTCAGTTATGATCGGGAGGCTGTTCCGCGTCTGATGGCAGTCGCCGTTATCGGGTAAAATTGTTGTCAAAAAAAAACCTTATTTGCTTGGCCTACGTGTAATACAGCCTCGGAAAGGGTTGATAAAAAAAAACTTAACCTGGCGATTCGAATACCATGGGTTCTTTATAAGACGAGATACCTTGTGATGTGTACCTTGCACAAGGGCAGAGTCTATATCGAACGCCATTTGCATTCGAGTCATATTACGAGCCATTTGCGTAACATCCCGAAGTACTTGCTGCTGTTGATCCTCCCGATCCGATCGATCCTGCCCTTTCTCTGCCGATGTCGAACCTTTTTATCTCTACTCTTTCGTTTCCGATCACAATTTGTTTAAACGGGCCTTCGCATTTTACTATTTCGTTGTCCTTAAAAGCCTTGCGGTTACAAGCAGATCCAGGAAAAAAAAGAATTTCACACAAATCTTACATTGCACGACAATATTTTTCACGTCTTTTTTGCATGCCGAGCAACGATATTCTGCATAGTCCGTGTCACTCATTTCATCATTACCGACTACACATAAATCACGGCTTATAAGCGCCTACTTGGTTGCTTTAGTCGCCGTGTCCGCCAGCGCGAACACGTTGGCACTTTTATGGACACCTGCCGTTCCCGTACCAGCACGATTATCCAAATTTAATTTAAGTTTCACCGTCACAATTTATCACATTCCAAGTAGATTCTACACTCCGATGCGCACTGTCTATGGCTGCATCTATGTCCAAACTTATGTATATCTCTGCGTCTTTTAACCCCGCAAAAAACTATAACTTTTATAGAGCGATGTGACATACGCCCACACCTTGAGAGAGGGAGAGAGAGAGGAATTTTCTGTGCTGACAATAAGCCCTACGATTTTTTTCTGATTTTTCCTTACAGAACATAGTCAAATAAGCGAGGGGCGCAAAGGACCCATGTTCAGGGTTTACAGGGGCTAACAACTGGAACAAGGGAATAGGGATATGACCTGTAATCTTTAAATAATATTTGAATCCATGAATTAATTATGAAGTTCACCATCGAATTGCACCGGTCGCTTAATTTATCATAATTAACCATTTTCATAACCCACTTTTCACGAATGCCATAGGTACTCTCGCTCTGTTCCGATTCAATTACAGCTAAACATTATCATTGCCATCGGACGTTGAGCATTATTTTCAGGTATAACACTTTTAAAACCACTTCAACTGACAATGAGTCGTTGATTCAGCGCAATAATCAAGCTTGCATTGTTAACAAATTATTAAAAATTTTACTTTATTCGAAATAATATTTTGTTTTTGCCGTAATAACTATAAGTCCCGCATGAGCACCATATTTTTCTTTCAAAGAGAGTAGAGGAAGTCGTGTAATAACCAGCCATTACGGATTTCGTAATCATTGTGCAAGCCCTTCTAAAAATGACCGTCTATATTATAACTGTTACCCTATCTGTGTGTATGTAGCTGATACATGTATATATATATATATATATATATATATATATATTCAGAGAGATTCACCCTGTATATATATATATATATATATGTATATATACAGGGTGAATCTCTTAAAGTATAGCACCATTTATTCTGGGGTAGATGGGACCATTACAAACAAAAGTTGCAAATATACATTACGGATATTTTGAATAGTTTACGAGATATGAATTTTTAAAGTTCGTCAAATTAGAGCGCGACAAGAAGCGTTGGAGCCGCCCACTCTCCGCCCTATCCATAGATATAGCACAGTGTAGGTCGCTATATTTGGAATCGCAAAATTCAGAGCAGTCAATTATTATTATTTTATTAGGCAGTCATTTTTATTTGTCGGTCATTGACTGTTCTGAATTTTGCCGAGAAGCGTTGGAGCCGCCCACTCTCCGCCCTAACCGTAGCCTAGCCAGTCAATGCCCGACAAATAAAAATGACTGCCTAATAAAATAATAATAATTGACTGCTCTGAATTTTGCGATCCCAAATGTAACGCCTTACACTGTGCTATATCTACGGATAGGGCGGGGAGTGGGTCGCTCCAACGCTTCTCGCCGCGCTGATTGGATAAACTTCAAAAATTGATATCTCGTAAACTATTAAAAATATCCCCAATGTTTATTTGCAACTTTTGTTTGTAATGGTCCCATCTACCCCAGAATAAAGGGTGTACTTTAAGAGATTCACCCTGTATATATATATATATATATTGTTATGAGGACGTGACTGACCTCGATCCTCGGATCTTTCGGTTGACGGTCGACTGGTCTGCCAACTAAGGCATATTTGACCGGGTCGACACACTACGTTTGTACGACCCTCATTTATTGTAGTGTATTTCACCTTATATTTTTTTCTGATGAAAAGAGCTCGCTGCGACTGTGCACAAGAATTTCTGAATTTGGGTTCGATTTGACCTTTGAGTTCACGTTTTAACTTGAGTGTGTGTTCGAGACAGTAGGGGCGCCACCTAGCGCTCGAGACGTTAGAAACGCCACTATAATATACAATATAAATGTGTACATATATTTAGACGCACGGGTGAGCGCGTGTTTATCCATATACGGCTATGTACTATGGTCATATTTATGTGTACGTATGAAAATATGTACTCGTGAACATAATGGAGCGTCGTTGCGATATAGATTCGTCTTATCATTCCGCTTGTATACGTACACTATAATCGGGACAAACGCGTTCCGTATATCCTAGGCCCGATCAATGCACGAATAAATTTTATTTAAATGATTTTATATTTCCACCAAGGACAATTCACTCGAATGTTCGTTTTAAAAGAATCCACATTTTATAACAATGTGTCATGTATTGACACGAGTATTACTTTTGTCACAAAATCTTCGACACCTTCCTCTGATTTAATGATTGTGATATAATTATTCAGAGGTCATTTCGAAACAACTTTGGTCTTTTATCAATTATTATTATTTTGTTGTTACGACGAACTCTGCGACAACTTTTTACACGATTTTATTAATGATCGACTGGCCGGTTACACATCGACTCAGTCTGGAGCAAACTCTGGATCTGTAGGTTTTCAATGTATTTTGTTTTGTGTCTTTTTGTTTTTTTACGAGGTGACGCGCATGATTGAACAAATAAAGAACGTAGTGCGAGTCGGGTGCGCGCTCAGGGAGCGTTACCGCATGAATCATGAGTGCGTACTAACGTTAGACACACGCTTCCCTCATCGCTTTCGTCACGACACAGTAGCAGCGTGAAGTGGGGAGGTAAGTACTGTATATAGGGTATCTACGGCCATATACGTATATATATGCAAAGGCTGTTCAATAAACTCCAATATAGAGCTTGGGGCCGCGCAAACTCTCGCCCAAGTTTACGGTATGCTCGCCGCACGGCGTTCAACATCCGAGAGTACTGCGGCCATCGAGGGATAATAGATAATAATAATAGTTTTATACATACATACTTATATCAACGTATGTTTTATACATGAATACTTATATTCTTATAATAAAAAATAACGGGTGCCATTTAAAAAAATTGAGGTAACCTTTACGTGACTTTGAAATGACTCTTCAAGGTCAATTCAATGGCTCCACCTTATAGCCCTTTCGGAACCATACAACTTTTGTCTGAAACATTTTTCTCTAAAATGCTTTATTTTTGGAATATTCGACCGTGCCCAGACTTTTCTAATACCCTGTATATTATTGTTGAATTTGATGAAGTGTTCAAGTTGTTAATGAACAAAGCCATCTTGTTAATGAACAACATAATGAAAATTTTATGTTCGTCATTAAAAACTTCCTAAGCGTTCAAATTCGTTTCTTTTTATGGAATTTATACATTCCTCACCGCTCCACCGCCGCACAAAAAAAAATTATTTAGGAAATTACAGTTCCCATTCTGGTTAAAAACTGTTTTTGTCTTTCGTCGATTTACTTGTAAAAACCTCTAGTAAAAGGAAAGCAAGAGTCTTAAAGCTATTCTAAAATTACTCCTGCCTCTCGTCAGTATGTGAAAACGAATTCTAAAAAATAAACAAATGTTTTACTATAAAATTCAAAAGTATGCTAGTATTTGGGACAATGGCTCGTATATATCTCAGGTATATTGAACCATATTTAAAGATATATACTCTTTTGTACTTAACCCAGCGTGGGCATACTGGGTCTTTAAAGGAACAGTCAAAATTTGGAATTCAAATTTCTCTCTTATGAATAGAGGGCGGGCTTCAGCTACCCCCGCCCCCCCCCCCCTCCGTCTGAAAAATCTAGGTAGTAGTGGGGAATAAAGGCCCAATGGACGCCCGTGTCTGGCAGTTTTAGTCCAGGATTTTTAGATATTTGCAAAGCATCAAATAGAGCTACTTTTTCTTTCTATTGGATTATGTCAGGGGGTGTCTCCTAAGTATAAATCCAAGTTTCTGCCCTCCCAAACCCTCCGCGTTAGCCGCCATCTTGAAAAACGCCTATTGGTGAATATCTCGGAAACGGTGAGCTTTACGTGAAAAATCGTAAGGCCCTTTTTTGTAGAGGATAACATTTCCCATCTTTTATTATTTAAAACTTTTTTCTTTATTGTTAATATTTGCCGAGATATAGTCGATTGAAAAACCAAATTTTGTTGTCGTGAACAATATCTCGATAATTTTTGCAAATACGAAAAAAAATGTAATAATCAAAGTTGTAGAGAATGACATTATTGACAATTTCTGTATAATTTTTTTTTGTAAAATCAATAGTTGCTGAGTTCTACCGCAATGAAAATTGCCGTCAGGTAAAGAACAACAGCGATTAGCGGTAATACATTAATCTAGAATGCCAAAAAAAAGTGTAATCGAAAAATTTTATAATAGAGACGGACACAATAATATTTATCATGAAAAGGAGGGATATGGGCGATAGGAGGAAAGTTTGCGCAATAAAAACATTTTGACGAATTGTTTGAAAAACACATGAATATCAAGCCATTTTTTCGATATTCTGTTTCAAAATTTTGTATGTCGTTTTGAAATTTTTTAAAAATTTTGACCATGTTTTGTTACCTTTCAATATTTTTTTCTCGGGTATGAATCGTTTTTTCGAAAAAGACGGCTCGACACAATGTTTATAACCCTTTAATATATAGCCACAATAAAAATGGTGAAAATTGACCGTATGGTTCCTGAGAAAAGGTTCATTGAAAATGAGCATTTTTCGAACCAATGTTTTTCGACTTTGAATTGGTCCCAAAACTTTTCTAATTTGAATATCTTCTAAAACCACATATAGAATTATTAATAAAGTATTTCTGAACAAAACTAAAGAAAAATCGTCGAAAAATGTTGAATAGTTTTGGAGATATCTTAATTTGAAGCAAAAAAGGTCGGATAGGCGCTTCCGAATATGTCGAACCCCGTTAATGTATTACCGCTAATCGCTGTTGTTCTTTACCTGACGGCAACTTTCAGTGCGCTAGAACTCAGCAACTATTGATTTTACAAAAAAAAGTTTTATACGAAAATTGTCAAAAATTTCATCCTCTACAACTTTGATTATTACATTCTTTTTCGTATTTGCAAAAATTATCGAGATATTGTTCACAACAACAAAATTTGGTTTTTCAATCGACTATATCTCGGCAAATATTAACAATAAAGAAAAAAGTTTTAAATAATAAAAGATGGGAAATGTTATCCTCTACAAAAAAGGTCCTTACGATTTTTCACGTAAAGCTCACCGTTTCCGAGATATTCACCAATAGGCGTTTTTCAAGATGGCGGCTAACGCGGAGGGTTTGGGAGGGCAGAAACTTGGATTTATACTTAGGAGACACACCCTGACATAATCCAATAGAAAGAAAAAGTAGCTCTATTTGATGCTTTACGAACTCATTTTTGGTGCTAAAATTCCTGGACTATTACCTGCAGACGCCAGCGAGTGCAAATCGCGTCCGTTCCCCAAAAGGGTCAGTATACACGCCACGTCCGTATTTTCGAAGATGAGTGAATGGTGTTATTTTTGTTTTTTCCTCGTAGTTTTTCAGTTTTTTCATAGCTAAAATAAATGTTGTATGTAATTTGATGCCGTTGCGGCTATTTTTTACAAACTTTGACCTCGATAACAAAACTTTTTTTGTATTTTGGCTTATCAGTGCGTTATTTTTTCACACTTTTTGTAGAAAATAAGGTTTTGCTAGATTTTGTTTGCCTTCATCACTTTTTTGCTTTCTCGTTTATTTTTATTTTTATTGAGTCCATGCTTTTTACTGAAATAATTTTTCGTTCTAACAGTTTTTGAAGATGGATAAAATGTATGTTGAACCCGCATTTATAGGCTCGTCTACAAGAAACCACATTACAGCGAAATATTAGAAATCTCAAAAGGTGTTCTGTTTGCAGCTGGAAAGACAATAAAAAAACACTGTAGGTACTGTTGTGTCTTGTGCCGCTTTGCGAGGACTATCGTACGCATTTTGGCAACAATTGGGTACAATAATTTACTTTTTTTTATTAACATTAATATATTATTCCATTTGTATTTCGAATAATAAAAAATCATTTTGTGCCGAAGAATTGTCTTTTCGTTTATTATGACATGCATGAATCCGTAAAAACCCACTTTCAGGTGCTTAAATAATTCAACTCTTTGATACCCACGCAAAAAATACTATATTCTTTTGAAAGCTCATAGTCTAAGCTACGAAAGCCTCGAACCGTTTTCTTATGTTTGTTTATTGTCGATTTATGAATTTTTTAACGAAATTCCGTTTTCGAGCTTTTTAGACCATCGTTCAATTTTGATTAACAACGGTTTTAAACTTTTGAATTTGGTAGCTGCTGGGCCATGTAGTAGACACTTCAATAAGTAACCCAGATTTTTTTCAGATTTTTTAGAAGCCTAGAAAACTTTGTAAAACCGACTTTGTCCTAAAAGACCCAGTATACACACCTTGCACTCGTAAATTTAGTGTACACACATCGGGTTGAGTATGTGTTTTAAGGCAAGTCAATACTGTGGCGGTCAGAAAGATAAGTATTTTTTCATGAAGTTATTTAATTCATTTAATGTTTATTTGGCTTAATTAATAATATGTTATTCCACATACATTGAAGTAGATTCAAGTAAGTTTTTATCAAAAAAGAAACAATAGTTGAAGTACGATAATTTTTTCTCGAAACCATGTTTTTCGAGCTGGTGCACACGATAACTCGGGCAATAATAGTCGGATATGTAAATTTTTTGCACGCGATTCGTTGTAATTGTAACAGCTATCGCTGAGCGTAGCAGTTCTTGATTTTATTTATTTTTCGAAGTATGACCACGTGTTGACATAAGCAGTATTATTTTTACCTAAAATATTTTCGTTCGAGATGCTTCAAGAAATAATAATGTAAAAAAACTGATGCGCTCAACAATAGCTATTAGAGTTACAGAAATATCGTTACAATGAGTCCGTACCAGTTCGAAAAACGTGGTTTCGACAAACATTTAACGTACTGCAACTATTGTTTTTTTTCTCAATAAAACTGTATTTTACTATACATATTTTGAATCGAGTCCAAAAAAGTCATTAAGTAAATTAACAACATTCGTGACTTATTTTTCTGGCCTTCACAGTGCTATCCTCTGTTAAGTAACGACACGTGGAATCTGATATTAACGATATAAATTAATTCTTGATCAGGCGTGTAGAAATCTTATTGGCTCCATGCAAATTTTCAATAAGGAGGTGTAGTCGGTCACCATACAAATGCCGTCTTCCTCACATAAATATTACGCATCCGTGGATGACGGAACTATATATGTACGGAATTTCAATTGAAAATATTGATTATTATCTGATATGCAGGAGCACCAAGTTTTAGGTCGACTATCACGTGTCGAATTAAAGGTTAATCATACCATTATAGTATATATACTCAACCGAACAGCGATCCAACGAGAATCGGCAACATTTCGTGCTCCATATCCAGGACACGTTATGTTCGGAGTAGAGAATTTCTATTTCTTTTTTATTACTCAATGACTAAACGATCGATGCTTTTTTACAATATTTCTGAAGCAAGGAATAAAGATGAAAACTTAATTTTTTAGCTCCATTTATTTATATTTTCGGGCTTAGAACGAAAAACGGTAAAGTGTATATAGGCGCGATAGTGCTATTGATATACGTAGCAAGCGATCTGTGTAGAACTCTAGACTTTCCTATTGTTCATGTTGTCTTTCGTTCAAAAAAATGAGTTCAAGATTCAGGAATACACTTTTTATAATGTGCTCAGAAGAGATTTTTGAAAAACACATTACCTTCATTTTCACGTGTTAAATACGATTCTGTGTGTGTCTGTTTTTTAACGCAAACGTATTTAAACTGCGGTAGATTTAAAAAAATTCTTTATCAAAAATCGATTTCTAACGCCTGATTAGAAACGCACCTATTTTCGTCATTTGTTTATTTGCTTCGCAAATAGATTACAGCGCAGTGTTTCACGCTCCAGCCGTATCAAAAATGCCATTCGTATAATTCTTGTTCCAACATAATCAATGGAGGCAAAACTTATCTTAAACATAGAGAATTGTGGCAAAAAGTATCTCCGCACCAGCAACATCATGTTTTCGAACAATCATACGCAGCTATCGCAATACAAATTTGAATGGAGAAGCTCTTTTTCAAAAATATCTTCGAAAGAGTCGGAAACACTTATTCACAAGTGCAATGAAACATCCTGGTACGTAATTCACGAATCGAAAGTTCACGTTGGCTTTTATCAGAAACAATAATAATAAAAAATCATGACCTCGAACAATGCTAAGCAACATTTATCATTATAAAATATACAGTCGTGCTAGTTCGTTATTTAAATTGTTGTACTATTGTATCGATCTTTCGGCCGTACACAGTCATTGTCCATTGTCGCTTTTATTCATAATATCTTTCGATTTACAGTACTCAAGATATTGTACAGGGCCCCATGAGACATAATAACGTTTGCTTTAGAATGTAGTACGTAGGTGTAATGTGTTGAATATTACTGCATGCTACTTTACGAGAGCAACGATGTGGACTCTAGTAGAGCATAGTATACACTCGAGTTAGCGGGCCTCGACCCGTCCAAAGAAAACAAATCAATCGTTGGGCGATCCGGGTGAAAGTATATCTGTATCGTAAGCTCCGAAGGCTCATGACCGGAACCGCGAATATCTGTGCCCCGATTCAAGCATAGGAGCAACGGGGAAGTTCAAATGTAACCATGTCAAGGCGTTTAAGTCGTCCAGCCGATTACATCAACGAACGGCTTATTATTAGCATTGTCATATAAGATTCATCTAATTGTCCCGACAAATATCTTCAACTGCCATAATTGAAATATTATATAAGATGAAAAAAATGATTTCCTATTTTATATCATTTTAATAATTCCCTAATATTTGAGTTAAATAACTTTTATACATTGATTAGTGACTATAATATTGCCCGCATTGTACATAAACTATCGAGACAGTTTAATGCTTAACGTTTTTTTATCAATGTGCCTTATTTTCTTAAAAGAGATGTACTTTAATCGCTTTTTAATCAAATACTTTTATTGGCCTATCAGAATTTTGCTTTTCACAAAGCTACGAAAGATACACGCTTTGTACCGACTGAAGGTATATAAGACTGCCGACCAAATTAGATATTTACATTATCGGTTAACGGGTGGCAAGCGTGATAAGAATGATTCATACGATTCATACCAAGCGTTTGACGGCACCGCCGGTAAATTAGAATGAGCACCATCTTTGGAGCCAGCACCGAACCATACCAGCCAACTGATACCCGGCGCTTTCAAATTGACAAGGGCATGTGGATCATTAGACGTACAATCGCGCGCACGATCACGCACACGGGAACACATCGTCAAACGAACGAAGATGATTAAACGATGTCGCACCACAAATTCCGGGGTGGCAGGAAATGTTAACCGTTTGGACATAAATACCGGGCCGTAAAACATATCTTAATCGACGAGTCTCCTCCTATCGAGCATTCTAATTATAATTAGAATGCTTGATAGGAGGTTCAATAATTATTAAATCTCCTAAAAAAATGAAAAAAATAATAATAAAAAAATCATTGACAATAACGACAACAGCGCCAATAACTCAAACATTGGTACATGTACCTTGTCATACGTGTACCTGTGTACAACCTAACTTATTTCTCCATAGTTTTCAATAAAGATAAAAAAGGTAGTGAAAGGATATTCTATGTGAATTTAAATTATTCCTTATCTAATTATAATTCATAAGCTGACATACCATAGCAGGTCTGCTTAGATCCCTACTCGAAAAATGCTCATTTTGCTCGTATTAATCGTTCATAACTAATAAAATAGACGATATCGTACTATAAAGGTTCTAATGAAAATTATTCTAAAGTATTTAATCATCGTTAGTGTGTTTTTTATGAAGATCTCGCTGGCTCAGAATTACTTGTTAATAAAAGTGGTCAGATTAGTATGCATAACCCCTACACCTATCGCTATATTAAAGTCACTAACTTGGAACTTCTTTTACTCGATAACTGAACGATCAAAAAATTTGTAAAAATTCTTACTAATAGTATATATTTTCATCTATGTAACATACAATTTTTAATGTTTTCTCAATATTTTGAACTGTTGTTTGAACCTCCTTCAAATTCCACCAAGATCGTTCATAAAAAATGTAAAACGATCATCGATAGAATTATAATGCTCAATTAAGAACAGAATGAAGGCGAATAAATTTAATTGGGATGAAGGAATCATTCAGAGTAACGAATATTATACGTCACGATCTTATTAACGCTGCTATGATTTATATAACATATTAAACAGTAAATGGATATTGGGGTTGCATATACCAACTCTACGGCAAAAAATCGCTGCCTAATAAACAAAAATTAAATTGGCCATAGTATTCGCCTTGAAACGAAGACTGCGAAGGTATAATAAGATTTTTTAAATTCAAATAGCATGCCTTAGCAACCCGAGATTACTAGGATTCACAATGCGGCTTCAAATAAAAACGTGTAATATACTCATCGGATAGTCCCGCTGATTGTAAACCATATGAACTAAACCCTACAACTTTCTTCCGAATTTTGTTTGGACTGAGGTTTTTTTAAATTTAACGACTTACGGTCCTACTGGCTGTCTCCGAACTCATGGTTCAAACGAAACACAGTGATAAAGGAGGTCATTTCCGAATATTTTAATCTAAATGGAGGACTGATTTTTCACGGTTTAAAAGTTAAACGATCTATTTTGCATGAAGAATAAAGTTCATCAAAAATGATTTGAAACGCTATCGACCCATTTTTTGTTTAGTAGTTCGTTCAGGGATGTAGGGGAAATACGTACGAAACGACATAGGTACCTTAATTCGAATTTGGCAGTATTAAGCGCGCATCTTACCATCGCATCACGTGCCTCACACTGCTTTTACTGATCTGTCGAAACGTAAACGTACTCCTCGCATTCGTCCGGGTGTCATGGCCGACGACAAGTTGTGTTACATTACGAATTTTTTTCTTTGCAACAAGATTTTTATGTAAATATCAAGTTTTTCGCTATTTTACCTATTTATATAGCATTTACTTCAAGCCTCAAGAATGAATTATTCACCTCAAATAACTTTTTCTATAAAAATTATCCTCTTTGTATATATTTTTTAATTTTAATTTTTCATTAGGTTATATGGACAAAACGACACACATACTCAACGGACAAAATTACAATAATAAGGGAACCTCCTAATGTGGTCCACTCTTGCTGTCCCTATTGAGAAAACTTCTCCAGTCCCGAAAGGGCGTTTTATAAGTGGACAAGGAAAAAGTAAACCGAAAACTCGATTCGACTTCTTTAGTTCTAACTTCTACTCCGAATATGAAGGCAGTTAAATTGAAAACTGAGCCCAGAACTCCTCCACTGAAGAAAACACGAAAAGTTGCTAAAATGTTATTTAAAGACAATATTGAAAAGAAGAATTTTCCATATAACTCACAAGATGATGAAGAGGATTGGCCATGCATATATTATAATGATCTTTTTTCCCGACCTAAGCCTGGAGAAGACTGGTCGCACTTAAGTTGTTTGCGTTGGGCTCACACTTCTTGCACTGACGTTCCTAAATGAATCAAGCGTTTCATTTGTGAGCTTTGCCTGTGATTTTATATCTTTTAAGTATATGTCATTTTGTCCATATGTGATATGGACACTACTTACGGGAAAACATGTAGTGCTGAGAGTTGAATAAATATATAAAGTGGCTCACTTTACGGAGATTTTAACGAGGTATGAATCAGTTAAGGGTTGACGGACGGGAAGTAGGTAAACAAAATACGTCAGAATCTGACTGCGGTCACACCCAGGTAAAATTTTTAATGCCTTGCGAATATCTGCTTGTAAATAATCACAGATTCACTATTATTGTCGATCGTGCAATATTACTTACAATTAGATTTCACTTCTTGGATGTTGGTGTTGCTTTGCAATTTAGACACTATCGAACTTTAATTTCGAATTCCCAGGCTAATGACTGCCACTTCATGCAAACAGCATCTCGGGGTTTAACACATTTAATTTTACTTAATTTTAAAGTAAATTTGCTGTTTTACTTTTTCTTTCTAACCGTACAAAAAGACTCGATCATTCGTACATGAGTTTCAGTAAATTTTGTTACGGGTAAGATAACATTTCGGGAAAACTCAAATTCCCATTTGGGCGAAGAGACGTGATACACTTTAGAAAAGTATCGAACTCATCTGGATACGAGTAAATAATTGTTGAAAGGACGTTACATAGGAGATGCACGATCATATCGACGCTGCTTACGAAAACTAGCATGTTTCAGATTTCTTACGAAGAGAAGCACGTTTGATATCACCGCGAAAACTAGCATGTTTCGACTTTTGACACGAAAACTAGCACGTTTCGATATTTGCCGCGAAAACTAGCATGTTTCGGCTTTTGCCACGAAAACTAGCATGTTTCGGGCATGCCAGTTATCGTGGCAGAAGCCGAAACATGCTAGTTTTCGCGGTGAGAGCTGAAACATGCTAGTTTTCGCGTCGAATATCGAAACGTGTTGGTTTTCGCGGTGAAATTAGAAACGTGTTAGTTTTCGTAAGAAATTTGAATCGTGCCACTTTTCGTAAGCAGCGTCGATATAATGGCGGATCTGCTGGACACTCTTTATATTCATTCTCAGTCACTGTTATTAACTTATCCATCCATTAGTTAGATAATAATCGATCGCATTATTATCAATAACGACTATTTCGAACGGCTGTACCTCCGTGATGTAATGGATCGATTGACAATTTTCTGGTCTATCTTAAAAGCTTGTAATGCTAGCTCTACACTTTCGTCGAGGTTGGGCGATGTAGCCCGAGCACGAGAATGTAGATGGGGCCCTCGTGTCACCTTGCTAACCCTTCACCTCGTGTTACTGGCCTCGCTTAACCACGTCGAACTTCGCCTCGCCTAAGCTCGGCGAGAGTGTAGAGCTAGCGGTCAATCACGGCCAATATGTTCGATGAACACGTATTTTGCAATGACTAATAAAACACAAATACAAATGACCGCCGTTTCCACCGTCGTATAGACAAGTTCTTTTTTGTAAAAATACTCAGGTCGCAGGCTCGTTACCAATACCAATTATCAATATCTTTGCATTTCTGTACAACGAGCGATAATGACTTACGTAACCATACTCGTATGAGCTTGCGGAATTAACACGAGGCAACGAACAGGTCTTGTTACATCCTTCCAAAAACTTACCTGTAACAAACAAAATAATAAATTGTTAGATCACATTTCCGTTTTAGGCTTGACCGGAATAACGGACACGCACATCCGTAACAGAAAAAACATCAATCAGCGCTATTTGCCAATGCGCAATTCTCGATTGCCGATGCTTCGCAATGTCACTGTTTTTCTTTCATTATTATTATTATTATTATTATTATTATTATTATTATTATTATTATTGTTCCCCTCCGATGCTCCTGGAGAAGCTTCTGCGGCCTCGCCTCCATGCGGCAATACAAGCCGCTGGAGACCTTTCCGAGAGACAATTTGGATTTCGGAAAGGGAGGTCGACGATCCACGCTATCCAGGAGATTGTCGCAGCTGCCAGGGGCACGGAGCGGGGGAACCATTACTCCCGCCCTGTCTGTCTACTGGTAACGTTGGATGTGAAGAACGCCTTCAACTCGGTACGGTGGAGCGACGCCTTGGGCGCGCTGGAGCGGGATTTCAGGGTCCCCAAGTATCTGTTTTGGATTTTGGAGGATTACCTGAAGGACCGCTCCCTAGTGTATGACACCGTAAATGGTCCGGTGAGCCAGGAGATAACGGCTGGGGCAGCCCAGGGCTCCGTGCTGGGACCCGACATATGGAATACCACATATGACGGGATCCTACGCATGGAGATGCCTGAGGGCTCATTCCTGGTTGGGTATGCGGATGACATTGCCGCCATTATTACCGCGCGCAGCGTGGAGGCGGCACAGATGCTGCTCAACCAGGTGATGCGTCGGGTCCGCTCTTGGATGGGCGACCACGGCTTGGAGTTGGCGCTGGCCAAAACCGAGATCGTGCTGCTAACGAAAAAGCATATCCCACTGTTTCGGGATATGCAGGTAGGAGAGGCGACGGTCCAGACTAAGGCTTCCGTTAAGTACCTGGGGGTGAGACTCGATTGCAAGCTCACCTTCGGGGAAGAAATAATATCGAGAGCTGACAAGGCGGCTGCGGTGACGACAGCGCTGAGCAGGGTCATGGCTAATATTGGCGGCCCCCGACCCTGCAAGCGTCGTCTACTGCTACGCACCGCCGAGTCCATAATGCTCTACGGAGCCGAAGTCTGGGCCGATGCGCTCCGGTACGAGAAGTACCGGAAGCGCATGACTGGAGTGCAGCGGAGGGGGGCCCTCCGCATCGCCTGCTCCTACCGCACGGTCTCGGAGCCAGCAGCGTTAGTGGTCGCTGGGGTCATCCCTATTGACCTCCTAGCCCAAGAGCGGAAGTACGTCCACCAGGGCTTTCCCGAAATGGAGGACCGGGAAAGGAGAAAAGAACTTGCCAGAGCTCAGAGCCTGCAGCTCTGGCAAGAACGGTGGGAAGGGGACTCACGGGCCAGGTGGACAGCGAGACTTATCCCTCGTCTGGACACCTGGATAAACCGTCAGCATGGTGAGGTGAATTATTACCTCACTCAAATGCTGACGGGGCACGGGTATTTCAGGGCCTACCTGCACAAAATGGGTAAGGCCCGGGACCCGTGCTGTTTGTCCTGCGGGTCCCCGAAAGATGACGCCCTACACACCTTCTTCGAGTGCGAAGAATGGCAGGTGTGGAGGGCAGGAGTGGAAAGGAGGTCTGGGAGCATAACTCCGGATAACATCATCGGAGTTATGCTCCTGAACGAAAGAGTTTGGGCGGAGGTGTCTGCTAATATAGAAGCAGCCCTCCGCCTAAAAAAGAGAGCTTTGGAGAGGGAGGAGCCCTGAGGGGCTAGGGCAATAGGCGCCACCCCGAAGTAATGCGATAAGCGGTTCCGGGGTGGTGTCCAGGAGTCACGGAGGGGGATTGTTTTAGCCGGTAGTCTCTTGCAGGACTTGTTAAGTCCTTGCAAGAGGAGTCCGGCACAAGGGGGGAGAGGGAAATGTAATGCTCTCTCCTCCTGAAGTGCGTAAATGCATTTTCAACCCCCTCCGAAAAAAAAAAAAAAAAAAAAAAAAAAAAATTGTTCCCCTCCGATGGACTGCCACCTTCTCGTGGTGGAGGGCCACACTCGCGACGGCCTGCCAAGCCGGGTACGTCGCCGCGGGGGCAAAGCGCAGCCCTATGGGAAGGAGACCCAGAATAAAAAAACCCAGCATGCAAGTCGAGTTAGGAGCGAACCTTGCGGCTCAGGGAGTCGGTACCCCAGTGCCGGCGTCTGAACAGGGTGCCAAAGCAGGCCCGCAGACGTCGTTAGCCAAATCCTGCAGCCCAAAACCGGTGAAACACTTGGCCGGTGCGGGGCCTAATGCTACAAGTGCAGACGGGGAAAATCCTTTTGCGGGGAAACCAAAAGTCAAAAGATTTTCTCAATCCTCACAAACACCGAGGATATGGACACAGACCAACGGAACTCCCAAGACAAAGAGAGTGGAATCCGCAGGGAAAGCCGCTGGCAACTCGCCCAGAACGCCCGAAACTTCGACGGGGCCAAAAACCCAATCGACGAATACCACGGATTTTGGAGGGGACGAAATTTTCAGCTCAACACCAAGGGGAAACGGCGCAGCACTAGCGGATCATTCAGCAAATACAACCGGCGCGCCATACGGACTCAGGACGATACCAGCAGGGGGAAACGGCGCCGAATTCTCGGCTTCAAGAACGGACAGACCCCGGAAAACCCGCCCCACAGAACTCCTCCATCGAAGACCACATTGCAAATGCGAGGAAGATGGAAGAAGAAGAACTAGAAAAGTGTAAGTCCTGAAAATGATAAGGGGAGCTACCAAAAGACAGCCAAACATCAGTATAGACGTAAAGAGAGGGCCTCCGCGCCTCATGGAAGTCCGCCCAAAGGGTTAGAAGAAATCAGGAATCGCAAACGGAAGACCGCTCAGAAGACGGAGGAAAAAAGTGGAAAGCAAATAGCCCAATAACGGCCAAAACAGAAAAAAAGAAGAAAGGACAAACCACAGAAAACCAGGAGGAAGCACCCGAGGGAATTGCAGACGCCTTCTCCAGAGTTTTAAGGGGTTGAAACGGCCCCACGATTTTTTAGTCAATTGCATCGTATGATCGGGTAGCCTTTTGCCATTCCGGGTTAAATTTACGTAAATATAAGTTCGTTTGAATACACGAATACATATTAAAATGGGATGAAATGAAAATGCAATGAGTCGAAATAGTCTGTACAAATTTATCCGAAAATACGATACAATTGACTAAAAAATCGAGGGGCAGTTTCAACCCCTTAATTATGAGATATCGAAAAATAACAAACCCGTCAACTTTATTTTTTCATCCTCTACCTTTGTGCTAATGTGCATCCCAATCGGTTAAAAACTCTCGGAGGTACGTATGAAAAAATTACAAATTTGCAATAAATCATAAGAGATTTGTTGCTATCTGCACCATTCTGATATCCAGTGTATAGTACTCGAAAAAATAAACGTTGTTGCAATTTGAATTTTTTTTATATCTTGTATTTTTATCCATTCTACAAGCATACCAAAGTTCATCGTAACCGGCGAAGATGCATGAATATAGTTGCCTGACACTAAGCTGCTGCCATCTCTGGAGCGGTCAAGCAATCCAGTTGTAGGTAGTCGGTAATTGACGACGCATAGTAAATACCATCAAAAAGTGGTGTCCACCCATTACTATTCACCCTGTATAACATACGAGATACACACAAATGGTAAGACTCAGGCCACCAGCACCCCAGGACAGAAGCCTGGCTGGAACAGTGCTAAAATGAACGAGAAGCTCTTACAACTGACCATCGACCGAGGAATGAAAGCCGTGCTCCAGAAAACCGGCCCCCCGGAAAGCATCGTCAACGCGACAATGAACCTCATCCACAAGGCATGTGAGGCATCCATGCCGAGAAACCCCAAACGGCGAGGAGCAAGAAGAGAGGCGTACTGGTGGAACCAACAGATCGCTGATCTCAGAAGAACGTGCCTACGCCTGAAACGAGCGGTCACCCGAACCAGGAAGATGAGAAGAGGCGAAGCAGCCGCAGAGACCGAGGCGTTCACCCAGGCCAAAAGAAACGTTAAGAAGGCGATTGCAAAGAGGAAGCGAGAACAGTTAGAAGAGCTCAGACGAGAAGTGGATAAAGACCCTTGAGGGCTTGGATATAAGGTGGTTATACGCAAGCTCGGAGGTAAACAAGCTGGCCCCAAGTTAGAGGCTGAGGAGATAAAACACATCGTGAACGTGCTATTCCCCTCCCACCCAGTCCGCGAAACAGAAACATACGCCTCATTACCAGAAAATGCGGTGCCTTTCACGGAAAAAGAGCTTCAGGAGGCGGTAAGCTCCCTCCAAAACAAGAGAGCTCCGGGGCCTGATGGCATCCCCTCAGAGGTACTTAAAGCGATTGTAAAGTCGTATCCCGAACTGCTTCTAAACATGTATAACTGCTGCCTCAAGAACGTGCTTCTATTACTATATATGCGGCTTCCCCGCTTCTGCTGGTCTACTCCCACTACTTGACGACTTCCGCGCGCTCGGGCGTTTTTGCTCATGTTTAGGCGCGACTTTCACCTATTTAAACGCAGTAAACGAAAATCTAAGATTGACAATTTGTAGGTCAACAGTTCTAGTTTCAAAAGCTGCTTGGTAAACTTAAATCGGACGACCTCCAGAGCATCGAGCCTCTCCACAAAATATGGTACAATGAAATGTCAATTGCAATAACGCAAAAACTAATTATCCGACAGCACCCAGGTTTCGCACAGAAAAAGTACAAATCAATACCTACTATCTCGCGAAGAGCCTAGTCGACCTTTATGCATGCTGGACACAACGGGAAATCTGCTGGAACGCCTCCTCAAACCTCGACTCGCAGCAACCATACGCCAGGGGGGAGACTTATCGGAGAGACAGTATGGATTTAGGAAAGGCCGATGCACCGCTGATGCAGTTAACGAAGTTGTCAAAGCCGTCGAAGCCGCACAACGGGGAAACCACTACTCCCGGCGAATAACTTTACTTGCAACATTAGACGTCCGAAATGCCTTCAATTCGGCAAGATGGAAAGATATATTGACGGCCCTCGAGGACAAATTTAAGGCACCTGAATATCTCCTCCGGATGGTTCAGAGCTACCTCCGAGATCGGAAACTTATCTACGCATCAACAGATGGCCTCCGCACAAAAAACATCACGGGTGGCGCAGCCCAGGGATCCATCCTCGGCCCAGATCTGTGGAACCTACTGTATGACGGTATCCTGCGCACCGAGATGCCCGAGGAGAGTTTTCTTATTGGATACGCGGACGACATTTCCATGGTAATTACCGCGAGGAGCACCGAAGAAGCGCAAACCAAGCTGAACCAGACAATGACGCGGATCATCCGGTTGCTACGGGAACACGGACTGAGCCTGGCACCGGACAAAACGGACATAGTCCTCCTCATAAGGAAACAAATCCAAACCGTCACCAACTTCACAGTTGCAGACCGGATGATAACCAGCATACACTTCGTTAGGTCCCTCGGGATACACGTGGATACAAAACTCTTGTTCCGACAACAGATCCGCTTTGCCTCAGAAAAAGCCGCCAAAGTGACTCTGTCACTCAGCAGGCTCATGGGAAACACAGGGGGGCCAATAGCAAGCAGACGACGGCTGCTGTTATCGATTACACACTCTATACTCCTGTACGGAAGGGAAGTTTGGGCAGACGCAATGAAGAAAGAGACATACCGGAAGCAAATGGGACGAATACAACGGACAGGAGTCCTAAGGATCGCTAGTTCCAATCGTTCGGTCTCTGAGGCAGCGGTATTAGTTATCGCGGGAGTAACCCCAATCGACCTCTTGGCACTCGAAAGGAAACGAGTCTACCAAATAAAACGGGAGTTCGGAACAGAACAAGCAGCCCGCCGGGAAGAGGAAATAAAAACAGCGAAAGAAGAAACGCTGCAGCACTGGAAAGACCGCTGGCGAACGGACCCAAAAGGGAGATGGACAGCCAGGTTGATACCCAACCTACCAACATGGATTAGCCGGACCCATGGAGAGGTGGACTATTTCCTCACGCAACTCCTGTCGGGACAAGAGTACTTCGCCTCGTACCTCCACATAATGGGCAAGGTAGACGACCCGTCATGCATCTACGGGGACACGGATCGTGACACCGCTTACGACACATTCTTCGAGTGTGAAAAGTGGACAACAGAAAGAGGACAACTAGAGGCCGAACTGGGGCAAATAACACCAGAGAACATTACAGAACTAATGGTCAGAAGACAAAGATACTGGAACAGAGTAGCAAGCTTCACGAAGGCGATCGTGCAAGGAAAAAAGAAAGAGCTAGACAGGCATGGAAACCTACCGACCTAACACAACAACCAGAAGGCTAAGACTGGAGGGGCTCGAAAGAGCGTAACACGGGGCTCCACTTCGAAGTAATACCTACCACATACAAGATCCTTACCGGGGTGGCTTAAAACAGCCCGAGCTCGAAGGAGATTTTTAGTGGGTGCGAGTCCCACACATCGGTACATACACGATGTATTTATTGATGGTGCATAAAGCATTTTCCTCCTTCCAAAAAAAAAATGTTATTATTATTATTATCGTCATTGTGGTCGTCGGCGCTCGGTACGTATGTTCCAAAGCATTTTAAGCCGAGAAATACTAATTGAAAGTACTAAACTTTCTGCTTTCAGGTAAACGGATATTTATTTGCTTATGGGGTTATATCACCCAATTTTAGCACAAACGATGAATGAATAGTTGTAATAATTCACGATTATTTATCAGTACGTTATCACTTAAAGTGATGTGACAGACCTTCTTTATTTCCAATGCGGCCCATGCACTTTCTGGCCAAATGTCGTTCCTAAATTAATGGTTAGAATGGGCTGAAATTTGAGTATGTGAGATAGTTGGTAGTTCAACAGAACCTAAATATCACAGAGGTACGAAAATCCTTTAAAAAATTACAGATTTCGTTATTAAATGGTAATTTTGGCAGCAGATTTACATTTACCGATGTATTAATGGCTCGATTTAAAAAACTGTGAAATTTACGTTCTGGACGAAAAAAAAAATTAACGCAATCCGTGCCCGCAAATTGCTGCACGTACAATATTACATAAATATAAGTTCGCCGAAAATAACAGGGGAAAGGCCGGTAATGGCTATAGGGTGTTTCACTAGTATTAGGAAATTATTTTTAATTATTCATTCTTATATTATAAGGACGCTATATTCATAGTTCTCAAATATCTGATGTGTTTTCGATTAAAAACACTTTTAAAGTTTAAATTACAACACACGCGCCAAAAACGCAGATTCTGTAATGGCGGTGGTCACGTGGTATGCGTGAAGTCACTCGCAAGCACGGTCTTATACCATAGACATATAAGATAGACTGAGCGCTCTCATGGGCCATTTAGAGTCAACATATAAAGGATGACAATATATCGGGAGTACTCTTCTCTCTGTCTCAGGATACTTGTGGTGGGGATGAGGCAGTAGAGGAGAGTGAGGAGAAATCACGCGCTTGCGTTGCTTGCGTTATGAATGGATGTAAATTAACCTAACTTCAGATTCCAAACGTCACGAGTGTTTATGGATAAATATGGATTTACAGATGCAGCAGTTCGCTACCATTCTATTGCATATTTTTACCTACAATACTAAATAAATTATAGCCCAAAATTACGATGGAAACGCGATATTGACATGTGCAAGACTGTGTTCGACTTCCACTGCTCCGTTAACTCCCACCACAACGCCGATTGCAATGAGAGAAGAATACTCCCGATATATCTCTGTCCTTTATATGCTGGTTCAGTGCCTTTCATGGGAGCGCTCAGTCTATCTTATAAGTCTATGTCTTATACACAGGTATTGCAACTCGACCAGAATACAATAGGAGGCCGTGGTACCCTTATTGAAGCAATATCCAGGTGGCGTTGTGATCGAGGGATGTATAAACATAATTTACATTTTTGAAATGTATCATATCGCGTGTAACACGTGCTTGGTGAAGTGCTTTTATTTTACGTGGATTAAAGTCGTGAAGTGGTTATATTATTTAAACATGACGAAGCCGTGCGTTTCATATAAAATCTGAATAATTCAATAAAAACAAATTTTAACAATTATATAATTAGTTAAATTATTTTGTCGTATTTGTAGCAAAGGTTCACTTTCACTTTTTTTCAAGAGGCTCGAAAAAAAAATAATAATAGGAATTTGAACCCAAAATAACCGAGCTACACTCCATGCCTCTACGAACTTATAGCCAACAACGTATTACGAATTGTTAATTCAAAAATTCGTTCATTGTTTTCATGGCTGCTTGATGTTTAGGGAGAAGTTTGGATATCGACTAACATAATATACATTGGTTTTAGATTTGTTAGTCATCATATACATTTTGTTTTCAAGGAACCAAATTTATAGAAAATCTTATGAATTAACGAGATTCTTGCGTTTGAGTTCAATGCTCGTGTAAGACGCATGCGTGACTATCGCCATCTCTCTCGCACCGGTATCCCTCGATCGCAGCGACCCTAGCGGCATGACACGTTAAGTGACCCACGTCAAATTGTCAAAAACCAGAGTTGCAAGACCTGTGTATAAGACCGTGCTCGCAAGTAAACAACAATCCAACTGAAGCTGATTTGCATACCTTTTCGAATTTATATTTTATTCTTAAATAAAATGGTACATAAGTGGTGTGTAGTGCCGCAATGTACAAATACATCTATAAAGGATCCTGGAAAACTCTTTGTTTCTGTGCCAACAGATCCTAAAAGACGGCAAAAGTGGTGACAATTAGCACGAAGAGATCCAAAGAGCATTGTATCTCATTCAAATGTTTTGATGTGTGAAGATCACTTTGATGTAAGTAATATTTGTGTTTATAAATTAATATTGACAGATATCCATCCATATAAACGGAAAAGGAACCTAACCTTCTAAGGAATATAACCTCTAAACTAATTATAATAGGTACTATATTTTTCTGCCTAAACGCGGAATTCAATACGCATGTTCTAAATATTATAATTGGGTACTCCATTTGTCTTAACAGTAGAAATGTTGAATCACACATGGAAAAAGATACAAAGAACTACATGCAGTACAAAATTAAATTCAGTCGGAAAATACTTTTGACGGATGAAGCTGTGCCATCAAAATTTCATTGCCAGGAGAATCGCAAAAGGCGACTGCCTGATGCCAATTCATCCCGAGATGTTTTTGCTATAAGACAAAGAATGGACTTGATCAAAGAATGTGAAGAAGAAAGCCGCGTGCATATATTACTGAAACTCCTGAAACCTTACAAATACATGACAGTATGATGTTGAAAAATAATGTTCCTGAGCCAGAACCTGAAGATAATTTATTACATAATTAGTTTATTTTTGTCTCCTTTCGTGCAGCAATTAATTTTGTACGTTGTCTTGTCAGAATTACGAAAAACTCAAGACAGAGGGACAAACACGAAGAACATAACTGCTGACAAATCTGTCCAAGTAGCAACAAAAGTAAATGTGCATTTCAGGAGCAAGTCTGTTCAAACGAGATTTCTAGGGAAAGATATTTTTACTTCACCATTTAAAGTTTCCACAGCATATAAATTTACTTCTCCCTTCAATAGTGAACCATGTCATTGTCACCCACCACTGTTTGGAGTTACTAAAGCAATTCAGAGAGATATTTTCCTGGAAAAAGGAAATAGTGATCAGATAGTGATATTTCTCGTTTCACAGAAACTGGGACATTTCCATCATCTGTAATAGTTCCATCATCATCAAGGCTTTCTGGCTCTGAAAGTAATGTCACAGATATGGATGAGAATATTGAAAAGTTGCAATGCCTCAAAAATACTATGCGTGCAATCCAAAAGAAACCTTTAATGTATATCGGTATTCCCAAAGAATGTTATTTCTTAATTCACGTGTTGCATAAGTGCACAAACATAAAAATAGAATACATTTTGTTATGCTTGAAAAAATTAGATTAAATAGTACATTTTCAGGACTGGAGGATAATTTTGGAATATATTGGAATATTCTGGAATCTTATGCCACTAAATTGTTTCTATAAAACATTCCAATAATTGCTAGTGTCTTACGTCCATTCATAGTAAAATTAGATAAACATCTAGTGAAAAAGAATCTCCCTATTGCATTTAGTTACAACTACCATAATGTTAGCTGCATCACTGATCGTTTAGAGATCGATATATATATAAAAAAAATTGCTCGCAATTTGCTCATCAAGAATATAAAACTGCTCTAGCGATAGCAATTATTAAAAAAAAGTTATTAAACAAATTCGTAACAAACACTAATTTGACGATTTCTAAGTTATCCGAGTACGAACGGGATTTTTTCTGGGCTCAAAATATTGCGATCAATTTGCCCATCACTACCCCACCTTTTAAAAGTATTGTTAATATTAATGGCAATTGAAATAGAACCTCTCGTTGAAAATGCGTACACAGGGTTTCCACAGCTTTGATGTAAGTTACCCATTTGATTTACATCGTTAACTTGGCTGGTATCTCAGCGTTTCCTAGGTACATGTTTTAAAACTAGCGGCGCTACTGTTGTTTTCTCAGGTCTTAAAACATCGACATTTTAATTATTATTTTTTATTCTAAAAACGTTAATAAAATGCAAATAAAAAGGTGG
This sequence comes from Netelia inedita, assembly GCA_964017225.1. NCBI lineage: Eukaryota > Metazoa > Arthropoda > Insecta > Hymenoptera > Ichneumonidae > Netelia > Netelia inedita. The sequence continues at coordinate 25,607,121 of OZ024920.1, forward strand.
GCAGTGATGAGCAAATTGATCGCAATGTTTTGAGCCCAGAAAAGATCCCGTTCGTACTTGGATAACTTAGAAATCGTCAAATTAGTGTTTGTTACGAAATTGTTTAATATCTTTTTTTTTAATGATTGCTACCGCTACAGCAATTTTATATTCTTGATGAGCAAATTGCGAGCAATTTTTTGAGATATAATTCATTGAAATTGCTTCTAGTTCGGCGCTAACTTGACTCATCTTACAAATTTTGAGAAAAGTTACTGTCAATTCACCATCTTCATTATCAACAGAAGAACAGATCCCTGAATAAGGATATTCTGCTCTTCGTGCTACAGATTTAATCAAAATATAGGCACCACAGTTATAATCATTTTGCAAACAAATGATTGCACACTGTAACAAGTAATAAACACGATCCGAAATAAATAAATCATCAGTTCCCTGGTAACACGTCAGTCCTTTGGTGCAATTTAAGACAACGGACTAACGACAAAGTACTGACGAATAGGACATTAATTTGAGATTATACTTAAAACTTATGTATTTGTCTGTATTTTTAATTATAAAGATGGTATATTTTTACAAATCACATGTAATCATGCATAAATTGAAAGAAAACATAGGTACTAGAGGAAATAAAGGATTACCAGAGGACTGACAATTTGACTGAATCAGCATGTGCACACGCGGTAACAACGACGCTAGCACTGGCCTCGACATGGCTGCCGTCAATATGGCGCGCTTTGCAGTTAACTTTAGTACCAACATTCAACACTGAACAACGAGTTGATCGTAGTTCGGCAATATTTTCGGAGAATTTCAAATTTCAACTTGGCACAAAGGACTGATGGGTAAAAGTGATGACAAAGTTTGTAAATTTTTTAAAAATAGCTTTTTACAGATTCTATAAATAAACGTGTGAATTATATTAATAAATGTATTACAGAATGTATAATAATAATCAGATTAACAATAAATACGGAATATTTTGTTATACAAGCTCCTGATTAAGCGTTTTTGTGATTGTGACACGCCAGGGTACTGATGTTTTGAGCGTTATTTTACTAATTAGCTTTTGAAGTATGTAATTCAAATTGAATGGATACATGGCGAGGATCTATGAATTTCATAATATATTGTCGCAGAATAAAGTGCATAAATATTTTCGTATTTATTGGCCGATGACAGCGCGTTGCCCAATTTTTGTATATTCACCCATATACAAAAACCATTAAAGGCTATTCATCAGGCTTTGACATAGTCAGATTACAAAAAGGGGAATACTGTCAAGTACTTAATATCCTGCACCCCAAACGGATTAGGTAATTATGTTTCCCATGGGTTCGGAGGCAGAACAAGTGATGTTACTATAGTAGAAAACTGTGACTTTTTAGATGGTTTACCAAGCGGCACTGTCATCTTGGCTGATAGAGGCTTCAAGCATATCGATCAAATACTTAGTGAAAATGACATAAAATTACTCAGGCCACCGAGTGTAAGAGCTGGTTCAAAGTTGTCAAAAACACAAGTTCGGCAAATAAAAGTTATTGCAAGCTTGCGAATTCACATAGAAAAAGTAATAAATAAAAACATACTTCGTGTACTTGATCATGCTATTATTATTGCTTGCACTCTTATAAGTTTGCAAGATACTCTTATTAAATAATGTGGTTATGATTTAATTAATAAAACCATAAGAAATACCGAATGTTTTTTAATTACCCATATCACAGTAAGTAGACTATAGGTACTGGTGTTTCGACACAAAATACAATATATGGTTATTTCCCAGAACAAAGTCAATTTTTCCACTAAGACATTAACATAATCACTATCATAAGTCACTAAAATGATATAAACATTTTTTGCTTCCGCAAAGTCACTATTAGCAATACAAAAATAACATTTCTTCATTCCGGTAGTATACATTTGCAATTGCACCTGTTGCCTTACATTTATTTGAAATAACACCGTTTTTATAATATAATTGTTCTTGGTTTTTGTAGTCGTAGGGCATTTTATTTCAATAATGGCGTAATTCATAACACCGTGTGGAGAGGCCACGCAATCATGGGATATTCTTTAGATATAAAAAGTCCACATGAACTAATTTTCTTATTTAATTTGTTACCTACTGTCTTTCTGACTGATAACTCTAGATTTCTACTTCTATTCATCGCGACGATATCTGTGAGTTTTGCACCCATAACGGCAGCCACCAGTGAATCAACTTCTGTGCGGCAAACACTTACTTCATGTGCATTTAAAGCAGTGATACTGCCATATCGCATCTCATACCACAAACTACTCTGATTCTGTTTCCTTGTCGCTGTTTCAATGCTGTTTATTACAACTTCATCTAATTTTTCTCGCATTTCCTCCAAAAGTTTTTCTGCATCTTTTTCGATGTCCGGACATTAGTTCATTACAAAACAGTGCAAAGAATACTGCATCACATCACTTCAATTAAAATCATGTTGGTATAGCTCGTTCGATGATAGCTCGCAGTTGTCAATTTTTATTTTTTTGGCTTCTAAAAGAAACTCAGTCAGAAGTGCAGGTGAACTTGGTCGATGCAGAACTTCTTTTTTACACAACTGGTGCACTGTGATGAATTTAAGACTGGTTCCTATTCTGGAGAAAGTTGGCTTTTTCCAGTAACACTCCATGGATGTAGATGGTGGTTCTTCGCTACGACGATGAGCCCACATCGAAAAAGCAATTGCATGCTTTCAGGCTCCAGCTGATACGGCATAATCATGGCACTGACAGCTAATGATTTCGCCTTCTTTCTTGTTTATAATTATTGTTAGATTATTGTGTTGTAGGTATTTCGCCTTTGTGTTCAGGGCACATTTTACACATCACTGTGCAATTGGAAATAGCCAATCGCATCATCTCCGTATGATGCTCTCGCAGACCTGTGAAATCAAGAAGAAGAATTTAATATTTATACTTTAATCAACGTAACCTACATATAGGGGAGAACGGGGCAGTGGGAGCTAGCGGGTAATGGGAGCTAGCGCCAAAAACGTACTTAGAAACGCTCGACATGTTTCGAAACAACCAAAATACCTTTCTTAAACTTCGATCATGTCATACGACTGCCGATGGCTGCTTCAGTGCCACAAGTATAACGGCAATGACCACAAACGTATTTTGCGTCCTCCCGTTATAAGAACAATATTTTTCTCACAATCAAAGTAAGTATCTAAAGTTTTCTTATTTAATTGTTTTTCGAGTTCATTCGGTAGCTTAGTTCATGTACTTTGGTTTGGAAGTATAAAAAATAAGTTACAACATAATTTGTTTATATTATTATATTTAATTCGAAATGCTTCCCTACGGGGTAATGGGAGCTAGAGAGCATTACCTGAATACTCAGATGAAGAAAATGAGTGGGTGATATGTTTTGACGTTGGAAAACATAACGAGCTATGGTAACGCTGTAGAACCTGTGGAAAATGGGCTCATGCGGAGTGTTCGAATTGTGACGATCCTAAAGATTATATTTGTGATCTTTGCTTCGTCTAGATCAAAGCAAAGAACATATTAATTTTCCTACATTTAATTCCTACGTGTTAACCCTAGAACGACAAACCTATTTTTTCACCTTTAACGTACAAACCGGGGTAAATATGTACCCCACGGGGGGTTTGCTCGTAGAATCGTTCTGAAAGCAGTAATCTGACTCATAAGCGCTTAAATTATTTGTTTGTTCATGCCGAAGAGAATGGTGAAGCGCAAATTCAATTTTATCAAGATTTAGTTGGTGAAAAATCGATTTGAATAGCTAAAAGTGCAGAAAAACGGTAAAACCGTCATTTAACAAACAAAAAATTGTAACTATTTTTCTAAACAATCGATTTTCAAATTTCCAACGCAATTTCAAAGAGGACACATGAGGCTTTGACTAAAAAAATACCACCATGATATTTTGCCAAAAAAGTCTATTTATTTGGAACTCTGAAAATTGAAAAAAAATTGGGAATCTGATCTATGGAAAAGTCAAATAAAAATCCATGAAATATTGGTTTTCAAGAATATATTTCAGTTTCTGTGAAGCAAAATGTAAAAAAAAGAGAAATTTGACACATATAAAAAATATTCAAAAGTTAGCATTTCATTTATTCGAAGGCACTACAATCGCTGCAATAGATTTCTCTATGATTCATATCTTAAGTACTCCGAGTGTATGAGTACTTAAGATATGAAAATCATCGCCGAAAATTATGTATCTAATGCTTTATTGTAAAATAACGTTATAATACGTCAATTATATTTATTTTAGCAAGAAAGAGAAAAATAACTTACCTATACAAAACACTAACAGGAACGACAAACCGGGGTAGATATGAACCCCACACGAGCTTCACGTCTTGATTCCGTCACAGTAAGAAGAGACTGAAGGGTCTCGCAACCTCTGCCTAATGTTAGGACCTTGAACTAAATTATGGTATAGGACTGCAGTTGATAATGTCACTGACTAACGTAGAAACGTAGTTCAAAGTTTACCTGGGGTAGATATCTACCCCGGTTTGTCGTTCTAGGGTTAAAAAGGCTATATTTGGGTTAACTATATGTTCTTTAGTTTATCATATGGTAAATGTTCATATTTACTACTAATAAAATTTACTTAACAAGTTATTAAATTTGGTTAGTTTCTAGCTCCCATTACCCCCTACGTCGGGTAATGAGAGCCACAGACACATTTTTTTAAATTTAATTTTTCACTACCTTAAACAATTAGGAGAAAGTTTCTATTTCATAAAAATGAAAGTTTATTTATCAAAAGACTGATTAATAGAGAAAACCATAAATAATTACTGCAATAAATTACTTTTTTTAACTTTTCCTTACATGGCTCCAATTCCCCCATTCTCCCCTACTACAATAAGATGCAGAAATTCTCTCGATGACTTTTGTTTTTCCTATAGTGTTTTATATAAAGAAGCGATTTCTGTAAGATACTTACATTGCTGTTTTAACATTTTTTAGTTCCGTGGCATAAAAATAAGCGTTGTTGTTGAAGAAAAGAGCAACCATAAATGCGTCTATAATAGGCAGGTTCCTGTTATCACCTTGCACGAAATATCTCTCCATTTTTCGATCTTAAATTAACAGACTAAACTCTTACAATCCGATTTATGGTAAAATGTCTAGAGATCGTTTTATAAATAGCTCAAAAACCGCAAATAACATACGAAATCGTATAACCGCGAACTGCACCCAGCGCTGTTTGCTTGTGTGTGTTGTCACCAGCGTTTCAAACAATCACAGGGCGTTTCCATCGGTAATAACATTTGACAAAAAGATAGTATTTTCTTTGCTTGTTTTACGAAAAATCAACTTAATTTAGATACAAAATTAAGTAAATAAGCTTTTTTCATGGTATTGTCTGGAATAGGATGACCATAAATTACAACTTATTTTCAATGATGTCTAATAGCCTATTGGTATTTACAATGAAGCATAGTTGTCTACGTAGGTCGCGCGTATCACACTATTCTCTAGCGAAGTTTCGAGTGATGGAAGTGCCTCTTCGTTCGTAACATCGTCACAGCCGAAACGATGTGCTATACGCACGCACTGACACATATGCATATGGTGCTCTACACCCCGCATGGTCGAGAAAGAGAAGAAAACAAAACACGACCACGCTATCATTTTTTAACGCGGGAGCGTTAGTTGACCCGTGTGTGTATGTGCTTGAAATCGCCTGTTGACGAATGCAACTAGCTGAATCGAGACTCGACGAGATTTTTCGATTTTCAATAGCAGATCTGAAATTCGAATTATAGCATTATGTTCATGGTTTGAAACATGTGCATTTTGATCGAAAGAGCCACATAACGAACGCAATGAGCCGAGTCGAAATTCGATCGAGAGTTTTCGATTTTCGGTCGTATGTACATCTGAAATTTGAATTATAGGGTTTAGCCTTTTTCTCAGCGTATTATATCCATTTGGCTCGAGATTCTCGCTGTCGCCGAGTCTGCAAGCTCTCGGTTGGCATTAGCTACTTACAAAAGGCATTGATTACTTATAAAGCGAAGTCGTTATGTCACATCCTATGAATGCGCCGATAAAACAAATCGGATGTTGTACCTAAAGATATTGGAAACTATTGGAGGAATATATTATAGTTTCACCTCGATACTTTGACGGCTCGGTTTTAACAAATAAATAGGTTTCCTGGCTTGTGCAATGTGTGTTAATATGACAAGTAATGGCAAGCGAATGGCTAGGTGATTCTTCAACAGATTTGATGCAACGAGGGCGGAATAAATAGAAATATATTAGAGCCTATTCCGTGCAGGAAGAATCCAATTCCGACGAATTTATTAGAAATTATTTCTTGTTCTTGGGATATAAGTAGTCGCACATTTTGTTGTACGTGTCGAAAACTAAGGCTAAAATGTACAATACTGTGTAAGAAATGTAACGGGTCGAATTGTACAAATGTTCTTGAACCCGGAATAGTCTTAAGTGACAATGAAATTGACGAAGAATTTCTAAGTTTTTCCGACAAAGTTGACAATGCGACTGATGTTACATTTTCGATAATCGGAGACCCGAATGATGCAAATAGTGATGAAAACTGTAAGCCTCATGAGAAAAATATGTTTAAAAGTTAGCGTTACTCGACTTTTAGGCAAAATGCATATAATACAATTATTATAATAAACTAGCGGCACCCGGCAAGCGTTGCAATACCGTTTTAGTGTCATAATTGATTTTACAGCGAACGCAAAAGGAAGAAATTCTTTTTTTTAATTATGTTTATTGAAATGCTGTTGGATACATAATAAATAAATCTGAAGGTTTTCCTATGCTCGAGCAGGCCATATATAGCTGTCCATGAGTGGAGCATAAATTTTCCAAATTTAATTCACATACTTGTAGCTATTGTCCGCGTGCTTCGTTAATGGTCATTGGAAATGCGAGTCGTATCCGATACTGCAAATGTTTGAATTCGAATAACATATCTGTTGGTATCATTGGGATACAATAGTACATCTTCTCCTATAAATTTTCCATTTTTAATTGTAGCTTCATTGATATTGTTCATCATACGAGTATTTTTCGTTGAAAACCTGGTAGTGTTGCAAAGTCGTGGTGAATTGATGTTTCATAGAAGAGTGATAGGCACACCGATCGTCAGGGTTAAAATGGGCGGTGGTGTGCCTGGCAAATCGAGTGAATTCAAGAATTCAATTGGATAATTAAGGTAGTACTGTCGGTTATAGAATTACCGTTCAGAATTTAATAAAATTTGGCACAGTAGTAGATTATGATAAGAACAAGATCCAGTTAAATTTTTAAGAGGCTACAGAGAACCAGAAGAAAGATATTGGCATTGACAATTTCATACATTTAACATTGAGTCTTATGTGAAATCACAGTTTTTATTGTATTTTGCAAAAAGTACCGTTCAGATTTCAATAAAAAAAGGGTAAAATAAGAGAAAATATTATAAGGAACATTTTGAATCCTTAAAACTATAGGTTGAGAGCCTGTGACCGTCGTAATTAACAAATAAATATCCCAAATGTACTTTTATATTGTAGTTGCCCGAGTAAAAATGATTGTATATACTCATATATAATTATATAAAAATGATATACAATCATATATATTTATATATAGGTTTATATATAATTGTATATAATTCTATACATTCGTATATACAGGGTGAATCATAATGGGTGGATACCACTTTTTGATGGCATTTACCATGCGTTGTAAATTATCGACTACCTACAACTGGATTGCTTGACCGCTCCAGAGATGGCAGCTGCTTAGTGACAGGCAACTACATTCATGCATCTTCGCGCGATTTCGATGACATTTGGTATGCTTGTAGAATGGATAAAAATACAAGATATGAACAAACTTCAAATTGCAACAACGTTTATTTTTTCGCGTACTATACACTGGATATCAGAATGGTGCAGATAGCAACAAATCTCTTATTATTTATTGCAAATTTGTAATTTTTTCATACGTATCTCCGAGAGTTTTTAACCGATTGGGATGCAAATGAACATAAAGGTAGAGGATGAAAAAATAAAGTTGACGGCTTTGTTATTTTTTCGATATCTCATAATTGAGGGGTTGAAACTGCCCCTCGATTTTTTAGTCAATTGCATCGTATGATCGGGTAGCCTTTTGCCATTCCGGGTTAAATTTACGTTAATATAAGTTCGTTTGAATACACGAATACATATTTGTAAATTTCACTCACCCCCTCCCCCAACCATCCCCCTCGCGAACGTTCGAAGTTCTTACCGCGTGGCATGGACGAAAATTTGTAGATATAAAAATGGGATGAAATGAAAATGCAATGAGTCGAAATAGTCTGTACAAATTAATCCGATCATACGATACAATTGACTAAAAAATCGAGGGGCAGTTTCAACCCCTTAATTATGAGATAGCGAAAAGATAACAAACCCGTCAACTTTATTTTTTCATCCTCTACCTTGATGCTAATTTGCATCCCAATCGGTTAAAAACTCTCGGAGATACGTATGAAAAAATTACAAATTTGCAATAAATCACAAGAGATTTGTTGATATCTGCACCATTCTGATATCCAGTGTATAGTACGCGAAAAAATAAACGTTGTTGCAATTTGAAGTTTTTTCATATCTTGTATTTTTATCCATTCTACAAGCATACCAAATGTCATCGAAATCGCGCGAAGATGCATGAATGTAGTTGCCTGTCACTAAGCAGCTGCCATCTCTGGAGCGGTAAAGCAATCCAGTTGTAGGTAGTCGGTAATTTACGACGCATGGTAAATACCATCAAAAAGTGGTGTCCACCCATTATGATTCACCCTGTATATATATCATTTACTGAAAAATGTTCGAAACATTCCCATAAACATAATGTGACGAGCACACCAAATACTCCAACTTTGCGAATTTTTCTAAATAACTGTACTGTAGATTATTTTGAAATTTGACAGGTTGATTAGTAAAGGGATCATGAACGTGCACAAAAAAATTTATCTTAGTGACATCGTTTCGTCCTGACCCCACATAACCCTAATTGTGGCGTTACAATTTCCCTCTATGCCTTTCTCGAGCACGGGACGTATAGTATCTAATATCAGCAAGTATCGTCCCGAGTAAAAATGATTGTATATAAACATATATAATTGTATATTAATTGATCATATACAATTTTATATAAAAATTGGCCCGATAGAATTTTATATATTTGTATATAAACGTATAGAATTGTATATACCAATAATGTCCATTTCCATAAATTAGGGGAAAAAACCGCTCTTCCGGGGACTTGAACGCGGGACGCACGGACGGTAGACCGGCGCGCTAACCGCTCGGCTACACGCTTCCACATTTTTAACTTACACGTCAAAGCTTATGTGCGGCAGCAAAACCTTTCAAACCGGGTATCTCAAGAACGGCTGCGTATCTACACGTAGCCCTTTAGGGTTTTCTTAGTTTCAGTCACCCCTACAACCCTACGAAGTCCCATCGCTAAACTCGGTTGGCCTCTGCTGGACTCGCCTTGTAAGACCGAGATAGTTCAGTACTAGACGAATGACAACGAAAGTGTTCCCATATATGGAACAAACCGTCTTTTCTTTTCATTTGAAAATACTTTATATTTTATAATTCAACGTTTCAATGTAAAATACGTTGATATGTATGTTAAAATGCAATATATATATATTGCATTTTAATACATATTTTATTAACTTTTAATGAACAATCTTTTGATTTACCTGCTTCCATACGCGAATAAACCCAAAGAAAACTGTTTCTATATTTTATCATATATGAGTAGCAATATAATTATATTAATTTCAAAAGAAAAGAAAAGTACTCATATACAGTTATATACAATTTTATATACCGGAAATAAATTTTTCACTTATATATATATATAATTGTATACAACACTATATTGAATTATATATAACTGTATATGATGGAAGTACGTTTATATCGGATTATATATACGAATGTATAGAGTTATATACAATTATATATAAACCTATATATAAATATATATGATTGTATTTCATTTTTATATAATTATATACATACAATCATTTTCACTCGATATCGGATTATATATACGAATGTATAGAGTTATATACAATTATATATAAACCTATATATAAATATATATGTGTTACGGACCGTTCGGCCTGGGAATAAGCAACCAGAGAACTCCGCAACTGCACGTGCCGCCGAATCATCAAATCCGGCAAGGCAATTCGCCTCACCGCGGAAACTTCCATGAGAACTCACCTCGCGATGCCACGCGCCGTGGAGTCAGCTAATTTAACATCGATTCTCACGCTAACCTCATCAAAATCAGAGACATTCGAATCCCAGTGAGCAACCCGACACTTCCTGTCGCCCTCGCGAGACTCCCCCGACGCCCTCGCCCACGGTAACGAGGATCTCGTTCGATCAAATCATAGCCAGTCTTAATTGATACCTCCGTCTTGGCAGACGCATCCACCGGTCGATCGAACTCGTTCCTTAGGGCAAGTACATCTCGCGTACTTAGAGTCTCGCGAGTGTAACATCGAGTTCGGGAAACCCATTAAACCAGTTAAGAACTCTATACGCGAAAGCAAACCTTAGCGGCGCTTCACGTCACTCGAAATATATTTGTACCGCGTCAATTACCTTAGCGGCATTGCGCGTCGGAATATTTCGAGATTAAATATCATTCCTATCCTGTTGAAATATCATTCTTATAAACGAGGCAACGCGTACGAGTCTAACGAGCCGAGACGCAATCCGAGCGCTCGCCTCCTTGCCGACTCTGCGAAACAGCAAGCGTAGTGGCAGCGCTTAGTATACATGTAAGCTGCTACGCTCGTGCTCATATTCGAACAAATAAACAGCTAACAGCCATCTTGCGCCTTCTTATCTCGACGGCCTAGAAGACCGTCGCGACCGACCTTCCCGTCGACTCCAGCCATTCACCACGTCAGCAGGTCGGGGCTATACACAACGATAAACACACACACACACACACGAAAAAGGTGAGGTGCGTTACGCCGCTTTAAAATAGACAGAACCCACAAGTCGGGTCTCCTGACAACTCGACTATAAATAATAATAATAATATATTACGACGGAACCCCGTACGTAACAACTGGTGTCAGAAGTGGGATTTTGTCTACCAACTCACGTTTTTTTTTCCCTGTTTGTTTTGTTGTTTTTTTTTGTTTGTTTTATCGCTTTCTCATTAACCTGGTAAAACAATTCCCGAAATGACGGAGCTCTTAACGTCACTGCTCGAGCAAACCACCCTCGGTAACCGCCGCAAAGAAATCCGCGGAGCGATACGTTCGCTCCCGGAGTATGATGGCGCGTCGAAATCGCTCACGACGTTTCTCCGCAGAGTCGTCCACGAATTCGAGCTACTCGACGGTGCGGACGAGCCAACTTTTTTAAAAGGCGTCAAAGGCAAGCTCACGGGAGCTGCCTGGGATTCGCTCGATGGCAGAACATTAGACTCCATCAACGACTTAATAAAACACTTGAAAAATAAGTTCGCACCGGGCAGAAACGCGAGCTCCTATATTACCGAGGTAAATCGGCTAAATATCAAGAAGGGCGAAAGCCCCCGGGAATACATTGCGCGGACCGCGAAACTAGTAAAAAAAGCGCGAGGCGCCGTCCGCGGAGACCGACCGGCAGCCGAGGCTAGGGCAAGCCTCGAAGACCTCGAGAAAACTGCAATCAGCAATTTCTTGAGAGGACTGCCGGACGAAATTTACCTCGCAATAAACCACGAGAAACCCACTACCCTCGATGCGGCTTTCGATCTCGTGATCGAAGAAGACCGCGAGAGGCACAACCGAAGACGTGTCCTGGGAAAAACACGCCGAAAATCTTCCCACCGGAAAAGCTCGCACCGGAAGAAGAAATCGAGTCGACGTAACCACTCGTCAAGCAGTTCGTCATCATCCTCCGACAGCGAGGATTCCGCCACGAGCGACTCTTCGTCCTCAGACGACGACCGAAAACACGGAAAGGTCTACGCCGTCGAACCCAACTATAAACGACGAGAGTACGAGCCTCGCGGCCCAAGGCACTGGAAGCGCGAAACGGACCATCACTGCTCGTGCTGCAGTAAAGGCCCTTCGGGACCACCGAAGGAACGTTACCGGTGGAGGTCACCGTCGCCGCACGAATTTTCTCGGGCATCCTCTCGCGAGTCCGACGAACATTTAAACTCGCGAGGCGCTCGCCCAGCGATTGCCTGGTCGAGCGCCCGAGAAAACCCCTCGAAATTCTCGCCAGGAAGGGAGGAACTAAGGAAGACGGTACGGTTCCCGTCGAGCGAGGGACGCAGTGCCTCCTCAAGGAAATACCGCCCGCAAGAATCGCGATCCAATCTGCGGACTTCCGAAAAGGCCACGCAGAGTTCATCCTAGACGGCGGCTCCTCCATCAACCTGGTACATGTCACGGCTTTAACAAAAACACGCAACATCGACTCCACCGACACGCGGAAAATCCGAGGAATTATTCCTACGACGATCCGCACACTCGGAACGATCGCTCTCCCCATTCGGAAGGCAGACGTCGTCTTTCACGTCTTCGATGGGGAACGGCTATCAAGAGCCGATGGGCTTCTCGGATCACCATTTCTGCACGATCAGCAGGCCGAGATCTCGTATCAACACCGTACGCTCGTCACTGCAAAAGAACCAATTACGCCTATTCCCTTCTCGAACCGGGAGGAAATAGAACCTGTCCTAGACGAATTAGAATCCGTGAAAATACATCTAGAAGGACGTAGCAGAAAACAGATCGCGTTAAAATTGCGCAACACCAACATATACGATGGATATCTGAAGCGCATCGACCTCGGATCACACGTACACATCGGTGAAGCGGTGGTGAAAAACCATGATGGCGTCTGCTTCGCTATCGCCACCAACACTCACACCGATGCGATAGAGCTCAACGTCCCAGCACAGGAACTCGAGCCGTACGTAATCGGATCCGGCCCGCTCTCCGACGGCGACGACGAACAGCTGGCCGCGCGCGACGCATCGGCAAGGCCGCCCCGTGATCGAGTGAGTACGATCTTGCAGACGCTGCACTTTGAGCATTTAAATCATATCGAGCGCCAACACGTGCGCGACATCGTAAAGCGTAATTCGGATCTGTTTCACCTCCCGGGAGATATATTAAAAGGCTCATCGATCGTCGAGCACGAAATTCCCACTACCGACAACAAACCCGTGCACACGAAGCAGTATCGATATCCGGTGATCCACCAAACCGAAATCGAGAACCAGATAAAGGGACTGCTCGATAATAAAATTATCAAGCCATCTCACTCTCCATATAATTCGCCGCTGTGGATAGTTCCGAAAAAGACGGATGCACACGGTAATAAACGGTGGAGAATGGTGATTGACTACCGACAACTTAATGAGAAAACGGTCGGGGATAGCTATCCACTACCTAACATCACCGAAATTCTAGATCGGCTCGGAGGAGCAAAATATTTCTCGGTATTCGATCTAGCCAGCGGGTTTCACCAAATAAAGGTAGCTGAAAAGGATCAACCGAAAACAGCATTCACGACCCCCCGGGGCCATTATGAATTCGCACGGATGCCCTTCGGGTTGAAAAACGCACCGGCAACATTTCAACGACTCATGGACAGTGTTCTGTCGGGACTCACAGGTACAGAATTATTCGTGTACCTCGACGACATAGTGATTTTCTCGACATCTCTCCAAGAACACCGTACCAAGGTCAACCGGCTATTCCAACGGCTGCGAACAAACGGACTGACCCTCCAAGTCGACAAATGCGAATTTTTACGCAAGGAGGTCAACTACCTAGGACACATCCTCAATAAAGATGGAGTCCGGCCTGACGAGAAAAAGCTATCTGCCGTAAGGAAATTTCCGACACCCAAAACACCGAGAAATGTGAGAGAATTTCTCGGCCTTGCGGGTTATTACCGGAAGTTTATCTCTAATTTCTCCGGCAGAGCGAAACCGCTTTCCGATCTTACGAAAAAAACAACGAAATTCGCATGGACCGAACAAGCACAATCCAGCTTCGAAGATCTCCGCGATACCCTATGCACAGCACCCATACTACAATATCCCGACTTTAAGAAGGCGTTCATCCTAACAACAGACGCCTCGGATGTCGCAATAGGAGCTGTGCTGAGTCAGGGAGAGAAGGTAGGTCAAGATCTGCCAGTTCAGTACGCCAGCCGAGTGCTGAACGACGCAGAGAAAAATTACACCACGACGGAAAAGGAATGCCTCGCGATGGTCTACGCGGTGAAATATTTTCGACCATATTTATACGGCCGAAAATTCACCCTCGTAACCGATCATCAGCCGCTCGTTTGGCTCCACTCGGTTAAAGACCCTTCCTCGAGACTCGTCCGCTGGAGACTCCAACTCGAGGAGTACGAATACGACGTCACCTATAAAAAGGGCAAGACGAATCTGAACGCCGACGCACTCTCAAGGAATCCAGCAATAACATTACCAGTGACCCCTCGTGACGACGAGGAGTTCAAGGTCAAAGGTATATTACAGCGGAACCCCGACGAGAGCACCATCGCCAGCCGGATTCGCGACCGGGGCCGAGCGGCTACCACCGCGGCTTACGATGACCCCAGCCTCCAAGAATCACCGAGCGACGAAGAAACCGTCGAAGGGAACGAGCGTCACAGCATCCTCCCGATACCGGACCTCAGCAACGTTAACGAATCTACCGAGGTCACGGCCGACACCACCGCAGAAACCGATACATCGACCCAATCCGACCCTCACGGATATCGGTACGATACATCGCTCGCCATCCAACAGGGCACTAACGCGCTGACCTTGGAAGAGGCGAAGGGACGGCTCAGACGACTATCAGGGAGCTTACCGCCGCCCCGAAAGGTTCCGATGGATACGAGTTCAATACTCGACGACGATTCGTCATGCAGCGACGCGGAAATGACACTGCTGCGACGGGAGATAATTGAAAGGGAGCTCTGCGACAGCCCACAAACATCACAAAGAATTACGGACACCTTCAAGAAATCGCTGACCAAGGATAATGCCCAGACCACGACACAACCCGTCGAAAGGCAAAACTCCAGTCGGATCAGTGGAAACTGCCCTACTCAGCGGCAGGAAATACGAGCATCAACTCGAATATCGATGATGCCAACTCCTACGAAGGGAGAAAAACCTGCGTGCGGTTCGACGCCACGCAGAGTACGATTTTCATTACCGCCTGCCGAGCCTAACAACGAAACAACCAACAACGAGCTACCATCGAAAGGAAAAGAAAACCAACACCCAGCAACCAATGGGCCACCGTTGGTATCGCCACCATCATCATCATCAGCATCGTCATCATCATCAGCATCATCATCATCATCGTCATCATCGGAAGAGGACGAGCTTGGCAACTCCAGCAGCGACCCCGAAGAAGACCATCACACCAATCTATGTCGGATCGAGATAAAACCCGATCAGCTAACAACCGGCCAAGGCACGCTCGTACACTTCATCTCAAAGGACGGTATCATCACGACACCCATAGGGAATCAATTACGCGACCTTGGTTACATCGACGCCGACGATATCATGCGACGATCAAAGGTAGAAGACGCAATAGAGTCACAAAGCAAGAAACAAAAAACCATAAGCCTCACAGCTACCAAAAACTACTTTGATACAATGACCCTCGCCGACCTCGAAACAGCCGCCGAAAACTTAAGACGATCGCTTACAAAACACAACCACCACAAATTGCGTATCGCCGCCAACGGAGATGGACACGACGGCCTGCCAATACCAACGTTCAAACGGATACTCAAGAACGCCCTCTCCGCAATCAGCTGCGAAATAACCATCTGCACCAACGAGATTCAAACACCGCCAGACCCAGAACGCAATACAATCATCAAGGAATGGCACAGCGATCACATCGGAGGCCACAAGGGAGCAAGAAAAACCTACGAGCGACTACGACAGCGATACTACTGGAAGGGCATGAAAAGGGACGTTCAAAACATCGTAAGATGTTGCCATAGCTGCCAGCAACACAAACTGGTTAGAATAAAAACCAGAGAACCAATGGTAATTACCGACACACCTGTGGCAGCATGGGAAAAGATCGCCCTCGACATACTCGGCCCCTTGCCTTTGACGAAACGCGGAAATCGTTTTGTATTAACAACAATCGACTTGCTGACGAAATTCGCTAGGGCTTTCGCTCTACCCGATATGAAGAGTCAAACGATTATCAGAATTCTCGATCGAGAATACTTCACAGTACACGGGACTCCACTGTACATCTTGAGCGACAATGGCAAATGCTTCGTCAGCAGCCGCATGGAGGATTTCCTGAAAGAGAAGAAAATACACCACGTGAAAGCGACAACGTACCATCCCCAAAGCAATGGGACGTTGGAACGCAGTCACCAAGGAATTGCCGACTACGTGAAACACTATCTCAAAAGGGAGGTGGAGTGGGACGACGTCTTACCATACGCCATGCAGTCACACAACGCTGCAGTGCACGAATCAACAGGGTTCACGCCATACGAGATGGCATACGGGAAACTAATGAAGACACCGTCCACCCCACCCCTAAAAGAAGACCTGCCCACGACGACAGAGTATATGACAAACCTCGTGAAACGACTCGACGAGATAGCAGAAGTAGGCGGTAATAACCTGAACAAAAATAAAGAGTCAGCAAAAATCCGCCACGATAAAAGACTAAATGCAGTAACGTACCAACCTGGAGACGCCATTTATGCGCTCCGCGAGCCGAAGCAAGGCAAATTCGACCCCAACTACGTCGGCCCGTATCACATTCTAAAAATCCTAGACGGAAATACTGCCCTAATCGACAAAGGCAATGGAAACACAACGCTGACCCACTTGGACAAGATCAAAACCGCCCACGTAGACGCTAGCAACCCACCGGCGCCAGAACCACCCAAAAAACGCGGCCGACCGCCGAAACCCAAACCAGCATAAGAAAAAAAAAGAAAAAAAAAAAAAAAAAAAAAAAAAAAAAAAAAAAAATATATATACAGTTTTCTAGACATAGCCCCCAGCAAACTACGGAAGCGGATGGTAACCCGATCGGCAAGCACTGCACAGCAGCCGCGGCAATACGGCGGAAGCGAGGACCATGGGTGCCACGTTCCGTCTAAGAAGGGAGGGCTGTTACGGACCGTTCGGCCTGGGAATAAGCAACCAGAGAACTCCGCAACTGCACGTGCCGCCGAATCATCAAATCCGGCAAGGCAATTCGCCTCACCGCGGAAACTTCCATGAGAACTCACCTCGCGATGCCACGCGCCGTGGAGTCAGCTAATTTAACATCGATTCTCACGCTAACCTCATCAAAATCAGAGACATTCGAATCCCAGTGAGCAACCCGACACTTCCTGTCGCCCTCGCGAGACTCCCCCGACGCCCTCGCCCACGGTAACGAGGATCTCGTTCGATCAAATCATAGCCAGTCTTAATTGATACCTCCGTCTTGGCAGACGCATCCACCGGTCGATCGAACTCGTTCCTTAGGGCAAGTACATCTCGCGTACTTAGAGTCTCGCGAGTGTAACATCGAGTTCGGGAAACCCATTAAACCAGTTAAGAACTCTATACGCGAAAGCAAACCTTAGCGGCGCTTCACGTCACTCGAAATATATTTGTACCGCGTCAATTACCTTAGCGGCATTGCGCGTCGGAATATTTCGAGATTAAATATCATTCCTATCCTGTTGAAATATCATTCTTATAAACGAGGCAACGCGTACGAGTCTAACGAGCCGAGACGCAATCCGAGCGCTCGCCTCCTTGCCGACTCTGCGAAACAGCAAGCGTAGTGGCAGCGCTTAGTATACATGTAAGCTGCTACGCTCGTGCTCATATTCGAACAAATAAACAGCTAACAGCCATCTTGCGCCTTCTTATCTCGACGGCCTAGAAGACCGTCGCGACCGACCTTCCCGTCGACTCCAGCCATTCACCACGTCAGCAGGTCGGGGCTATACACAACGATAAACACACACACACACACACGAAAAAGGTGAGGTGCGTTACGCCGCTTTAAAATAGACAGAACCCACAAGTCGGGTCTCCTGACAACTCGACTATAAATAATAATAATAATATATTACGACGGAACCCCGTACATAACATATGATTGTATATCATTTTTATATAATTATATATGAGTATATACAATCATTTTTACTCGGGAATCCGATATGCGACCTTATATAATGCTTCAAGACATTGATTTTGTATTGGAGTAAATTGAAGTTGAGGTAAAGTAACTGCTTTCTCAAACCGAGCTTTTTTACCATGAAACATATCCATGCTGTCTAATGCGTTTCCAGGGTGGACATATTTGAGATGTTCTGAGAACTTTGCAGGCTTCATACTTCCATTGGCAAACATTTTGTCACATAAAACGCACTCTTGTTTTTGTGCTCGATCACGTTCAGTAATGAAAGTAAAACCGTAAGTGACTTAGGAACCGTTATATTTTAGTTTTTTGATATTTTTCAACCAAGCTGTAATAAACAATGTAATTATTGTTATAAGGTAAGTAATTACCCGCGAAACATTAAAATTATGACAATTCTTGTTACATACATAGGTAGGGGAGACCGAGGAGGGTTGTGACAAATTTTGCTTAAAAGAACATATCTCAACAAAGAAACATATGACGATTATGAATCTATGCCTCAATGTAGCTTAATCCTTCCTCTTTTTAAAAGTGTTATCGAAATCAATGAAAGTTATAGGGTTTCTGAGAAAATCCACGAAAACTGAAACTACTCCTTTTGTCACAACTCTCCTACCACCGAGGTAAGTTGTGACTGGTACTAAGGTAAGTTGTGACAGCTGTGTATCTGGACTATATTTGATAGATAAAAATACTTTTATATGTGTTTTAAACAAAATACACGTTTTTTGCATAAAAGTACTCGAATTATTATTTTGCACAAGTGTAGGCAATAGAATAACACATGAATAATATAATAAGTATTAAATCTTATAAAAGTATTTGTGGCAACATTACGAGATCAGTCGTTTTAAAATCAGTCACAAATCTTAATCTAGTCTGATAAACAATTATGACAGACATATTGGAGCTCGCCGCCAGTGCAATCTTCGTGAGACCAGCCTTTGCATTCCAGGCACTGAACCCACTTCTCATTTGATCTGCTACTGACATAGGATTCAAGGCAGCACAAGCAAAAACAATCATTTTCTTTATCTTCTTTGGGATCATGTGCAATTTTTTTATCAGTCTTCTTCTTGGCTTTTTTAGGTTTCTTCTTTTCATCGCTTAAAATACGCTTTTTCACACGTTTTATTTTTCTGTTGGCTTCAATGGCAGCTATTTCATTTTTTGTTGGTGTATCGGTAAGAACAGCAGATTTAATCTTGCGTTTATTTCTCGATTGATTCATTTTCCTCGGCGGAGCTTTTGGCAACGGCCTTACTGATTCTGGCAAGAATGTAGATGTGGAGGCAACGGGTTTATTATTTGGCAAATATGGGTTGCTAGAAAATGTCGTGGCTTGATCTGTGGATATAGTTGGAGTAAAGACTCTTGTCTCATCGTTTTCAACTGGTCTGATCGTTAGATTTGGCGGAAGAACCCTGGTTTCATTGTTTACCACTGTATCAATAATATTTGGAGTAAGGGATCTGTTTTCTACATTGGCCGTTGTTTCTTGAACACTTGACAATTGCTCTGGTTCTGGATTGGGAAAAATACGATCGGTGACTCGACTAGGCAGGAAATCGGCTTCTCCAAATATATCTGTATTAACAGGCCATGTTCCGGTTGCAGCAAAACCAGCACTGATATTCTTTGCAGTGATCGCCACGGCAAATGCTGTTTTTGTTATAGATGCAATATCATAGATATTCATAACTTTCCCCGCATTAGAGCGCATCCAATTATCGCATGCTGTATTGATTGCTTTCTTTAGAGGCCCAAATATAGCACGATCTAACGGTTGCAGCTTATGTGTGCAGTGTGGGGGGAATGTCAGCAAGATAATCCCATTGTCTCTGCAGAATTCAATATTTTTCAGAGCTGTGTGCGAAGCATGGTTGTCCAAGAGCAAAAGAGCTCTTTTATCTTTTGATGGTCTTACGTGATTTTTAAAATGCTCAAGGAAAAAGTGAAAATCATCCTCCTGCATCCAGCCTGATCCGTTAGCTGTTCCTACAGAACCAATTGGGCCATCACGAATGAAGTGGTCTTGGAATCTCTTACGTGGAAATATAAACATAGGCGGTATATAATTGCCTATAGCGTTTCCAGCCAGAGCCAGAGTAACCAAGGTTCCTCTTTCCGCCGATGTCATTGCACTGACTTGTTTTTCTCCACGTCGTGCTATTATTCTATCAGGCTTTTGGACGGTTGTTATTCCTGTCTCATCGACGTTCCAAATGTATTTTGCCCCAAGATTATGTTTGCTTAAAACGCCAGTGTAGTTCTCAAAGAAAGCAGCCACATTAGTTTTATTAAAGCTCGTTGCACGAGCTAGACTTGTGGCTTGTGGCAATCTTAAAGATAAATTATGATGTCGTTGCATAAATAACTTTAGCCACACTTCCCCTGCCTTCTCATTTTGTTCCCATGACGCAGGAATTTTTTTATTATATTTTTTTGCTAACTCAAATGCAATGCTTCTTGTTTCTTTTGTTGTCAGCCCATAATTGGATGCTGCACAGGTCAACAAATAATCGCATAGAATATTTTCTTCCTCTTCGGTAAATACCGTTAGACTAGCATAACCCATGGACGGAGCCACATCAGTTATTTTATCTTGAAAAGCTTGTTTCTTCTTGATATATCTATGCAACGACATGTAGTTGACATTGTACGAGGATGCGGCATTTCGAAGACTTTGACCGCTTAATGTAACTTCTTCAGCTGCCAATTCATAAATGTCGTTACCGGCCATGCCCCTATCAGTCTTTCGGATATACTTATTCGGCATTCTGAAACCCAATAATAGCAATTCAACGTGCAACACCAAATCACATGCCCAAATAAGTTTCTGACAAAAATATTATTTTTTAAGACAGACTCAATTTACCGAATATTTTTTATATGAAGGTTAGGTTGTAAGAATTTACTAAAATAAACGATCATTCATATAAACAGGAAAAAAACATTTCACAAGCATGTAAAATAAGCTAACCAGATAATAATCTTAAATAGGAGAGTTGTGACAACGTGTCACAACTCTCCTAGGTGCCAAGCAATGTGACTTGGTCGGTATAATAATTCGTAGCCTCGAAAAAAGATGCAAACACAGCAAGACAATGCCACGTTTTAAACTTCAAAAACCATATAATGTAAGAAAAAATAACATAACCACGTAAATGTAATATATCACGATATAAATACAATCAAAATTTTGATAAAAAACTTACTTTTCGTATTTTTTTTCATACAGACGTCGTAGTTACGCAAACGCTTATTATGCATTAATGACGCGTACTGCGTTGAGTAACGCATCACTAAGGAAACGTCCGTGCGCTGTTTCCAGCTCGCTAACGGTCATAGGTTCCAAGAAATCGCCTTTGTCACAACTCTCCTCTGTCACAACCCTACTCGGTCTCCCCTACGTGGATTCGGGCACGAAACTGACGTATACAATTAAATTGTGCAAATAATTTTGTTTTGTGTGCGCCGTAGACAATTCGTTACTTTGTTAACAGTAAGATAATATCGCGGCCACTTGTGCCGGCTTACAGTTCGAGGGTCGCGACACTCGGCGAAATTCGGCAGTATTCGGTAGCAGTCGCCGCTGCGTTCGGGTGTGCTGGGCCGCGTCGACGTCGCCCTGTGGGGTTAAGGTTGTTGTGGGGCCAGATCAAAATGGTACAATGGTCCTGATTTTTTTTCTAGATATTCTTTGACCTTCTATTAAACATCCTATACAGTCTGAGAATTATCCACAGTATAGTTTTTTAACAAAAAATTAGGAAAGCTATCGTGTTTTGTATACCTGATACATTGTGCTTATGGAAACGTTCAGATCATTTTGCATTATATTATGTATAACTCTCAAAAAAATGCTACCATAAAGATAAAAAACTAGGTACATCTCGACTGGTTATTTAGCTAACTGACGATAGCTTAAAAACGAGGATTTACAGTACTGTTATAAAATTATTCGTAATTTTAATCACAAAATTACTCGAAAATAAAATATACGAGTATGAGACTATTAAAACATGGCAACAGTGTAGACGACATAAGTGCTATCTGCCTTATCCACATTCGGCGATAATGTACAAAGATTGAGAATACTTATTCGAGAAAAATTATTAAGTATATATATTATTTATTCTTATTCTTGTAATTCGTGATTAAATCGTAATAATTTTTTTTATCAATAAATATACCATAATAGTCCTGTTCTCAATAAGTTTCTTTCATAATAAATGTGGAGATCACGATGAGTTTTTAACTCTTTACATAAGATACGTTAATAATTGAAATGAAATTTTAGTAAATTTGTTATAATAACGAAACATAACAATGAAAAATTTAGAAAACATGCTTTTCTCAATAGTTTTTTTAATAATAAATGTGGAGATCACGATAAGTTGAGCACATCGCTTATTATAAAAAGCTTCAGTACACACTGTTCCTTTCCAACGGAAGAACTTTTTATCCGGACCGATATTCATTTTTACGATTTTGACATGTGTGACAGGTTTTAAGGTTATACAGCGAGCGCCTATGTCCCAAGTTTCTCGACACTGCTACCAACTTGAGCATTATCATATGCTCTGAAATACAACGTTGCCATATCGTCTCACGTTATTTGAATGATAAACAATTATTAAAAAATGTTGTTATACACTAATCAAATATGTCTGATAATTATCGATTAAAAAATTATGCATATTTTTATAACTAGGTATGCAAAAATTGTCCCAAAACGTGTATTTAACACTACGATTGTTTTACGGTACAATGTTGGTAATTGTCAATCGGCTCCATACATTAGCATAGGACGCTCCCCTCGTACTTCACCCCCGATAGCTAGACCCCACAACAACATTAAAGGCCATTACATACGATTCCCCTTAACACGTAATACGTAAACCGTAAGGAAATCCTCCAATCAGAGTCGATTATCCCCTTCTATATTTTTTCAGACAAGACGTAAGCCGTAGCGATGAAAAATTCCGTAAGAATGAAATTCTTACGTTTATACGCCGTTTACGTATACTAATTGCAGATTTTGAGGTTGTATAGTGTTTTAAATGAGCAATCACAATAGATACTGCTTGTTAAATACTATGTTTGCCTATTTATTTGAAGAGAATTCAAATGAAATAATCGACAATGATACGATTAAATCAACCGACGAATTGCTCATTAACTTTGTGAGAGGTTATCCTCATCTGTATAATCATCAAGATAAAAATGTCAGGGAGCATTTAATGAAAGAGAATTCGCGAAAGGAAATCGAGTCAGTCATGAAAATATCCGGCAAGATTAATAAAATTAATACGATGAATTGGAACAATTAATGACACATAATTTGATGTTTTGAAAATATATATGGTAGTTTCAGAGTGTCAAGCACAATGGATTAAATTACGTGACAAATTTGATAGAGAAAAACGATAAAAGGAAATAGAAACAAGAAGTGGTAGTGAAGCTAGTCATCGTAACACATTCGTCCTGTATGAAAATATGCTGTTTTTAGAAAATCACGGTAAAAGTTTTATTCTATCTAATATTATGTTTTTCATTTTTCATAATATTCGGTTATTTAACATGATTTTTCTTTTCCGATCGTATACTAACGTGTCGAAGCGTCCTAAGTTGGCATTTGATACCGAGAGGAATTCAATCATTGAATCGGAGTTGTTCATATCTGTTTTAAATGAAAATAGCGAGCTATCACCAATGTCGACTACTTTATTTGATGAGGATAATGTTTCTTTGACGACTCCAAATGTAATTACATATGAAAAGACTTCTTTACGTTCGCTCGCTTCTCAATCTTCATCTGTACAAATTATGCAAAAGTCTGCTTTGGAATGGAAATATTCCAATCTTTCGATAAGATCAACACTCTCTCCAGCACCTCTACAAAGTGGATCACGATCAACACCCTCTCCACCTCCAGCACCACTACAAAGTGGATCACGGTCAACACTATCTCCAGCACCTCTACAAAGTGGATCACGATCAACACCATCTGCAGCACCTCTACAAAGTGGATCACGATCGGCACCATCTCCAGCACCTGCACCACGAGAATATACATCAAACATCAAGTAAACCAAAGACTTGAATAAGATGCAAGAATCTTTTCTTAATTTGACTCAGATTATGCAGCAACGTTACATGGAACCATATGAATCAAGATCTACAAGCACTGCTGATAATTCATCTGCTTCATAGTATAATACTAATAGTTGGAGAGTTAGAAGCCTTACCAGAAGGTGAAAAAAGAAGTAGGAAGCAAAGAATGTTACAAATTTTATATGAGTCTTATAACGCTTGATTATAAGGAAGAAATATATTAAAGAATATTTAATACAGTATTTTACACAAATTATCTCTAATTACTTATAAATAATTCCTTGTCTATTATAAAATTTACAATTTTACAAGGAAAGTTATTAATATTTTGAATTAATTTTCAGGAAGATCTATTTCGTTAAAACCTGTGCGAGCGTATGCATATTGCCATGTCACTTCACCTTCAGAAGTCAAAAAATAATTTTTTAACATATCTCGTTGACTGTACGCTTCGGTTCTTGTTCGATGCGCGCTTGATGGTATCAGATTTTGAATTCCTGCAGTATTCTTTTTCGCCATTCTCCAGGAATAACATTACCATTGTCCAATTCCGTATCTACGTAATTACTCGGACAGTATGTTCTATGGGTTGTTTGCATTTGTTTGTTTTCTATCATAAGGAAGTTATGGAGACAGACACAAGCCATAATAATTTTGTCCGCATTATCAGGATGTAAGGAGATTGGATGAGTGAAGATTCTCCAACGTGCTGCAAGAATACCAAAAGTATTCTCAATAGTCCTTCTAGCCCGCGAGAGTCGATAGTTCAAAATTGCTTTGTCCTCGGATAAATTTCGACCAGAATATGGTCTCATTAGGTTTTTTCTCAATTGGAATGCTTCGATTGGAAATTGGAATGGAAAAACATGGTGTCTCTGAATTGTTTCCAGGAAATCTTGTGTTTTCTAGTAAGTTGAGTTCTCCATCAAACAGAGCTTGTCCAAATTCGGATTGGGAAGAACACCAGCGTCGTTGTTGCTTCCATAAGCTCCAACGTCTACAAGTGTAAACTTGTATTCATGGTCGCCGGCTGCCATCAGCACCGTGCTCAGTATTTTCTTGCAATTGTAATATAAGGTTCCTGAATTGGGGGGTGCGTTAATTTGCACATGTCTGCCATCTATGACTCCCACACAATTCGGGAAGTTCCAGTTTATCCAAAAACCATTGCAAATTTTGATCCACTTTTCTTTCATTGGCTTTCGCAGATATAAAGTTTTCAGTATATTTATTAATACACCGTAAGTTTCTTTCACCACCTTATAAACCGTTGATTCACCAACGAGGTAAGCTAATGCAATTGACAGTGGCAAACCTCCAGTGGTAAGGTATCTGTAGCTTAAAAACTATCCGTTTAATGTGTACATTTATTTATAAATAAAATATTGCACGTACCTCTGGTTGTAAAGCTCTCCAATTTCTTTTCATCAAATGTGGGCTTATTTTATCGAGTAAATTGTTAAAAAGCGGTAATGTCATTCGGGTGTAACGAAAAAACATAACTGAATCCAATTTCATTTCTTGCAGCAAGTTTATATAATCTCCTTGCTTATTACGTTGGCAGTTAATGGGACGGACCCACCACCTTCTCTTAGCCCACTTGTTTGATTTCTCACGGTGACGGAACAATAAAACTAATAATGAGACCGGCACCCAGAACTAAAAGTCCCAGTAACATTGTTTCTCCATCATCCATAATTCAGGAAAAGTACTCTACAATTTTTTTTCTTTAATTATCCTGCATATAATTTTGCACAACCTAAAAGACGAAATCAAATGGTTTTCTTTTTAGAATTTCTTTGTAATAATAAATAAATATTATTTTACTAAGATTTTCTCATTTAAAGGGACCTTTCGCAATAAAAAAAAAACATAAATATAAAAATCATTTTATAGTAAAAATATATAAATACAGATAGAGTTTATATAGTAATTTACATTACAATAGAACGTAAGTACCATACAAAAACGAAGATATAGTAAGCAGCACTTGACACTATGCAATCTTTCTCCAATGATGATGATGATGATGACTGTGGACTGGTTGAAGCTTACGGTTTACAGCAATCGTGTGTGATGGCGGTTACGTACTACGGCTTACGGTTTACGTATTACGTAGATTTGTGTGTAAAGGCCTTAAGCGCCCGGTAAACGATCAAATAATTTGACAAACTTTACGTGTTTGACAAATAACTTGATAGTCCGCGGCTATGTTTAACGCGTTTGATAAACAAATCCAGGTTCCACGATGTTTAAGAGAATTTTTGATGGACAGCTTATTTGTCATGCACATTTGAACGTGTGCCGTCGTGTTTGTCCACAAACGTGCCACTTTTGTCTGAACTGTTGTCGGTATCACAATTTACTGTAGCAAAGTTGCACACAATATTCTTCGCGGGATTTCGGTCAGAGAAAAGGATTTTTTACTACAATTTATATCTTTGTACAGAGATCTACCGCAGTTATGGAACGTTAAATCCAAGAGCTATAAGGACAAAAACCAAAGAGATCTTGGTGTAAAAAAATGATAGAGATATTGATAATCTGACGTCCAGCAATAAATTAAGATTATCTGAAGACAAAAATAAATATTCTGCGTACGACATTTGATCGTGAGAACAACAAAGTGAAGAAATCGAGGCTATCTGGCTCCTCCTCAGATGATCTCTATTTGTCTACATTATGGTATTATAATATAAGGAAATGCAATTTTTAGAAGATCAGCTTGAACAGGAACCGGGTATTAGCACAATTGAGAGTGAGATAAGTGTAGTGGTCCATTTTTATTCACGTATACGCTTTTTTATTAATGGTTTTATTACATTGTAACAATATTGAGATATCTACTACTTATGCAAAGGTTCTAAATAAATTATTGCAAGCACTTGTTTTACCACGCAACCGCTCCAACTGTACTATTATAAAATATGGGCAAAAATCATCTCAAACTTCTTTTGCTCGCAACACAGTATTCCCTGCCCGACTTCGTTGCATTTGCAACGAATTGTTTGGCTCATTTCTCCATGAACCTGCTTCAATAGTGTCGGTAGCATAATCTTCTATATCGACCTCCCCATGACGAATATATGTGTTTCGTTTCATTAGTAAATTGTGCAAATGATACCACGCCATCACGATGATTTTTGCTTTATTGGGTGCTAGATTTACAGGCTTCTTAAAAATCTTAAACCGTAATGTGAGAATATCAAAAGCATTTTCGATTATTCGACGCGCACGGGACAAGCGATAATTCGACTGTCTTCGGTCATCATTCAGCACATTTTTGTTGTAGGGTTTCATGAAATTTCGAAGTAACTGAAATGCCTCATCCTTTACAAAAACATAAGTATTTTTCTTTTCTGAATTTGGTAATTCTTCAGGCTGTGGAATTCGCAACTCATTATTTTCGAACAGCTTCCAAAACATTCCGTTTTTTATCACCCCTCCAACAGATATTCTGCCATTAGCCCCAATATCAACCATAATAAATTCATAGTTTGCATTGGCTATGGTCATAAGCACTGTGCTGTACGTCCCTTTGCAGTTAGAGTAATTAGAACCGGTATTCACAGATTTTTATATTGTCACATGCTTTCCGTCCACAGCTTCTATACAGTTAAACAAATTACATCTGTCTCCAAATTCTCTAGCTACATTTATCCAACCTTCTTCTGTTTTGGGTAGCTGGAACAGGTATTACATGCACCTGTTGAATGATAGTATAATTTATAACCAAAAACGTTTATACGTTATAAAACATGATTCGTATTTTTACAGGACTGTTTACAGGATTTACAGGAATTTTCAACACACTCACAGCCATCGAAAAGTTCAGCATCGCATGAATTATCACCACAATCAGGAACATCCACACAACCATTGAAGATAAGGAAGTGCAACAATTTGCTGAATGATTTAATGTTATTAGCACGTATTACATATTGCTAAGCAACATTTTAAGACACCAGAAACAGAATTTCAAATAATGGGGATGAACTGGGCTTTCAAATTAGAACGCATGCATCGAGATCAACGAATATTTGTAGAAAGGTTTATTAATGACATTTTATTCGAAGACGAATATGGCAATCTTAATAGAAATTCTTTAACGATTAATTCCGCTTCGGCTAGTCCGAGCTCGGCGTTCTCTGCATCATATGCCCGATACACGCTGTCACCGATTCCGCGCTCACCATCATCCATATCAAACTCTCCATCACCCATACCGCACACTGCATCGTATACATTACACATTCCTTCTCCACGAGCACAGGAAAACAGTCTTTCTGATGAAACTTAACAAGAGATAGAAGTCAATTCCGCAGCAAAATATTTGCAATCTTTTTATGGTCTTTAATCATAATTTTAAGTGTCCTTTGATTGTAATCAATATTTTGAATAAATATTAATTGGATATTGCTTTTCAATACTTTATTTATAACTGTACATGTTTTCACAATAATGTTGCTCAGTATACGAGATGGAATGCAGGATTGAAATTTCAAATCCTCACATCGGCTCCACTTGCTAAAAACTTTAAAGTTATCGATAGCCTTTGAGAACCTGGTATCGATTTTCACATAACAGTATTCTGTTTTTTGTTGTGCCGCACGATTATCGTACTGCACTAATTTTTTGGGATATTCTAATGAAGGGTTGGAACCCAAATGAAACGTAGAAGTAAAAAGTATCGAGATTTATTGAAGTTATACAGAGAGAAAGGAAAGACGGATTTGTTACGCAAATCCGTCGTACCGCACGTACAGGTTTAAGTTTAGATTCAGACTGACTTAATGTTGGCTTGCTACTTCTTTTATAATGATATAAGTGGAGCAGCTTAGTCAACATTGTTTCGTTGTTTTGTGCTCCAAATCTGGTTTACTTTATTTCCCAGATTTGGAGGTTATTTTTCAAAGTCATTTTTATTCGGAATTCGGCTGAGTCGGCGTTCGCGCGGCCTCTGATCGAACTCGATTTTATTGCGCAATGCCGAGTCAGCGGAATGTTTGCGTGTACTCATTATATGTACTCGTTATATGTACTACTTATTATCGGGTCACAACATCCCTCCCCCCTAAAAGGAAAAGAAAATTCTTTATTTTATTTTCGCTCGTCTCCGGCGAGCTAAGTTTGCGTTTTTCGCTTAAAGTAGGTATATATGGCGTATCCAGTCAGGACGAGTAGAGATATGGTCCCCAGGGAGTACTGGCCGATTGTGTGGTACAGGTGTACCGGTGTAGGCTGACTCTGGTCCAGGTCCTTATTTATTTTCCTGATGCGAGCACCGAGTTGGTTCAGCTCGTCGGGATTGCTTACAACTCTTTCCAGAGTTACTCCCTCGCAGAAGTCTACTACCTGCGGTATTGCTGCTTCTTCGTCCGCCGTGAGCGTTAAATTGTGTGCAGGCAAGTAGCTATTATCGCGTACTAGTTGCATCTTGCTCCTTGATGCCTTGATTTTGAAATTCCTCGTGCTGGCGGTGCATCGTGCACTGAGTGTAAGAGTTCCTGTTCC
The DNA here is from genome assembly GCA_964017225.1 of Netelia inedita. NCBI lineage: Eukaryota > Metazoa > Arthropoda > Insecta > Hymenoptera > Ichneumonidae > Netelia > Netelia inedita. Next base: position 25,637,014 of record OZ024920.1, read on the forward strand.
CCGGAGCACTACTGGTTTTGACGGTTCGTCATCACACGTAATACTCATGACCTCGTCATGCGGTGCTGCATACAGCCATTGTCCTAGTTGTTGTAGGTTGATGACGAGAATGTCCTTCAAGGTGATGTCTCGTTTTGGGCACTGGTGTCCTGAGGCCAATGTTCCTCGGTGAACATGAGTACGCCACAAGGCGCATTTTCGGTGATGTCCAGGGAAGGGTACCTGTTGCGGCAAAAGTATCGATTCCTTTCCTCCTTACACGTCTTCAGTTCCAGCCAGGTCAATCGCAGGTAATTTCCGTTTCCCCTATCCACTATAACAGGATTTTCAGTTGTCTCAAAATAGAAGAATGTATCGTTTACTCCTTTGGCGGGAAGGGGGTACATACGATTTATGGTGAATTCCGACTGCTCTATTAGCGGTATTTCGAGTAGCAATGTTATTATTTCGCCTTTTCGGTAGGCTTTTGTTGTTGCCAGGCGCAATATTTCCGCTCCGTTTTCCCTCGTAACAGGTCGCGGAAAGCTGTGTCTTCTTGGTAGGTGCGGTAGTGCTTCGGTCAAATACTGCGTCAATCGCTGTGGCGTGACGAGGGCGGGACTCACGGTCCCTGCCGTAACGCTGGCGAATAGGTCAACTACATCCTTTATTTCCCTTAGAAATGTTTCCACATAATTGTCCATGAGGGCCAAGCTTTCGTCGAAATGTTGCCTATTTCGTAATGTTCCGGTTTTGTTATTCAGATATGTATCTACTGAACGCACCATGTTGTATAGCTTGCCAAAATTTCGGTTAGCTGCGTGAGACGACCGATTGAATATTTCCAGCGTCGTTTCCACGACCTGGAGTTGTTTCTTCATCCCTTCTCTAAGGGATTCTTCTGATCCACGGATAGCGGTGATCTCCGCATCTAAACGTTCTCCATCTGCTGCATCCAGATTTCCGGTAATCGATTTCAAGACCGAACCTAGTCCGTCGATGAGTCCGCGTCGTCTACGTGAGCGAGCGATATTGTCTAGCATCTCTCCACAATGACTGTCGGGTCCTATGGCCATTTCACATTTCCTTCGAAATTCAGTGAGGAAATGAGAGACCTGTGCTTCCAAATGGACCAGATGCGTCAAGTCGATCTGTGCCGCGAGCGTCCATACGTCCGTGCAGAGATACAATGTCCCGATTTGTTCGTAGTAGATTCCTGGGGCGTGCTTGAACTCTCTTACCTCGTACGGTGTACTCGAGTCAATGGCCAGCTTACTCATCATTGTTACCCTGTAACAGTGTGGTCGGAATTTCACGTGCTGGCATGTTGTGGGAGTTTGCGTTTTTTTCTGTTTTCTGGACGGGGGAGAAAGGCGGGTGTACAATATATCGACGGTTGAAAGGCGACTTGACTCAAGCGCCATTTACATCATTTTACAGGAGAGCGATTTAAAGATTTTTTTTAGGAAAAAAATTTTTTTTGGAAAATGTATTAATTAAATTGAGTTAGACCAGCCAAATCATAAAACTATGAAATATCATCTTTTTGTTAATGATACCATTATTTACTACAGTCACTTTTTAACCGAGTTAGGTGTCAGTTAAGCCATTTTGCACTATTTTCTGATTGAGGCAAAATGATTTAAAACACGGGAGATCAATAATAAAATAAGGGAAAAAAGATTTAAGCGCCACAATATATAATAAATGGTTTAGGGCGAAATAACGTAAACTACAAAGTGGTTCGTCGAGGAAAGAAGTAAAAAGATTTATACTCAAAATGCATAAAATGTTGAGTGAGGCAGACCAATTAAAAAGCCAAAGCAAACCTTTTTAGTAAAAGGAAAAATGATTTATAACGTTTATCTTTAAAAATAGACGGTTCATGGACACTATTTACTTGAGGAATTTTTATCTTTGAGCTTTCCTTCTCCTTCTCTTATAAAAATGAAAGAATGTTTGTTTGTCCCGTATGCGATGACATGACATCCATGACATTTATCCGATTGCGATAAAAATTTGTTAAGTTGTGCGCACGCCCGCGAAGGTTTCCGAAATAAAACCATTTTATATAAACAAACAAACACATACGGGATAAACAAACAAATAAATACTTATGTGTATATTATAATATTATATATAGTTTTATAATATCTGACGACCGAATCGCTCGACCAAAGGACTGTGCTTTATTTAACTTTTCGTTTTGGTGGTATAATTGAAATTACAGCGAATGTCAAATCAATTATTGCCACCAAAACGGCATTGCAATACATGCCGGGTACATCTGGTAAGAAATAAATAGTAATAACTATTATTTTAACAATCAATATATGTTTTTTATTTGTAGTTATTTAACAACACATATAATATATCTACTTGTAACGTATCATTCCTCTTTACATTAAATTTTCCTCTTCTGAGCTATCCTCTATATCGGTATCTATTAACATATCTCTTCCATTTCCACGTGGTAAGTTTAAATATTCGTGATGAAAAACTTTAGGAATGACTCCAGTCTCACAAAGTTTCTTTAAATCATTGTACTTAGTTTTCGTGATAGGTAAATTCATCGTGTACAATTTTTGACCTATAACTTTTTGTTTGGCTAAGACTGGTATAAACTCCTCTTTAGCTTCATGTTTCATGGTGTATTTGACCGCTATATTCTGTGGGGCTGATTTTTTGAACGTAACCGTTCGAATTTTTCGGATTTTACCTGTTAGGTTTCCCTTAAAATATTTATTAGATATTTCTTCAAAATTTTTAAAATCTGCGGGCGTCAGCCATTCTACGTGGTAAGGTGAAAGCTCTTTTCGAGCTACTTGGCATATTGTCAACCATTGGGAGGGAGCCCAAACTGTAGTGTTTCTAACGCAGTTTTCAATAACTGAGTGCATGCTGTCAACACTCATCTCAGTGTGACCTGGAAGCAAGTAGTTTAGTTGGATGGACTCAATATTTTTCGCTCTCGATAGCGTATCATGCACTGCAGCTATCACGATCTTGTTTTTATTTTGACCTGGACATGAGTCTGAGTAGAGGATCAAATGTTTAACTGTACCACGGGAATCCACTATAGAAATATATTTTTCTATGATAGTGGCTACTTCGTTGCCGCCTCGTCTGCCGTCTGACTCTCCCCAGAGGAAACAATATCCCTCTCTTGTGATGTTTTCATAAAAACAAAGATTGTAAACCGCATATTTTCTGGTGTAGAAGAGAAGAATACTGTTTCCGTGAGGAGTGTTCAAAACTTTTTGTAAATCGAATGAAGCACTTAAAATAGAAGGATTTTCTTTTCCTAATAGTCTGTGAAAATTTAATCTAGATTTGGAAGCTTCTTTCTCATCTAAATGTTCTTTCTCTTCTTCTCGGAAACTACTCGGATCTGAAGCAAAACGTAGGCATTTAATACACTTATCCTTTTTTGGTACGTGAAAGCCAATATTGAACTGTGTATTAAAAATATCTCGAAAAATCTTCTCGCTAACTACCTCTAAAGATTGACTAGTATAATCTTGTTTGTAGATGCGATATACATTTTTTAAGTTTTTTAATTCGATGGGCAGATACAGTCGTGTGGAATCTTGCCTGCAATAGTGAGATGGAAGAGCTGGTAGGTTTTTGATGAATTTCATTACCGTCTCGCGTGTGGCATCAGTTGTCTTATTAGCCGGGATCGTTTTCCCTCTTCCATCTTCTTTTGCTAGCCCATAGTGCGAATTCGACACTGTGTAATAAACGTACTTCTGACTTATGTCAAGTGTTCTCAAAATGAATTTAAGGCAAACTTGTCGGCGGCCTTCTCCTTCGTTGATGAAATATTCAAAAGTATTTGCTCGATATCCTGAATCTTTCGCTCGCTTTCTTTTCGGTTCTCGCTTATTGCTCAATGCTACTAGCCAATCCCTTCGTTTTTCTGAAGTCAAGCCCCAAAAGTACTCAAATAGGTTCTTTCTTTTTTCATCAGAAATATCTTCGCACTTATGGCCGCATTTCTTCCCAGTACAAGGATTCTCATGCATCCGTTTTTCCGATACTACGGTTCCACCTTTTTTCATATATTTTTTGCCTTTTTGTCGCAATACTTTTTCTTGTAATCTTCTGTTAATCTTTTTTTTCCTTAACCCTTCGTCTCGAACTTTACTATCTACTGGTCCTTTTTCTTTTTTTGACTTCTTGCGCTTCTTTTTCGTTTGTTCTTCACTCAACGAAGTTTCTTCATCGGAATCTTTCCATGATGTTGAGTCCCAGACAAAGTCCTCTTCTTCTGAAAGAAATTCGACGTAATTGCTTTTCGAACTTGAATGTTTTTTTCGTCGCTCTTTTTGGTTATTGACTGCATCGGGTAAAATTATTTCTATCCTTTCGCCTTCTAATGATTGTCGAAATATTTCCATTTGTTCATCGGGAATGATATCTGTTATTGGTGGCTGAATTTCATAACTTTGTTCTCGACTCAATCCACTTATCTCAATCTGTTCTATATCGAACAAGTTTTCTTTTTCTTCACCCTAAAATACAAATAAAATAAGTAAGTCTATTTATTTCATAATAAATATATAATTCATGAATATCACTCACAAAAGTTACAATACGAAAAAAGACCATTTATTGCACTGATTCACAATAACATGGTAACAAAATGTACCTGTTCCTCCGGCGCCAGGACAACTTTTGTTTTATCAACCTTCGATTGTAACGTTTTCCCTTTCATCATTTCATCATCGTCCTGTAACAAGAAAGCGCAATTATGTCCCTAGTACAATCTTATTATTAAACACTTGTTTCTCTACTTAGATAGGTAAATTTCCTTGAATATTATTAATATGTACTAACTTCGTTCTTAGCATCGACCGTAGAAGCATGTACTTCCGCAACTGTGATGAGCAGATTTGTTTTTTCGTGCTTTCCTATTTTTATCTAAAACGAGATATTCACATTGAAGGTGTAAGTATTTATTTTTTGTAAGGTAGAATATTGTAATATTTTCAACTGTCTAATAATAATGAAAGTAAATTCGTAAGTTTATTGTATGGCTCAATCGATCAAAGACTAACAAAGTATTTATGACCCTATGTAAACACAATTACGTATACCTACCTAAAATGACTAACAACTCAACATTAAAACTTTTGCATTTCATAAGTATTGGTAGGATAAGGTACTTACATTTGAAGGAAATGTTTGAGTATTTCCTCCGTTGGGATTTTGTAGAGTTTGCAATTTATCGAGGTCTTCCTTTTTCTTCCATTGTACGTCAGTTGCGGCACACGTATTTACTATATTTTTTAAACATTTGCTGCTTTGATTGTCCATTATTGTAACATACTTTTCTGTAATAACAATTCATCTTATCATAACACACATACGTTATAACGTACTACATAATATACTTAAGGCAGTCATCGCACGTGAAGGCTCTTTTTGCGCTTTTTTAAAAGAATTAAATAAACATAAAACTGCGAACTTTTCTCCACATATTTATTAATATTTTGAGCACACTTTACAATTTTTTAAGACCGAAATCGTCTCTCATTTCTGAAGTACGTTTTTGTCGAAACTGTATTTTTCAGATTGGCTTCCATGATAACTCGGAAACTATTTAAGCGATTTTGCCCAAATTTGTATGGTATATTCAGTACATCTATAGTTAAAACTGGATCTAGAATATTTGTGATTTGTGTGAAATTGAATTGTTGACACGGTGTTAAAAATTGGATTCCAAGTATCGTCACTTTTTTCCTACTTTCCGAGCTTTAAAAAAAACTATGGCAGATATCATAAATATTATAGATCCAGTTTGAACTATACATGTGCTGAATATACCATACAAATTTGAGCAAAATCGATTAAATAGTTTCCGAGTTATCATGGAAGTCAATTTGAAAAATACAGTTTCGGGAAAAACACGTACTTCAGCAATGAGCGACGATTTTGATTTGCAAAACTTGTACAGTATACTCAAATCATTAATAAATATGTGTTCAAAAGTTCGCAGTTGTATGTTTACTTAATTCCCATAAAAAAGTGTAAAGAAAGAGCCTTCACATGAGATGACTGCCTTAATACATAACTGTACTTATACTCTTCTGCATATTATTTTGTGTAATTAACTAAGTATAATAACCAACTAGTAATAAATAAAAATACACTTACGTTTTGTCACCGATTACAATGTATGCGCACTGAACTGACACAATCGGCAAATTCGAAAACTCGTTGCGAACTGAAGCGGCATCCTACGCGAGCAAAGTCAACGCGAACGTGGCGCGGCGGTCCCGCTCACGCAGATCAGAATAGCCGCGTCGCCCCGCGTTCGCGTTGCAAGGGGGCTCAAGCGACATTGTTCCTTATAGTAATTGTTGGGATTGAAAAGGAATTCGACGCCAGTAGAATGAAAATATCTTTAATTTAACAATGAAATCTTGAACTACAGAAAAAGGACAGTGTGTGCGCTGCAATGTTTCGTAGAGAACTGAACTCTTTCTCGTTGCGACTCGGCTCGGTTGCCGAAGTCGACCGCTCGTCCGAGAGCGTCGCTCGCGTAGCTTTAACGCGCGCTATATCTATATTTCTAGGCCCGCAATTCAATCGCAGACATGCCGCCCACCAAATTAGCATCGCTAATTTTTTCCTTCAGCATTTGCTGACGAGAGGGGCAACTTGCATAATTTCGCAATCGCTCGCTTCAAATTTCCGTTGTCGGTTCGAACGGAAACAACTCGTACGAGGCCATCTTGGCCTGGATGCAGCTCTGATACGCGTCCCAGCTTCCATCGCAGAGGCGGCAGATTCTCATCCCGGAGCAAAACCAAATCACCGATCTTTAGATTTTCTTGCTCCCTTTTCCATTTAGTTTTCCCTTGCAAACTGGTGAGGTACTCGGCCGCCCACCGTTTCCAAAAATCTTGCAACACTCGCTGTGCGAGCTGCCAGCGATCCAACCGATTAAGTGTAACGTCTGCCAAGTCGATGTCTTCGAGGCTAGTCAACGGTCCTCCCACCAAGAAATGTGCGGGTGTAAGAGGCTGAAGGTCCGATGGATCGTCGGACAAGGCCGCGATTGGCCGGGAATTCAGGCAAGATTCTACCTGCACGAGCACCGTGGATAATTCTTCGAAGGTGAACAAGACGTTGCCCATTACACGCTTCAAGTGATATTTGCAGGACTTCACACCCGCCTCCCACAATCCGCCCATGTGGGGAGAGCGAGGGGGAATGAATTTCCAGTCGATTCCCTCGTTGACCAGAACATCGCCGAGGTTGTTCTCGATTTGCGCCTTGAGAAATTGTCGAATCTCGTACAATTCGTTCTTCGCTCCGACAAAATTAGTGGCATTGTCGCTGTAAATTCGCTGTGGTCGTCCGCGCCGTCCAATGAATCGTCGAAGTGTTGCGAGGAAGGCTGCCGATGTGAGTTCGCTCGTAGCCTCCAAGTGCACGGCTTTCGTCGCCAAACAAACGAATAAAGCGACGTAGGACTTGTTGGTTTTGCGTCCTCGCCCCTTGTTTACGAGCGTGACGATTGGACCGGCGAAGTCAATGCCGGTGACGGAGAAAGGACGACTCGGACGAACTCGGTCACTCGGCAATGGTCCCATCTGTTGTTTCCGTTCTTGCGGATTGTTTCTGGCGCAGAACATGCAATCTCGGCAAACTTGTCTCGCCAAATCGCGCCCTCTGAGAGGCCAATATTTCTGCTTTATATTGGGCAGTAGGAGCTGCTGGCCAGCATGCAGCAAACGGCGATGCTCTCTCTCGAACAATAATTTCGAGAGTCGCGTTCCTGCTGGCAAAATCATCGGATGCTTGCGTTCGAATTTCCACGACGAGTATTGCAGTCGTCCGCCCACCCTGAGCACTCCGCGATCATCCAGGAACGGTTGCAGTTGCAAAATCTTGCTGGACGGTTTCAAGTCTCGATTCTTCTTGAGGTCGGTTATCTCGTCGCGAAAATCTTTACCTTGGACGTGTTGCACCAGTCGAATGTGCGCTTCTTGTATTTCGGAGACCGACAAAGTTGACAGCTTGCGCTCGGCGCGAGGATTCTTGACATTCCTCACGAACCGCAAGCAATAGGCGAGAACGCGTTCGATTTTTGTCAACGACGAGAACTTGGCGACTATTTGATCCAACAGCGAATTGTCGTCCTTGACGAGAGCACATGCTTGAAACTTCTTACGTTCTTCCGCTTAGAGCTTCCCCAAAATTTCGTCCATCGGCTGGGTTTCTTAAGAATGCGAGTCGTTTGATATCGGTGAGTCTCCGTCTAGCAACCACCTCGGGCCGAACCACCATAATTTTGATTCCTTGAGCTGTTGCGGGGTTGTGCCGCGAGAAATTAAATCGGCAGGGTTCTCCGCGCCCCTGACGTGACTCCAATGTTCCGCGGGGAGCACTTCGACGATTTCGTTCACTCGGTTGGCCACGAACGGCTTCCATCGCGATACGTCGCCGCGTATCCACCAGAGTGCAACCTGTGAGTCAGACCATGCCTGGACGCCATCGATGTTTATCCGTAGTTCTCGTCGGACGTTGGCCATGAGATGCGCTAACAAAACCGCGCTGCACAACTCCAACCGCGGAATTGTCGTCGGCTTGATGGGGGCTACTCGCGACTTGGAGCACAGCAGCCTCGATGAAGTATTTCCGGTCTCGTCTTTGGGCTGGACGTAGATGCACGCCCCGTATGCGACCTCGGAGGCGTCGCAAAACCCTTGGAAATAGATTTTCGTAGCGTCTTGGTATGGAATAACGCGCCTAGGGATCGACAGCGTTTTAATCTCGTTCAACTCGCTTCGGAACTTCTCTCATTTCTCGATGAATGTTGGTGGCAGAGGCTCGTCCCAGCTTCGATCTGAGCGCCAGGTTTCCTGCATTATTAATTTTGCCATTGTGATTATAGGGCCAATCAGACCGAGCGGGTCGAAAAGCTTGCTGATTGCAGACAAAACTTCGCGTTTCGTGATAGCTGGCTTCGTTTCTTGGACGCAGAATTGAATATCGTCGTCGATCGGTCTCCATTCGAGCCCGAGCGTTTTGATTACATCATTCTCGTCGATGCTAAGCTTCGATGTGTCTTCCTTGAGGTGCGACGGTATTTGCCGCAGAGCTTCGTGACGAACAGAGCACCATTTGTGCGCGTGGAAGCCGCCTCCTCTCAGTACGGTCGTGATTTGCTCGAGTAGCGTGGCAGCGCTCTCAACGTCGGATGCGCCGGCGAAAATATCGTCTACGTAAGTTTGTTCAAGTATGACTCGTGACGCTGTCGGAAATTCAGTTTGCGCTTCCTCCGCTAACTTAAGAATGCATCGAATGGCTAAATATGCGGAGCTAGCCTGGCCGTAGGTTACAGTGTTTAATCGAAAGTCTTGGACCGGCTCGTCGGTGGAGAAACGCCACAATATTCGTTGACAATCGCGATCGTCGGGGTGCACGAGCACCTGTCGGTACATTTGACGAATATCGCCGGTTAACGCAACATTATAAATTCGAAATCGCATTACTACATCGAACAAACTGCTTTGCATTGTCGGTCCTACCCGCAGGACATTATTGAGTGATTTTCCTGAACTGGTCTTGCTCGACGCGTCGAAGACCGCGCGCAGCTTCATGCTGGTGCTCGCGCATGAATTCTACGTATCTTTCGTGCAATATTTTGTTGCCCTTGAAACGGCGCTCGAGCTGTGTCAAACGTTTATTTGCTGTTTCTCGCGATTCGCCTAGAACGTCGGGATTTTCGATAAATGGAAGACGAACAATAAAACGACCAGTTTTGTCGCGCGTCGTTGTTCGTTCGAAAAACTCGTCGCTTACACGCGCCTCCTCGGATGGAGTTTGATTCACGACGGTTTGGACATTTTCAATTTCCCAAAATTTCTTTATTGTTTGCTCGAGCGCCTCGCATGGTTTAAGCGAACAAGTCAACGTGGTTATTTTCTCGCGATTGCAAACTAGCGTCGTCCGCGGCGCGCGCCCGATATTTCCAGCGATTATCCAACCCAATTTTGTGTTTTGCAATACCGGCTGATTTTCCCCGAGACTAATTCTTCCCCCGTCTAGCAAATCAAAGAAAAGCTCTGCTCCGATGAGCATATCGATCGCGCTTCTCTTGAAAAATTCTGAATCCGCGAGCTTTAAATGCGCCGGGATTTTTAGCGCGCTTGCATCTATCTCGAATGACGGCAAACTCTTCGTGATTTTTGGTACGACAAAGCTGCGTACAATTACGCCAAATTTCAAATGTCTTGATTGTAACATAACCTCGCAACTTTCGCTCACAACGCTCTCAATCTCGCTCAGTCCTGTGACAATTTCCGAGGTTCGATCGCGTCTTAAGCCTAACTTTGTGCACGCCGATTGCGTGATAAAATGCGCTTCACTGGCGCTATCGAGAAGGATACGTAAGGGAACGATGGAACCGTTGTGATGCTTCCCGTTGACCACAGCTGTTGCCATGAGCACGTGTCTCCTCGAAGGCCCATTCGCCGAGTGATGAACGACTACGTTGTTGCTCGCAGCGTTACTCGAGCTTTGACCTTGGCGCTCGCCGCTTGCTTCGTTGTTCTGCTCCGCTTGTTTCTCGATGTTTTTGTACTTTATTTTCCGTGGACTGTAATCACAACCCTAGATTTTTTTTCCAATCCGGCTCGAAGGACCAATGTTGGGATTAAAAAGGAATTCGACGCCAGTAGAATGAAAATATCTTTAATTTAACAATGAAATCTTGAACCACAGAAAAAGGACAGTGTGTGCGCTGCAATGTTTCGTAGAGAACTGAACTCTTTCTCGTTGCGACTCGGCTCGGTTGCCGAAGTCGACCGCTCGTCCGAGAGCGTCGCTCGCGTAGCTTTAACGCGCGCTATATCTATATTTCTAGGCCCGCAATTCAATCGCAGACAGTAATGTAGGGCAAAATGACTTAAGTGTCACAGATGCATATATCCGTACGAGGTACAATGATTTAAATAACGTCGGGTAAGAATTTGAGTCAAAGTAAATTGCTTTATAATACAATATAACTTTCTTTAGACTAGGTAAGAAAGATTGAAATGCCGTTTTTTTAAATACATCAAAATCAAAAAAGCTTAATTGACAGCCAGACAATTTATGCTGCACTGAAACTGGCTTAATTACATAATGTGAAAAAAATCGAAACAAATGTGTCGCTTGATACCGTGAATTCAGAAATGATACCCAAATTTGTCACTGACTCAAGCGCCAAAAAATGCTCCGATTTGCGTAAAATGCAGTTTAAAATACGCAGAAAAATTAGCTGATAACAGATATGTACATAAGTCAATATCGCGAAAAATGGCGCTTAAGTCAAGTCGCCTTTCAACCGTCGATATAGTAATAGAAGCGTGCTCGGCCCAAGTTTCGTATCTATTTATTTGATTATTTCAATAACCAGTGGGATTATTTTAACATATTTTTTTCTTAATTTGGGGTAACTCGATCACCGGAATCTGATTCTTTACTCAGATTTCATGTAAAATGAACGAAAAACTTTTTTTCAGATGTTTCAACCTACACGCCCTCACATTAATATAATATAATGCAATTATCATTTTTTAATATTCAATGTTGCACTTCGTACATTCAACATTAAGAGTATTATTGAATTATATTAAGAATATTATTGAATATTATTCAATATTATTCCATAATATTACATGTATATTATTCAATAAATTTACATATATTTTTTTGAAAAAAACACTTTTTTTCTCGGTTTTTTCAGTGTATCTCCCTTAATTATTGATTGATCGGCTTCTTTCAGCACTCATTTTATGCGTATTTCAATTACCTACAATTCGCCCATGGGGACCAAACAGATTCCTCCATTACTTTTTGTTTTATAAGCAAAAAAGGGGGAAAAAGTGTTTTTTTCACTAATTTGTTAATAACAAAAAATAAAATGGAAATCTGGAGTCGAAAAGTGGTCAGTTATTATCGGGAGGCTGTTCCGCGTCTGATTGCAGTCGCCGTTATTGGGTAAAATTGTTGTAAAAAAAAACCCTTATTTGCTTGGCCTAAGTTTGCAATAGATCGCCGCCGCGTGGGGTATATACATGTAACTATGTAATAAACAAAAGACGACAGCATTTTCAGTGCCATCTATTATACAACACTCAAATTAACAACTGGCCGGTACTGGAGTACTCTCCCCTATATTTTGAAAAAAATTCATAAACCCCGAATTATAATAATTTTTTTTTCATTTTTTAACATAAGGTAGGTTACGTCTTCGAATAAATTTTAGTTCACAATATTAAAAAAAGGCGGCGTTGCAGAAATTTCCGCGAAGTCCCTCCGCTCGGCACGCGCGTATATTACTACAGATATATCGCCAACATGTTGCATCTGAAAAAAAAGATTAGCTTATTCGTGTATAGTGTAGCCATAATCTAGCGTAGCGTTTTTTCGACTATTAGGGAAATTATGGCGATCCAAAAAAGGAAAAATGTCCATTTTTCACCGTAATTTCAGGAGAAAAAAAAACACCAATAAAAGAACCAATGAATGTATGGAAAAAATCCTACGCTACATACTGGATAATGCGAGTAGTATATCGGCCACTATGGCCACCCCCACTCCTATCCCTACTCCTCTCCCCACTCCTTTTCCCCCACTCCGCGGCCTCCGAGTCCGTGGCTCGGTCGGTCGTGGGTGCGGGGGGAAGAGGTGCGCGGGGGGAGGAGAGGGGATGGGGCGAGTCACCATAGGGCACATTACTTTATATATATATTTTTATTTTTTTTATATAAATTTTTTCGGAGCATGTCGGTATGGTGGAGCGCTACTTACATTTCAACCATTTTTTCTCGGAGCGTGTCGGTATGGTGGTGCGCTGCTTACAATGCCGCCATTTTTTATTTTTCAGAGCGTGTCGGTATGGTGACACGCTGCTTTTATTTTCGCTATTTTTTCTTTTATAATTTAAAAAAATCCGATGCCAACGCAGAGACTCGAACTCGAGACCCTCGGATTGCCAGCCTGAGCCGTTGCCTCTGCGCCGAGGATCGTTATGAGATTAAATATATGCGGAAGCCTCTTGTAGCGAGTGCGCACACCTTATATATATGTATATATAATCTTTATTATTTTTTATTTTTTGTTTTTTACTCCTATTCCTGCTCTACAAAGCTATGTCTTACCTTTATCTCCACTGTCTATCCCGTGCTGTTATCCTTCTCTCGCTCCTTCTTAATGTCCCACACGCCTGTTTCTCTCTCACTTTTTGCACACTCCTGTCTTTAACACACGCTCGCTTAAAATATATTATTTATTGTAGCATACCTTAAAAAATGGGTTGCTACATCAACACCATCTTCGACCGCCTCATCCGCCGAACTCTGAACGGTCAAACTGACGAGGGTGTATACTACCCCGGTTCGGATCACTACCGCCCCCAGTAAATTGTTTGTTAAAAAATACTCGATGTCGTCTTCGTAACCTGACGCGTCGACGAGCAATAAATTATTTATCGCGCACCGTGTTAATGTTATTTGGGGTTCAAAAAGGGGCGTGAGGTAAAATAAATCCGCCAACTCGACGAACACGCTGCGCGCTTCGTCGATCAGCCACACGTCACAACAATGATCGCTCGATACATCGAGTATTATGCCGCGGTATATAGAGTAGCCTATGCGTGCGGCACAGTCTATACCTGCGGTGATCAACGCCTCGTGTATGTGTACACCACGCCTGTCTGTATAATAAAATGTGTGCAATAGCGCGCGAAGCTCGTTATACGTTTCGCACATTGCCCGGGTACGCACGTATACCTCGTCGAACGCTTTAAATGCGACCACATTACAGTAAAACAATGCCGGTAGATCAGGAACGCGATATATCACGGTCGGATGCATTATTGACGCTTCGCGCGCGGCTGTTTGAAAATAACTAAATTCTAAGGAACGACGAAATCGCTCAGCACCCCCCACCAAAATCCCCCTGCCTCTTCTGTACCATCCTAAGGTTTATCTTGACATTTCTTACACAAAAGCTGTTTCAGCATTTTTGCAGAATATATGATATGTATACAACGACGATGCGTCATATACGTATCACCGCATGGAATGACAGCTCTACATTTTATTAAATTAAATACACACGGGACGAAAACGCGGGCCGTCACGTACCTATATCTAATAGCAAAACACTGTCTAGACGTTTAGAAGTGAGAAAAATACTTTAGCGGCAAAGAGAGCCTATATTGTATATCGTTTCTTTTTATTTGGAGTTAACGCGATAGCACGATACTTTTGTGGAACGTTTATCTGAATCACAAACCCAACAATATAGATTTTTCTTTTTTTAATACATTTGATAATTTTATAATTATAAATATATTTTACAGGAAATATTCGGTGGTAATGCAACCTGCAAATACACCGATTATTTTATGTGCGAAAGAGAGCGCAATAGTGTTTTAAAAGATAAGAGAGAGAGAAAGCATACAGAGCGTTGTACGAATAGATGCGCGCAGGGGAGAGCTCGATGCATGGTAGTGCTATGTTCAAGAGAGAGAGAGAGAGAGAGCCGCAGGTTGCGCATAAGAGCGAAAGAGACAGAGGGGCGAGCTCGCGAAGATGCCGTAGCATCTCCAAGCTGTAGCGTGCCGCCCCCGTACCGTTCACCACCACCTCGCCTATACTATGGATAAGAAGTCGCGCGCTCTCTGTTTCTTACAGCAGCTGTGTGTGTGCGAGAGAGAAAGAACTATAGAGGTCTCTATAGGAAGACAGAGGCCGTGCTACAGCCTACTTCTCTTATTATATATATGGTATAGAATACTGCATACACACACACACACACACACACACACACACACACACACACACACACACACATATATATATATATATATATATTCACTATATTACACGCCAAACAGGATAGCTGTCAGAATTTTTATTTTCTCGATTTTTGAAATACGGCAAATAAAAATTGTTTTGATTATCCTTTAAAAATATGTCGTCTTTAAAAAACCGCTCTGTCTGACTATTTATTCATAACTTCTTTAATAGTAGTTCAAATTAAATCTTTATTGAAAATTTTCGTTTTTGAATGTGATCTTAAAAAATATAGAAAAACCATTTGAGATGTTTTTATATGTGCTTGTTACGTTCAAATTTTTAATCTTATATGTATAAAGACGTCCAGTCTACGCTAACACCTCGTGAAACTGACACCCCTTGCATATTTTAAACAAGACGTGCCTTGTTGATTCGATCAAAAATGCCTGCAAATCAAACACGAGCGCGAGATCGTCTTTTATACACTTAAGATGATGCAAAAGTTACAGTCTTAATCTAACAGCGTAACAGTGCATTATATTTTATTGTGAGTGATGGCAGACCGCGCCCTTCGTAAATGTATTCGCGATTTTTTGCGTTTTGTACAACTGCACAGTGTACAGATACGCCGTCGTTGCGACAGTCAGTGGTGTTACGAATTAAAACATTTATCGGGTGATAAACTCATCAATCGATTGAAGTACCTTATATGGTGGGCGCCTTTGCGCAACATAGTAGCGGCGTATAGCAGAGGTATATTGCGGGGTCAGAGGGTGTTAACGTGTGTGTATGAGGAGTTACAGAGAAGAGGCCTTCAAGGATCTCAGAGTGTTCGTGGTATTGCTGATGAAATCAGAAGTAAGTACTTTTTTACAAATTGTAAAAAATAATGAAAACGACATAATATGGCGGAAATGATATAATAGGTTATCGACAACTTTGGGACGCATCGAGTGATGAAGAAGCTGCTCTTGTAGACGCTGTCTGCACTGTAGAAAATTTGGAGAAACATATCGTGAAACGTAAGTATTTAGATTAACTTATCTAAAATTTATAACTATTCATTCTTCGAACTACTACGTAACTGCACGGAAAGAATCTTTAAGTAATTTTTACTATGAAATTATAGTAGCCGAGTGACAAATGTGCAATTCTTCAAGTTTTAGGAAATAAATTATACATTTAACGGAAATGAATAAAAAATTTACTGTTCCATGTGTGACGGGATGTCCGGCGGTGATTGAATAAATGATTTTTGTTTTATATACGAGAAGAAACCTTTATGTTTTATTGAAGAGCGGAAAGGTTTGATTGCTTAGGAAGTCGGAGGAGAACTGATTTGGTTAAGAGGAAGGTGATGATGAAAGGGTTGAGAGAAAGAGTTTTGAAGTGGAGGGGATAGGTGATAAGGGACCGTGAGACTGTGGAGTCAGCAAGTTAGGGGTTAGCGGGAAAAGAGATTAGGGATAGATGAGAGTGGTGAGAAAGGAATGTGGGACCGTTACACTCCCCTTCTCACAAAAAGAGCGGATGCTCCTGCATCTGATTTACAAAATTTGTTGGTCATGTGATTCTATATAACAAAAAAAAAATTTGTTTACAATAAAAAAAATTTAGTTTGTGTGTGATTCTATATAAAAAAAAATGTTTTGACTGGTTTGTGGTGTTTGTGTGTATGTGTGTGTGTTTCTTTTCCTGCTTCCTATTGGTGGTTCTTGCTGGTTTTCGTAGTGGCTTGTAGAGGTTGTTGCTTGTCCTGTAATTTATAAAGACGGGTTACTCTTGGTGTTAGTGGGTGGTGGTGTGTTATGGTGAGGTGGGTAAGGTTGTGTGGTTGTATTGTATGTTTAAGTGTGTATAAATTGGTGGTTGTTTCCTGTTTTCCTTTTATTTTATTTTCTTGGTTATTTGGTCCGAATTATATATTTGTGTTTGGTCCAAGTTATATTTTGTATTTGGTCCTGATTATATATATATTATTTGTCCTGGTTATATGTTCATGTTTTGGTCCAAGTTATATTTTGTGTCTAGTCCTGGTTTTCTTTTATTATTTTTTTTTATCCTGCTGGAGCTGCTGTAACATTCTAAATCTTTTATTAGCTTGTTGATTAGTAGAAGAGGTATGTTACTTGGGATGTGTTGGTTGGTTTTGTGGGTGTTTTGGGTTCGTGGGTTGAGTGAATGAAGTTTAAGGTATAATTAGACATTTTATTGTAAAGAAGAAGAAGTTATATGTAGTGGCGTGCATCGTTAGATTGTTTTGGTATATGAGTGATTATTGTTATTGTCGTTGTTTATTACGTTTAATTCTAGAGAGCATATGGATTTCTCTGTGTCTAGGATGATTTCTGTGGTATTTATTAAGGGTTTCTCGTTCTGGATTGAATTGTCTATTATTTTGTCATGTTGAGTACTAGGGTAGGGGAGAAATTTGTTTGGGTTGTGGATGTTATGTCGATGGAAGGTGTTAGTTGAGTCGTACGGGTTTTCACTTGGCATGGCGGGCTAATATTTAAGGTGGCAGTGTTTTCTATTGTATAAATGGATGACTGATGGTTATCGCAATTGACGTAGAGGTTTTCTAATTTTGTTGCTGCAAAGAGATATGTGTTTGTATCTGGAATCCTGGACCAATGGCATGGCGGAGTATTTTTAATCGAATATCGCATATTTCTAAATTTTTGAATTGCGAGTTTCATAAAATTTGTGTTTCACATTGCGTGTTTTCGTCTATCTGTTGGACTGGGTTGACCTGGTCGCACACATAGTACGACATCGTGATTTTACAATTTGCTAAAGTTTCTAGATTAAAGTATTTTTCATAGTTTTCTGAGATTTCTGTGTAACCAGAAGCCGGTTTGATGAAGACAAAACGTGAATTAGTCCTGGCTTTCGTGCGAGTTGTGTACTTTTTATTAAGGGGTTGACACTTGAGGCGTGTGCGTGGCATCTGTAACATGTGCCATTTTTATTTTGTCTATGTGTACTACTTTTGTTTTGCCGTTCTTAATTTCTAACTTAACATTATGTTTATCTAATACTTCTAAGATTTTAAATGGTCCAACATAATGGGGGTCAAATTTTCCTTTTCGTGGTTCCTTTATGAGGAATACTAGTTGTCCTTTTTCGAATTTTGGTTCTGTGATTCTTTTATCGTAATATCGTTTTGTTCGTTCTTTAAATTTGATTTGTTTTTCCCATGCTGTTTGTCGTGTCTTTTTTAAATTGTTCGTGAGGTTTGTCATGTAGTCGTCGTATGTTATTGTTGTTTCTGGAGGTGGAAGTTCAGAAGGTGTACGGGCAGTTCTTCCGAAGACAAGTTCGTATGGTGTGAATCCGCTGCTTTCGTGTATACTTGTGTTATGGGAGAATGTTGCCAGTGTAAGGAGTTCATCCCAATTGCGGTTGTCGTCGATGAAATGTTTTAGGAATTCGGCAAGGCTATGATGGTAACGTTCTATTGCGCCATTTGACTGAGGATGGTATGCTGATGTTTTGTACTGTCGAATTTGAAAGAGTTCAGCGAATTGTTTGAATGTGTCAGACATAAAATTTCTTCCTTGATCGGATAGTATTGCTCGAGGAGCACCGAATGTTGTTATAAGAGCTGTGGTAAGTGCTTTGGCGATATCCGTTGAAGTTTGCTGTTTTAAAGGAATTGCTATGGCGAATTTGCTGAAAAGGTCCAAAATGGTCAGAATATATTCGTGTCCTTGTGTGGTTTTTGGTAAGGGTCCTACGATATCGATTGCGACTTTGTCGAATGGTTCTGCTGGAGAGTCGGTGATGATCATGGGTGCTTTATCTTTCACTCGTACCAGTTTGTTCTTTTGGCAATCGAAGCAATGTTTGATGAATTCTCGAATGTCGTTCTTTAGGCCTTTCCAGTAATATTGTGATAGGATACGGTTATATGTTTTTGATATTCCATTATGTCCACCAATCGCTGAATTATGAAATTCCTGGATGATGTTTTTCCTGTTCCGCTGTGGTGGTACTGATAATAAACCATGGCAAAGTGTGATGGTTGTCTGCGAGTTCGCTGACTTTGCTCGTACGAATGATTTGATGTCTGTCCAAATGAATGGATTTAGGATTTTGGGGTCCTTGGAGATTGTGCAAGTTTTTAGCTGTAATTTATTGAATACCTCGAATAGTGTTTCTAAGCAGTTTCGTACTTCCATGATGGTTAGTGAATCTGTTGTTTTTCGTTTGCAGATTATTGCGAAATAGCAGGTGATTCCTCGGCGAGTAATTAGAATGTCACCAACTTTGGGATTACAGTCCAGAAGTGATTGTTGGTTGATTCTGCCTTTTTCTTGTAAAATTTCTGGAATCATGGTGTTTATTGCACAGTCAGTTGATAGGAAGTATGCAATATTATCTTTTTGTGCTAGGATGTTCTTTTGTGTGATGATAACTTTGTTTTCGTTTGTTATATCTTCCGTTATTTCTGCGGTTCTTGTTGCGGGACGAGATTCTTTATGTGTCATTATTTTCCTATAATACTGCGATGGTACGAATGGTGTATCACTATCTGCTTCTGTTATATTGTTTTCACTTGAGGTGTTCTTGCCTGCTGATGGGTTTGATGGATTGTTCGTTGATTTTCGCTGTGGAGTAGTTTGTCTGGTGATTCGTTCAACATTTCCGGGTGGAGATCGAAATGTTGGCTCGATGGTTGCTTGTGTGTTGTGCAACTGTGGTACTTCTACTGGAAGGTTGATGTTTTTCCGATGTTTCTTTCAGAAGAGAAGTTTGCGTTGTCGTTGTTATTTTCTGGTGACTTTGCTAGTGAATCAAAGTATTCGGGCGTCATTTCCGGTGAGTATGGGCCTATGTTGGTGGTAATTTTTGACTTCTTTGTGGACGTTCGTAGTAGTGATGGTGATCTGAAGTTCGGCTGCACTTGCGGTTGTGCATTTCGTTGAACATCTTGTGTTTCTGTTGGATTTGTTGGTGATCGGAAATTTGGTTCCGTGACTGATGTATCCGTTTCCTTGTCAGCGGTCGCTTCTCCGATGTGCGTCGCTGATTCTGAGTCCTGTTGATCCTTGTCATAGTCCTTGAGCGTTGCCTGTTCATCTATTTGGTTTCCCGATTTGCGTTGCATTTCCCGTTTTTGTGGATATGTTTGATTTGCGTCTGTTTGCTGGGCTCGTTGGCCTCTGTGCTTATTTGCGCTTTCGTCTTTATTTTCTCCATTTTTATTGGGATTAATATCTGCAAATCGTTGATTCCTTTCGTTTAATTCGTCGACTTTTTCATTGCCTTTGTTTTCTTTGTTTTCTTCCTTTTGGTTTTTTGTTGGTGTGTATTTTTCCGTTGTAGTTTCATTTCGTGTCCTTGGTCGTTTGCGCTTGTTTGTCGTATTGAATTCCTTTGCCGTATTATTCCTTGTACGTTTCCTGGTCGTTATATTTTTTGTGAGTTCCTCCTCCGTTGCTTCTGTCTCTGTGATGACGTCTTCGCTATTTTCTTCTATATTTGTTTCCTCTTCTGTTTGTGGGGATTCATCGTCGATTTTTGGATCTGATTTAGGTTGTGTGTTGTTTCCGTGTTCGCTTTCACTTTCTGTTTTTTGTTCGTTTTGTTGTTTCTTTTTGGGTGTTGGGTTGCCTGATTCTTCGTCTGAGTCAGAGCGTTGTCGTGTATTTGGTTGGTGTGAATGTTTTGGTCTTTTTGGGAGGTGTTCTTCCTTTGAAGAACTGTCTCTCTGTCTGATAGGCATGACAGCAATGGGGTTTCTAGATAGTGCGTCTGCGACGTGGTTTGATTTTCCCGGTTGATGTTGTATTTTGAAATCGTAATCGTTGAGGGTTATTTGCCAGCGCTGAAGCTGCTGTGGCAAGTCGGATTTGGTGTTTAGATATGTCAAAGCTCTATTATCGGTGATCAGTGTAAATTGTCTGCCGTATAAATACGGGCGAAAATGTTCTACTGCGTAAACAACGGCTAGAAGTTCTTTTCTCATTGTATCGTACGCTTGTTGTGGCTTCGAGAGTGTCTTTGAGTAAAATGCTACGGGGTGATCGAATTTATTATGTTTCTGACTTAAGACTGCGCCTATTGCGTAGTCTGATGCGTCTGTAGTGAGCGTGAATGGTTTATCGAAATCGGGATAACGCAAAATTGGACGTTCTATAATTTTGTTTTTGAGTAGTTCGAATGCTTTTTGGCACTCGTCTGTCCATTGAAATGTTACTTCTTTTTTCAGTTGTTTTGTTAGTGGAGATGCGATTTTTGCAAAATTTTTTATGAATCGTCTGTAATAACCTGCGAGTGCTGTAAATTGTTTGATTCCCTTTTTGCTAGTTGGTGTTGTGAATTCTGTTATGGATTTTACTATTGTATTATTGGGTTTTACGCCTTCTTCCGTGATTGTATGTCCCAAATATGTAACCTCTGTTCGCAAGAATTGACATTTGTCGGTTTGCAAAGTTAGGCCTGCTTCGGTTAAGCGTTTCGCTAACCGCCGAAATTTTGTCGCATGTTCCTGCAGAGTATTAGCATAAATGACGATGTCATCCAGGTATACGAACAGGTCGTTACCCTGAAGTCCTGATAATACGACATCCATCAATCGTTGGAATGTTGCAGGAGCATTTTTCAACCCAAATGGCATACGGTTGAACTCGAAATGTCCGTTTGCCGTTGAAAATGCGGTTTTTTGTTTGTGTTCAGGGTCCATTTCGATTTGATGGAAGCCAGATGCTAAGTCAAAAATTGAGAAATATCGGGCTTTTCCCAATTGGTCCAGAATATCTATGATACTCGGTAATGGGTACGCGTCGGATATTGTTTCCGCGTTCAATTTACGAAAGTCGATAACCATTCGCCATCTCTTTTTGCCCTGTGAGTCTACCTTTTTTGGTACGACCCAAACTGGTGAGTTATAGGGGGAGAGGGAAGGTTGGATGATGTTTTTCTCCAGTAAATTATTGACCTGCGTCTGAATTTCTTTTTTGTGTACGGGTGGGAATCGGTACTGCTTTGTGTTAATAGGTTTGTTGTCTGTCGTGGGAATTTTGTGTTGTGTTATTGTCGTGTGACCAAGTTCGTCGTTTGGTAGTAAGAAGAGTTTTGGATATTCAGAGACTAGTTGTAAAATGTGTTCTTTTTCTTCGTTATTCAGGTGATCTAAATGGAGTAATGATTTGAGACGTTGTAGTCGTTCTTCGTTATTTTCGGATACGTTTGCTGTATAAATTGATGCGTTATTGTTTTGCGAATTTTTGTAAAGATCGGTTTCGAGTTTGAATGGTGTTTCTGAAATGATCTCGATCGGTTGCAATTCTACAGTAGGAATTTCCAATTCTATTGATTTTGGTTGACGGTTGATTACTTGTAAGTATGCAATTCCGTTGTTGTTTTTTACTAATGCGCCGCCGTAACGTATGTCTTCTTTGGTTTTATATGGTGGGACGTATCCTTCTGAGATCTCGTTATTTTTTATTCTGATATGCATTATTGTTTTTGATTTCGGGGGGATTGTGATATATTCCCGTTCAAAAAATGGTATAGTATGACCATGGAAGGTTATGCATCTTTGTGTATATAGTATGTCGGCTGGGATCTGTTTGAAAAATGCGTCGCCAAGTATCGCGTTTTCCTGGATTGGAAATGCGTCGGTGACAATATGAAATTCTGCTTTTGCTGATTTAATTTGGATTGAGCATTTGCCTCGAGTGTATGTTTTACCGTCAGTTATACCTGTCAGTTCGTAAAATTCCCGTGTGTCGATTTCAGTTGCGTGATTGAGTGCGCTTCGTTTTATCAAGTTTATTTGTGAACCTGTATCAATTAATAATTTCGTTTCTCTGTGCATAAAATCAGGTGAGTTTAATGCAATTGAGGGAGATTTATGATTTTTTGAAATTCCCAATTTGAGCGTTGCTTCTCTGAATTTAATTCCAATTTCTTTTAGTTGTTCGCGATTGAATGTCTTTAGTGCTCTGATAATGAGTCCCGTGTCGCACTTTTCCGCGAGACGTTGTCTTAGTTTTTTAAGTCGACTTTCTCGAAAAGTGTATCAATGTGTTCTGTGCTGTTTGTTCTTGATTTTGTCGGGGTGTTTCTACCGGATGAATTATTTTGAGATTTTCGTTGCTCGGTATTTGAGTCTGTGTTAGGTGGTTCTCGATGTTCGTTTTGGTGTCTTTCGCGTGAATTGTTTCGGGAGTTATTTCGGTATCTATCGTTTGAGTGATTTCTGTATCTGTTGTTCGAGTGGTCTCTATATCTGTTGTTTGAATAACTTCTGTGTCTATCGTTCGAGTTATCTCTGTATCTGTCGTTTGAATAATTTCGATATCCGTCGTTCGAGTATCTGTCGTTTGAATATCTGTTGTTTGAATATCTGTCGTTAGAACGATTTCTGTATCCGTCGTTAGAGTTATCTCTGTATCTGTCGTTTGAATAATTTCGATATCCGTCGTTCGAGTGTCTGTCGTTTGAATATCTGTTGTTTGAATATCTGTCGTTAGAACGTTTTCTCGAATGATTCCTATAATCTCTGTATCTGTCGTTTGAGTTTTTTCTGTATTGGCTTCTAGAATTTCTGGTTTTGTTTTGAGTGTATCTGTCTCGTGAATTATTTCGGTATCTGTCGGATGTTTCTTGTGAGCGCCAAGAGTTTTTACCTTCGCGCATGTGTTTTATTGTGAAGCAGTCTTTTGTGTCATGTGAGTGTGATTGGTGAAGTTCGCAAAATTTTCCTGGGTTTTTGTATTCTGTAAAATGGACTTTTGCGGTGTTTCTGATATCGAGTATTCCGCGCATTCGCTTTTGTTTCTCGATTTCGTATTCTATTGTTTGAGCTCGATCTATAATGTTATCGAATGTCTCTGCATTATGGAGAATCAAATGGGAACCTATTGCGGGTATTAGTCCTCTGACGTAAGCTCTTTTGCCCTAGCTGTTACTTCGTCGATTCGTACGTCTAGAAATGTTCTCTGTGCGGCTGTATTGTATACATCTGATAGTTTGTCTATTATGTTATTTAGGATATCGCGCGTTCTCGCTGCGTATTCCATGACTGTTTCGTCGTAATTTTGTGGGGTTGATTCTATTTCATTTTCTAAGTCGGCTAAATCTTTATTTTTGCTAAATGCTTTTTTTAATGTTTTTAAAAGTGATTCGAGGGAATTTGGAGGGTTTGCGTCGATGACTGAATGTGCGATACCGTTCAGTTTCAGTGGGATCATTTTTAATAATTTTGTTCGTTCGCCATCTGAAAGGCATTCGTTGATGCGTTTAAGTATTTTGGCATAATCTTCGATTTTTATATTTTTTCCGTCGTATATGGGCACGACTTTAAATGCGTCTCTAAATGTGAATGTGTTGTTATTTTCGGCCATTGTAATTTGGTGTTCAGTGTTTTGGCGGAAATATAGGGGTCGTCTATTTGTTCTACGGGGTGATCTGGTCGGTGGATCCGATATTACAGCGCGATAAAATGACATAGAAACATGTTTTTAGAGAATTGTGTAAATTTGCGATAAATGTGTATTTGTTCGTTTATCATTATTTTCGTTAATTTATTTTATTTTAGTTTTATTATTATTATTGATAATAGTTTTCCCAAATCATATTTGAAGGGTTTTATTTTTACAAATTATGTCCGGAAAGTGAATTTAATTGTTTCCCTAAATTTTTTTTTTTTTTTTTTTTTTTTTTTGAAATGGGGGATGGAAAGAAAAAAAAATGTTACGTTCTGTGTGAAATTGTTAATGTGTGTGTGTGATAATCACTTCCACCGTAGACGAAATTGCGATTCTCAAAGTTAACATGCAAAAGATTGTTGAGTGGAGTGTACTTACAGTGCCAGCAGAGCGATGGTGAGCGTAAGCATCAGCTGATCCTTTATACGCTGGGACGGTGGCTCACGCGTAGCGGCTGAGATGTTGGTGTGACTGTGGTCGTGGCGTGTGTGTGTCGGTCTCTCGTTGCTCCGTTGTGTGTGTAGCGACACGGGTGGCTCGGTGATCGTTGGCGTATGTGTGTCCTTTCTTTTTCTTTGCTGCTTCGGTTCCGTGTGCGTTGTATAGAGTATAGTGTTATGTATGATTTGTCTCTGATGTATTTCTCTCTTTTTTTTTTCACTTTGTGTTAATCTATTTTTTGATGTCTTCGTTGTGTCGTTTGTGTAATTCGTTTTTATTGAAAAAATTTTTTTTGTTTTTTTTTCGATTCGCGTCGGTTGAATCCGACTTCTGACACCATGTGACGGGATGTCCGGCGGTGATTGAATAAATGATTTTTGTTTTATATACGAGAAGAAACCTTTATGTTTTATTGAAGAGCGGAAAGGTTTGATTGCTTAGGAAGTCGGAGGAGAACTGATTTGGTTAAGAGGAAGGTGATGATGAAAGGGTTGAGAGAAAGAGTTTTGAAGTGGAGGGGATAGGTGATAAGGGACCGTGAGACTGTGGAGTCAGCAAGTTAGGGGTTAGCGGGAAAAGAGATTAGGGATAGATGAGAGTGGTGAGAAAGGAATGTGGGACCGTTACACATGACAGAAATTAAAAATATTTTCAAGAATTTTTACTGAAGTTAACAGTAAATTTTTAATGTAACGTACAAATTTTCATAATAAAAATTAATAAGAAATTCTTTTCGTGTAACAAAACCATTGATTTTTCAATATTGCGGACTTAACTTTATTCTTATTCTCTTCTTTAGAAACACTGGTACAAACCTATGGAGAACAGCAAAGTGAGCCGATTGCAGGTCCTTCAGGACTATGCCAAAGATCAAAAAGCATCGGAAGATCTGAAATAATCGATACGGGTAGCAGCGACGAAGAAGAAGAAGAAGAAGAAGATGCTTTCGCTAATATTCCTGACGATCGTAACGTCCCCGTTTTATCATCGCAAGAAGAAGGAGAAGAGGGTACTTACGCTGATATTTCTGACGATCGCAATGCCGTCGTTTTATCAGCGCAAGGAGATGAAGAAGAAGAAGAAGCGGCGGAAGAAGTGGTAGAAGATAATAGGGGTGTTCAACAGTATGAGAATCAGACATGGGAATACCCGATAGAGGGCAATATGATGAACAACGATGAAGAACCAATACCGTTAATTGATGATTGGTTTCAACATCTCTTGGATGACACCGACTCTGGTAAGCATAACCTACTTTTATAGCTAAAAAGTAAAGCGCTTATTCTAGTGAGCAAATAAGCGCAATGGCTAATCTATCGTAGGTTATTCAACACAGGGATTATTGTTTGATGAATAGCCGAATTCTATTATATAAAAGGTACCAATAATACTGATAATAGGCTTGAAAAATGTATGTATACGTTAACAATGTAAAGATAATCACCCGTATTTATTTTCAGAGACGCAGCTTGGCGCTGGGAAGAGGCGTACATACACTGGTACAGAGCCGTTCAGGGATATTCAGCCACCCGGAAACCGCTTCGAGATCATCAGGGATTTCACACGCTATTTTAAACGTTTCAAACTTCAAGGACGCGAAACTACGCTGCGTATCAGACCACCTCACGTAGGTTCGTCTGTAATAGATTGGCTCGGTGGTGCATTCCGTGATCTTCTGACACACATCACCAGCACCTGTGCCGGTGGTGACTATGTAGGAATATCATTTACAGCAGATAGTTTAGCACACGGACCAGTATGGTTGTCCTTCCGACCCGCCAGAGACTATACGTTTGAAGATGTCTGGCAATTGATAACTAGCGTTGCTCAGAGTGCAGCATCTTTGAATATCGGTGATGTGTGCGTTATAAAAACCTGTATAGTGAGAGGCGTCGAGGGTCGTGGTAGAAAAGGTCTGACCCACGAGGCTGTGACGAAAAAATCGATATTGACAATCCGTAATTTTGATAATTTATGCTTACCACGCTCACTGGTAGCAGCACGCACATATGCCGAGAGGGGTGAAATGCGCTCGGGAGACTTACATACTAGATGGCAACGTATTAGGCGGGTTAACGGTTCGCTGCAAAAAAACGAAGCTATTAATCTTACGAGAGCTGCTAATATCACTGTGCCTACAAACGGCTGCGGCGTATATGAGATCGCCCAATATCAAGATTATTTAATGCGCGATGGTATTGCTATTGTTGTATACGAGTTTCTAACTCTGGGACGTCGTCAAAAACCTTTATTCGATGGTAGAAAACGAATTTTGGCTTCTGTAGGCACGATAAAATACACGTTATATACAGGGCGATTTTCCTAAGGTATAGCACCGTTTATTCTGGGGTAGATGGGACCATTACAAACAAAAGTTGCAAATAAACATTAGGGATATTTTTAATAGTTTACGAGATATGAATATTTAAAGTTGATCGAATCAGAGCGCGCCGAGAAGCGTTGGAGCCGCCCACTCTCCGTCCTAGCCGTACATATAGCACAGTTTAGGGCGTTACATTTGGGATTGCAAAATTCAGAGCAGTCAATTATTATTATTTTATTCCGCAGTCATTTTTATTTGTCGGGCATTGACTGCTCTGAATTTTGCCGAGCGCGCCAAATAAAAATGACTGCGTAATAAAATAATAATAATTGACTGCTCTGAATTATGCGATCCCAAATGTAACGCTCTAAACTGTGCTATATCTACGGCTAGGGCGGAGAGTGGGCGGCTCCAACGCTTCTCGGCGCGATCTGATTGGACAAACTTCAAAAATTGATATCTCGTAAACTATAAAAAATATCCCTAATGTTTATTTGCAACTTTTGTTTGTAATGGTCCCATCTACCCCAGAATAAATGGTGCTATACCTTAGGAAAATCGCCCTGTATATTATATTACGAACGCACGCATCATTTTCAACCTATTTTGAATCTTCGAGGCGCTGTAGGCGGTAGAGCTTTTTGCTCGACTTGTAATGTAAGTAGTCGTCGAGATGATCACAGATGTTCAAAAAAGAAATGTCCCCGGTGTTTTACGCTACCGCCCTGTAATCCTAATACAGATGATGCAATTAAATGTGCTGACTGTAATCGTATTTTTTTCGGAGATCAGTGTTTGCAAAAACACAAGACTGTCGCTGTAGTCAGGAACCGTCGAAGAGCGAGTGTGTGCGAAACTGTGAAACGCTGTCGTTGGTGTTTCCAAACGATAAGACCTTTAGAACGGAAGAAACATATATGCGGTGTGAAATACTGCAAGACGTGTAAACACAACGAACCGAACAATCATATGTGTTTCATGAAAAGTCTTCGTACATATAAAGACACGCGTAAAGCAGTTTTCATTTTCTATGACTTTGAAACACAGCAGTGCACACCTTTAAAGGGTGACATCTCTACTTTTGCTCATGAACCAAACCTTTGCGTAGCTCAACGACTCTGTACGTTTTGTTGTACTGATGATACCATAACAGAGCCGTGCGAATATTGCGGCGTGCACGAGTTTGTTTTCAAGCATAGTCCCGTAGCTCAGCTTGTAGAATTAGCTATGACGAGTATCAAGGGGTTTTCTCGTACAATTTGTATTGCTCATAACGCAGGGGGTTTTGATGCGCAGTTTATTCTGCGGTATTTAATCGAAGAAAAAAAGACACAGCTACCATCGCTAATCATGAACGGTACAAAACTAATTACGATGCGCCTTGAAAATCTTGTGTTTCTCGATAGCCTACACTACTTTCATATGTCTTTAAGCGCTCTACCAAAAGCCTTTGGTCTCGCGAATACTGTCACAAAAGGCACTTTTCCTCATTTATTCAACAGACCTGAAAACCAAAATTATGAAGGTCCTCTACCAAGCCTGGAATATTATTCACCTGATACAATGCGTGCTGGCGAACGCGAACAATTTCTTGCGTGGTACCGGGCATTGAAAGATCGTAATTATCTGTTCAATTTTCAGAAAGAAATTATTGATTATTGCACGACAGATGTTACGATATTAAGGCGTGCGTGTATGGCTTTTCGGAATATGTTTATTGCCAGCGGCAATGTCTGTCCGTTCGAAGAGTGTACAACAATAGCGTCAGCTTGTTTTCGCGTTTTTCGTAAAAACTTTTTGAAAGATAACACGATAGGTATTATTCCAACGAACGGCTACAGATGGGCTCATAACCAATCTAAAAAAGCAGTTTCATGGCTCGTGTAGATGGAGCACTCTCTAGGGCAACGAATTCTTCATGCAGGCCGGGGACGCGAATTTCAAATATTGCAAAATTTACTAGTAGACGGTTACTACAAAACAGGCGATACCTCTCATGTATTACAATTTCACGGGTGTTATTGGCACGGTTGTCCGCGATGTTACCCTTTAAACAGGGATCGGCGACAGAGTGATGGTACATCGATGGACGAACGTCTCGAAAAAACTATAACTATATCGAATAGGATTCGAGAGGGAGGTCATGTATTAACAGAGATTTGGGAGTGCGAGTACGATCGCCTGTTAGAAACTGATGCAGAAATGCGTGTACTCATAAAGGACCATCCTTTAGTTGGTATAGAGCCTCTTAACCCACGCGATGCTTTCTTTGGGGGGCGTACAGAAAACATGGTTACGCTTTACGACGCCCAGAATTCGGAGCAAATACGTTATGTGGATGTCTGTTCTTTATATCCTTACATCTGTAAATTTGGTAAATACCCGATAGGACACCCGCGCGTATATACGGGCTCTGAATGTATGGAGCTGACAGGTCCAAATAATAACGATCTTTCACGCGTAGAGGGTGTTGTTAAATGCTGCGTATTACCACCTACGAATCTTTATCACCCCGTATTACCGGTGCGTATGCATCACCGCTTATTGTTTCCTCTATGCCGTAGCTGTTCCGAAAGTATGAACCCGGAAACATGTACGCATGAAGATCCTTCTGACCGTATGTTCGATGGTACATGGGTGGTCGATGAGCTACGCAAAGCTATCTCATGCGGTTATATAGTTATCAAAGTATACGAAATTTGGCAGTATGAGATCACACAGTTCAATCGTGATACTCAAGAGGGGGGTCTCTTTGCTGCATATATAAATACCTTTTTGAAAATCAAACAGGAGGCGAGCGGTTGGCCCGAAAGTTGTTTGGAAGATGAAACGGCGCAAGAGCAATACATAACAGCTTTTGAGAGCTCTGAAGGTGTTAAGCTAGACCGCTGCAATATTAGAAAAAATCCCGGATTACGTTCTGTAGCTAAACTATGCCTTAATTCTTTTTGGGGTAAATTCGGTCAGCGTGAGAACTTACCGCAAACGATAATAATTTCGTCTCGTCAAAAGCTCATGGAATTATTGACCAGTCCTGAATATGAAATCACAGGTATTCTACCTGTTAATAACGAGATACTATATATTAATTACACGAAGATCGACACTGCTGTAATACCTTCTGATATAGCAAACGTTGTGATAGCAGCATATACAACAGCACAAGCGCGTTTGAAATTATATAGTTATCTCGAGCGCTTGGGTCCTCGTGCACTATACTGTGATACAGACTCTGTAATATATGTATCGAAGAAGAATGACACCTGTGAATATGAGCCTCCGACCGGTCAACTTTTAGGGGATCTTACCGATGAGTTGTGCTCTTATGGTGAGGGTAGTTATATAAAAAGTTTTGTTTCAGGCGGTCCGAAATTTTATTCGTTTATTGTGCAGTGCCCCGATGGTTCCGAAAACGAGGTGTGCAAGGTAAAGGGTATAACACTCAATTTTACCAACAACTCATTAATCAATTATAATTCTCTGCGCTCGTTTGTAACCGGTGAAAGAGAGGTACCTGTTGTATTACGCTACAACGCTATTAGACGGACAGCATACCACCAGGTCGTTACGCGTCCTGAAACAAAAACCTGTATGCCATCGAGCGTCAAACGAAGGCGCCATGGCGAGTATGGTTCGCTCCCTTACGGTTACAGATCTTAGTTTATGAAAAATTATATTATAAATTTGTTGTAAATGCTGTAAATACTGTTAAACACTGTAAATCTTTATATTGTTACTGTAAAATAAAACTTTATACATATACCGAATATCTGAATGCTTTATATATATATATATATATATATATATATATATATATATATATATATATATATATATATATTGTTGTATAGAAAATACACTCATTCGTAGAGATGGATACGCGGTGGAAGCATCCCTGGACCTCGATGATATGTGGCCCCACGGGCTGTGGTAAAACGTACTTTGTAAAAAAGTTTTTGAAGTTTATATCGCGAATGAACAGTGAGCCATTCGAGAGAATTATTTTCTATTATTCCGAGTGGCAATCAGCATACACAGAGTATGGTGCATCAATAGAATTTCATGAAGGCCTGCCTCAGAGTGCCGATTACGCGAACGATCCTCGTGCAAAACTCATAATAATCGACGATTTGATGCGCGAGGCGTCGAACAACAGCGTTGTAGATCTTTTCACCAAAGGTAGTCATCATAAAAACCTGAGTGTTATTTTTATTACCCAAAACTTGTTCCATCAAGGACACGGTCAGCGCGATATTTCATTGAATGCCAATTATATCGTAATTTTCAAAAATCCTCGTGATCGTGCTCAAATCCAACATCTCGCGCGCCAGGTCTATCCGGAAAACCCGAGATTTCTACAAGAGGCCTATCACGATGCAACATCCAAACCGCATGGTTATTTGTTACTCGATTTGAAACAATCAACGCCTGATAACTGTAGATACCGTACTTGTATTTTCCCCGATGACACCCATCATTTTGTGTACATACCACGGAAAAAGTTAAAAAGCAATTCCGACACATGCGAATTACCAGTTCAGCGCATGTAATGGCGCCTAAAGCATCGTCGTGTCACGAAAAATGTATAGCTATATTGAGTGTATTTCAACAACCCAACACAGCGTGTAATACATCTGACACGCACAAAAAACTAATAAGTGCTAGTCACTCCGTTTGTCAGTGTGTGTGGTACATTCTTAGGGGGACCACAGCCCCAAAGACATATCGTGCAAAGGGTTTAAAAAGGAGTGATACATCAGGACGGTCGGCAGTTCATCAGACGTAATGGCGCAGGGTGGTTCACCGCTCTGCAAAAAACACGTTGCGATATTGCGTGCTCTTCAACACCTGAATAAGGAGCAGCGCAAGGCTGTTTTACGCAAAGCGGATCCGAGCATTATCCGCTGTATTTGTGAGTGTGCGTTGAACGTTCTCTGCGGTAATGTACCACTGAAGCCCGACCAGAGAAAAAAATTACGCCGACACGCACCGGTTCTCCGGCGTTTAGCCTCAAAAAAAGGCTGTTGGAAGAGTAAAAAACGGTTTGTTGTTCAAAGTGGTGGATTTCTACCTCTCTTATTAGCACCAATACTAGGTACTGTTCTATCAAGTTTGATCGGCGGTCGTGGATAATGGATCACGCAAGAAAAATGGTACTCGTGCCGGAGGAGCATCTAATGCGCCTGAACACACAAAGTCATACGCAGCCTGTTTTTAACGCGGATGCGCCTCAAGCACAGCCAGTGCGGGGTATTGACACTACGCTGGCTCGATTAGACGCGGAAATGAATGAAATTTTGCATTCCTGCACATACAAGGATGAGCGAGAAAAGTGGGCAGCGTACTTGACTGTACTACACCGTTATCTCCACTTCATCGATGATGAGAGAGCTCAGCAGTACCGAGGCCTTATGAAGAATAAACACGCTGTAGAGTCTGACTATGATAGAAAAAGAGAAGAAGACGAAACCGGTGACGGTATGAGTGATGCCGTTATAATTGAGAGTGTACCAGCTAAATTTCGCGTGAAAGCGAAACTACTGCTTCGCCGTTTGCGTACTGCTCCACGATCTAATTTTTCTTGGGATTCTGACGGTGTCGTGTTGGTCAGCGGGAAACCGATAAAGGATTCAAATATTGTTGATCTCGTGAACGATGCTATGAGGGCTAGGAAAATACCTAATCCGGCTGGACGCGGTGCCTTTGCCAAAGTTCTCCGAACGATCAAGGCCCCTCGGGAATTTATTGGTAATGAGGAGTTGTGGGCGGAGTCTAGAGTTAATACACCACGGCGTCATTCGCAGTCTGGTGATAGTAGTACGAGCAGCGAGGGATCACCCGATACGGACCAGTTAGCGTTTTTCAGCGGTCCTGAGAGCAGATCACCAGCACGGCAAACACAGGGAGATAAGCAGAGAGGTGGTGGCTATCATAATAAGAAAAGACGTGTAACTTGGGCTAACCTGAAATTATAATCATGAAAATCTTAGAAAACGCGTACTTTAACCCCGTCCATGAAACATCGTTTTCAGGTGCTACCAAATTGTTACGCCTGGCACGTCAGAAAAAAATTTCCCGTGTAAAGGCGTTACAGTGGCTTGAAGCACAGGATACGTATACAAAACACAGGCCCGTGCGCCGTCATTATCCACGTCGTTTTTATAATGTCCGAAACATTGATGACTTCTGGGAGGCTGATCTCGTGGATCTTCGCTCGATTAAAGATTATAATGATGGTTATGTTTATCTCCTGGTCGTTATAGACGTTCTTAGTAAATTTGCATGGGTTCAGCCTTTACGTGACAAGTCTGCTGCATCTGTGGCTAACGCGTTTGATCTCATTTTATCTAAAAAAAATAGTAACGGTCGACTACCCGTTTACCTACAGACGGACAGAGGTAAAGAATTTACCGGTACTGCATTCCAGGCTCTCTTAAAGAAAAAGAACATACAGTTCCGTGTTGCGAGAAACCCTGATATAAAAGCGGCTATTGTCGAGAGATTCAATAGAACACTGAAAGAAAGAATGTGGCGATATTTTACGTATTCTAGAAAAAAACGTTACCTAGACGTTCTGCAGAACATCGTTTCGGCGTACAATCACACCACGCATAGCGGTATAAAAATGGCTCCTGTCACGGTGACACACGCTACAGCGGCTAAGGCCCGGAATAACCTAATACAGCGCTACAGAAGAACCGCAAACTGCTCTCCTAAATACAGTGTGGGCGACATCGTGCGCATCAGTAGCGCGAAGGCAGCCTTCGCAAAAGGTTACGAGGGTAGTTGGAGCAACGAGTTATTTAAGATCATACGTGTATCGCACAGCATTTGTCCGGTGACATACACCCTGCGTGATCTCCACGACGAGGATATCGACGGCATATTTTATGAGCCTGAGTTATCCAGAGTGCATACGAAGGCGTCTAAGCAACACTCGGCAAAATGAAGGAGGAATTTTACATGGTTTTACCCAGTAATAGTAGTATGAATTATTATCCTGATAATGTGACAACAAGGTATACCACGCATTTGCCCCAATGTATGTCTCTTCACGGTAGCTGGGCTGTTTCTCTAGCTGAAATACACATACCCACGACGATTTTGCATGTGCCACCCGAGGGCGAGCGGAACTTTATGAATGTCATAACAAACACAGTAGCACCCGGTAGTATGACAACCGCCGACTTTAAGGAAGACCGTGTTTGTGTACCTCCAGGTGTATACCTCAGCATAGACACATTAATTGAGGCTATTAACGAGATATCGTGTGTTTCGGGTCATTTGAAATTTAAGCATGGCCGTAACGGTTATGTGACGGTCACGCGTATCTGTGAATCGTGTAAGAACGTGGAACACTCGTTCTACTTCTCCGATGTGTTGAATAAGATTTTAGGGTTCACCGAGCCTAAGGATGTGGTAGTCCAGAGCGTGTACACTGCTCAGAGACCTGCCAACCTAGCCCATGAGACCCCAAATATGATGTACGTTTATACGGATATCTGCGAGTCCTATATCACCGGAGATGTGCATACACCTCTGCTACGTGTCGTGCCAATCGTTGCCGCTGATAATCGTAATTATGGATCGGTGAAGATAAGAAGCTTCTCGCCACCACGCTATATTCCCCTATTACGTACTAGTTTTCAAACAATAACGATTGATATAAGGGATGAGTTTGGCCAACCGATTCCATTCGAGTACGGGACGTTGACGGTGACGTTACAGTTCAAACGTACAGATTAACCCGAACTAATCTAAAATGGCTTACTATGACGAGTACTTTGATATGCAAACGGGTGGTGGTGGTCGAACCGGCTATGGTGGTATCAGTCATGTGTATATAGGCTCACCGAATCAAAGGGGTCACGGTATTGGGAGTTTCCTCGGAGGTCTCTTTCGACGAATAATACCTCTCTTAAAGCAAGGAGCTCGGGCTGTTGGTAAAGAGGCTCTTCGCTCTGGCATCAATGTGGCTACGGATATCATGGATTCTGGCATTCACCCTCGAGAAGCATTCAAAACACGCATGCGCGAATCAGGGGAGAATCTGAAGCGTAAGGCTGAAGAAAAAATTAGTACGCTCATGAAGGGTTCGGGTTATAAAGCCGGTAAAATTAATAAACTGCTCCATTCTCTTGCCGGGAGCGCGTCACGACGTACCGGTGTGCAAAAACGAAAGAAGACCGTGAAGTCGCGAAAACGATCGGGCGCTGTGAAAAAGAGACAGGGTAAGAAGGCTGTGAAAAGAAGAAAAGGAACAAAACATACAACTAAGAATCACTCCAAGAAATCAAGAACAGTGGCAGATATTTTTGCTTAACACAATCTTGAAAAAATGGCTTTCTTACACACACACTCGTGTGAGTGCCTTAAGTCGGAGCTTGAGCTATTTACACTACCACCAACCCAGACAACAATCGAAGAAACGCATACAGTGTGCTACAAACCAATCTCATCATTGACGGATGATTCCCCGATAGAGTTTGTCATACCGGGTCAGGGTGATGAGTACATTGATCTTGCACACACCATGCTGAGTATGCGTGTTAAGATAGAAAGTCCAGACACGAAGGATGCTCCGGCTCCTAAAGTAGGACCAGTCAATAATCTATTGCACTCAATGTTCAATCAGATCGATGTATTTTTAAATCAGAAACTTGTGTCACCTCCCAATAATGTTTATGCCTATAGGGCATACATTGAAACCCTTTTGAATTACGGGCCTGCTGCTAAGTCTTCGCATCTCACGAGTACTCTGTGGTATAATGATTTGCCTGGTAAAATGGATGATACAGAAGATAATAATGCAGGGCTTGTGAACCGGCGGAACGTATTAGGCAAGAATCGAACGATCGATCTCCTTGGCCATTTGCATTGCGATATCTTCAATCAAGAGAGGTTTTTGCTAAACGGTGTTGAGATGCGGCTACGCCTCGTACGGACCAATAACGCTTTTTGTCTCATGAGCTCTTCGAAAGATTGTACCATACGTATTACGGAAGCATCGCTACTTGTACGACGTGTTAAGATAGCACCCGGTATACTTTTGGCCCATGCAAGAGCTCTGTCGAAATCTACAGCGAAATATCCTTTGACGAGGGTCGAGGTTAAAGCGATATCGCTGCATGCAGGGATACACGGTGATACTCTTGATAATGTCATACTTGGTCAACTGCCTAAGCGTATAATCGTCGGTTTTGTCAATAATAAGGCTTTTAATGGCGATCGTAAAATGAATCCCTTCAATTTTCAGAATTACAATATAAATTATTTTTCTTTATACGCCGATGGCTTGCAAATACCGTCTAAACCTCTACAGCCAGACTTCGCAGATTCTGATATGTATGTGGATGCATACCATACACTATTCTCGGGTACAGGTATCCACTTTCTCAACGAGGGCAATTGTATTGCGCGTACAACCTACCCGTCTGGTTATTGCCTCTTTGCATTTGATCTTACACCCGATCTCTCGGCCAATAGTAGCACCCATTGGAATCTTGTGAGGCATGGTAGTGTCAGGAAAGAAGTACGTTTCGCGGCAGCCCTAACATCAACGATTAATTGCATTGTGTATGCGGAATATGATAATGTGTTGGAGATCGACTCTTCCAGACAAGTAATTGTGGATTTTAGTGGCTAGATCGCAGGGCTTATAGAGGGGAGGTGTCATATATCCACAGAGTGTGCAAAATTTGTCGTCAGTCTGTATTCAAAACTCGACGTGTTACGACGATTGAGAAGCACCATGAACATCGTCATTGATATACAGGGCCTGAAGGATAAATATAATCATTTTATACCTAAAGAAGTTGCCGTGGTCTCTATAAAAACGTCGTACCTAGCCCATTGGATTATATCACCACCCTACACTTATAACGTTCTACCACCTAGTGTAAAACGTCAAAACACCTGGTTACAAACCAATCATCATGGTATAGAGTGGTCCGAGGGCGAAACGCATTTACGCACAGTCGAGGCTTCGCTGAAGAAAATTGCAGTGCAGTGTGATCGCCTGTTTACACGAGGAGCTGATAAAGCGGCATATCTGACACAGCTAACGGATTGCTACGTTATAAATCTAGAAGAAGATGAAGACGACGATTCCTCGTTCCGTAATCTTCCCGAGAGCAACACCCGCTGTATATATCATGGTTTACTGCGTAAAAACTGCTCGTTCACGTGTGCCCTCAACAATGCAGTGAGAATCAAAAAGTGGCTTTCTCATAGCGATCGCTCCAGCTCCTTGTGGGAATACAGAACAACGACAAGCTGGAACATCGGCCTACTAGCTGTGGAGCGCCGCGAAGAGGGGAAAACAACCGATATAAAGGCGCTCTAGTGTGTCTATAAGCGCTGTCTATTATGAACACCGAACAGCTTCTGCAGGCCCTACGCGGTATAAAGAGCCGTACTGTAGGCGTATACCCGGCAGATCGCATCCCTAAGGTGTGGGTGAAACCAGCAGCGCTTGTGGTCAATACCGATGGCCACAAGCAGCCCGGGGCCCACTGGGTCGCCATGTACGTCGATCGAGATGGACGCGGATGGTACTTCGACAGCTACGGACTGCCACCAATCATCCCTCAGCATCTCCAACGTCTCCGGCAGAACTGCAAATTCTTTAGCTACAACGCTATACAGCTACAGGGTCCTGAATCACAGACTTGTGGACATTATTGTGTTATGTTTCTGCATTTCATGTCTACAGGTCTTGGTATTAATATGTTTAGGAGTGCGTTTTCAACCGATTTAACACGAAACGATAAAATAGTCTATGACTATTACAAGGAGTATATGAATAAGTGTAATAAATCCAAATCCTTGAATAATGTGTTAAAGAGGGGAGCCGCTGTGGGTGGGGGGTACCATTATAATGACCTCATTACTTTATGTATGAAAACTTTTGGGTGTGTACAAGGATGTTGTTCGCGCAGCCGCTAATTCTACGATAATTTTATGATAAAAAATAAAGTATATTTTTCAAAATCGTGTTTTTATTTAGGCACGTGCCATCTTCACATGATCATCTCCTATTTCCCCGCCATCGCTATGTCGTATTAATTTCAGCGCACGTGCAAAAGTGCTGACCTAATCTTTCGGAGAATTCAGAGGTGTCATGGCCAAGCGACTTGCTGGCTTTTACCACCACCACCGCCAAAGTGACTTACTGACTTTTTACAAAATAAGCAAATATTGCACCAATTAAATCCAGTCTACACTTCTCCGTATACGGAGTAGGGGAATGGCTCTGTTTGATATGATGTCCGAAGAATCTACGATCTGTGATAGGCAGCCATTGTCCTCGAGTCTTCAAAGAAGTAAGCAGCACCGAATAAAAATCCGCTTAGACGCTTTCCTGCAAGATATTGCTACGGTTAAAGGAAAAATACACGCAATATCGGAGTTTCGTAGTTTAACGCTAAAACTGAAAAAACTCAAGTTGCATAATGGATTTCACGCGAATCAATCAAGTGGGTCGTCTGGAGACGCTTCTCCCCGTCAAAAGATTATCGGAGTTGGAACTCCAAAAAGACTATAATATCACTGATATCAAAACAGTCCAAACCAAATGGGGTGCGCGAATCGTCGTGGATGTGAATGGTGAATTTACGTGTTATCTACCTACGAGATTCGTCAAGGCTTTCGAGGAGGCGGCCGAACTGTTTCAACAAATGAGCGAAGCTGCCAATAATAAAAACCTGATCATGCAATACCACGGCACGAAGTTCAATAAGCTGGAGTTCAAACCTGCTAAGGAATCATCATAACCAGGTACGTACTAAAAACCTATATAAAGCATTTATGGAACGAATTGTATATACGATCCTCTCTCATACCGTGTGTCTATCTCTGTCTTTCATAGTTAAAGCATCGTCTGATCAGAGAGAGAGAGAGAGAGAGAGCTGTGACGAGTATAGGGCCAAAGAAGAAGAAGCTAATATCCGCTACTCACCGTACTACTTTTATTATAAAATATGCATTACCACCGAATATTTACTGTAAAATATATTTATAATTATAAAATTATCAAATGTAATAAAAAAAGAAAAATCTATATTGTTGGTTTTGAATATTTATTGTAAACTTGTGGAAGTACGAGAGAGAGAGAGAGAGAGAGAGAGAGAATAAGGTGTGCACACGCGCGTTCGCTACAAGAGTCTTCCACATATGCTTAATATCATAACGATCCTTGGCTCAGAGGCAGCGGCTCAGGCTGGCAATCCGAGGGTCTCGAGTTCGAGTCCCGCGCTTGCTCGGATTTTTTTAATTATAAAAGAAAAAATGGCGAAAATAAAAGGAGCGTGTCACCATACCGACACGCTCTGAAAAATAAAAAAAATGGCGGCAATGTAAGCAGCGCTCCACCATACCGACACGCTCCGAGAAAAAAAATGGTTGAAATGCAAGTAGCGCTCCACCATACCGACATGCTCCGAAAAAATATAAAAAATAAAAAATATATATAAAGTAGTGTGCCCTATGGCCACTCGCCCCATCCCCTCTCCTCCCCCCGCGCACCTCTTCCCCCCGCACCCACGACCGACCGAGCCACTGACTCGGAGGCCGCGGA
This sequence comes from Netelia inedita, assembly GCA_964017225.1. NCBI lineage: Eukaryota > Metazoa > Arthropoda > Insecta > Hymenoptera > Ichneumonidae > Netelia > Netelia inedita. The sequence goes on from OZ024920.1 coordinate 25,676,587, forward strand.
GTGGGGGAAAAGGAGTGGGGAGAGGAGTAGGGATAGGAGTGGGGGTGGCCATAGTGGCCGATATACTACTAATGCGTCTAAAAGTACTGTGTGCAAATTTTACAGCAACCAAACCGTTAGTTTACGAAATTTACTTGACACCATTTCGAAAAATGTGTTTTCGATATAATCGCAAAAGAATGTAAATGTGCAGTTATTCGGCTAACGATGCGGTTTCAGTGAATCCTACCTTTAATCAGCGATTCTTGGTCTGAACATATCCCGTTTGGCAGTTGAATGAGCATTTTGGGCTCCTTTTGAGAAGAAATTCGTGCTTGGCGGGCTACTTTCGTGCTTTTTTAAGTCGTATACACTGATCGAACTGCGCGGTCGACGACTCGCAGCGGTTCGACCTTCCTACCGAACAATTCCTGTAACTTCGACAATGTTGTGATTCTCAGTACCAACTACGGCCTAAGTTGTTCGTAACATTTCAAAGTTTAGTATGAGAATAAAGGAAAAAAACAATCAGTGTCGCTATCCGCCTTAAAGCATCGCTCGCTTCCAGCCTCGTTTCAATAAATTCGTTTTTGACACTGGTAGGTAGTCAATCACGACATTTCAATAAAAACTCAGGCCTACGTATTTTTTGGAGTGGTATATATAAATTCTTGCTCTAAAAAATGTATAAATCGGTAAAAGATATTTTTGGACTCTCTAGATCGTCCTCGGAGATAAAAAAGGTCATCGATATGGAGGGTTCGACGTTGTATGTCTTCGGGTCAAATATTTCATGCTACCACATGCGTGTACCATATATGGCAAAATATAGATACCTGGCTACCACCGTATATAAGAATGTTGAGGATAGACCAAAGTCAAATGAAACTTCTATGTTCAAATAAAACACTCGATATACCGAATGATAAATTTCATTCAGCTGTCCGGCAATGGACCGTAGAAGGCCGAGGGCATGAGAAAGTGCAACAGTCGAATCATACGAACACCTAGCAATATTATATTTTACGCAAACCTGAATGTTCTGGTTAACATATCAATCTTCATCGACTTATTATTTTACAGCCCACCGGAAATTTATAAAAGCTTGCTAGTTTATAGTACCTACTAATAGAAACAATTTCGTGAATTAGTTCACAACTTTTACCCGCCATTTTGAAAATTCCCGCTATTTTAATAGTACACTTATATCGAATAATATAAGCCGAGGAAACAATTTTACATTGGGTAAAGCACTGCTTTTTCCAACATATTCTTAAATAACTTCTCTCGTAATTTTGTCGCTCATATGAACTTATCGTTAATCTTACTGTTTGAAATATAAATAATATTCACTCCCGTTAAAAAAACCGGCTAGACCATCCTGTCAAATTTACAAAGTGTGGTGCCTGTTCTGGCACCAGATTATCGCTGAACGTTGGGGACCGACAACTTTCCCTTTGCATAATTTCCATGTGATACATCTTCAAACAAAAGATACCCTGGTATATATGTATTATAAATTATCCGTCTTGTTGTTTTAATAAAATTAATGTATTCAACCGCATATGTTTTGATTGTTTTTCATGTGACAACGATTTGTAAAATTTAAAAAACGGAGCTTGTAGTGAATACACCAACTTCTTTACGGATATGGTGTTCTTTTGAGCATATCTCAATTAGCGTTCTTCATTCCGTTTTTTATGGAGAAAGTTTGTAAATTGGAGAAGTTTTCGTAGAAATTATGAAAGGCTTTCAATTTGTAACGTAATCTCTCGCGATTTGTAACGGCCTCTCGTAATTTTATGAATTGTCGAAAATATCACAGGAATATGGTAATCCGAAGTAGCTCAAATCATCGGCTTTAACTACAACTACAGATTAAAAATCGACGAATTGTACTCTTATAATGTGCATTTTACCCGTTATTGCATGCATTATGAAGGAGATGGAATAACATTTTTTAGTGAAAACCTCTTTTATTTGTCTCCTTTACCGGATAAAAACTTCAGCAACCATACATGGTTGCTAAAGTTTCTCATTTTAAGATAAAAGGTTTTCATTTCAAAACCAACTGTGAATCCTGATTTCACATTTCTTCGTGTAATGGAACGTATTTTTTGCTGTCACAAAGCAAATCAGTTGACAAAAAGATCTTTCAACATACTGAAAAAAAAGAAACTTTAGCAGCCATATATGGCTTCGTATGCGGTAAGAGGTTAATCAATTTTGTAAGCCGAAAGATTTGACCCAATCATGGATCATGTAGGTACACCGTAATCAGATCGAATAAGAGCAGCCGGTAGGTTTAGTTACGTGGAAAGTTTCAGCCACATCCACCTTTCAACTTCATCGCATGTAAACCTACGTTCATACATTTATTCATACTAGGATAATCCTTATTTGGTATGTGATAGAATTTCCATTGCACGCCCGTCCTAAAGTAGCTGGGGTTTGGGTTTGAAAAAAATCTACTAAAAACCTTAGCCTCGTACCTCTAAACTCCATCAATAGAAGTTCTTTTTTCCTTTCTATCTAATATAAGTGTTTATCAAATATTAAGGGTGTAAGTATTCTAGTCCGACGGTTGGGAAAAATGTTTCTTTTTGCATTTTTTAAAAGTTTATAACCCGTAGACTGTATGTAAACTTTTTCAACACCGTATGTAACGTTGTATGCAACATTTTTGAAAACGTTTAATGTTATCACTTAAATTGGTTCCTGCCTATAGTCGTACTCTTTTATTGAAACAAACCTTTTCAATTTTTATTGAGGTAATCTAGAGAGCAAAATCGTGTACAGATAGCAGACACTTTTTTCACTCATTTTGAAGTACCGTAGCGTCACCTATTTATTGTGTTTTTTCTTATCCAAGGTGTTTTTTGTTCGTTCAAAATCTAACAAATGAAGAGAAAAAGCGTTTATTATTACAACATTTATACACTTCGTTTAATATTCGATTGGGCAGAAAATTCCAAAACCGATCCAACAGACTAGCCCTTACAAAGAATACCCCTTAAAAATTTAATATTACCGCGGATCTATTAATTTGCAGAAAATGCAAAAATGGGATATTGGGTAGGTGTCCAAAATTTATTTTTTCATTGCAATTCCTTCTTGGAAAGTTATTCACATTTTTTGTGCAATATTAGATGATTAATATACCGGTATATATGTATGTTATCGACCAAGTGATTAATAGGTCATTATAAAAAATGCTCGCGCAGTTTGACTAATGCCCAATATGATAGGACAGTGTGATAACAACTATTGAAATAATCAAGTCGTCCTCGCATTATTTATAATGCTTATCACCTATGAGGCAGAACAATTAAAACGAGGTTTTATTACTGTTATTTTTATTTGAAGCGTAGAATCAATATTTAATAACAGATAAAATCTTTCCTTTCATAGGTACTCTGCTGAGCTATGACAATAACAACTCAAATTAAATGGACTTTACCATATCAATAATCAGACTCATAATTTATACTTTCAATGCAAAACTAACTAAAAAGAAGCGAGTCCATTGACGTTCGCTTGTAACCGTCGTGGACTCTGATTGGTCAGCGCGTGTCACGCGTTTGTTCTCCTCCCCGCACCCCGTACAATGCACCAGTGTATTATCAGATTGCCCGAAAACCACATGGCAATATTCATAATGTCCAGGCAATGTAATAAACAAGGAAGTTCAAATTATAATTATTGACTTCGCCCTAAGTAGCTTGTCATTATTCATAATGCCCAGACATTATGAAAAATGCCCCCATTTATTACTTGGTCCACAACATATACAGCGTGATACGTAACGATTGAAACACAGAAAGTTCTCCAGTTTTTATTTTTTTACATATAACAAATTAAATATTTTTAATTTGCTATAAAGAAATGTGCGCCTTAAAGCACAACGACTGCGCAAACAGAAAATACCCAGGTCCTTGGCATCAGTACAAGCAAAACGATTTTTTTATGGTCCTGCGTTGAAAATTGGCCGAGATATTAGTTCGCAAAATTTGAAAGTTTGCGCAATACCATTGAGCCTCCTGCAGTTAAGGGGTGAACAAACATTTGTTTCAATGTCGAGTCATCGTTTGTTTATTAATAATAATTTTGCCAAGATCTACCAAAAAGTCACAATTTGTGAAAACAAAAGGCCTGAGCGGGACTAGAACCCGCGAATTGCGGCAGTTATCGATAAGGCGTTCCATTACATTGTTAACTTAACTTTCAAACTTTACGAATGAATATTTCAACTAAGTTTTGTCACAGGACAATAAAATAAATCGTTTTGCTTGTACTGACCCCAACTTCCTGAGGATTGTTTGTATTCCGATAATTACCAAACATCTTATACGTGTCATAAATTCTTTAAATGATTTTTATTTGACATTTTTTCGGGGGAAGAATATCATGAACTAATCATACGTCAAGAGAATGGAAATAAAGTTTCAACGATACCACCCGAAATTAGGGCAAGGAAATAAATAATTGTGCGAGTAATTTGTGTGAATATGAAGAAATGATGTCAGCACTACAGAGTTTCGCGGGTCGAATTTTTGCTTCCAAATTGTTGCTTGAATTACTGGTATAATACATTTTATAATTTCTAATATACGGAGCACTCAAAATTGATAGTTGACATCCGTATTTCTCTAATGCGTTTCAGAGACGGATGTGAATAAATATATTTTTTTTCATGAAATTACTTTTCATTCGTATTCAACGAAATGGATAAGCGTGAACTATAGTACGCGAACTACGAGCAATATAAAGTTTCGTAAAATGTATCTTAACACTGGGCATGCGGGCATACTTCGCCGCCGAATTACACGTGCAGCGGGCGTTTTTTCGTGAATCGCGCGTAAGTTTGGTATTTTTACGTGACCCGCGCTCTAGTGACAGACTGCAAAAAACGTAAAAATACGTTGCCCGCATGCCAAGTGTTAATGGTCAGTTTAGTGAGAGATCGCAACTAGGGCGGGACGCAATTGATTTTCTTCTGATTGTGAGTCCAGGTTAGAGGCTGTGAGCGCGAGGGAGAGGGAGACACAGAGAGAGAGAGAGAGAGAGAGAGAGAGAGAGAGAGAGAGAGAGAGAGAGAGAGAGATTGATTGATTGATTAACTGTTTATTATGCCAAGGGCGCAAGGCCCGAATGGCAAAAGGACAAAGTTTTACATAACATGCAATTAGAGTACATATCACCGGCTTCATGTAGTATGTATCGTATAGTGAATGTACAATGTTAAGCCCTGCAGCAGGTATTGCATATAACTAGGTATATAAGTGTACGGTGTGTATGAAAATATATGTACATGTATGCACAGAAAGTATAGGTCATATAAATTAACAAGTATAGAATATAGATTACAAGTAAGTACTATGGGAGATATCGCCGGTCGTCCCTCGTAGAAATTCGTTGCAATGCGTGAAAAATAAATTCAGGTCGCCGCGCGTAGCAGTTCGAAGAGCATGGTCTTGAATGCATCCGTGGATTGTAGCGCTCGTGTCTTCTCAGGTAGCGTGGACCATAGTTCAATACCGGAGACAAGGAAGGAGCACCTCATGGCTTCAGTTCTGCACGTGGGGGCGACAGAGCTAGGCACTACCAATCGTGACGAACGGCGAGGAGCAACAAGAAGTTCGTGTAGCGGATCATAGAGGTATCGCGGTTTGCCCGATTTCAGGGTGCGATGCACCAATAGTCCCATAAAATATCGTCTGCGTTGAGAGACAGTTAGCCAGCGGAGTTCCCGGCGATAAGGAGAGATATGCACGTCTCGTTTTAGGTTGAACACAAACCTTATCGCTCGGTTCATGAGACGTTGCAGCTTCGTGTCGAGGTACTTAGGGCACCCGTTCAATAATACCAACGCATAGTCGATGTAGGGTATGACTAATGCGTTGACCAGAAGATGCTTAACTCTCCGCGGTAGGTGACCTCCTCGAAATTTCAGGCGGTGAAGGGCGCAATTTACGCGAGTAGAGGTCAGCGACACCTGGCTATTCCAGCGCAGGTCAGGACATAGTGTCACTCCGAGATATCGCATGGAGTTGGACCACGGTATGGAAGTTCCTCTCAGTACCACCGGTGGCAGTGTGCAAGGGGTCACACTTGCCAAGTTGGCATTCGATCCGAACATTATGCACTTAGTCTTAGCACTATTCAGTTGAAGGCCATGTTGGTCTGACCAGTCGGCTACTGCTTCGATGTCTTCATTCAGGCGAAGGATAGCGTCTTCTATGTGAGCTGGCGGACACTGTATATACGCTACGAAGTCGTCAGCGAAAAGTTTGGCACTACAGTGTCGAAGAGCATTGGGGAGGGTGTTTATCTCCACCAGGAAGCAGATGGGCCCCGTGGTAGACCCCTGTGGTACACCCGACGTGACCGGCAGGTAAGATGGGGAATTTCCAGGATCAAGTATGGCCTAAGAGCGGCCCGACAGGTACGAGCGAAACCATCTCAAAACGTCAGCTCCGGCTCCCAGCCTCCTAAGCTCCGTGAGGAACGACACGTGATTCATCGAGTCGAATGCTCTTCGGAAGTCAAATGCCACCAAGATCGTGACATGCCCGCGTTCAATTCCCTTCCGAATAGTATCCGTGATCAGGACCAGTGCCGACTGGGTACTGTAGCCTGCGCGGAAACCCGATTGCATAGGATGCAGCAAGGCATTTCTCTCAAGATGACTGGTAAGACGCCTGGCGATGATCGTATCGAATATCTTTGCTGAGTGGCAGAGATTAGCGATAGGCCGTGTATCGGATGGTTGTAGCGGCTTATCAATTTTCTTGAGAGGTATGATTAGCGATCTTTTCCATTGCGAAGGATAAATGGTAGTCGCTAAGGAGCAGTTAAAGATGCGGCCCTGACAAAAACCTGCCACGGAAAAGTACGTTTCAAGTGTGTGCCAAGTCCGTTTCAAGTACGTTTCGTTGAGGGAACACACTTGAAACGTACTTTGGCTGCAGAATAGTGCGTTTCAAGCGCGTTTCGTTACACGGTTGAAACGTTCTTTTTTGCGTGCCGTCGACCCGGACTTTGGCTGCAGAATAGCGCGTTTCAACCGCGTTTCGTTACACAGTTGAAACGTTCTTTTTCGCGTACCGTCGACCCGGACTTTGCCCGCAGAATAGTGCGTTTCAACCGCGTTTCGCGTTACACGGTTGAAACATACTTTTTCGCGTGCCGCTGGCACAGACTTCTCCCACAGAATAGTGCGTTTAAACCGCGTTTCGTTACACGGTTTAAACGTACTTTTTCGCGTGCTGCCGGCACAGACTTCTCCCACAGAATAGTGCGTTTCAACCGCGTTTCGCGTTACACGGTTGAAACGTACTTTTTCGCGTGCCGCCGGCACAGTCTTCTCCCACAGAATAGTGCGTTTCAAGCGCGTTTCGTTACACGGTTGAAACGTACTTTTTCGCGTACCGCCGACACAGACTTCTCCCCCAGAATAGTACGTTTCAACCGCGTTCCGAAACGCGGTTGTCACGTGGTTTTTGTATTACTCGCGGCCGCTAGGTAGCGCATGGCTATCCCGCGTTTCTCGCATGCAAAGTGACGCCCCATTGGGATTATAAACGCGAGCGCTTTGCCGAAATAATCAGTCTCTCGACCGCGATGAAAAGCACGAGTCAACTCACTATCCCGAAAAGGATAAAGTCTCTATGGTTTATGTCTATCTTATATCTATATTATGTCTATTTACAGCTTATTATATTACAGTGTTTTATTACAATATTATCTTGGGGATGATGTTTATTTAAGAGTAGTCCGAAAGCGTGTACCAAGCGTGTGATAAGCGTGTTTCAGACCAGACAATTACTACGTGCAAAGCACGTTTCAACCACGTTTCGTTACACGCTTTACCGCGTTTCAAGTGCGTGCCGAGCGCGTACCGTGTACGCGGTAAAGTACGTACCAAGCGTGTTTCAAACACGTTTCGTTACACGCTTTACCGCGTTTCAAGCGTGTGCCAAGCGCGTACCGCGTACGCGGTAAAGTGAGGACAACGCGCGTTCTGAAACGCGCTTGGTACACAGTAAAGTGTGTAACTGAAACGTGGTTGTGTACGAATTCACACGCTTCTCACGTGCTTTAGCGTGTTTCAAAACGCCCTTTGCACGTACTTGAAACGCGGTAAAGCGTGTAACGAAACGTGGTCGAAACGCGGTTGATTTTGTCAGGGAGAGTAAGAATGGCTTTAACGACGACAATATAGGCGCTAGATAGGCCAGAGGTAGCCCATCAGGGCTGTGTCCCTTCGATTTGCGGAGGCACTTAGCAATAGCCGCATCGACCTCAGGCATCGTAATGTGATCCGCGATAAAGTCGACGTATGCCTCAGGAAGATTCTCGGTAATTGAGTCGAGCTGCTGGATGGAGCACTCAGGGTGAGCTCTCGCTACTGCCGTATAGTAGGCGTTCAATTCTGTGGCAGAAAGAGTGTCCAGCGGGGATGAGTGTCTGGGCTTTACGAATCCCTGGCGAGCGAGGAATTGCCATAGCTTGGCAGTATCGGTAAAACCGTCGACGGCCGAAGCCAGGTATGCCTCCCGCGCTGTGCGAAGGCGATACTTGACCTCACGCCTCGACTGCCGGTAATCGGCCAGGACGAGCAACGACTTGGATGCTCTGTATCGTCTGTAGAGGTCATCCCTAGTTTTTAGAAGTTGCTTTAACTCGGCGGTCATCCATGGAGCTGCCGGTCTAGCCACTGGTCTTACTTTCAAGGGTGCGTAGGTATCGAGGACGTCAGTGACAATTCTCTCCATGCAGGTGACCAGTATGTCCGGGTTTATTTCGTCCTCGGGAAGGGCAGCAAGTCGATTGCAGGCATCTCTGTTTGCCAACTCGGCATTCCACTTTCGAAAGTCCCTGTACTGCACAGTCTTTGGCATAAACTTAGGCGCAACAATTCTGATATTGGCAAACAACGCAAGATAGCCGGCAGCAAACGGTGATTCGGACTTTGCATGGTCCACAAGTTTCGCTGCATCATCAATGACTATAGCGTCAAGCCACGTTTCGGACTGAGCGGTAAGATGCGTAACCCCATGTGGCACCAAATATAGTGAGTTTTCCGCAATGAACTGATGCAAAAAGTTTGCATCAGGTTTTCCTTTGAGTAGGTCGGCGTTGAAGTCTCTAAAGTGGACGACATTAGCGTAGTTGACACTCAGCAGGTCAATCTGTGTGAAGAATTTCACTGGCGCAGGACTATTAGGCCGCCGATAAACCACTGACACTAGGGTTTTTGCTCCAGGACTGGTGAAAATCTCTAGACATAGGAACTCAGCATCATCAATTTGAGTTCCTTCAGAGCAGCGTAAATATGTGGCCTTAACATCTTCGCGAACATATATGGCTACGCCTCCTCCCAGGGTATAGCGCGATCCATCCGGGCAGAGTATAGCGCGGTCCTTTCGGAACAAGGAATACCCACGGATACTCACCGCAGTTGATGAGACTTCAGGGGTTAGCCAGGTCTCGCTGACAGCCAGGATATGAAGATTATCACGAGTAATGAGGTGCGTGGCAGCCTCCAGGTGACTCCGAATGGAATTGGCATTTATGTACGCGGTTTTAAGGATTTCTTCGCCATTCTTAGGCGGCGAAGAGGTTGGCTGTCATATAAGACACTCTAGGTCGGCTTCGCAGGATATAACTACCGGTTTATCGGCGTCATTGGCTTTGGCTTGGACAATACCTGATCTGACCCACGCTTTCCCCCGTTGCAGATCGCCTATTCTCTTGCGTGTTAGCTTGAGAAGCTTCAGTGTAGAGGGGTGCAAGAATTCGTTGACATTGATGTCGTTGTCATGAAAGCCAACCGGTATGGTGGTGAAGTCGGAGAGCCTTAGCCTTCTAGCCACACGTTTGGCGTCCACCACGGCATCGCGTACTTGCGTAGATGACATATGTACCAACAATGATTGCCGAGCAACCGATGACGTGGATGGCTGTGATCCAACCGTTCTGGCAGCGCTGGCAGCAGACCTAACGAATATCCGTGTCTTAATTACGTGCGCCACCAAGTGCGGGACTTTTAGCTTCGCGAATAGGCTGCTAATCAACTGCCGATGTTCGTCGCTGCTGACTTCAGGAACACCGGTTATAATTATATCGGCATTTGGAGGGATAGCCGCAGTAGACACCGACGCGGAGGAGGTCCGTAGCACGCCTAAGGCCGTTTTGAGGTCAGCCACATTAGTCTGGAGATTTGCTATTTCTTCCGAGTTCCCTGAGACGGTGGTGTTTATGGCTGCTAGTCCCTTTGACAGGGCGTCCACTGTATTTTGGAGTGCATCCTGCTTCCTGAGGACCTGGGTGACTAGCGCATTCGTCTGAGCGACTTGTGCACTCGTCTGAGCAAACTGTGCCATTAGCGTGTTAAATTTGTCTTCTGTAGATGAGGTCCAGCTCATAGCATCCTGCGGTTGAGTAAGTGGCAGGTCCGCCGGCCTCGCCTCGGGCTGTGACGACGCGTCCTCAAGAGTAGCAAAATTTAATCGTTGCATGGCTGAGTCGCACGTAGAACTCGTAGAGCGTGTCGGTTCAGCAGTAGATAAGATGTCGCCAATGTCGCGATGCTTGAATTGTTGGCGGCAGCACTGCGGCGCAGTCATAGAAGCCGCTCGAAGGCGGGCGCAGCTCGGGTGAAATACTCTACTACACCCCGGGCATGCAACGCTAGTCTTGGCTACGGATTTTAGGCACTTGTTGCAGTATAGGGTCACGACAGACATATATAAATATAAGTATAAAAGTATAAATATAAAAGTATAAATAGCGATTGACAGACGCAGAGATAGCTAAGCACTATAAATAACTAAATAATAAATAGGAGAAATAAAGTAAAATCGCTATTGAGTGGTGTCGCGGAATCTAGGCTAGAAAATTATAGACAATAAATAAAATTGCAGTGAAGTAGTTAAAAGTAAGGACAAGAATAACATGTAGTAGCCACACCTTTAAGGCGAGAATCAGGTGACATAAGTCGCGTGAGATCACACTCCGTAAAAATAAAACTACAATAAATAAAATAAATAGGTAAAATAGGTAAAATAGCACAAGTAAAATAAAATAATTAAGTAAAATAAGATAGATAAGTGAGGTCACTAAATAAAATAAATAAAATAATGTGACATAAAATTGCTGAGTAAACGAATAGCAAAGTAAGTAAATTGAAATACGCAAACAAATAAATATAAATACTTAGACTTAATACATGGGTAAATATATACAATATAAAATAACAAAGATAGGTCAATATCAAATAAATAAACGGACAAGTAAATAATGAATAAATAAATAAATCAGCACGTAGATAAGATAAGTATAATCTCGGTAGTACCGGAGGACTAGAAGTAGCAAGTGCAATGGTTTAGTTACGCTCGAAAGTCCCGCGCCAAGCTATCAGTATCTCGAAGTAAAATCGCAATCTATCATTATCGACACCGGCAAGGGTCTTCAGATTTATCTGTGCGTGCAAGTTCCACGGTGCGCAACTTCAGGCAGTTGTTTGGTGATTATCAAGCAACAGCTGACTATGTTAGGAAAAGTCACGATAACATGGCGATGACACTGGCACTTTTATCAGCGATATCACGATTTGGAAAATTTCATATTTACTGACAGGGCGTTGCGTTTTACTAGAGATTTTGCACTAACAACACTCGCCAATATCCATAGAACTGACTTTCAGGGTTTTTTTATCACACGGTACTATGTGCACTTGATCCTTCGTTATTACATACGGACGCGACTTTTGACACGTCACTTCCCAGAGAGAGAGAGAGAGAGAGAGAGATAGATAAGATAGATAGATAGTGGTTTTATTGCACCTGGCCTAAAGGCTTTGCGTACAAATGTGCACACTAGTATCGATATTCGTTTGTTTCAGTGTGTTGTATGTAATAATAATAGTAAATAATAAGTATAAAATACAAATAGAAATGAAAATAAAAATAAAAATTCAACAGAAATAAGAGTATAACAGAAATAAGCGAGAGGGTGAGAATCTATGTACTTGAGGAGATACCATTACACGGAAGCCGCCCCGACACTCGGCGGAGTTACCTACGACGAACTTCGTTGAGAGATATGACTATACAGCGCCAGGCGGAAGCGGTCCGTAGAGTTCAGGTCACGGATCCGGGCAGGTAACGAGTTCCACACGCGCGTCGCCGTCACGAGAGTCGATTTCCGGAAGCCCTCAGTCCTGGCAGAGGGGACAACGAGACTCGATGAGTCGGCGGCACCGCGGAGCGCTGCAGAGCGACCGCTAATAGTGGAGCGGCGCACGAGTTCCTGAGCGAATGACGTTGGGACACCGGTCCTGAGTGCGCGATGGGTGAACAGTGCCAGGAAATACTGCCTACGCTGTGGAATTTTCAGCCATCTGAGACGCTTGTAATGAGGCGTGATGTGCTCGTATTTCTTTATCCCTAACACGAAGCGGACGCAGGCATTGAGAGCTCGCTGAAGTCGTAGTTCCTCAGTGCCTGTTATGTCACAGGAGGTGATAGAACAGTAGTCAAACAGCGGGAAAATGAGTGCGGTCACTAAGTGACGACGTAGGTCAATGGTAAGAGCGCGCGCGTTCGCTTTGAGCTGATATAGTGCCTTATAGACACGGCTACAAATCGACGTGACGTGCTCACGCCAGCTCAGCGTAGGCGTGATGAAACAGCCAAGATTTTTAATGAGCGACGAGTACGGGACTGCGATGTTCCTCACTCTGACTGCGGCTGGTTGGGAGGTCCCTATGCTGTTAACGTACCGAGCTGATCCAAGGATCATTGCTTGGGTTTTCGCAGGGTTGAGTTTGAGCGAGTTTCTGTCAGCCCAGTCACAAATCCGGGCAATATCCCGATTGATGCCGGCAACACATTCGTCCACTTCGCCCGAATCACAGTGGGCATATATTTGAAGATCGTCGGCGTACTTCACCACGGAGCAGTGCTGGATTTCAATCCCGAGGTCCTCCACGTAGAGAGCGAAGAGTGCCGGACCAAGTACGGACCCCTGTGGTACCCCTGAGGTGACGGCGGTCCATGTTGACACACCGCCGGATGTTCTGACAGCTTGCATGCGGTCGGAGAGGTACGACTGGAACCACAGGAGTGCCGAACGCGAGAGGTTCAGGAGCGATAATTTATGAAGTAGGATATTATGATCCACCGTGTCAAAGGCCTTGGAGAAGTCGAAAAGGACAAGGATCGTGACTTGACGTCGGTCAATGGCGTGCCGGATCGAGTCCAGGACTTTGATCAAGGCCGCTTGCGTCGACCCGCCCTCGACGAATCCGAACTGGTCCGGGTCACGCCTAGCCGTGCGACGGAGATACTGCATGAGGTCCGCGTGTACAATGCGCTCCAGAACCTTTGAAATATTACAAAGAAGCGAAATCGGCCTGAAGTCTGATGGCGCAGTAGGTTTAGCGACCTTGGGTATTGGCGTGATGAAGCAGCGCTTCCAGGCAGACGGAAAGGTAGCCGAGTTAAGCGAACAGTTAAATATATCCAACAATATATGAAGCAAGGGTTCAGCACAGAGCTTGACTAGGAAGCTAGGTAAGCCATCCGGTCCGGTGACGTAGGACGTCTGCAGACGAAGCGACCGACGGAATGATTCCGGCGTGACGTGCGCGAAGTAGAATTGGGCATCGTCGAAAACTGGCGGATAGCATAGAGACACAGGGGGGCTGATAGTTGAGTTGCCGTAGACAGCGGAAAAGAACGTGTTCAGCTCCTCAGGGAGTATTGTGATAGTGTCAGACGCCTTACAGGGGACGACTCCAAGCCGCCTCAAGTCGGCCCAGAGCGCTCTTGGCTCTGTGTGACGCAAGAGGCATTGCGAGATGTATGAAGCCCGCGCATCACCTAGGACAATTCTTACCCGCGACCGCAGGTTCTTGTACACCTGATGGTCCGCTGGGCTTCGCGAGCGCCTGTACCTCCTGTAAGCACGATTACGCGACTGAATCAGTGCTCTTAACTCCGGTGTCATCCATGGTATGGGCGAGCGACGTGGAGCGTACAGATGGAACGGCGCAAATGTATCGAGTAACTCGGTGAGAGCGCAGTTGGTAAGTTCCACTTTTTCGTCTGCGTCAGACGATGCCACCACAGCGGAAAAGTCGACAGCTGCAAGACCCCTCAAAAAGACAGGATTGTCGAGATTCCTCCAGCGACGTTGACGTTGTGCGGTCGGGACTGGGGGCTTAACGGTTTGTAGCCTGTATCGGATGCCTATCAGGTCGTGTCCCGGCGCAAATGGCAGAGGACACTGTCCTCGTTCGAGTACCTTATCCGACGAGTCAACCACGCATAAGTCGAGCCACGAAGCGGAGTTGGCCGTGTGATAGGTTGGCTGATATGGCACGACATGGAGACTGTAGCTCTCGAACATCCGCCGAAGGAATGTGCTGTCAGGATTGACCGAATCAAAATTGGCATTCCAATCCCCCATTATGATCTTTCCTACGTAGTCTTGACAGAAAGATGCGAGGAGCGATTCGGCAGTGCCGGCAAATGCGATTTTTGGTGCCCTGTAGACTACGCCAACAAGTATATTTCCAACGCCAAGCCCCGACACCGTGACAAACAGATATTCAAGCCCTGGGGTGTAGGTGGCGGCCGTCGATGAAGTAACGATGCGCGTCTGAAGTGAGTCCCGCGAGTAGATGCAGACTCCTCCTCCCCCTTTCCCAACTCTATCACAGCGCAGCAAATGATAACCAGTCATAGCAACGTTGTCGTCCGATATGTGCGGCTTAAGCCATGTTTCGGAGACAAGCACAAGGTCGTATGAGTTCGCTGCGATGAACTGTGTAAATTCCTGGAATCTAGGGACCAAAGACTGCACATTGGTGTGACAGATGCGTAGCATAGATATGTGCGGTGTACTAGCTCCTGGGCGGATAGAGTTGGCTGTAGTGGGTGAGGTGGTGGGATGGCATCATAATTGTAGATCCTTTAGTTGCTCAATGTTCACGATATGTATAGTCGGGGTGTTGCTCGCTTTTTTTAGGTAAATATTTCCATCCCGAACCCAGACGAATTGAAAATGCGCGTCCTTAGCAGTGGTTTTTGCGGCCATGAGAACAGCGTGGGTTTCTGGAGGCAGGAATTCGTTGACAAAGACAGGGCGAGAGACGGTGAACGAGTCAAGTACGGCACGACAGTCGACATTCCCTTTAACGCGTTTTGCGTTGAGAATTTCCGCGCGGAGAGAGCGCGACTCTAGAGCAACAAAAAGCGAGCGCGGTCGAGAAGACGCCCCGCCGTGTCGCATTCTCCTAATCTCAGCGATATCCGACCGTGACACGTCGACCCCGAGAACGCGGGTGAGCGACAGAAACAAGTCATGGTCATTGACGTCCTCAGACTCCGGAAGGCCCCCGACGATCAGTTCGTGGAGATAACTCCTCCGCTCTAGTTGTCGGAGACGCTCTGCTAATCGAGGATCCGCAGCTTGCTGAGTCTCCGTCGCGGGGCGTGATTCGAGTGCGGAGACTCGTTTTTGTAATTCGCCGCACATTTTAGTATTGATGGTCAGAGTGGCCTCAGTGCTAGCGAGTTTTGCCGAGATCGATTGTATGTCCCGTGTGTTTGTAGCTAGCGTCTCTTCGACTTTCCCCAATCTGTCGGATACCCCTGTTATTTTTTCAAGGCAATTACGCACATCGTCTCGCACCGTGCTAATATTCGCTACCTCTCCTTTAATCCCCTGGATATCCGCTGTAATGGTACCTATTGCGCGTGCGAGGTTTTGCAGCTGCCCGGCTAAACCTTGGTCATCACCTGTGGTACCGGGAGACAGCGCGTCGATAGCAGACCTCCTGAGCTTCTTGCAGGTATAACACACGACGCAGCAGTAGTATGGTGCGCACTATGGCCACCCCCACTCTCATCCCCACTCCTTTCCCCCACTCCTCGGCCACCGAGTGTCGGTCGGTCGTGGGCGTGGGGGGTAGAGTTGCGGGGGGGAGGAGAGGGGGGATAGAGTGTATGGCCATAGTACGCTTTTTTACCCCCACTCCACGGCCGCCGAGTGTCCTTGGCTCGTCGGGCCTTGGGTGCGGGGAGGGGATGGATAGTGTCGGTATAGTGGAGCTCTTGTTCTTTTTTAATTTTTGGCGTTTCATTAGAGGGGGGAGGGAGTGTCGGTATAGTGGAGAGCTTGTTCTTTTTTTTATTTTTGGAGTTTTATTAGCGGGGAGGGAATGTGTCGGTATGGTGGAGCGCTGTTTTTTATTTAAATCTTTTTTAAAGAATTTAAAAATTCGATGCAGACACCGAGATTCGAACTGCCGACCCTCGGATTACCAGTCTGAATAGCTACCGCTACACCAAGACCCGTTATGACATTAAGTTTATGCGGAAGGCTTTTATAGCAACCGGTCAAAATCTTTAATATCAGTAAAGAGGATCGCTGTACTCTCTGAAGGAGAGGGGATGGAGTATGTCACCGTAGTACGCGTTTCTTGAAGTTTTAAATCTGTAATTAAACCTAGCACTTACCAGTTGCTATGCTACCCTCCGTTTATTGCGCAGCTGATCATCCATATCCGTTTTCTTCCGCTCAACACACATACACACACACACACACCTGTTTTTTCGCGCACTTTCACACCCGGGCTAAATAGGCGATCGAACCATCGCGCCTGCATCACCGACTACATAGAGCGTTTGCTTATTTTTTAATTTGTCACAACAACTCGCGACGCTTCCTCGACTTGAACTGATTTCTAGAGGCTAATGAGGAGCAGCAGCACCCTGTTGCGCTGCTCCCCAAACCCCAAGATCAGCACTTTTGCACGTGTGTATAACTCATCGTCGCGAGAGAGAAAACAATTGAGATCGAGACATAGACGGTTGAAATGAATAGCCCGCACGGAGATAGTGCTCGTGAGAATGAAGAAAAAATTTATTATAGTATCCAGAATAAATATTGAATTATCGATCGTCCCCCGGCATGAATAACTACCGCGCGTAATAAATTATTTGTTAAAAATACGAGATATTACATTTTTATGTTTCACGCGCGACTGTTGGAAAATAACTAAACTTTAGCTAACAACGAAATTATCCAACAGATCCCCAGGTCTCTTTCTGAACTATCCTAAAGTTTATTATGGTATTGTTGACACAAAGACGATTCAGCATTTTTGCAGAATATACGATATCCTGCATACCGCAACGATGCGTCATATACGTATGATTGCTCGGGGCGAGCGCTCGAATCATCACGTACCTATGACTAATGTCAAAATATTACATAGATATGACAGAGCTCGTTAGCGCGTACCGTATGCTATAACATGATGGGAGTTAATTTAATAATTGTATTTTTAATTATTAGGATCTTACGCTATTATGCGTAAATATGTTTGTATATATATATATATAAAGAGAGAGCGAGCTCATGAAGGCATACGCTCTCAGGTAAGAACGAGAGAGAGAGAGAGAGAGAGAGCGCGCGCGAGGTAGCGAAGAGGAGAGACCGCTGACAGCATATACGACTCGTCGCTCACCTCGCCCCGTACCGTTCACCACCACCTCGCCTATACTGTAGATCAGAAGGCTCGCGCTCTGTCTCTCTCTCTACCTCTTAAATGTGCTGTATGTATGAGAGAGAAAGAGCTATAGAGGTCTCTCTATTAAAACAGAGACCGTGCTACAGGCTGCTTCTTTTTATTTTATTTATTCACGAATAAATATCGTTTTAACCAAGCCGAAC
This sequence comes from Netelia inedita, assembly GCA_964017225.1. NCBI lineage: Eukaryota > Metazoa > Arthropoda > Insecta > Hymenoptera > Ichneumonidae > Netelia > Netelia inedita. The sequence continues at coordinate 25,694,317 of OZ024920.1, forward strand.
AACTGCGTAATCTTTTCGGTTATTATGAATAATATATATATATGGGTCGCCGCACATCAAACAGGGTAACTACCAGAATTTTTTATTTTCACACTTTTGATTCTTTTTGGTACATATCAAAAAATTCTTTGTGGTGAATTGTGAGGTTTTTAATTACCCGCTCAAAAGACATCGGGTTTGCAAAAACATCTCTTTTTGAAAATTAAGACAGGATGCTCTATACGTATTTCTGTACACCCGGAAGTATTAAAAATAAACAGCTGTACAGATTTATTTAAATAATGCATAAATCCATAAACCGATATATGTATAAAGATGCCCTGGTTAGACTAGCCGTCTTTGCGAGTGATCTAACGGCTCGTGAAACCGATACCTCTGCACGATTTACACAAGACTCGCTACTTTGGTCAAAATTGCATACACATCAAATATGGGTATAAGACTGTCTTTTATACTTCTCTTTTGATATAGAAGTTACAGTCTCAACCGAGCGGTGTAACAGAGCGTTATATTTTATTGTGTAATGATGGCAGATCGTGCTCTTCGCAAATGTATCCGCGTTTTTTTACGTTTTGTAAAATTACACAGTGTCCAGATACGTCGTCGCTGTGACGCTCAGTGGTGCTATGAGCTAAGACATTTATCGGGCGATAGACTCGTTAACCGCTTGAAATATCTTATATGGTGGGCGCCCCTGCGCAATATAGTGATAGCTTATAACAGGGGTATACTGCAGGGCCGGGGTGTGTTAACATGTGTGTATGAAGAGCTACAGAGGCGCGGTCTTCAAGGATCTCAGAGCGTCCGCGCTATTGTAGATGAAATTAGGAGTAAGTATTCTTTTACATGGTTTTAAAAAGAACTATATTTTTATAATAAAAATGGTGCAATAGGTTATCAACAATTTTTGGACGCATCGAGCGATGAAGAAGCCTCTCTCATAGAAGCTACACGCATTGTAGAATATCAGGAGGGAACTACCGCCGATGGTAGGTATTGAAAATTTCTATTTATTTAAACTTTCAATTTAAAAGCTTATTTTTCTAAAATTTATAATGATTTTTGTTTAGAATTAACATACGCTGCTCGAGAAATAGAACAGCTCGCCGGTCCGCCGGGCCTATGTCAAAGACCAAAAAGCAGCAAAATAATTCAAAAGTCCGACACCGGTAGTGGGGATGAGACACCACACCCTGCTGAAGAAGAAAGAGAACCGATTGCAGGACCTTCAGGCCTGTGTCTAAGAACCGAAGATCGCGACGTTATTAAAGAAAATGACACCGATAGTATCGACGAGGACGATCCATACGCCGTTACTCCTGATAACGGCAATCAAAACTACAGACATGAGCAAGAAGAAGAAGAAGAAGAACAAGGTACATTAAAGTCGTAATATATATACTTCCAGACCGTCTAAACTTCAAACCTCTTACACAGTTCTTTTATTACAGATATAAAAACCGGTGCGGGACGAAAGCGTAAGACACCGGGGGCCTAGGTGTTTGGGGATGTGCTACCGCCTGGTGATAGAATCATTATCATACACGACACAGATCGTTACTTTAGGCGCTTTCAACTACGCGGTCGTGAGACGACGATGCGTATCCGTCAGCCACCCCCAGGAGTGGGTGTGACAGCATGGCTCGAGGGAGCATTCTGCGACCTTTTAACGCATCTCACGAGATGTTGTGAGGGTGGTGACTATGCAGGAATCTCGTTCACAGCGAATAGCCTAGCACACGGTCCTGTTTGGCTTTCATTTCGACCCGTTCGCGACTATACATTCGAGGATGTTTGGCAATTAATAACAAGCGTTGCTCAAAGTACAACGTCTATGAACATTGATGATTCCTTTAATATGAAAACGTGTATTGTTAAAGGTGTAGAGGGACGCGGGCGAAAAGGTTTAACACACGAGGGTGTCGCTAAGAAATCTATTTTAACGATTCGAAACACTGATAATTTGTGCTTACCACGCTCGCTAGTAGCAGCGCTGGCATACGCCGAGAGGGGTGAAATACGTACGGGGGCCTTACACAACAAATGGCAGCTTATTAGACGCATTAATGGGTCGGTCCAAAAAGAAGCAGCGCTTGAGCTTACGAGAAAAGCCTGTATTACTATACCGCGCAATGGTTGTACAACGCGTGAAATTGCTTTGTATCAAAATTATTTGGCTCAAACAGGGATTGCGATCATAGTTTTTGAATTTTTGACATTGGGCCGACGCGAGGCACCTTTATTTGACGGTACACAGATGGTTACGGCTATCGCTGGCTCAATCCAACACACATTATATATTTTGTATTACGAACGATCACACCACTTTCAACCTATTTTAAATCTGCGAGGTGCAGTGGGTAGCTTAAACTTCTGTGTAACTTGTAATGCCCGTTTTCGGTATAACCATAGGTGCTTAAAAAAGAAATGTCCCCGCTGTCTTCAAACACCGGCATGCGAGTCGATTTCGATCGGTACAATCAGGTGCGATAACTGTTATCGTGATTTCTTTGGGGAGAGTTGCCTGCAAAATCATAGAGTTGTGACAATCCGTCGTAGACGCCGGGTAAATACTGTTTGCGAATCTCTTAAACGTTGCCGTACTTGTTTCTGCTCTATCAGACCTCTGGACGGGAAAAACCATACATGCGGCACGGGTTTTTGTAAATCCTGCAAAGCTCGTCAACCCTATAACCATCTATGTTTCATGAGACCTATTCGCTCTGTTAACGCCTCCAAAGAGAATATATTTATTGTTTATGATTTTGAGACACAACAGTGTACATCTGTAAAAGGCGATCCCTCCGTACGTATTCACGAGCCTAATCTCTGTGTGGCCCAGCGCGTCTGCACGCGGTGCTGCGATAACGAGACCATCGACGAGACCATCGACGAGCCTTGCGAGTATTGTGGCGTTCACGAATTTATATTTAGAACGAACCCCGTGTGTCAGCTTGTAGAGCTAGGTATGAAAAGTGTTCCAGGTTTCTCTCATACATTTTTAATAGCCCATAACGCGGGCGGTTTCGACGCGCAGTTCATTCTACGTTATTTAATTGAAGAGAAAAAAACGCAACTACCCACTTTAATAATGAATGGTACTAAAATTATCACGATGCGTATTGAAAAAGTTGTATTTCTCGATAGCCTACATTACTTCCACATGCCTCTCAGCGCATTACCAAAAGCCTTCGGTCTGAGGAACGCTCTTGCCAAAGGGTCTTTTCCCCATTTATTTAACAGACCTGAAAATCAAAATTATATCGGTCCACTACCCTCTATAGATCACTATTCTCCTGACACGATGCGTGTGGCGGAACGCGAGCGTTTTTCTGCATGGTATAATGATCTAAAGAGTGCTGATTACGTGTTCGATTTTTCAAAAGAAATTACAAGCTATTGCAAGAACGATGTCACTATATTACGACAGGCTTGTGTCGTTTTTCGAAAGATGTTCATGAACAGTGGACGCGTCTGTCCATTTAGCGAAACTACAACAATAGCGTCAGCGTGTTTTCAAATTTTTCGAAAAAACTTCTTGAAAAGTAATACTATTGGAATTATACCGACAGGCGGTTATAGATGGGCTCATAATCAATCAAAAAAAGCCCATGGAGCACTCTTTAGGCCATCATATTATTCATGCAGGGCGCTCGCGCGAATTTAAATTACCCCAAAATTTAATGGTAGACGGTTACTACGAAACCGACGACGCGCCTCATGTATTACAGTTTCACGGTTGTTATTGGCACGGGTGCACCACTTGTTTCGCCGTAAATAGGGATCGTAAACAGACCGACGGTACGACAATGGATGAGCGTCTCGAGCGAACAAGCACCATAGCGCACAGAATCCGCTCAAGTGGATATACCTTAACAGAATTTTGGGAGTGCGCGTATGACCGTTTGGTAAAAACAGATATAGAAATGAGTAATTTTGTGCGTGATCATGCTCTAGTCAAATTAGATCCTCTCGACCCGCGTGATGCATTTTTCGGCGGTCGCACAGAAAATATGGTCACTCTGTTCGACGTAAAAGACGGGGAGCAGATACGGTATGTTGACGTCTGCTCATTGTATCCGTATGTCTGCAAATACGGCAAATACCCTATAGGACACCCTACAGTGTACGTCGGTGATGAGTGTATGGAATTAACAGGACCCGAAAACACGGATCTTTCCCGCATCGAGGGTCTTGTTAAATGTACGGTGCTACCCCCGCGAAATCTTTACCATCCCGTGCTACCGTTACGTATGCATCACCGTTTATTATTCGGACTGTGTCGTAGCTGCTGCGAAACAATGAATCAAGACGCGTGCCCCCATGAAGACCCTGCTGAGAGGTCATTCACAGGTACCTGGGTAGTAGATGAGGTTCGGAAAGCCATCATGTGTGGTTATAAAGTATTAAACGTGAGTGAAATCTGGCAGTATGAGATAACACAGTATAACCGCGATACACAGGAAGGCGGTCTTTTTGTTGAATACATCAACACATTTCTTAAAATCAAACAAGAGGCCAGCGGCTGGCCCGAGAACTGTGTAGAAGACGAGACAGCTCAAGACAATTATATAGCTTCTTTCAAGGCCTCCGAAGGAATTGATCTATGTCGCACAGCTATAGCAAAAAACCCAGGTCTGCGCTCGGTAGCTAAACTGTGTCTTAATTCGTTTTGGGGTAAATTTGGGCAGCGTGAAAATTTACCTAACACCGAAATAGCGTCGACCCGTAAAAAACTTATGGAACTACTGAACAGCTCTGAGCACGATATCACGGGCATACTACCTGTTAATAATAGCGTATTGTATGTTAATTACACAAAAACCGAAGATGCTGTAGTACCCTCTAATATAGCAAACGCTGTAATTGCTGCATATACAACAGCTCAAGCTCGGCTGAAGCTTTACTCTTATCTCGAACTGTTGGGTGAACGCGCGTTGTATTGTGACACCGATTCCGTTATTTACACAACGAAAAACGATCCTAAAGAGTACGAGCCGCCTACGGGTCAGCTTCTCGGTGATCTAACGGATGAGCTAAGCTCGGTACGGTACCGGTAGCTATATTAGATCGTTCGTTTCGGGCGGTCCAAAATTTTATTCTTTCATAGTTCATACACCTGGTGGTGTAGAAAGCGAGGTTTGTAAAGTTAAAGGAATAACTCTTAATTATGCAAATACCTCTCTGATAAACTACAGATCGATACGTTCATTCATAATAGGCGAGAGAGAGGATCCTATTGTGTTAAGATTTGCTTCAATACGACGCACGCCGTACCACCAGGTTGTTACACGGCCCGAAACGAAATCATGTATGCCGTTGAGCGTCAAGCGGAGGCGTAATGGTGAATACGGTTCGCTCCCTTATGGCTACAGAGTTCAATATCATAAAATATTGTTGTTATTGTAAAATATTGTTATTATTGTAACACATTGTTATTATTGTAAAATATTTATGGTGTTATTGCAAAATAAAAATCCGTATACACATGACGTGTGCTTTATATACACTGTTGTATAGAAAATACACTCATTCGTAGAGATGGATACACGGTGGAAGCATCCCTGGACCTCCATGATCTGTGGCCCCACGGGCTGTGGTAAAACTTATTTTGTAAAAAAGTTTTTGAAATTCATTTCGCAGATGAATAGTGAGCCGTTCGAGAGAATTATTTTCTATTATTCCGAATGGCAACCAGCATACACGGAGTATGGTAAATCGATAGAATTTCATGAAGGTCTGCCTCAGAGTGCCGATTATGCGAACGATCCGCGTGCAAAGCTCATAATAATCGACGATTTGATGCGCGAGGCGTCAAACAATAGCGTTGTAGATCTTTTCACCAAAGGTAGTCATCATAAAAACCTGAGTGTTATTTTTATTACTCAAAACTTGTTCCATCAAGGACACGGTCAGAGCGATATTTCATTGAACGCCAATTATATTGTAATTTTCAAAAATCCTCGTGATCGAGCTCAAATTCAGCATCTCGCGCGTCAGGTATATCCGGAAAACCCACGATTTCTACAAGAGGCCTATCACGATGCAACATCCAAACCGCATGGTTATTTATTACTCGATTTGAAACAATCAACACCTGATAACTGTAGATACCGTACTTGTATTTTCCCCGACGATACCCATAATATTGTGTACATACCACGGAAAAAGTTAAAAAGCAATAACGGTACATGTGAATTACCAGTTCAACGCGTGTAATGGCGACTAAAGCATCGCCGCGTCACGAAAAATGTATATCTATATTGAGCGCCCTTCAGCAATCCAATACAACGCATCGTGCATCTGACGCGCACAAAAAGCAAACAAGTGCTAGTCACGCCGTTTGTCAATGTGTGATTTACATTCTTAGGGGTAGTACAACCCCAAAGACATGTAGCGCAAAGGGGTTTAAAAAGAGTGATACACCAGGATAGCCGGCAGTTCATCAGACGTAATGGCGCGGGGTGGTTCACCGCTCTGCAAAAAGCACGTTGCGATACTGCGTGCTCTTCAACACTTAAATAAGGAGCAGCGCGAGGCTGTTTTACGCAAAGCAGATCCAAGTATTATCCGGTGTATTTGTGAGTGTGCACTGAATGTTCTCTGTGGGAATATACCACTGAAGATCGACCAGAGAAAAAAATTACGTCGATACGCACCGGTTCTCCGTCGTTTAGCCTCAAAAAAAGGCTGCTGGAAGAGTAAGAAACGGTTTGTTGTTCAAAACGGTGGGTTTCTACCGCTCCTATTAGCACCAATACTAGGTACTGTTCTATCGAGCTTGATTGGCGGCCGTGGATGATGGAGCACGCAAGAAAAAAGGTACTCGTGCCGGAGGAGCATCTAACACGGTTGAGCACACAAAGTCATACACTGCCATTTTTTAATGCGGGTGCGCCTCAAACACACCCAGTGTGAGGTATTGACGCTACGCTAGCTCGATTAGACACGGAGATGAATGAAATTTTGCACTCCAGCGCATACAAGGATGAGAGGGAAAAATGGACGGCGTACTTGACTGTATTACAACGTTATCTCCACTTCGTTGATGATGAGAGAGCTCTGCAGTACCGCGAACTTATGCATAATAAACACTATGTAAAGGCTGATTATGAAAGAAAAAAAGAAGAAGAAGGCGAAACCTGTTACGGTATGAGCGATACCGCCATACTTGAGAGTATACCAGCTAAATTTCATGTTAAAGCGAGACTTCTTCTTCGTCGCCTGCGAGGCGCTCCACGATCTAATTTTTCTTGGGATTCTGACGGCGTCGTGTCGGTCAGCGGTAAACCAATAAAAGATTCAAATATTGTTGATCTCGTGAACGATGCTATGAGGGCTAGGAAAATACCTAACCCTGCTGGACGCAGTGCCTTTGCCAGAGTTCTACGAGCGGTCAAGACACCTCGGGAATTTATTGGTAATGAGGATTTGTGGGCGGAGTCTAGAGTTAACACGCCACAGCGTCAATCGCAGGCTGATGATGGTAGTACAAGCAACGAGGGATCACCCGATACGGACCAGTCAGCATTTTTCAGCGGTGTTGAGAGCAGATCACCAACACGGCGGACACGGGGAGATCAGCAGAGAGGTGGCGGCTATCATAATAAGAAAAGACGTGTAATTTAGACTAACCTGAAATTATAATCATGAAAGTCTTAGAAAACGCGTACTTTAATCCAGCCCATGAAGCATCGTTTTCAGGTGCTACCAAATTGTTACGTTTGGCACGTCAGAAAAAAATTGCCCGTGTGAAGGCTGTACAGTGGCTTGAAGCACAGGATACTTATACAAAACACAGAGTCGTGCGACGACATTATCCGCGTCGTTTTTATAACGTCCGAAATATAGATGACTTCTGGGAGGCTGATCCCGTGGATCTTCGCTCGATTAAAGATTATAATGATGGTTATGTTTATCTCTTGGTCGTTATAGACGTTCTTAGTAAATTTGCATGGGTTCAGCCTTTACGTGACAAGTCTGCTGCTTCTGTAGCCAGCGCGTTTGATCTCATTTTATCTAAGAAAAATAGTAACGGTCGATCACCGCTTTACCTACAGACGGACAGGGGTAAAGAATTTACCGGTGCTGTATTCCAGGATCTCTTAAAGAAAAAGAACATACAGTTCCGTGTTGCGCGAAACCCTGATATAAAAGCGGCTATTGTCGAGAGATTCAATAGAACACTGAAAGAAAGAATGTGGAGGTATTTTACGTATTCTAGAAAAAACGTTACCTAGACGTTCTGCAGAACATCGTTTCGGCATACAATCACTCCACGCATAGCGGTATAAAAATGGCTCCTGTCACGGTGACACACGCTACAGCAGCTAGAGCCCGTAATAATCTGATACAGCGGTACAAAAGAACCGAGAATTGTTCTCCCAAATACAGTGTGGGTGACATCGTGCGCATCAGTAGCGCGAAGGCTGCCTTCGTAAAAGGTTACGAGCGTGGCTGGAGCAGCGAGTTATTTAAGATTGTCCGTGTATCGCACAGTATTTGTCCTGTGATATACATACTGCGTGATCTCCACGGCGAGGATATCGATGGTATATTTTATGAGCCTGAGTTATCGAGAGTACAAGCGAAGGAGTCTAAACAGTCGTCAGCAAAATGAAGGAGGAGTTTTACATGGTTTTACCTAGTAATAGTAGTATGAATTATTATCCCGATAATGTGACAACAAGGTATACCACGCGTTTACCCCAATGTATCTCTCTTCACGGCAACTGGTCTGTTTCTTTAGCTGAAATACACATACCGACGACAATTTTGCATGTACCGCCCGATGGTGAGCGGAACTTTATGAATGTCATAGCGAACACAGTAACACCCGGTAGCATGGCAAGCACCGACTTTAAGGAAGAACGCGTCTGCGTACCGCCTGGTGTGTACCTCAGCATAGACACATTACTCGAGGCTATTAACGAGGCGCCGTGTGTTGCGGGTCATCTGAAATTTAAGCATTGTCGCAACGGATATGTGGCGGTCACGCGTATCTGTGAATCGTGTAAGAATGTAGAACACTCATTCTACTTCTCCGATGTGTTGAACAAGATTTTAGGATTCACCGAGTCTAAGGATGTGGTGGTCCAGAGCGAGTACACTGCTCAGAGACCTGCCAACCTGACCCATGGGACCCCAAATATGATGTACGTTTATACGGATATCTGCGAGCCCTATATCACAGGAGATGTGCATACACCGCTGCTGCGAGTCGTACCAATTGTTGCCGCTGATAATCGCAATTACGGGTCGGTGAAGATAAGAAGTTTCTCACCACCACGCTATATTCCTCTATTACGTACTAGTTTTCAAATAATAATGATTGATATAAGGGATGAGTTTGGCGAACCGATACCATTCGAGTATGGGACGTTGACAGTGACGTTACAGTTCAAACGTACAGATTAGCCTGAACCAGTCTAAAATGGCTTATTATGACGAATACTTTGATATGCAAACGGGTGGGGGTGGGGGGCGAACCGGTTATGGTGGTATTAGTCATGTGTATATAGGGTCACCGAATCAAAGGGGTCATGGTATTGGAAGTTTCCTCGGAGGTCTCTTCCGACGAATAATACCTCTCTTGAAACAAGGTGCTCGAGCGGTTGGTAAAGAGGCGCTTCGCTCAGGTATGAACATAGCTACGGATATCATGGATTCTGGTATTCACCCGCGAGAAGCGTTCAAAACACGTCTGCACGAATCAGGGGAGAATCTGAAGCGTAAGGCTGAAGAAAAAATTAGTACGCTCATGAAAGGTTCGGGGTATAAAGCCGGTAAAATTAATAAACTGATCCATTCTCTTGCCGGGAACGTATCACGACGTACTGGTGTGAAAAAACGGAAGAAGACCGTGAAGTCGCGAAAACGTTCGGGCTCTGTGAACAAGAGACAGAAGAAGAAAAAGAAAACTGTGAAAAGAAGAGCAACAAAACGGACAACTACGAATCGTTATAAGAAATCAAGAACAGTGGCGGATATTTTCGCCTAACACAATCTTGGAAAAATGGCTTTCTTACACGCACACTCGTGTGAGTGCCTTAAGTCGGAGCTTGAGCTATTTACACTACCACCGACCCAGACAACAATCGAGGGAACGCATACAGTGTGTTACAAGCCGATCTCATCATTGACGGATGATTCACCGATAGAATTTGTCATACCGGGCCAGGGTGATGAGTACATTGATCTTACACACACCATGCTCAGCATGCGTGTTAAGATAAAAACCCCTGACAAAGCGGATACACCGTCTCCTAAAGTAGCCCCGATCAATAACCTATTACACTCAATGTTCAATCAGATCGATGTGTTTTTGAATCAGAAACTGGTATCACCTCCTAACAATGTTTATGCGTATAGGGCATACATTGAAAACCTCTTGAATTATGGATCTGGTGCTAAGAACTCACATCTCACGAGTACTCTATGGTATAATGATATGCCTGGTCATATGGATGATACAGAAGATAATAATAGTGGGCTTGTAAACAGACGAACCATATTAGGTAAAAAGCGAACGGTTGATCTCCTTGGTCATTTACACTGCGATATCTTCAATCAAGAGAGGTTTTTGCTAAACGGTGATGAGATGCGCTTACGTCTCGTACGATCTAATAACGCTTTTTGTCTCATGAGTTCCTCGAAAGATTGTACCATCCGTATTACGGAGGCATCGCTACTTATACGACGTGTTAAGGTAGCACCGGGTATGCTTTTGGCCCATGCAAGAGCTTTGTCTAAATGTACAGCGAAATATCCTTTGACGCGAGTCGAGGTTAAAGCGATATCGCTACATGCGGGGATACACGGTGAGACGCTTGATAATGTCATACTCGGCCAGCTGCCTAAACGTATAATCGTCGGTTTTGTTGATAATAAGGCTTTTAATGGTGACCGTAAAATGAATCCTTTCAATTTTCAAAATTACAATATAAATTATTTTTCTTTGTACGCCGATGGATTGCAAATACCGTCAAAGCCCCTTCAGCCAGACTTCGCAGATGCTGGTATGTATGTTGATGCATACCACACACTATTCTCCGGTACAGGCATACACTTTCTCAATGAGGGTAATTGTATCACACGTACAACCTACCGTCATGGCTATTGTCTCTTTGCATTTGATCTTACACCCGATCTCTCGGCCAATAGCAGCACTCATTGGAATCTTGTGAGGCATGGTAGTGTGAGAATAGAAGTACGTTTCGCGTCTGCCCTAACATCAACGGTTAATTGCCTTGTGTATGCCGAATATGATAATGTGTTGGAGATCGACTCCTCCAGACAAGTAACTGTGGATTTTAGCGGCTAGGTCGCAAGACTTGTAGAGTGGGGAGTGTCATATATCCATAGAACGTGCAATATTTATCGTTAGTCTGTATTCAAAAGTCGCTGTGTTACGACGATCGAGAAGCACCATGAATATCGTCATTGATATACAGGGTTTGAAGGATAAATATAATCATTTTATACCTAAAGAAGTTGCCGTGGTCTCTGTAAAGACATCATACATGGCCCACTGGATTGTAGCGTCGCCCTACGCTTATAATATTCTACCACCCAGTGTAAAACGTCAAAACACCTGGTTACAAACCAATCATCATGGTATCGAGTGGTCCGAGGGCGAGACGCAGTTACGAGCAGTCGAATCTTCATTGAAGAAAATTGCAGCGCGGTCTGATCGGCTGTTCACAAGAGGAGCTGATAAAGCGGCTTATTTGACGCAGCTAACGGATTGCTACGTTATAAATCTAAAAGAAGAAGAAGACGACGATTCGTCGTTTCGTAATCTTCCTGAGAGCAATACTCGTTGTGTGTATCACGGTTTACTGCGTAAAAACTGCTCGTTCACGTGTGCCCTCAACAATGCTGTAAGAATCAAAAAGTGGCTTTCTCATAATGACCGCTCCAGCTCCTTGTGGGAGTACAGAACCACCACAGCCTGGAACATTAGCTTACTAGCTGTGGAGCGCCGCGACGAGGGGAAGACAGCCGATATTAAACAGCTCTAGTGTCTCTATAATTGTTGTCTATTATGAACACCGAGTAGCTTATGCAGGCCCTACGCGGTATAAAGAGCCGCACTGTAGGCGTATACCCGGCAGACCGCATCCCTAAGGTGTGGGCGAAACCAGCAGCGATTGTCGCCAATACCGATGGCCACAAGCAGCCCGGAGCCCACTGGGTCGCAATGTACGTCGATCGAGATGGACGAGGATGGTACTTCGACAGCTACGGCCTACCACCAATCATCCCGCAGCATCTCCAACGTCTCCGGCAGAACAGCAGATTCTTTAGCTACAACACTATACAGCTTCAGGGTCCTGAATCACAGACTTGTGGACATTATTGTGTTATGTTTCTTCATTTCTTGTCTACAGGCCTTGGTATTAATATGTTTAGGAGTGCATTTTCAACCGATTTAACACGGAACGATAAAATAGTGTATGACTACTACAATGAGTATATGAATAAGTGTAATAAATCTAAACCCATGAATAATGCACTCAACAAGGGTGCCTGTGTGGGCGGTGGTTACCATTATAATAATCTCAATACATTTAGTGTTAAAACTCTACCTTGTGTACAAGGTTGCTGTTCTCGCACCCGCTAACTGTACCATAACCGTGGGTTAAAAATCAAGTATATTTTTCAAACGTGTGTGTTCTTTGTCTCAATATTCTTGAACTTCACACGAAAATAAGTATAATCCACATATTTTAGTGATGAGCTGTTTCTCAGAAATCTTTGAAATAGTCATTCGCGCAACGGCACGCGCCGTCACGAATTCGATCCTCGTGTATCACAGATTTCATAAAATGCTGATGTCTGTAAGCGACACCTGGTGATACGGTAAACTAATTTTACCACCACCACCACTGCCGCCGCCGCCAAGATGGTTTACTGTTTTTGCAAATAAGCAAATATTGCACCAATTAAATTCAGTCTGCGTCTCTCTGTATGCAGAGTAGGGGAATGGGGCTGCTTGATAGAGGGTCTGATGTACCTCCACTCCTTGATAGACAGACATTGTCCTCGAGTCTTCAAAGAAGTAAGCACCGTCAATTGAAAGTACGTTTAGACGTCTTTTTGCGAGATATTACAACAATTAAAGCAAAAATACACGCGATATCAGAGTTTCGTGCTTTAACAATAAAACTGAGGAAGCTTAAGTTGGACAATGGATTTCACACGAATCAACCAAGTGGGTCGTTTGGAGACGTTTCTTCCCGTCAAAAGATTGTCCGAGATGGAGCTCGAAAAAGCCTATAATATTACCGGTATCAAAATCGTCCAAACGAAATGGGGCGCGCGAGTTGTTGTGGACGTAAATTGTGAATTTTCGTGTTATCTACCAACGAGATTCGTCAAGGCTTTCGAAGAAGCGGACGAACTATTTCAACAAATGAGCAGCGCCGCTAGTAACAAAAATCTAATTATGCAGTACTACGGCACGAAGTTCAACAAGCTCGAGTTCAAAGCTGCTGAGGAACAATTATAAACAGGTATGTACTATAAATCATGTATAAAGTGTCTATGTTACGATACACATATACGAGCCTCTCTCACGCTATATATTTATCTCTGTCTTCCATAGCCGAACCATTGAAGAAGAAGACGAAGAAGAAGAAAAGAAAAAGATGCTAACAATTGACAATCTAATATATATTACCTCTTTATTGGATATTTATTGTAAATATATATATATATAACGTATAATTAATAAAAAAAGGTCACAATATATATCATCCCTCTTCGAGTATTTATTGTACAGTACGTGAAAAGACAGAAAAAAAGAAAATACGTGCTCTGAAACTCCACACACACACACATACACATTTTCGAGCTAAGTAATATTCTAAAGTCAAAGACGATGAGAGAGAGAGAGAAATAAAAATCTAAAGATAAAAAATATAAAATTGTAAAAATAAAAAAAGAACAATGAAGTTTAAATCCGTGTACACTATGATCACGCGCTCCAGACCCGTCGCTATAAAAGCCTTCCGCATAAACTTGATGTCATAACGGGTCTTGGTGTAGCGGTAGCTATTCAGACTGGTAATCCGAGGGTCGGCAGTTCGAATCTCGGTGTCTGCATCGAATTTTTTATTCTTTAAAAAAGATTTAAATACAAAACAGCGCTCCACCATACCGACACATTCCCTCCCCGCTAATAAAACTCCAAAAATAAAAAAAAAGAACAAGCTCTCCACTATACCGACACTCCCTCCCCCCTCTAATGAAACGCCAAAAATTAAAAAAGAACAAGAGCTCCACTATACCGACACTATCCATCCCCTCCCCGCACCCAAGGCCCGACGAGCCAAGGACACTCGGCGGCCGTGGAGTGGGGGTAAAAAAGCGTACTATGGCCACACACTCTATCCCCCCTCTCCACCCCCCGCAACTCTACCCCCCGCGCAAACGACCGACCGACACTCGGTGGCCGAGGAGTGGGGGAAAGGAGTGGGGATGAGAATGGGGATAGGAGTGGGGGTGGCCATAGTGCGCACCATACTACTCGCAGCGTCCTGGCGGGAGTTCAGCGATAGAATTTATGCCGAGCTTGTGTTTCAGGCATGCACTATGATACCCATGTGTATCGACTGCACATAGACGCATGACATCGTCGGCCGCGACAAATTTACAGCATATTCCGCAATTAACCGCCGGCATTTTGAGAGAGCAGTTAAATAAATAAATAAATAAATAGCCCCGATTGCAATGAAACGGTTACAGAGAAAAATAATTTGGAATTCGAACAATGATAACTAAGTACGGAGGTAAATAACAATAGTCGATAAAATAAATAGAATAAATAAGTACGCAAGTAAATAACAACGGACGATAAAATAAATAGAAATAGGAAAATAATTTGGAATTCGAACAATGATAACTACGTCCGGAGGTAAATAACAATAGTCGATAAAATAAATAGAATAAATAAGTACGCAAGTAAATAACAACGGACGATATAATAAATAGAATAAATAAAGTTGTCAATGAGTAAACAGGAAGACGAACAGAATGAGCAAATGCGTAGTCAAGCAGTAAATAAATAAATAAATAAATAACAAGTAAATTAAATAAAAGATAAAATAACTAGTCAAAGTAAGTGATAATAAGTAATAAAATAAAATAATAGTCAAGGAATAAGACGAGTAAAGTAGTCGTCACGCCAGAAAATAAATAAAAAGTCAGGTAATAAAATACATAAATAAAATACTAAAATAAAATAAAGTTGTCAGTACATAAAACGGGTAGACGAATAGTATGAATAAAGGCGTAGTCAAGCAATAAAATAAATAAATAAGTGAATAGGTAAAATATGAATGAATAATAAATACGTAAAATAATGTAAAAGGAAAATAAATAATAATAAGTGATAAAATAATGAGATGCGTTAAATAGTCATCAAATAAATAGAATGGTAAAATGAATGACAAGTGAAGAGTAAATGAAATAAATAAAATAGTAGCAGCAATAAAACAAGTAAAATGCGTAATGGTCACAGCGTAAAAATAAGTAAAAATAAAGGACATATAAAATGAAATCGGTATATCGCGCGCTATCGTTATCTACACCGAGCAGAGCCGACTAGTCTATCTGTTTACGTCCGCAGAGAATTACAATCACGGTGCGTAGCTTCAGACAGCTGATCAGAGCCAATATCGAGTATCAGCTGCCTATCTTCGGAAAAGTCACATTGACATGGCTATGTCGTCGGCACTTTATTGAACATATCACGACGCACAGAAATCCAGTTTTAAGCACTATGTCCACAGTTTTGTCAATTGTTTTTTTCTCTGCACACTCGCCACCACCAACGGAACTGTTCCACAACTTTTTAAACTGTAAGATACTCATATTACTTAGCAATCGGCTGTTAAACACGGACGTCACCCGACACACTCCTTCCTCAACTCAGAGAGAGAGAGAGAGAGAGAGAGAGAGAGAGAGAGAGCTTTTAACTTTTTGTGTTCTATTATTTCGATACGATTTTAACCATTCAAGTACCGTTCCTCTCATTCCATACTGATGTAATTTCTCTACTAATCTTTCCCTATCAACCGTCTCAAATGCTCGTTTCAAATCCAGAAAAATTACTCCTATTATTTCTCCTTCACTTATTACCATTTTCCATTCATCGATAACAGTTTGTATTGCCGTTTCACAAGAATGATTTTTTCTGAACCCCGATTGGTGCTCTGTAATTATATTATTGCTTTGTAGATACATGTCTATTTGTTCCTTCACTACTAATTCTAATACTTTCTCATAGATTGGCAATATATTTATGGGTCTATATTCACTAGCTTTCTTGGGTTTAGCTATCTTCGGAATTGGTATTATTGTGGACGTTTTCCACCCTTCGGGACATATGCCTTCCCTTAACGAATCATTAATTATTCTCGCTAATTCTTCCTTTATAACTTGAAGACTTGCTTTTAGTAAGTCACTGCTAATTCCCTCATCAGTTCCTTTCTTGCGTGGCAAATTCATAATAATTCGTTCAACTTTACGCTCATTTATCAACTCAAAGTTTTCAATAATTCCCTTGCTTTCTATAACATAAATAATTTTTCGGCTATTGCTATCCCTTTTTATAGACTTAATTATATCATTGATACTCCTTATATAATATCGATTAAATTGCTCTGCTAACCGTTCTTCTTGTGTGTTATCTAGTATTTCGAAGTCTATATTATGTGTTTCCATTGCCCCCGTAGTTTCTCCTCTTATTACTTCTTTTAAGGTTTTCCACATCATTTTCGAATCATTTTTATTCTTGTCTATCATCTCTTCATAGTATTCTTTTTTCTTTTTCCTTATTGTCTTAACCACCGTATTTCTTTCGATTTTAAATTGTAGCCAGTCTTGTTCTGTATTCGTATATAGCGCTGTGGTATACGCTTCATCTCTTCTACTGGCAGCTATTCTTATATCCTCCGAGTACCATCTTTTGCCTTCCCACCTTTTTGGAATTTTAAATTTTTTCTTAGGTGCCACCGTATCTAATGCACTCACTACACTCTCAACAAATCTCTCGGCTCTTATATTTACTTCCAGTTCATCTCTACGTACTAGCCTTGTTTCAACAGCCTCAAAGAATTTTCCAATGTGAAATTTGCTATAGTCTCTACTCATAAATTCTCTATATTTTTCCTCGTTTGTGCTTGTATTTAGTTTAACGCTTATACACGAGTGATCCGTTATCTTTGGCTTATCGTGTACCTCACAATGTACCTTAGTATTGGCGAAGACTAGGTCTATCAGTGTTTCACTATCTTTCGTAATTCGCGTTGGTTTATCAATGTATTGTTTCATACCTAAACATGACATTTCTGTTTGTATCTTTTTTGCGTAAAACGAATCTGCCATTAGATTTATATTAACGTCCCCTATCAATATACATTGATCTTTTATTACCATTAAGTCCACTGTGTCCTCCAGAAAACGTATAAAATCACCATCTGACGCACTCGGCGAGTGATATACCACCGCGATCACTCCTTTGTACATACTGCTCTTTACCTCTATCGCAATACACCAACAGTTAGATATTAATTTCTCTTTCACTGTTATCTCGTATTTTATGAGAGAGAGAGAGAGAGAGAGAGAGAGAGAGAGAGAGAGATTGATACTGTTTAATTAGCTCACATGGCTATTACACAATGTTACTAAACGTTGCTCGTATGCTTACATACCTAATAAGTATCACATTTAAGTATAAAGTAAGATAATATATGATGAAATAAGATGAAATAAAATACAATGGAGTAAAATAAAAATAAAAATAAAAATCTAAAATAAAAATAAAATAAACTATAAGAACGTTAACATACGTAGATATGTGTCTCCCCCGCATATATAAATAACTCTCTATCTCTGACTTATAATGTGGTTTCTCACATTTCTCTTAAAGCTTTGGAGGTTTTTGGAGTTTTTCGCTTCCCTGGGTAGCTTATTATAAATTTCTGACCCTGCATACATGAGGCTTCTTTGCGCATTTGCTGTTTTCATCGCTTCTGTCCGTATGTTTTGTGCTTGCCGTGTTCTCATGCCTCTGCTATCGCCTTGAACTTCTAGTCGACTGCCCAGTTCCTTTGGTACTAAATTGTTTAACATTTTATATATGAAAATGCTCACGTTATATTCCAACCTTTCCTTTATCGACATGAAATTTAAAGCCTCTAACATATCCGTAATTTTTGTATATCTATTGACGTGCAGTATCGTTCGCATGGCACGGTTTTGCACTTTTTGCAGTTTTCCGATGTCCGTTTTTCCCATGTTTATCATTATCGTAGAACAATACTCAAAATTAGGTGCTATTATTGTTTTATATACTAGGCACCGTGTATATGCTGTCAAGTGGTTCCCTATCCTGCTGAGGAAGCTTGTCTTTTTTCCTACTTTCTTCACTACATAATTGCAGTGTTCTTTGAATATCAGGCGGTCATCCAATATAACTCCTAAGTATTTCATACTTGTTACCCTTTCGAGTACGTTTCCCTGTTTGGTTATTATCCTAACTTCCCTGGGTAGGTTTTTTCTTATACTCCGTATCACCATGTACTTAGTTTTAGTCGCATTCATTTTCAACTTATTCTCACCTAACCAATATTCAAGTTTTACCAGCGCTGCTTGAAGTTTTATTTCTATTTCTCCTACACTATCCCCTGTTACAAATATCATTGTATCGTCAGCGAACAATTTAACTGTCGATTCTTTAGTTTTTACTTGGACGATATCGTTTATGTACAGTATGAAGAGTACTGGACCCAATACCGAGCCTTGTGGTACTCCGTATGACGTAAGTTCCGCTCCTGACGTTGTTTTGTCTAATTTTACTTGCTGATACCGCCCCTGCAAGTATGAGGTAAACCAGCTCAGGACTTTTCCCTTCATACCATACTGTTCCATTTTTTTGATCATTTTCTCCCTATCGATCGTTTCGAAGGCTCTTTTGAGGTCCATAAATATTACTCCAACCATTTTCTTCTTTACAATCATTACCTTCCATTCGTCCACCACTACCTGAATTGCCGTTTCACATGAGTGGTTTTTTCGGAATCCCGATTGGTGTTCTATCAATATGTCATTTTTTTCGATGAATATATCGAGCTGTTTTTTTACCACGAGTTCCAGTACTTTCTCATATGTTGGTAGTACGTTAATTGGCCTGTACTCACTTGCAACCAGTGTATTAGGTACTTTCGGTATTGGTATGACCGTTGATGTCTTCCATTGGTTTGGACATGTTCCTTCTTTTAATGACGAATTGATTACCTCCAGTAATTCCGTTTGTATCACACTATATATTTCTTTTAATACTGCTGTTGTTATTCCCTCTCCAGTTCCATTCTTCATAGTCATCTGCTGTATCAGTTCGGTTAGCTCTTGTTGTGTGACAGTGTTAAATTCCTCCCATGTATTTATTACATTATTCTTTATGGTGTCCTCTCCTCTTTGATAACTGTTGCTATCATTGGTGCTATAATTATCATCTATACTCAGCACTATTTCTGAGATACTTCTTATGAAGTACCTATTAAATTTATCCGCCGCCTCGAGGTTTTCATTCCTATATTTTTCCTCTTCCTCAAATTTAACTTCTTCGTATTTAATGTTTCTACTAGCTTTACCCTTAATTATCTCTTTAAGTTTTTTCCACGTTTCTTGGGAGTTATGCTTATTTTTATCAATCATTTCTTCGTAGTAATCTTTCTTTTGATTCCTAATCCTCGCTACTCCTTGGTTCCTATACATTCTGTATTCTTCCCAGTCTGCTCTGTTATTTGTTCGTATTGCTCTTTTGTATGCCGCGTCCCTTTTTTTTGTGATATCCTTTATCTCTACCGTATACCATTTTTTGTCCACCCATTTATTCGGTATTTTTAATTTCTTCCTAGGTGCGATTATGTCCAGTGTTCTTGTTACATTCTCTATTAACGTGTTTGCTTTTTCCTCTGCTGTTTTATGCTGCATGTCTCCTACGCTATTTCTGTCCCATACTTGCTTAAATTTCGCTGCTGTTATGTTCTTCTTATTCCTTGCTATGAATTCTCTTCGGGTGTTATAAACGTCATTTTTCTTGAGTAGCATGAGTATCCAGGCATGGTCCGTTATTGCTGGTGTTTGTTTCACACATACTCTCTGTTGGTTATTAGAGAACAGTAGATCTATGATGGTTCGGCTTCTCTCAGTGATTCTCGTGGCCTCTTTGACATATTGCTTTATTCCCATAGCCAGTAACTCGTTTTCAAGTTTTTTTGCGTAAAATCTTGCCGCTGCTATATCTATGTTAAAATCCCCTAATATCACAAATTCTCCTTTCCTATTTAGTTCTTCGCTCAATTCTTCTATAAATTCTATAAAGACCGCATCTGATTCACTCGATGAATGATATACTACTGCAATAGCGCCCGTATATAGTCTTCCATCCTCTATCCATATTACTGCACACCAAAAATTCCCTGTAACTTTCTTTTTAAGTAGCACCTTATATTTAATCCGTTCTTTTATATACATTACTACTCCTCCAGTACTTCTTGTTTCACTGTCACATCTTACCGCCCTATATCCTTCTATTGTAATTTCGGAGTCTTCTATCTCTTCAGTCAATCTGGTCTCCGTTAGCACGACTACTAGTGGGTTTATTCTTTTAAATATCTGAATTTCTAATTCATCCTTATGCGCTATCAGACTTCTAGTGTTTGAACACATAATCAGGTGGTTTCCTTCTCGTATTCGTTGCTATTCATCGTCCTCTTGTCTCTTATTTTTTTCTTCCGCCATTTTCCATAAATACGTGGGGCAGTTTTTATCTGACGCTTCGTGATCATCCTTAATGTTGTTATTGTTGTACCTTTTAATTCTTTCTTTGCAGTTTATACATTTTTTTATACTCGCATTACAATCATCTCCTCTATGATTTCCTGCACAGTGTTGGCATGTTTCCTCTTTTCTGCAGTGCTTTGCCATGTGATTATATCTCCAGCACTTGTAGCATCTAAGTACACTCACAAAGTCATATACTTTACATTTTCTCCATCCTAGGTTTACTTTCCCTTTGTTCAATAGTACTTTGTGTGTTACTGTGTCCGTTTCTACTATAATGCTCCCAACTACTCCCCGTCTAGTTTCTCTCCCTTCTGTCTCTTCATTTGTTGTATTCCTTTTTAGTATTTTTAAGTGAATTCCATCTGCTCCTTCCGTTAGCTCGTTTTGAACTATTATCGTGTCTATTAGTGATTGATCATTGAGTCCCATTTCTTCCCGGTCTATCCCGATCACTTTGATCTTGGGTTGCTTTAGTTTTGGTATTATTGTTTCGAAGTCCTTCCCCATTGCTTTTTCTACTGAGTTTTTTAATCTCTGTACTTCTTTATCACTTTCGCAGCCTATTATGACTGTTCCTTTGTTTCCTTTCGTCATTTTAGATACTCCTATCGGTAATGTATTTATTTTGATTTTTTCGAGTACTTTACTTTTAGTTACCGAACTTTCCTGACTTTCCTTCGGTTTCACGATCAGTATATTCCCCGTCTTTTTTCCTTTTATTGCTTCTACGTAACTTTTTGGTTCATTTCTCTGTTCGTTACTATAGGTTTTATTCATTTCCGATATGGCCTTTCTTATTTGTTCAATTTCTTGACGGAGCCCTGCCATTTCACTTCCTACTGCCTCATTAACGATTTTTCTTATTTCCTCTCTACCTATACTATCATCTTTCATTCCTTTAACTATTTGCAGTATTTTTTCAATACTATCCTCCATGGTTTCACTGTTTTTGCTTTTTTGTCGTTTCACCGTGTTCGCCTCTTTTTCTTTTTCCCCTTTGTACTCTATTGATTCTCGTTTGCCTTTGCACTTTATTAGCTCGCCGTCTGCATTGTACACCTTGTGTTTAAAGTCACATCCCGGATGAAAACTTTTTAAACAGGGTATGCATCTAATTGCCTCTTTTCGGATGTCTTTCTTACATGCCTTGCATTCCCATTCATCCATCCCTCTCACTATACTACAGTGTTCATTATTCACTTAACACGTCGGTCTCTATCTTCTCGCTCGTCGATATCACTTCACCCACGATGATCGCTGAACGTATTACCTGATGGCGCGACAACTTATAGTTGTTCCCGTGAGATGACGCAGCAATCGCCGAGGTCGATAACGAAGGCGAGTGATACTGGCGTGCGTAGACCTATGTGGACACAATCGATGGGTAAGCGCATGCGCGTTGATCCCAGCACCACGATTTTCCGAGAATGCGGATGACTGCCGTCTTCTCAGAAACAGGTTAGGATTTGTGTCAACTTTAACATGGCCAAATTCGTCACCGTTCCGCACGGTAATCGAAAGATACTATGAGATTTGGATGTATAGCTTTTTAGCGCATGCTATGATCTGCAACAAAGCACGCCCAAGGGCAGTCCAGCAGCAGAAATATATTCTTTAAGCAGAGCGATGGTAGAGAACGTGCAGTGTACTCACACAGAGAGAGAGAGAGAGAGAGAGAGAGAGAGATTGATTGATTGATACTCGTTTTATTATGCCAAGAACACAAGGCCCGAATGGCAACAGTACTAAGCAAAATCCATAGAAGAATATAACATATAAAATACAGCATAAATAATAAAGAATAAAGAATAAAGAATATAAAGGTATAACAATATAACGATATAACATATAATAATATTTAGCAAGCAAGAAGGTAATATTTAGCAAGCAATAAGAATAAGAATAACACTAGTATAAGGAATATTAGTATAAAGAATTATAACATGGTGAATTGTGCGAGCAGCGCGAGACTTATAAATAATAGCTAAGGTTCAGAGGCAGACTAATAATAACAGTTAAGGTTCAGATTCAGATGGCCGAATTGGCATTGCAGCAGACCGCTTTGATGACCGGCCTGAGGAGTTCCACACTGTGACGAGTGACGGAAAGGAAAAGTTGGTCCTTAAGACAGGCGTTCCAGGTCTGCCTCGCAGGAGATGGGCGTGGGCTTAGAGGTGTCGTTAGCTTTAGCGTAGATGATACCCGACCTGACCCAGGCTTTCCCTCGCTTGAGGTCGGCTATTTTCTTGCGGGCTCGCTGAAGAAGCCTCAAAGTGGTGGGGTGCAGGAACTCGTTTATATTGATAACGCTGTCGCGATGGCCACAGGGGATGGCGGTGAGATCGGAGAGTTTTACTGTCCTGGCAGCACGCTTGGCGTCAACCACAGCATCACGAACATGTGACGAAGACATCTGGATAAGCAGCGACTGCCCATCAACAGAAGTCACGGTAGGCTGAGACCCAGCAGCCCCGGCAACACCAGCAGTGGACTTAGGGAACACGCGCGACTTTATGACGTGCGCGGCCAGATGCGGAATCTTGAGTCTTGCAAATAGGCTGGTGATGAACTGAGGATGATCGTCCCTGTTGACGTCCTGCACTCCGGCAATGATGAGATCGGCGTTTGGGGAAACGGCGGGAATACAGGCTGAAGAGGTAGAAGCCTTCAGCGCGCCCAGAGAGGATTTAATATCAGTCAGTTTCAACTGGAGGTTGGCAATTTTCTCGGCGTGCGCTGAGACAGTGGTGGAGATAGACGCGAACCCTTTTGACAAGGCGTCAACCGTGTCTTGTATCGCTTCCTGCTTGCGGAGCACCTCAGCAATAAGCGCATTTGTCTGAGAGACCTGTGCCAATATTAGGTTGAACTTGTCCTCAAAAGAAGAGCTCCAGGTCCCAGGTTCCTGCGAGCACGCAGGGGGGCCGTCAACAGACCTCAATTCAGGCTGCGGAGGAGGGGCCTCAGCAATAAAGTT
Organism: Netelia inedita; assembly: GCA_964017225.1. Taxonomy (NCBI): domain Eukaryota; kingdom Metazoa; phylum Arthropoda; class Insecta; order Hymenoptera; family Ichneumonidae; genus Netelia; species Netelia inedita. Next base: position 25,718,153 of record OZ024920.1, read on the forward strand.
GTATATCGGCATGGCTGACTGGTAAGTGGCAGGTGTAGAGTGCGGCGAGTTGAGTGTAGAGGCGATAGCAAGTGAAGCAATGCTATTTCCAGCAGCAAGGTGTTTAAGCTCCTGACGGCAACACTCAGGTGCAGTAGCAGAAGTAGCGCGGAGGCGAGCGCAGCTAGGGTGAAATACTCTATTGCAGCGCGGACAGGCAACGACGGTTTTGGTTACCGATTTTAAGCATTTGTTACAATATGCAATCGCAGCCGACATAGATATAAATAAATAAATAAATAGATAAAAGTAAGTAAAAGAGCATGAGAACGGAAATAAATAAGTAAAATCGTAGTTAAGTAAGTAAATAGCAAGAAGCACAAGATAAATTAGTCGCACAATTAAAAGTAGGAATAATAAGTAATTTAAGTAATAAAATAAAGCAACGTGTACGTAAAGAATAAAGTAAAGGTAAAGTCAGTAAAGACAGTAAACAAGTAAAAAAAGATATATAAGTAAAATAAAGTAAATAAATAATAATTAAAAATAGAGTAAAATGCTTTTAGTAAAGTTATAGTTGTGCAGATAAGTAGTAAGAAGTAGGTGAATAAAAATAGTCTTTGAGCTACTCGTAAAAACTAAAAGTAAACATCAAATCGCAGTTAGGTAATTAAGTAAAAACGAAATAAAAGCAGAAATAAAGTTAAGTGAATAAACAAGCGAGATCAATAAATAAGTAAATAAGAATAAGAGTAAATAGAACTAAATAAAAATAGATAAAAACATATAATATATAAGAACAAATAATAAATAAATAAATAACAGTAATAAGAATAAGTAAAATCGCAGTTTAGTTAAGTAGTAAAATTAAAATTAAACGGGCGGCTAAGAGTAAGAGTGACAGAGAACAAGCAAAATCAGTTTACAGCGAGCATCCTCACACAGATAGTCGGTTGCAAATTCGCGTGAAAATGAAGGGCCACGGCGCTGACATCTAGCGGTAGAGTCGATTGATTATCGTTATCGAGGTACGGAAGAAATCGATGGATTGAGATAAGAGAAAATTAGTCTAAGGTGAGCAACTTCAGACAGTTGCTCAGCATCAGGTTCGAGTAAGAATGCGATATCTCACACGATAACCAATATGGCGATGACACTGCCACTTTTCCATATGCCAATGCAAATTGAAAAATCGCGATTGCCTGAGAGTACGTTCGATTATGACGGAGTTTCACTGCACTGCCAATTCGCCACGCAGAATAGAACAATTTTACCGACTTTTTCGACACAGTGATACGCCAGTCACGCCACAATTAGTGATGGTACACAGAGCAGACTTTTAGCACGTCCTTTAGCAGAGAGAGAGAGAGAGAGAGAGAGAGAGAGAGGGGGAGAGGGAGAGGGAGAGGGAGAGGGAGAGGGAGAGGGAGAGGGAGAGGGAGAGGGTGAGGGAGAGGGAGAGGGAGAGCGAGAGGGAGAGCGAGAGGGAGAGCGAGAGGGAGAGCGAGAGGGAGAGCGAGAGGGAGAGGGAGAGCGAGAGCGAGAGGGAGAGGGAGAGCGAGAGCGAGAGGGAGAGCGAGAGGGAGAGCGAGAGGGAGAGCGAGAGCGAGAGCGAGAGCGAGAGCGAGAGCGAGAGCGAGAGCGAGAGCGAGAGCGAGGGAGAGGGAGAGGGAGAGAGAGAGAGAGAGAGAGAGAGATTGATTGATTGATTAACAGTTTATTATGCCAAGGGCGCAAGGCCCGAATGGCAAAAGGACAAAGTTACACATAACATATACTTAGGGTACATATCGCCGGCTACATGTAGTATGTGTCGTAAAGTGAAAGTACAGTGTTAAGCCCTGCAGCAGGTATTGCACATAACTAGACGTATAAATGTATAAATGTACGGGTGCATGAAACTATATGTACATGTATGTACAGAATATATAGATCATATAAATTAACAAGTATAGAATATAGAATATAAGTACTATGGGAGATATCGCCGGTCGTCCCTCGCAGCAATTTGTTGTAATACGTGAAAATACTTCAGGTCGCCGCACGTAGCAATTCGAAGAATACGGTCTTGAATAGATCCGTGGACTGTAGCGCTCGTGTCTTCTCTGATAGTGTGGACCATAGTTCAATACCGGAGACTAGGAAGGAACACCTCATGGCTTCAGTTCTGCACGTGGGGGCGACAGAGCTAGGCACTACCAATCGCGACGAACGGCGAGGAGCAATAAGAAGTTCGTGCAGCGGATCATAGAGGTACCGCGGTTTTCCCGATTTGAGGGTACGATGCACCAAGAGACCCACAAAGTAACGTCGGCGTTGGGTGACGGTTAGCCAGTGCAGTTCCCGGCGATAAGGGGAGATATGGGCATCTCTCTTCAGGTTGAACACAAACCTTATCGCGCGGTTCATGCGACGTTGGAGTTTGACGTCGAGGTACTTAGGACATCCGTTCATTAATACCAACGCGTAGTCAATATGGGGTATGACTAGTGCGTTCACCAGGAGATGCTTTACTCTTCGCGGTAGGTGGCTTCCCCGAAATTTCAGGCGGTGAAGGGCGCAGTTTACGCGCGTGGAAGTCTGCGACACCTGGCTGTTCCATCTTAAGTCGGGACATAATGTAATGCCGAGATATCGCACGGAGTTGGAGAACGGAATGATAGCGCCTCTCAGAACCACCGGCGGCAGTGCACAAGGAGGTACGCAGGCCAAGTTAGGGTTAGATCCGAACATTATGCACTTGGTCTTTGCGCTGTTCAGCTGAAGGCCATGTTGGTCAGCCCAAGCGGCAACTGCTTCAATATCCTCATTCAGCCGAAAGATACCGTCATTGATGTGGGCTGGCGGGCACTGTATGTACGCTATAAAGTCGTCAGCGAATAGTTTAGCACTACAGTGTCGGAGAGCGTTAGGGAGGGTGTTTATCCCCACCAGGAAGCAGATGGGACCCGTAGTAGACCCCTGGGGTACACCTGACGAAACCGGGAGATAGGTTGGAATATTTCCAGGGGCAAGTATGGCCTGAGAGCGGACTGACAAGTACGAGCAAAACCATTTCAGAACGTCGACACCAGCTCCCAACCTTCTCAACTCCTTGAGGAAAGACGCGTGGTTCATCGAGTCGAATGCTCTTCGGAAGTCGAATGCCACCATAATCGTGACTTGCCCCTGTTCAACTCCCTTCCGTATAGTATCCGTGATCAGGACAAGAGCCGACTGGGTACTGTGACCTGCGCGAAAGCCCGATTGCATGGGGTGTAGCAAAGCATTTCCTTCGAGGTGACTAGTAAGTCGCCTGGCGATGATCGTGTCGAAAACCTTTGCTGAATGGCAAAGATTAGCGATAGGCCGTGTATCAGATGGTTGTAGTGGCTTGTCTATCTTCTTGAGTGGTGTGATCAGCGATCTTTTCCATTGCGAAGGATAAATGCCAGTCATTAATGAGCAGTTGAAGATGCGGAGCAAGAACGGCTTCAGCGATGTCAATATAGGCGCAAGATAGGCCAGAGGTAGCCCATCAGGGCTGTGTCCCCTCGATTTACGCAGGCACTTAACAATGGCCGCATCAACCTCAAACTTCATAACGGGCTCGGCGGTGAAGTCACTGTATGCCTCGGGAAGAGTCTCCGTAATCGAGGCGAGCTGCTGGACGGAGCACTCAGGGTGGGCGCTCGCTACAGAAGTGTAGTACGCGTTTAGCTCAGCAGCTGAGAATGTGTCTAACGGGGACGAGTGTCTCGGCTTCACGAATCCCTCGCGAGCGAGGAATTGCCATAACTTAGCAGTATCAGTGAAAGCGTCCACGGCTGTGGCAAGATATGCCTCCCGCGCTGTGCGAAGACGAGACTTAGCTTCGCGTCTGGATTGCCGATAATTAGCCAAGACGATCAAAGACTTGGATGCTCTGTATCGCCTGTAGAGGTCATCCCTAGTTTTTAGAAGCTGTTTTAACTCGGTGGTCATCCAGGGAGCAGCCGGTCTAGCCACTGGTCTATCTTTGAAGGGCGCATAGGTATCGAGGACGTCAGTGACAGTTTTCTCCATACAGGTGACGAGTATGTCCGGATTTGTTTCGTCCTCTGGAACGGCATCAAGTCTACTGCAGACATCCCTGTTTGCCAGCTCGGCATTGCACTTTCGGAAGTCCCTGTATTGCACATTCTTTGGCATAAACTTAGGCGCAGCTATTTTGAGCTCAGCGAATAACACAAGATGGCCGGCGGCAAACGGTGATTCGGACTTAGCATGGTTCACAAGTTTCGCTGCATCATCGATGATTATAGCATCGAGCCATGTTTCGGAATGAGCGGTGAAATGCGTAGCCCCATGCGGCACCAAATACAGGGAATTTTCAGAGATGAACTGATGCAAGAAGTTTGCATCATGTTTGCCTTTGAACAGGTCGGCGTTGAAGTCACCAAAGTAGACGACGTTAGCGTAATTGGCGCTTAGCAGATCTATCTGGGTGAAGAAATCCACAGGAACTGGACTATTAGGCCGCCGATAAACAACCGATACTAGGGCTTTAGCTCCAGGACTGGTGGAAATCTCTATGCATAGGTATTCAGCATCGTCAATTTTAGTTCCTTCCGAGCAACGTAGATATTTGGCCTTAACATCGTCGCGGACATATATAGCCACACCTCCTCCCATGGTGTAGCGAGATCCATCCGGACAGAGAATAGATCGGTCCTTTCTTAACAAAGAGTAACCAGGGATACTCACCGTTATTGAAGAGACTTCAGGAGTTAACCAGGTCTCGCTGACAGCCAGGAGATGAAGATTTTCACGGCTAGTGAGATACGTAGCAGCCTCTAGGTGACTCCGAATGGAGTTGGCATTGATGTACGCTGTTCTCAGCGTTTCTTCGCGGCTCTGAAGACGTGAAGAGGTTGGCTGTCAGATGAGACGTTCTAAATCGGCTTCGCACGATACGGTGATCGGTTTATCGGCGTCATTAGCTTTTGCTTGGATGACACCTGATCTGACCCACGCTTTCCCTCGTTGTAGCTCGCCTATTTTCTTGCGTGTTAGCTTGAGAAGCTTCAGTGTAGTAGGGTGCAAGAACTCATTGACATTAATATCATTGTCGTGGAAGCCAGCCGGGATAATGGTGAAGTCGGAGAGCCTTAGCCGTCTAGTCACTCGTTTGGCGTCTACTACAGCATCGCGAACTTGTGTAGAGGACATTTGAACAAGGAGTGACTGCCGTGCAACCGCTGACGTAGTTGGTTGGGAACCAACCGTTCTAGCAGCATTGGCAGCAGACCTGATGAAGACACGTGCCTTAATGACGTGCGCGACCAAATGCGGAACTTTGAGCTTAGTGAATAGGCTGCTGATCAACTGATGGTGTTCATCGCTGCTGACTTCGGGTACACCAGTTATAATTAGGTCCGCGTTAGAAGGAACAGCCACTGCGGGCACTGACGTGGAGGAGGTCCGCAGCACGCCTAAGGCCGTTTTGAGATCGGCTACATTTGTCTGAAGATTGGCTATTTCGTCAGAATGTCCTGAAACGGTGGTGCTTATAGTTGCTAGTCCCTTCGACAGAGCATCCACCGTGTTTTGCAGTGCATCCTGTTTCCTGAGGACCTGCGATACTAGCGCATTCGTCTGGGCGACCTGTGCACTCGTCTGGGCGAACTGCGCCATTAGTGCATTAAATTTCTCCTCAGTAGATGACGTCTAGCTCGTAGCATTCTGTGCTTGAGCGAGTGGCAGGTCGGCCGACCTTGCCTCTGGCTGTGGCGACGTGTCCTCAGGAGTGGCAAAATTGAAACGTTGCATGGCTGAATCGCAGGAAGAAGGTGCCGAGCGTGGCGAGTTGACGGTAGTTAAGTTGTTGCAGACGTCGCGTTGTATAAATTGTTGTCGGCAGCACTGAGGAGCGGTCGCAGAAGCCGCTCGTAGGCGGGCACAGCTGGGGTGGAATACTCTATTACAACCCGGGCAAGTAACGCTGGTCTTGGCTACCGATTTTAGGCACTTGTTACAGTATTGGGTCGCGACCGACATATATTACTATAATTATAAATAACGATTAACGGACGCATAAATAACTAAGTACTGTAAATGGGTACATAAATAGTGGAAATAAAAGAAGTAAAAGAAGTAAAAAAAAGTAAAAAGATCGCTATTGGGCGATGTCGCAGTATATAATTAGAATTAGATAGGAAAAGAGAAGAATAAGTAATAAATAAATAAAATTGCAATGAATAAATCAATGTGTAAAAGTAATAAATGTGTAGGTGTAGCTTGATTACGAAAAGATAAGCTGAATAAAGTCAGGGAATAAAATAAATAAATAATGTCGAGTAATAAAATTAAAATGCGGAAGTTAAGCAGTTCGACTTAAGCTAGGATAAATACGCACGACAATAAATAACAAGGATGGGTCGATATGTAAGAGTAAGTGGACAAATAAATAATTAGATGAATAAAAATTAAATTAAATAAATAAAATAAATAAAATAAATAAAATAAATAAAATAAATAAAATAAATAAAATAAATAAAATAAATAAAATAAATAAAATAAATAAAATAAATAAAATAAATAAAATAAATAAAATAAATAAAATAAATAAAATAAATAAAATAAATAAAATAAATAAAATAAATAAAATAAATAAAATAAATAAAATAAATAAAATAAATAAAATAAATAAAATAAATAAAATAAATAAAATAAATAAAATAAATAAAATAAATAAAATAAATAAAATAAATAAAATAAATAAAATAAATAAAATAAATAAAATAAATAAAATAAATAAAATAAATAAAATAAATAAAATAAATAAAATAAATAAAATAAATAAAATAAATAAAATAAATAAAATAAATAAAATAAATAAAATAAATAAAATAAATAAAATAAATAAAATAAATAAAATAAATAAAATAAATAAAATAAATAAAATAAATAAAATAAATAAAATAAATAAAATAAATAAAATAAATAAAATAAATAAAATAAATAAAATAAATAAAATAAATAAAATAAATAAAATAAATAAAATAAATAAAATAAATAAAATAAATAAAATAAATAAAATAAATAAAATAAATAAAATAAATAAAATAAATAAAATAAATAAAATAAATAAAATAAATAAAATAAATAAAATAAATAAAATAAATAAAATAAATAAAATAAATAAAATAAATAAAATAAATAAAATAAATAAAATAAATAAAATAAATAAAATAAATAAAATAAATAAAATAAATAAAATAAATAAAATAAATAAAATAAATAAAATAAATAAAATAAATAAAATAAATAAAATAAATAAAATAAATAAAATAAATAAAATAAATAAAATAAATAAAATAAATAAAATAAATAAAATAAATAAAATAAATAAAATAAATAAAATAAATAAAATAAATAAAATAAATAAAATAAATAAAATAAATAAAATAAATAAAATAAATAAAATAAATAAAATAAATAAAATAAATAAAATAAATAAAATAAATAAAATAAATAAAATAAATAAAATAAATAAAATAAATAAAATAAATAAAATAAATAAAATAAATAAAATAAATAAAATAAATAAAATAAATAAAATAAATAAAATAAATAAAATAAATAAAATAAATAAAATAAATAAAATAAATAAAATAAATAAAATAAATAAAATAAATAAAATAAATAAAATAAATAAAATAAATAAAATAAATAAAATAAATAAAATAAATAAAATAAATAAAATAAATAAAATAAATAAAATAAATAAAATAAATAAAATAAATAAAATAAATAAAATAAATAAAATAAATAAAATAAATAAAATAAATAAAATAAATAAAATAAATAAAATAAATAAATAAAATAAATAAAATAAATAAAATAAATAAAATAAATAAAATAAATAAAATAAATAAAATAAATAAAATAAATAAAATAAATAAAATAAATAAAATAAATAAAATAAATAAAATAAATAAAATAAATAAAATAAATAAAATAAATAAAATAAATAAAATAAATAAAATAAATAAAATAATTAAAATAAATAAAATAAATAAAATAAATAAAATAAATAAAATACCAGTCGAGTAGTAAAATTAAAGTATGAAAGTTAAGTAATTAACCTGAACAAGGATAAAATACGCACGAAAATAAATAACAAAGATAGGTCAATATGTAAAAAGCGAATGAACAAGTAAATAAATTAATAGATAAATAATTAGGCGCATAGGTAAGATAAGTACAATCTCGATAACCAACGAGGGAATAAAGTAACAAGTGCTATGCGTTAGTTGCGCTTGAAAGTTCCATGCCAAGCTACCATTATAAGGGAGTAACGTCGCAATCTATAATTATCGACACTGGGCAGAAGTCGTTAGATTAATCTGCGCGAGATAGATCGACGGTGCACAACTTCAGACGGTTGACCGGCGGACTATAGATTAGCCGTTTGACATTCTCAGAGAATTCGCATTAACATGGCGATGACCGGGCACTTTTATGGAAAACTTTCAACTCACAATATTCCAGTTTTTGTCACAATCCCTACAGTTTTTCCACAAGTTTTTTACCAGAACACTCAGAATCCACACGCCGAACACGTCAACCACTTTTAAACCGACGGCCTTTACAAGTTCTTCTACAAACAGTTGCTGAACACGGACGTCACTAATTACGATCCTTCCTTCTCGAGAGAGAGAGAGAGAGAGGGAGAGAGGGAGAGAGGCAGAGAGGGAGAGAGGGAGAGAAGGAGAGAGGGAGAGAGGGAGAGAGAGAGAGGGGGAGAGAGGGAGAGAGGGAGAGAGGGAGAGAGAGAGAGGGAGAGAGAGAGAGAGGGAGGGAGAGAGAGATAGATGATAGATAGATGATTTATTTATGCCCTAGTAGCACTTTGGGGCAAATATTGTTATTACAAGCGTGTGAGAAAATTAAAACTAGTAGTTTATAAGAATATATAGCTGTAGCGTGTAGTAGTAGTAAGTATAGTATAGATTGACATAGTACGGTAAATAGTATTGTATATATTACATTATAGTACTTTATAGAAGTATGTATGAGTTTGTAGTGATGTATGTATGTAGTATGTAGTAGTATGTACTGGTATAAAGTAGAAATAGGTAGTAATAGGTACATAGTAGTATAATAGTCTAATATAGTAAGGTATATAGTATAGTATGTATTCTATGGGTATTTGTTACTACTATGGCTCTCAGAATTTGTAATGCAAGTATTACTTAGTGAGGTAAAGGATAGTATAATAATACATTAGTATATGAGGTACAGTATAAAGTAAAGTAAAGTAAAGTGAAGTAAAGTGACGTAAAGTGTAAAGTATTAACTAAAGCATATCAAGTATATAGTATAGCAGAAAAATAGAAAAATAGAAAAATAGAAGAATAGAAAAATAGAAAAATAGAAGCAAGTAGTCTAGGAGATATAATCAAATCAACATCCTCAGATCATCGGCGGAACGGATCGTAATTAAAGGCTGCCCTTTATCTTTTCTAGCGAAAATGGTTGCATTCTTTGTCCACACATATTTGTATGAGGACTTAGCCGCGCGCATCTTCGCCAGAGAGAGAGAGAGAGAGAGAGAGAGAGAGAGAGAGAGACAGAGAGAGAGAGAGAGAGAGACAGAGAGAGAGAGAGACAGAGAGAGAGAGAGACATAGAGAGAGAGAGAGAGAGAGAGAGACAGAGAGAGAGAGAGAGACAGAGAGAGAGAGAGAGAGACAGAGAGAGAGAGAGAGAGAGAGACAGAGAGAGAGAGACAGACAGAGAGAGAGAGAGAGAGAGAGAGACAGAGAGAGAGAGAGAGACAGAGAGAGAGAGACAGAGAGATTGATTGATTGATGGATCTTTATTAGCCTTCTCGGCTATTTTTTATACATTGATATTCTTACATGCTAGGAACCGCTGTTACAATAAACTCTTTTAGCTTTCGCTTAAATATTACCAGTCTATCACATTGTTTCATCTCCGTTGGTATGGCATTGTACATTTTTACACCTTCGTAAAATAAACTTTTTTGTGCACTTCTTGTTTTCCTAAATTGTTTCATTATATTTTCTGCTTGCCTCGTTGAGAGAGAGAGAGAGAGAGACAGAGAGAGAGAGAGAGACAGAGAGAGATAGATAGATGGATAGATCTTTATTATCTTTGTTTGCTACATTGTTTTCCTCCTCTTTCTTCGCTGTCCCGGCTGCAGCCGCTTCGCATTGTACCTACTCTTCCTGTATCGCATTTGCCGCGGACGGAGGGCAACTGCAGAAAACCTCCGCCGATACAGGGCGCTTAACATAGTATTTTACAATTTTATAATTTATACAATATTATACTATAACAATAAGACTGTAATTCACTATTATACATTATTTACACTCCTATAAAATACAATTTTAACATTGCCTATCCCCTCTGCCTTCTCTACACCTGATATGACGCACTAACGCTTTTTTGAAACTTGTCATTCTGTTGTCTCCTCTTATCTCTTTCGGTAGGTTGTTGTACAATTTTAAACCCTCAGACAACAACATTCTCTGTTCCTCCTTGGTTTGACATCGTTTGATTCGTATGTCTCCTTCTGATCTTGTCACTACGCCTTCTTCCCTTCTTACTTGTTCTATGGTGTTGCTCAAGTACCCCGGGCCGTCCCCATTTACCATTTTATGTATTAATATGCATACGTTGTACTCTATTCTTTCTTTAATGGCCATAAATTGCAATGTCTCAAGCATGTCCCCAATTCTTGTTCTGTAGCTGCATCTTAATATTACTCTCATTGCCTTGTTTTGTAATTTTTGTAGGTATTGCACATTATGATCGCTTAAACTCAGTAATATAGATGAACAATACTCAAACAATGGGGCTATTATCGTTTTGTATACTGCGCATCTCATGTATGACGTCAAATCCGTACTAATTCTTCGAAAAGTTCCCAATTTTGCTCCTATCTTTTTTCCCAGATAGTTGACATGTGCAGCGAAGTTTAGGTTTCTATCTATAATTACCCCTAAGTATTTGATCTCGCTGACCACCTCTAGTAGTACCCCTTCTAGTTTTACTTTTACGTTCTTCTCCGTTACTTTTTTCCTAATGCCTCTGACTAGCATATCTTTCGTTTTATTCACATTGACTTTCAGTCTATTCACTTTTAACCATTGCTCGACTTGTTCCATCTGAGCGTTAAGGTTTTCGTTTATTTCTTGGTTCGAGTGGCCTTCTGTATAAATCAGTGCATCATCCGCGAATAATCTAATTTTGCAATTGCGACAAACTACCTTTGTTATATCATTTACAAATATTAAAAATAATAACGGTCCTAGTACTGACCCCTGCGGTACTCCTAACTTTACAGCAATAGGTTCTGATAATATTCCATTAAATTTCACTCTTTGGCTTCTATTTTCTAAATAGCTCTTGAACCATCTTATTGCTCTTTCTGCTATTCCGTAACTTCCCATTTTCTTTAGTAATATATCCCTATCTACCATTTCAAACGCTCTTTTTAGATCCAAGAATACAACACCTATCATCTTTCTTTCACCGATACTTCTTTTCCAACTCGATATTACCCATTGAAGGGCCGTCTCACATGAGTGTTTGGCTCTAAAACCTGACTGGCATTCCTCCAATAATTCGTTACTTTCCAGATATTTAACTAGCTGGTTATGAACTATTATTTCTAGAATCTTCTCGTATATTGGCAGTTTATTTATTGGTCGGAATTCTTCTATTTTCTTTGTTCCTTTTATCTTTGGTATCGGTATTACTATGGCTTCCTTCCACTCACTCGGGAACATTCCCTCCTCTAGGGATTGATTCATTATTTCACATATTTTCAATCCCGCTACTTCCACCACCCTTTTCATTATCTCCGTTGTTATTCCCTCCTCTGTGCCACATTTATTTTCCAATCTGTTTACGATTTTCTTCAATTCGTTTACATTGATGCTCCTAAAGTCCTCCAGTTTACATTCAGCCTGTTTTTCTACTGTTATTTGTACGGTATCATTCTCATTATTTGCTAAGTTATCCGATATACTATCTACAAAGTATCTATTCAAAATATTTGCCATTTCCTCTGTGTTGCTGTACCGGGTGTCTCCACATTGGATCTCCTTAGACCTCTGCCTTTCATCATTTCTCGTATGGATCTCCACATTAGCCTCGGGTTATTCTTATTTTTATCTAACCTTGACTCAACATACTCTCTTTTGGCCTTTCTGCATTCCTTTACCACTGTGTTTCTAAGTTGTCGAAATAGTTCCCAATCTTCCCTTCTCTTGTTTGTGCGCGCTATTTTATGAGCCTCGTCTCTACTTCTCACCAATTGGCGTATTGCTTCTGAGAACCATAGTTTATCTCGCCACTTATTTTGCAGAGTGATTATCTCTATAGGCGCCACCTCATCAAGCGACCGGACAATTGCCTTAATTGTTAAATTTGTTACATTATTGAGATCATTACCTTCGATACCATTTACGTTATTCTCAATTAAGTTTTAAAATTTTTCCATATCCATTTTCTTATAATTTCTCTTTACAATCATTACATTCTCACTCTTTCTCTCACACTCTCCCCAATATATAACAATCACCGAATGGTCTGTAATCTTTGGTTCGTGCTCAACTTTAACCTCTACTTCCTCGTTTGTAAAAACTAGGTCAATTATTGTTTCTGATGTATCTACTATTCTGGTTGGTTCACTTACCATTAATTTCAGACCTACGGCGTTCATTATTCTAATTAATTTATTTTGACAATAGTTTCTAACTTTCATGTCTATATTAAAGTCTCCCATTATTATAACACTACGATTTAGCAGGTCCTTGTTGCACGTTTCTTCTAGAAAGTCCATAAATGCTGCATCACTACCACTTGGCGAACGGTACACAACCATCAGCGTCCCTTTGTATCCCTTTTCGTTTATTCTCATTGTCACTGACCACCAATTATTCTCGCACGTATTTATCTCTTTTACTTCGCAGTTAATTGACCTCTCGACATACACTAAGACTCCTCCTGTTCTGCTGGATTTTGAATCAACTCGTAGACATACATATCCTTTGATTTCTAATTCATGGTCTTCGACCTTATTTGTAACATGCGTTTCTGTTAACCCTATTATACTCGGTCTGATTTTTCCTATCAGTAAATTTTCAATTTCATCCTTGTGACTCATGAACCCTTGAGCATTTAAGCAAACCATTTTCGCGTTTTTTCCCCGACAGTGCCCTTTTTGCTATATACTACTATATATTTTATTCCGCTGCCTCTCACATTCTTTCTTATAGCATGGACAATTTATGTCGTACGCTGAGTGGTTCGAGTCTACCGTTTTAGTTTTAAAGATTTTGATTTTCTCCTCGCAGTTAACACATTTCTTTGTTTGCTCTGTGCATTCTTTTGTCGCGTGTTCTCCCGCACAATTACCACACGCTGTGTTCTTTTTGCAATCCTTCGCAAAGTGGTAATAGCCATTACATTTAAAACACCTTAATATACCTATGTATTCCTGTACTCTGCAGATGTTCCACCCAATTTTCAGCTTTCCTTCCTCCTGAATCCTTTGGTGTGTGTTGACGTCAACTTCTGCTATTATTGTAGTCCGCCTCTCCTTTCCGCGCACCGTCTTATGCACAATCTTTCCTTGTATGCTGTTTGTCCGAAGTCCATTCTGTTCTTCAATTTTATTCCAAAATTCCTGCTCCCTTTCACAGTCTTCGCTCTCAATATCGAATATCTTTATCTTTAATTTCTTCTTCTTCGGATCCTGTATGGCGTACTTTTTCCCATATCACTTGTTACTTTTTTCCTTAGTATTTCGGCTTGCTCTTTGTTTTCACATCCTACTACAATTGCTCCTCCATTTGCTTTTTTCATTTTTGTTATTCCCACTTTTAATTTTGTAACATCTATTGCGTTTTTAATCTCTTTCTTCGTCCTCTCACTCGTATTCGTTTCACTTTCTTCTAATGGTTTTATAATAATGACTGATTCCTGCTTCTTTCCTACCGCTTCGCTGTAGCTTTTCTCCGTGCAGGTTTTTGGCTTATTCGCTTCCGTCGTTGCCATCACATCTCTCATATTCATAAATTCCTTCTTTATGGTATCTTGCACAATCCGTTGTACTTCGATCGTTCTCCATTCTTCCATCTCGCTTCTTACTTTTTCCATTTCTTCCTCTATAGTTTCCCGAATTGCTCTTTTGAGGTACGATTTACCTATTGTTTCCTCTTTTATCTCTTTAATCATTTTATACATCTGATCCACTTTAGTCTCCATGCTTGATACTGGCGCTTCACTACTTGATGCGCTCCTCCCTTTAGCACTTGCAATATATTGAATTTCAATTTTTCCTTTGGACGGTACTAGTTCATTGTCCCGATTAAACTCTTTATGCAGCTTTATACAGCTAGGGTGAAAATCTTTATCACACACGACGCATCTATGTATCTCTGTCTTTATATCTTTCTTACATTGTCTACACGCTATCACTCTTCCCGTTTTCGTACTTATACTTATATCCATCTCGTTTGTCAATATTTCATGACCTATCCTACTTTACCTTTGCTGTTACCGTTATACCTGTAATTACCGATTTATAAAAGTTTCGTTTCATGCGCTCACTCTGTCCTCTAGGATGTAAACATAATCGATGACTCAGTACTGCCGACTAAGCATGACACAGCACTATTGGTTTTCTTTCTGAATTCACAGCCGTTAATTTTCACGAAAAATGTCTCACTACCGTCCGTGCTCGCATCTATCCGATATATTTTTTTAGTTTAAACTGTTCCTCACGCTAATCTACACATTTTAGCACTATTCTTATAATTTTTTATAACAATCTTCTATGGTAAATGTTCGTTTTTAACGGAGCTCACTTGAAACACGTCTGACACCTCTGAGAGAGAGAGAGAGAGAGAGACAGAGAGAGACAGAGAGAGACAGAGAGAGACAGAGAGAGACAGAGAGAGACAGAGAGAGACAGAAAGAGACAGAGAGAGACAGAGAGAGACAGAGAGAGACAGAGAGAGACAGAAAGAGACAGAGAGAGACAGAGAGAGAGAGAGATTTGATTACTGTTTATTATGCCAAGAGCACAAGGCCCGAATGGCAATATTACAACGTGACATCAATAGAAGCATATAGCATACACAATGACATACAGCATAAGACTAGCGTTACATAACAGAATAATGGCGAGTATTGAGGATGCTAAGAATTCTAAGAATAGTATAGGCAGATAGAGCAGTATATAGTAAATAGACTAGCGTACGAAGTACAGTACAAAGATAAAGTAGATATTACAATAAAGCAATACAATTACACAAAAACAAAAATAAAAATAAGAATAAGCGGTAGAAACTATAGCAATTGCAAGTATTAGGAGAGTAGTTGCGTAGTCGACACCTACCGACTGAAACTGACAGTTTAGTCTAATCGGACAGAGCATCGATGTGACATCAGACTGTCCCGAGTAACAGGCGGTAATATTTAGCCTTGAATGTATCGATGGAGCTTGGCGCTCGTAGCTCTGATGGCAGTGTAGACCAGATGTCGATTGCAGACACCAGAAAGGAGCATTTCATTGCTTCCGTTCTGCAAGGAGGGGCAACCGAGCTAGACACTTCTAGGCGCGACGATCGACGTGGCTGAATAAGACGCTCATGTAAGGGGTTGTATAGATACCGCGGTAATCCTGAGGTCAATGTTCGGTGTATTAACACGCCTATGAGGTACGTTCTCCGCTGACGTATGGTAATCCATTTTAGTTCCTGGCGATAAGGCGTGATATGAGCATCCCTCTTTAAGTTGAACACAAACCTTATCGCCCGATTCATGAGGCGCTGCAGTTTGGTGTCGAGGTACTGCGGGCACCCATTCAACAAGACCAATGCGTAGTCGAGATACGGCATAACTAGCGCATTGACCAACAGTTGCTTGATTCGCCTCGGAAGGTGGGACCCATGAAATCTCAGACGTTGGAG
Organism: Netelia inedita; assembly: GCA_964017225.1. NCBI lineage: Eukaryota > Metazoa > Arthropoda > Insecta > Hymenoptera > Ichneumonidae > Netelia > Netelia inedita. Next base: position 25,734,111 of record OZ024920.1, read on the forward strand.
AGCGCAGTTAACCCGGGTAGCAGTCTGGGAGACATGGTCGTTCCAACGTAGATCCTGACATAAGGTGACACCAAGATACCGCATAGAGTTGGAGAGAGGTATCATTTCTCCTCTTAACATGACCGGCGACAACGTGTAGGAGGATACTGCTGCCAAGTTAGAATTTGATCCGAAGATGACACACTTGGTCTTGGAAGTGTTCAGTTTCAGACCATGGCGGTCGGCCCAGGCTGCGACAGCTTCGTTGTCCTCATTAAGACGCGATATGGTATCGTTAATGCACGCTGGTGGACACTGGGCATAGGTTATAAAGTCGTCCGCAAAAAGCTTGCAGTTGCAATGCCGAAGGACATTGGGTAGCGTGTTGATCTCCACCAGAAAACAGACGGGACCTGGTGTAGAACCTTGAGGGATGCCCGATGTGACCGGGAGGTACGATGGGCGTTCTCCAGGAATGGCTATGGCCTGGGAGCGGCCTGTTAAGTAGGAAAAGAACCATTTCAGCATACCAGGATCAGCTCCCAACTTCCTTAACTCCGCAAGGAACGATGTATGATTCATCGAATCAAACGCTCTGTGGAAGTCGAAGGCCATCATGATGGTGACGTGACCAGCTTCGATTCCTTTGCGAATGGCGTCCGTGACCACAACCAGTGCCGACTGGGTGCTGTGGCCAGTGCGGAAGCCCGACTGCATTGGATGTAGCAAAGAGTTGCCCTCGACGTGCCTGATGAGTCGCCCAGCAATGATTGTGTCAAATATCTTGCCAATGTGGCAGAGATTAGCAATAGGGCATGTATCCGATGGTAGCAGAGGTTTCTCGATTTTCTTGAGCGGTATAACGAGCGCCCTTTTCCAGCTCGACGGGTAGATACCAGTCGTCAAGGAGCAGTTAAAAATGCGGAGCAGAAATGGCTTCAGAGACCGTAAGATAGGCGCAAGGAGTGCCAGAGGTAGTCCATCGGGGCTACGGCCTTTTGGCTTACGGAGACACCTCCCAATAGCCCTATCTACTTCAGACATTGTAACTGGGTCCGCGGTGAAATCAATATAGGACTCAGGGACGGTCTCAATAATTGATTCCAGATGCGCAGTAGTGCATGCCGGATGAACACACGCAACTGAGGTATAATATGAGTTCAACTCGCCGGCAGAGAATGTATCCAAAGGAGACGAGTTTCTGGGCTTTGCTAGACCCTGGCGGGCCAGGAATTGCCACAGTTTCGCCATGCCAGTTATACCGTCGACTGCAGAGGTTAGAAATGCTTCCCGTGCTTCGCGAAGACGACGCTTAACTTTGCGCCTAGCTTCCCGATAGTCGGCCAACAGCAGAAGCGAGTCAGACGCTCTGTAGCGTCTATAGATGTCATCCCTGGTCCTCGCAAGTCGCTTGAGCTCTGGCGTCATCCACGGGGCTGCTGGCTTAGACAGCACCCTGGTTCTAACAGGCGCACGCACATCAAGAACGCCGGTGATAATCCTTTCTAGGCAAGTAACCAGAATATCCGGGTTTTCCTCATCCTCTGGGAGAGCCGCAAGCTGCCTGCAAATTTCTCCGCTCGCCAACTCAAAGTCGCAATTTTTAACGTCCCTGAAGGTGATCGTCTTTGGCCGAAACTTAGGAGTAGCGACTTTAAAGTCAGCGAACAGAGCATGATGGCCAGCGGCAAATGGTGACGACGAGTTTGCATAACCCAACAGTTTCGATTCATCGTCGTTAATTATCGCATCAAGCCACGTCGCAGAATGCGCGGTGAAATGCGTAGCACCATGGGGCACCAAATGCATCGAGTTCTCGGCAATGAACTGACGCAGGAAGTTCTCGTTGGGTTTGTCCTTCATTAGGTCGACATTGAAGTCCCCGAAGTAAATGATATTTGCGTAGTTGGCGCTGAGCTGGTCTATTTGCGTAAAGAACTCCCCCGGAGCTGGGCTATTGGGACGCCGATAAACAACGGCTATAAGGATTTTTACCCCGGGGTTGCCAGAAATCTCCAAACATAGGTACTCGGCGTCATCTATTCTGGTTCCTTCAGACCGCCGCAAATATTTAACCATAAGGTTCTCCCGGACATACAGAGCAACACCTCCCCCCAGAATGTAGCGTGATCCATCGAGGGAGCGGAGAGAGCGATCATTACGAAATAACGAGTATCCAGGCAGGCTCACACTGGTTGATGGGACATCTGGGGTTAGCCACGTCTCGGTGACGGCCAAGATATGGAGGTCATGCCTAACGGTGAGGAGGGCCGCCGCCTCGAGATGACTGCGAATTGAGTTTGCATTAATGTAAGCCACTCTGAGGACTTCTTCACCCTGATGAGAGATGGAAGGGGTTCGTTGCCATTGAAGACGCTCGAGATCAGCCTCGCAGGAGATCACTATTAGCTTTGCGTTGTCGCCGGCTTTCGCGTAGATAATACCCGCTCTGACCCAAGCTTTCCCCCTTTTAAGATCTGGTATTCTCCTGCGGGTTGAGTGGAGAAGCCTCAGGGTGGTCGGGTGCAAGAACTCGTTGACGTTGATGTCATTGTCGTTGACCCCAGGAGGTATCACAGTGAGATCGGAGAGCTTCACTTTCTTGATGATCCGTTTAGCGTCGATGACGGCATCGCGAACCTGCGACGACGTCATCTGGACGAGTAGAGTCTGGCGAGTCTCCGGAGACAGCAGGTTGAGCTCCAACCGCGCTGGCCGCACCAGCAGCGGACTTCGCAAAGACACGAGTCTTAAGGACGTGTGCCGTCAAGTGAGGGACCTCAAGCCTCGCGAACAAGCTGCTGATCAATTGTGGGTGTTCGTCCCTGCCGACCTCCGGTACTCCTGTGATGACAAGATCGGCATTTGGAGGGATGGCTGCTGGAGAGGCCACAGTGGGGGTGGCGGTCCTCAGCCCATCCAAAGTCGACTTTACCTCAGCCAGGCCTGATTTGAGGCCAGAGATGTCCGTGGAATGTGTCGCAACAGTGGCAGCCATGGCTGCAAACTGCTGTCTCAGGGCGTTCGTATCTTGCGCCACAGCATCAATCTTCTGCAAAACTTGTGTGATAAGCCCCAGCAGTTGGTTGATCTTCTCGTCCGTTGAAGAGCTCCCGCTCGTAAGCTCATGCGTATGCGCGGGGGAGCGGTCAGCCATCCTCGCTCCAGACTGACACGGGTGGGCCTCGTCGGTAGTAAAATTGAAGGTTGGTATGGCTGGCTGGTGCACGTCGTACGCCGGGCGTGACAAGTTGACTGCCGAGGCAACGGATAGTGGCGTAGAGATGCTACCAGGAAGGAGATGTTTTAATCCTTTGCGGCAGCACTCAGGTGCAGTTGTAGAAGCGGCTCGGAGGCGGGCACAGCTGGGATGAAATTCTTTGGCGCAGCCCGGGCATGCAACGCTGGTTTTAGTAACTGATTTTAAGCATTTATTACAATGCTTAGTCGTTGTCGACATCTGGCAATGCCGGGCGGCGTAAGTTCTAAGTTATAAGCCTCGACATAGGAGAACAAGATCAGCCGCACCGTTAGCAATAAGCGTAACAAGTAAAAGTAACAACACGGTTTAGTAGGCATAAAAATAACATAAAGTAAATGATGACGTAAATATTGTAGATAACGTAAATACGATAAAGTAACAGGAAATAAATAAAATAGAAATAGATAAAATAACCGATAGATAGAATAAAAACAAATAAATAAATAGAAAATTTAATAAATAGACAAGATGAAATAAAATCGATAAATAAGTAGATAAAATAAGATGAAATCAATAAATAAGATAAAATAAATAAGATAAAAAGATAAGATGAAGTCAAGAAATAAGATAAAATAAATGAAGATAAAAAAGAAAAAGCATCGAGTAACACAGATAAATAAATATTAAATAGGATAAATCATTAAGAGATAAGTAGATAAAAACAAAATGAAAATGAAAATGAATTAAGTAAAGATAAAATAAAAATAAAAGATAAGTAGATAGATAAGTATAAATAAGTAAATAAAAAAATACAAGCAGATAAGTGAGCGAATAAATAAAACAAAGCAAATGGACAAATAAACTAATCGAAATAAGTAAAATCGTGGATATACAATCAAGGAAAAATGCCGAATAAAATCTGAATCAAAGAGGACAAGTAAGTCGAACCGTGAACCATTCGTGATAAACGGTATAGTCGGCTAACGATGCTCAGCTGTCAAAAATACAATTCGACTGACGCAAAACTATGGCGATTTCATTACAGTCGTAGACATAGACGCAGCGGGGAATAGAAATATTCCCAGCTGACAGATATCACTCGCGCGAGAGGCGCGCCGATACTGCCACCTGGCCATGCCGCGGCTTACTCAAACGTTATCGGCACGCGGCAGAGATCGATTGATCTAGAGATAATGAAAAATCCCATTCGCAGCGCACAACTTCAGACCGTTCCTAGGAGCCAACTTCCAGAATGTGTGACCTAACATGCGAAAAACATGACGATGACACTGGCACTTTTATATATGTCGAAGTCGTGATACGAAATACCAAATAATTGTTGATTGCGTTCAGTTATGTTCAACATTATATGCACCGCACATTCGCCGTTCACCAAAGAATGTTTTGTCCACTTTTTGTACAGTTTGACACACCCGATAGTTAATTACTAGCAAGCAAGTACGGACACGATTTTAGCACGTCTTCTCCCTGAGAGAGAGAGAGAGAGAGAAAGAGAGAGAGAGAGAGAGAGAGAGAGAGAGAGAGAGAGAGAGAGAGAGATTGATTGATTGATTGATTGATTTATTGATTTCTTTATTTATGCCCTAGCAAGCTATGGGGCAAATTTGGAAAAACATGATGCTTGACAGTAACCTTAAAATAAACTAATGATATATCCCAATAGAAGTAATAATAGAAAGAAATATAAAGGAGTTAGTATAAAGTGGGGATGAACAATATGAAAAAACTTATAAGAGAGAGAGAGAGAGAGAGAGAGAGAGAGAGAGAGAGAGAGAGAGAGAGAGAGAGAGAGAGAGAGAGAGAACAAATACATCAAAAATCAGATCAGTGATGTCGAAGAACAGACTTCGATAAACGCAGTAAGATGTTATTGTTCGAAGTTGCATAGACTGTATGGAAGAAAGTGACGATTGTGAAGTTATATTATGCACGTTACAAGATTATTTTTTTAAATATTATTTCATTTATCGTCAATGGTCTTTCCCCATACTGAATATAAATAAGTTTTTCTAAATACATATTAATGACGAGTCTGTTTGTAGAAGCTTGCGAAATAAATGTTTCTCGCCTTCATCCTGAAAACATGAGATTTCTAGTTCCATCGGTACTACTGTAAAACGATGACGAATTTAATAAGTTTCGAAAGAAACTGACCAGCTCGAAGGGTGGACACGTGGTCCGCATGGGCAGCATCCGCTACTCGAGCGCTTTCGACGACGTGCACACCAATCCTGACCCATTGTCCGAGCCCCTTATTATTTCTCCTTTGCCTCGCCACAATATGTACACTTCACTTCGATGACGTGAAATCACGAATAATCTTCATCTTTCATCTTGGATTGGCAGTGATTGTTATGTATATTTCTCTCTGTTCTTCTTTCCCAAACATTAGCTGCTATACACTGACGATAATAGCTGTGCCGACAGATGGCCGCCAATGGCAAAGAGGCCTATGCACATTTTTACGTGCTCGACCAATGTCCACTTTATCCACTTCGACGCTTCAAGCGTACTTCAATCTCCATCGGTTTCATTTGAAACGTTGCTTGTCCGAAACAAATGGTTTGACGAAGCGTAGTAAGCATTGAGTGAAACAATTGTAAATATGGCACGTCACATTCTTTTTATTCGTAACGTTATAATATTAAAGTGAAACTTGAACATTTAAAACTGGAAACAATTATTTGACCAATTTGCCGACTGTTTTATGGTTAATGCTCGCGTCGGTCGATGACACAGTTTGACCCATTTATTTCATGGCTATTTGGCACTTTAGTAGTTCATCTTCCAATCGTTCCGTTATTAAATATTGTACCTTCTGATTTTACGACACTATTCGATACCTTTCCCATATACGAGTGTCACCAGCTTTATCACTTAGCATATATGTAACGTGACTAAATATTATTTTCGCGATAATTATGATTACTGTGTGACTGACATTAAACGATACACGATTCGTTACGAGCCTATTATTATTCATCAAGCTTTACCTAGTGTAGAATCTTGAATTGCACTCGTGTCACGAGTCATTCTTTGACATGGAACACAAGGTGCGGGCCACAATAACAATTATCATCGTAGATGGCAAAGCCCCGGATTCGCAGTCAACATGTTTCTCATAGTTCAATGAAATATTCTCCCATTGCGCGATACCCGGTAGAGACGTAAGCACACTCACAACGAAATCCGATCGATTCGAACTTCTCAATGAACATCGTGAGAATCGCTCGAGCACAGGCACGCACTTATTTTTTCCTTATGAACCACGCGGGTATCTCGTTTTGCCAAAACGGAGCAATGAAACGCAGATGGAGGCAGTGGCGAAGTCACGGAGGAATGACGAAGTTCCTGAAGGTGGCGGTAGTGATGGTCGTGGAGTTGCGCGACGCCCGTTGCGAGAATTTCGTGGTCGCGAAAAAGGAGAGCCGGAGAGAAAAGGGGAGAGAGTCTAGAGATATACCAGTCTCTTGAGAATTGAAGTACACCGCGATGAAGCTATAGAACGATGGGTTCTGGATGTGCAAAAAATACTTGGATGTACGGAGATGCACGATCGTTCGATTAAGCGAGCTTGATGGCCATCGTGTTAGAAGAAAGAAAAAGAAACCCTCGTGGTGAAGAATAAAACTCGTTCGGCAAAGCGATTATTTTGTAGGAAAGAAAACTCGAAGTATTCGTGTGCTCACGGGGTTTTTCATTATTAGAGACGAGAGAGATGCTGTTTATGACGACACTGCGAGCGGAGGGTGTATAAGCTAGTGCCGCATACGAATGGACCTAGGGGCGGAAGCTCGAGTGAATGAGTGGCTCGTACAACCAACGGAGAGAATTTACCATCGGTCGATCGGCGCTGGCGTCACGTCGAATGTAAACAACCCGAAGAAGAAACCCCGCACTCGCCTCACCACCACCTCCGCCGCTCCATCACCAAGAAGGAACGAAAGCTCGATTTTATTTTACTGTTGGCCTTGCGTATATTGGTAGAGAGGCAATATTATCTTCCTGTAGCCGAGCATCATCGACACATCTGAAGCTGGGTCAATTACGACTGTATTATGAAAATAATCTTAAGAAAACGTTGAAACGGGGACACCAATCTTGTCTGTCGTAATAGCAAGACGAAAATGTTATTGTTATGTTTTTATCTGATTTTAAGACAAACCTAATATTCGAGAAGTATCCCAGATATACATACATATATATGTATATATGTTCCGTTGTAATTATCATATATCAGAGGCCTGCCAGTAATTTCCATTGAATCATTTTTTAGCTCAGTGAACTACTTGTAAGCGTGTAGACGAAAAAGACAGTCGGAAAAGATCTATTGCGTGTGATACATTCATCATCGGTATTTATTACGTATTGTGGAATAAAAGCTTGATGCACTTTTAGTCGTGGTGTACCATGAAAAGAATGATAGTCTGTATTATTCAGTAAAATATTGGACTACTGGTACATCCGAAACAGCTTCGTAACGGTGACCTTTCGAAGCGGACCACTTGGTATTGATCCACGTGTAATCCTAGGTGTGCGCCGTTCTATATAGCTATGACACCACCCCACTTGAAATATTCGTGGGTAAGTACGGGCTAGAATGTACCGACTGACACGTTGACTGTAAAACCGTCCAGTAAGACCGCTGTCGATAGTGAAGAAAGCTCTGCTACGTTATCATCAAACTAGCTTTTCGAACACAAGTTCGGAAATACTTCACGAGGGACTCTCTCTCCGGTGGCACTTTTAACCAATCGATCGCAAGCTTTTATAATGCAGGGCTGGGATCTGGGATAGACAGTAGGTATCTCTAGTACTTTTTCATTCTTAACATTTGATACGTGAAATGGGCGATAAAGAATAAATTACAACATCCGCATTTATATTTCATTCGGTACCAAAATCTTGTAGGTGCACCGTAATACCGAGTCCCTTTTATCTCTCACCTTTTCCGACCACCCGTGACTTCTTATTATGCGGTGTCGGCACAATCGACACCCTCAAACACATGATTTTCTCAGCACTTTTTTTTTCGTGTCCCCAACCTTCCATCCCTAGCCTGACATATGCCGTCCGGATCACTCGTAATAAACGCTCCAGCATCCTTTGCTTTCCCGAGTCTCGAATCTGCTTCTCACCTACGTATGCTACTTTGAGATCAAACAGAATACCTTGCCATCGACCCCAAATTCTATCCCTACTATCTCGAATTGTCGTGCGTCATACTTTATTATTGCAGCCATTGTGTACTAGATTAGGAAATTGGTAAGTCACCAAACTTCGGTATAACACTGTTCCCCTGTCAATTGAACAAATCATCTTTAATAGTTCGATCATGTGTTTACAAAGTTTTTCTTTGCATATAACCACGTTTTGTAGCAGAGTCTACTATCTCGATTAAATACGACAATAAATAAACTGGCTTCTGACATTACAGTACTTTGTCGTTTTTTTTAAAATTAATTATTTCTAACGTCCCCTTCCCTATCCACAAATCACTCATCTAACTCAACTTTCGAGAGAGTGGCTGCAGACGACTTGTTCTACGCTGTACCTATCGCATTTGTTTCAGCACACAGGAAAATTGTAGAAAATCCACATCGGGTACTGTATTCAGCCGTTGCATAGTCTAATATTTCTGCCCTGTCTGTACATGAATCGGGTCAGGGTAGTTTTCATCAGGTCATGTTTGAAAGTTCAAACTTCATAGCGTATTTTATTTTGTATCACGCAAATACCCTTCTTACACATCTGTACAAACAAAATTCAACTCACCAAAATAAATAAACTGCATGAAAATAAAATGTTTAACGGTCGGAACAATTTATACTGCCACGTTAAGTTTTTTTTTAATTCTGACAACTAATTCATCTTTATTTGCACCCGGCACATGTTTATCTATCAAAAATCTATTACGTATATTACATGAATCTTATGGCCTTCTTCCGTTTTCGCATCGCATAACTACATTTGAAAAACTGCATATTTAATTAATAAAAATTATTGTGTCAGGATAAAATCTTTTAACTGGAATAAAAAAAGGAAACAATCTATAGGTACTGTCATCAGCTCACACGTTTTACCAAAGCACTATACATTATTTGATTGCTTAACTTCCCGTTAAAAATGCTTTGTTTATTTCAAGAACATAGCCGGGTTCTTACCCCTTAACTATAGTCGTGTGTCCAATGGACGCGTGTTCACTCGTTTAAATGCCTGTTATTATTTTTCACGGCTATATAGTTAAGGGTTAATATCAGATTCGTAATTTGAACAGACGTGGGGCTTATAAATCGGGCAAATATAGAGTTCTCCACTCGCCATAGTGGCGATGACCGTGCACTTTAAATCCTAATAGTCGTTCAGATCCAAAGAGGAAAAGAAATAGATATAGGCTGGCAATCTTTCCGAAGCGTTGAGCCACGATCTCTAAAACTATTTAGGTGTTCTTTAATGAAACACCAACCATCCACTTGCCAGGCACGTACCCGTATGAGTAGACGACAGATGAAGAATTATCTAGATAATTTCGCAATATCTTTTTCAGATCTTTTCTTTAATTATACAAAAAAATAATCATCGTAAAAATAGAAAGAGGCCGAAGTCGAAAGTTTGTCCCGTGCATTTTTTCTACATGAAAGTAATAGTGAACAATTATTTTATAACGACACTTCTCTTTTCATTAATTTTTTCGTAAACTTGTAGGGCATAGTAAAAATGGTAATATTTCGGGGACCATGATAAGAATATATCTATGACCGTTTTCTGTGGCTACGAAGCTCGTAGCCATCATTTGATGACCCCTGCGAACTATGCAACTTGTGTTTTAAACATTTTTTTGTTGTAAGTCCGATATCTGAGAAAATATTTCTACTGATGAAAGTTATTGCTTCATCCTGTACCTATATGTAAAGACCGTATAATCAGCTCCACAATTCAAATAAGCAAAGAGTCTTTATATTCATTGTTATGCAATCAACTTAGGCACACTATGCTCACGTATACAGGGTGTGCAATCTTCATTTATAGATGAAACTCGAATCACGCGAAGATCACCATTGGTGTTTCAAGCGGTAATATATCATTTTGCCTTCATTACATTGTACATAAACACAAAACATATATAACGAAAAATAAGAAATTGTTTAAAATTGCATACATTCTTTAACGACGAAATGGACCACTGAAATCCTATGGCCTGCATAGTCATTACTCATTCGCCAATGCCTAATCAGCAAAAGAATCGGGCGTGGCGATCTTAAATCTCGCAACAAGGATAAGCTTCGCCAAGTTTTCCCCCAATGCGAAGTCTACAGCCTGAGGGCGACCACCCGGCGCGGCGGGGAAATTGTGGTAAGGAGCGTTCTACCCAGTCTCCCCCAAGCGAATGCTCATTCTATCCCCACTCTATCAAATCCTTTTAGTGTTAACAGACGTGGAGCATTCTTTCGTTGTTCTGTCTGCGTTCGTAAAGATTCTATGGAATATTCTAAGAATGCTCGCTCGCTTGATGTAAACGGCACTAGAGCGTGCGAACAGTTGCTTGGAGCGTTATTGAGTGTTCGGACGTGCTCGCTCCCCGGAGCGGTCTCTTCAAAGCGCTCTTCTGTTCTAGCGAATTCTAGTTCTTGGTTCTCATTTTTGCTCGTTGATCTTTTGATGTAAACGCTGAAAATGAGCTTTCGTTTACACTAAAAGATCAAGGAAGAATGCTGTTGTTCTAGCTCTAGCTCTTTGTTCGTCCGATGTAAATCGACCTTAAGATGTCGCCAGCCGTCGCCTGCGCATGCGCGAACGCATGTGCGGTACAACATACATAACCGATTGTGTTTGTGTGTTGGATCCGGCTTCTGAGTTGGGCTTATCGTGTCATTCCTTTTCCATCCACTTTAAGTTATGTTACGTTCTTTTTGGCTGAGGAGGGCTGACTAATAAAATGTGGGGATTCCATTGAGCGTTTTCGACACATTTATATTTTTCATTTCCCCTATGCAAGAGAAAGTTTATTTTGGGATTATCTTTCTAGGGCGCAGGTTAACTTAGCCACATAAGGGATGTAATAACGAATCCGAGCAAACCTAACCGAATAAAAATCTTAAAATCAGGTATTCTGCTTCTATGGGGCTCTATTTTTATTGTCGTGCAACATCCACGTAGTAGTTTACCTTGGGTAACGCCAATGGAGGGGATAGGTCCCATTCCAACTTGCAGAACCCGTAAGAATAAGCGTATGAAGAACACGTCTGCATTCCTTCTTGTAAATAAAGAGCAGAATTAAGAGTCGTGGTAGTGACACGAGACAAGTATAAAAGTTATCAAAACTATTATAGGTGACATATCGGTCGACCGATCAATAAGAAGTACCATAGTCCATTGAAATGTTACAAAAATAAGGCCTAACCCTGCATTTATCAAAGTCAGCAATTTTTCTTCTTCTGCTGCATAGGGGGGTTTAAGAAAAGCTTAAGTCCAAGTTTGTGGGGTTGTAACCCTTGAGGAAAATCCGCCATCTTGAAAAAGGGGTAAAACAGTGTTTGCATCATAACAATGAAACTATCCACCGCGCAAGAAAATTGTTAAGTTATTTTTCGTAGGAAATTGAATTCTCTACAACTGTGCTCTCTTGACTTTTTGTCGTAAAATAAGAAATAACAAAGTTATTAACAAGGAACGACAAAAATTAAAGAACAAATTACTTAAACTCGTTGTCACTTTTTTCTTTTCATTTTACAGAAAAATATGTTCAATGCATTTCGATCGAGCACCTTCTGACGAATAAATTTCACTATAAATGTCTTAAATTTTGTTTATTTATAAGCATTTTACAGCGCTGTAAAGATAACATTGTCACCAAGTACTCAGAAATAGGGATAAAAATAAACGATCATGCGTCGTTTTTTTGCAAATTTCATTAATTTCGACGGACAAATTTCATTTGTTGCTATTGCAATGTTAATAACAATTAGTCATGAACTCTTTTCCGCACTACCTACGAGGTAGAGCATACAGGCACGTTTTTTTCAACGTGGTGTCCCCAGTAGGCCTAATCTACGGACATGTCCCTAATGATTTTTATATTTTTTCTATTATTCATACATCGGTAATTTACATTCTATTGGGTCCTAAATCTTTTTGATGGGCCAGGCTGTTGTTCGGGATCTGGTTGAGGATTGGTGTTAAATTGTTCGGGTGGGACGGGTAAATGGAGTGTCGTCAATGTTGGCAATTCGTCATTTAAATTTTCCTCATCTATTAATTTTGTGATTTCCATGACGTTGCTGCAGATTCCTCCAGAACAATTGAGACACACTGCTGAGCATTTGAGGCCTGCTTTTCGGCGCCCACACATTGCACCACAGTTCCCTTTGCAACGACAAAATATTAATTTCAGAAGTTCGGGGGGTGCTAGAGGTTTCGTCGTTTAGAGTGGCATCAGTATTCTTCCATGTTTGTCCTGAAGGGTTACCTGGGCCTTTCGTTCCCAAACGATTACCTGGATGTTTCCAGCCAGCACATAAATGATTTTAAGAAATATACACGCCGATCATTAATTTCAAATTAGAAATTATTGCAGAAATGGAGTGGAATATTCTACAATGTGGTGGGAAAATAAGTTCGCAACTAATTATTATTAACATTGCAATAGCAACAAATAAAATTTGTCCGCCGAAATTAATGAAATTTGCAAAGAAACGACGCTTAATCGTTCACTTTTATGTCTATTTTCGAGTACTCCGACACTTACCTTTACAGCGCTGTAAAATGCTCATAAATAAACAAAATTTAAGACATTTATAGTGAAATTTATTCATCAGAAAGTGTTCTATCGAAATACATTCAACATATTTTTCTGTAAACTGAAAAGAAAAAAGTTGCAACAAGTTTAAGTAATTTCTTCTATAATTTTTGTCGTTCTTTGTTAATAACTTTGTTATTTTTTATTTTACGACAAAAAGTCAAGAAAGCAAATTCGTAGAGAATGTCATTTCCTACAAAAAATAAGTTGACAATTTTCTTGCACGGTGGATAGTTTTCCTGTTATATCAATAACATGGTTGTAACCCTTTATCCGAAATATTACGTACGACGTGATATTGTTAACTTTGAGGCGCTGTAAAATCCTTAAAAATAAACAAAATTGAAAAAATGAGGTGTGAAATTTGTTCGTCTAAAAATCCTCTATCAAAAAGCTCTGAACATATTTTTCTGAAAAATGCAAAGAAAAAAAGTTAGAGCGACTTAAAGGAAATTACTCCTTCATTTTTTGTCGTTGTTTATTAATAACTTTGTTATTTTTGATTTTACGACAAAAACTCAAGAGAGCAAATTTGTAGAGAATTCAATTTCCTACAAAAAATAACTTAACAATTTTCTTGCGCGGTGGATAGTTTCATAGTTATTTTGCAAAAACTATTTCACCCCTTTTTTCAAGATGGCAGATTTTCCTCAAGGGTTACAACCCCACAAACTTGGACTTAAGCTTTTCATAACCCCCCCTATGCACCAGAAAAAAAAAATTGCTGACTTTGATAAATGCAGGGTCAATGTAACATTTCAATGGACTACCAAGACTATACCTATACCCGCGGCAACTTACAGTGAGTAACAAAAATATTCGGACACCACGGTATATCGGTATAAATCATTATGTACCGCAGTTATTTCTGAAAGAAAAAAAATTCTTTTTTTAGTCAATACATTATTGATATTTGTTAATAATAATACAGGGTGTCCCATTTTAATCTTACACCTGATTTTTCTCGGAAAATACTGCTCCGATCAAAAATTGTGTATAATGAAACTTTTAGAGTTTGAAGGGGGACGTTCAAAAAAAATTTTTTTTTGTATCATAATTCAAAATGGCTGCTGTAAGATGGCCGACATATTTTTTTTAAATAGAAACCGGCCATTTCTTTGTTACTAAAAAATTTGTCGGATCAAAACTAACAACTTTTATAGGAACATTTTTTTGATAAAGTCCATAATTTTTGGAGTAGAACACCATTTTTGACTATTTTAGCGTTATCCAGGATGTACCACGAGGAGGTAAATTCTTTAACATCCCAAGTGTAAGTGTGTGTGTGTGTGTGTGTGTATGTGTGTGTTTGCGCGCGTGTGAGTGTGAGTGTGAGTGTGTGAACCACTCACAAGGATTAGGTCTCTGCGGCTCGTCACTTCCGCAGTATTTACCGACTCCAAAACCACCTCCTTATGAGTGTTCTCTGAACTCTTAAAGGTGTTCGAAGATTCCCCCATTCATGTTTAAGCATGCCCGAACTCTCCTCTCAAAACCATCGACTGTTCGCAAGAGAACAACTCTCGGGATTGCACGGCAGGCAGCTCAAATGATATGGGGTACCATGAAAATTTTCTCTGGAATGTGTCGCTGTTGAAATTTTTCTGTTAACTGGATACGGCAGGACAATACGAATTTTCATGGTACCCCATATCATTTGAGCGTTTCAAGTTCGCTTCGCTTCTGATCGAAATAAGAAAACGAAATCTCACGTTGAACGCCTACAATAGACGCGGATTTGTTAACCGTTTACTGACGGCAATTCAACAATGGCTGATTTCAGTCCCAACGAAATCGTTGATATGCTCCTTATTTTAGGGAGATGCCGGGGCAATTATTTACGAGCAGAAAATTTGTATCGACGCGAATATCCTGATCGTCGTCATCCATCGCGGCAGACAATCCGAACCCTCGAGAGGAGAGCGAGGGCAGGCCGAATAACCCGCCACCGCCAACGTCGCCAAAACGTGAACAATGATTTTGGTGGCCCGCATGAGGCTCGAAACATGGCTATTTTAGCGATGATAGCAATCGATCCTCATTTGAGTGTTCGAGTGATCTCGGAGCGACTGGGGTTTCCCGGATCCACAGTGCACCGAGTACTGAGAGGTGCAAGGCTCCACCCGTACAGGATACAATTCCACCAAGATACGCCTAATCCTGATCCGTTGCGAAGGATGGAGTTTTGTCGGTGGGCATTGAGACGAATCGAGCAATTCCCAGATTTTTTTAGGTTTGTTATGTTCAGTGATGAATCCACATTCAACAACCGAGGTCAGGTAAATCGATGGAACTTTCGGTATTGGACTGATCAGAATCCACGATGGGTGCGACAGATCGATCACCAGCATCGGTGGAGTTTGAATGTTTGGTGTGGAATCATTAACGGGCAATTAATAGGTCCTCACTTCTTCGAGGGAACTGTGACGGGAGCCCGTTATTTTGACTTTCTGCAAAATAAATTGCCGCTTTTGATGGAAGACATTGATTTGGTTACACGTCAACAGATGTGGTTTCAGCAAGACGGTGCACCCGCTCTCTGGGCTCGTGTTGTTCGAAATCACCTGGACGCAACATTCGGTCAAAGGTGGATCGGACGAGATGGACCTGTCCATTGGCCTCCAAGATCACCTGATCTTACCTCTCCCGACTTTTTCTTGTGGGGTTATCTTAAAGACGCTGTCTACCGTCAAGCTCCAACCACACAAGAGGATATGAGGGTGCGGATAAGAGCTGCCTGCCGTGCAATCCCGAGAGTTGTTCTCTCGCGAACAGTCGATGGTTTTGAGAGGAGAGTTCGGGCATGCTTAAACATGAATGGGGGAATCTTCGAACACCTTTAAGAGTTCAGAGAACACTCATAAGGAGGTGGTTTTGAAGTCGAAAAATACTGCGGATGTGACGAGCCGCAGAGACCTAATCCTTGTGAGTGTTTCACACACTCACTCACACTCACACTCACACTCACACGCGCGCAAACACACACATACACACACACACACACACTTACACTTGGGATGTTAAAGACTTTACCTCCTCGTGGTACATCCTGGATAACGCTAAAATAGTCAAAAATGGTGTTCTACTCCAAAAATTATGGACTTTATCAAAAAAATGTTCCTATAAAAGTTGTTAGTTTTGATCCGACAATTTTTTTAGTAACAAAGAAATGGCCTGTTTCTATTTAAAAAAAACATGTCGGCCATCTTACAGCCGCCAATTTGAATTATGATACAAAAAAAATTTTTTTTTTGAACGTCCCCCTTCGAACCCTAAAAGTTTCATTATACACAATTTTTGATCGGAGCAGTATTTTCCGAGAAAAATCAGGTGTAAGATTAAAATGGGACACCCTGTATATCATAAAATTATTTTTATCAATAATCTGTAGATCTTTTTTTGAACATTGTATAGAATAATGCACGATTTTCGCGCAACAAAAATATTCGGACACTTATCAGAAATGGGTGCATTTTAAATTATTAATAACCTTTAATACTTAGTGGCATATCCTTTTTGATCTTCCACGTTTTTCAGACGTTTTGGCATATTTGAAATAATTTTGTTCAAATAGTCTGCACTAATTTGTTGCCATTCTTCCTGCAATCTCGTCTTTAGTTCATCTTTCGTACGTGGATGTGATGAACGAACTCCCTGGTCCAATTGTTCCCATAGATTTTCTATGGGATTTAAGTCCGGAGATTGAGGTGGAGGATGCAACACTTTTGGACAATTATATAACAGATATTCCTGTACAATTCGCGCTTTGTGCTTCGGATCATTGTCTTGATAAAATTTGCACGTTCTTTCAATCCCCATTTGTGTAGCACTCTGTATCAAATTGTCTTTCAATAATTGAAGGTATTTGTTTTTATCCATAATACCGTCAATAAAAACTAATTTTCCAACACCCGCAGTAGAAATACACCCCCAAACGAGTACACTCCCGTTTCCGTGCTTGAACGTAGCACGTAAATTTGTTGGTCTCAGCTCTGTATTGGGTTTACGCCACACCATAGCTCGTCCATCGGACCCAGAAATGTTAAATTTGCTTTCGTCACAAAAGATCACGTCATTCCACCATGATTCATCTTTGCTGCCGAATTCTTTTGCGAATTGCACACGTTTACGTCTATTGATCTCGTTTATGAAAGGTTTTTTCCTGGCTACTCGACCATGATATCCATTTTCTTTTAAGATATTTCTAATCATTTGTGGATGAATGTCTTTCCCAGTGTTTTGAGACACTTCAGCCGCTAATTTTGGAGCACTTATTGTTAATCTCGGATCTTTTTTAATTTTTAGCACTATTTGTCTGCGATCTGCTTCGGTCAACACTCTTGGTCGGCCTTTTTGCTTCACAGATTCAATGCGATCTTCACGTTTAAATCTTTTTATAATGTCTGCAACAGTACTCTTACTTAAATTTAACAATGCACCAATTTCCCGATAAGATTTTCCCTTCGCTTGGTGGAAAATTACGAGCTGTCTTATATCAAAAGAAGTATTTTTTGTTTTGCGAGGCATCTTTGCACACGATCGACGTAAAACTGGTGAAAATTTTACTAAACAGCATTATGAAGTCTGGCTACACATACATTGTGTTTGTAAACATTCATTGGAGGTCGATTGCTGAGACATAGAACATATTCCTTACAATGTATGTTGAGTGTCCGAATATTTTCGTTGCGTGAAAATCGTACATTATTCTATACAATGTTCAAAAAAATACCTACAGATTATATATAAAAATAATTTTATGACATATTATTGTTAACAAATATCAATAATGTATTGACTAAAAAAAGAATTTTTTTCCTTTTAGAAATAACTGCGGTACATAATGGTTTATGCCGATATACCGTGGTGTCCGAATATTTTTGTTACTCACTGTACATTCAAACTGGATCCGAGAAATGCCAACACATTGTTTTCCCACATATTTCATGTATTATAGCGTCTTGGACAATGTTATGGCTACCTACTCATATTTTTTGTTCTCTTTCGATCGTGACCAACACGAAAGCGGTAGATACAGGTGCATTGAAGATGTCGTGTTTTCATTTTTTGCGGTAAATAAAAAATGTCTCAGTGCTGAACAATGAATGGTAAATTTTGTCTGCACACCGCTTGTGACGTCATTTTCAGAACCCCAATCACTGATGGTGATTGGCATGCAAAAGGAATAGCGGTGCCTATATACAGGGTGAATTCCGTAATGTTTATCAAACGGGATTTTGGTGCAGATGGAATCATTACAAACAAAAGTTGCAAATATACATTAGGGATATTTTTAATAGTTTACGAGATATGAATATTTAAAGTTGATCCAATCAGATCGCGCCGAGAAGCGTCGGAGCCGCCTACTCTCCGCCCTAGCCGTAGATATAGCACAGTTTAGGGTGTTACATTTGGGATTGCAAAATTCAGAGCAGTCAATTATTATTCTTTTATTACACAGTAATTTTTATTTGTCGGGCATTGATTGCTCTGAATTTTTCCGAGCGCGCCAAATAAAAATGACTGCGTAATAAAATAATAATAATTGACTGCTCTGAAATTTGCGATCCCAAATGTAACGCCCTAAACTGTGCTATATCTATGGCTAGGGCGGGGAGTGGGCGGCTCCAATGCTTCTCGGCGCGATCTGATTGGATCAATTTTAAATATTCATATCTCGTAAGCTATTAAAAATATCCCTAATGTATATTTGCAACTTTTGTTTGTAATGATCCCATCTGCACCAAAATCCCGTTTGAGAAACCTTACGGAATTCACCCTGTATATATCTCTATGGCATTTGCTCTCGTACACTCCTGATCATTGGCATCCTTGTTGACATATATGCTACTAGCTATGGGATTTGGCATACTTGCTTGTCAACTGTCATAACTATCAAACACGTTATTCGTCGAACGCTATAAGATCAAGTGTATTTCTGAAGTACGGACAGTTCACGCCAATCCTCCCAAAAACACATCCGGTGTGAACAAACTTGAGACAAGTTTATGTTCATGTGTCCGTTGCTGTGTCCTTAGACAAAGTTATAAAATACAAACCAATGATTTAGAATGCATATCACCAAATGCATAGCATGCAATTTTTTGGGAGAGGGATGATCAAAAACTCAATCGAGGCGTTTTTTCAAAGGCTACGACATTCCCATTTGAACAACAGTTTTACGAAGTTTTCCTAAAGAGTTACACAATCAAAACCGATTTTTCAGAATTTCACCCCTCTTTTTCACCCCTAAAATGAACTCCTATGACTACGGTGCTGTAGACAAAAATGAAGCCCCGATTTTTCTGAACATTTTATCTCATGGCGCGAACTTCGTATAGTACAGGCAAAAGGGATCCCCCGTTACTCTTGTCGATTCTGTATTTTTTCCCAACCGCATTTTTTTATAGATAGGTTCAGTATGACGTACTGAATGTAAATACACAAAATGCCCCCAAAATGGCGCTCCGCGTATGCCGGCATTTTGCGAAAAATCGTTTCGGCCTATATCTCCGTAACCGTGCACTTGAGGCCAAAAATGGTAATAACCTTTATCGTATATACCTAATGAAATTTCCTATCTCTTTTGTTAATTTTTTTTTGTATCACTTACCGTTTACGACTTATATGAATATTGTGATGTCGCGAGTTATTTGCTCAATTTATTTATTGTAATTGGGCTGCCGACTCGGCTGCAGAACGCGGTAGTTGAGAGGAAAAACTCGGTAGACACTTTATTGAGAAGCACAAGACTTTATTTCTCAGTGTTACAACAGACAGCGTAACGTTGCTGCTTGGATGATCGGATATCTACTAACTCGTTAGCCTAGGACGAGGGTGGTTCTTATAACATTAACCTATGGGAAAGTCGCGGTTTGGTGGGGACAGAATTTGAGAGTTAGAACATTCTGGAAACTGAGATGTCCAGGGAGATTCTAGGAATGGCAGATGTATCGGGCTTGGCGTAGGTCAGGCCATAAAGGTAGATGCTTTATGGCTGGGTCGTGGAAAATGGAAAATATGTGTTTTTGGGCCTTTCTCGGGAAACAGTGATTATTTGTATTTTGAAGGCGAGATACCCCTGCGAAGCGAGGGTGTAGCTGCAGGAAGTCACGTAGGCAAAAAAGGAATGCGAGAGGCGCGCGGGAAAGAAGGAAAACAAGGTAGCTGAGGGTAGACCATCGTCACAATATTACTGTTTGTTTTCTGACTTTTTCTTTTTTATTGGCCGATATCTCTTCTAATAATTATTTAAACGATAAACTGCTAGTAATCAAACTTTTAAAGTAACAAATTTTCTACAACTTTTACTTTGAACTCTTTTTTCTAAAATTAATATTTTTGAAGTTATACCGCGTTAAATGATCGCGTTCGTGTCCGCGTTCAACGCAACTACCGGGTGCAAGGTTAACGGGGTTCGACATATTCGGAAGCGCCAATCCGAACTTTTTTGCTTCAAATTAAGATATCTCCAAAACTATTCAATATTTTTCGACGATTTTGTTTAGTTTTGTTCAGAAATACTTTATTAATAATTCTATATATGGTTTTAGAAGATATTCAAATTAGAAAAGTTTTGGGACCAATTCAAAGTCGCAAAACATTGGGTCGAAAAATGCTCATTTTCAATGTACCTTTTCTCAGGAACCATACAGTCGATTTTTGCCATTTTTGTTGTGAGTATATATTAAAGTGTTATAAACATTGTAACGAGCCATTTTTTCGATATTTTGTTTAAAAATTTCTTGATGTCATTTTGAAGTTTAAAAAAAATTTTACCACGTTTTTTACCTTCAAATATTTTTCTCTCGGGTCTGAATCGTTTTTTCGATGGTTTTCCCGGTGACGGAGCACCACGCCATCGTCACCTAAAGAAGCTTATAACTTTCAAACTATTTGTTTAATAAAAAAAGTTTTTATACGAAAGTTGTAGGGAATTTAATAATAAACAAGTTTTGTAATAGGTGTTTGTTTAATTTTATAGCGTTTTAAATATCATGTTCAGAAAAACAACAATAATAAAAAAACCATAAGTGATATAAAAAAAAATTTCAACAAAAATGATGGAAAAATTAGTGACGGATACAAAAGGGCTCTACATATTTCGTCATAAACCTAATAGTTTCCGAGATATTGTTATAAACGCGTTTTGTAAGATGGCGGCCACTGCTGACCATCGTAGACGGTCTCATTTTTGAACTTAAGCTTTTTAACCTCCAAATTAACATTTGGTAACAAAATTAGAAGGAGGCAAAAATTTGCATTACGACCAAGTATAAGCGCGAGCTCCCTCGCCTGGACTAATTATTCTCTATGAAATCGATGAGGAAAAAATTCGTAAAATACCTTACCAACTATTTCCGACATCGCTCTTTCGAATGGCGCTACTTAAATTGCGATAAAAAATTTTTTTATATCATATTTTTACAAAATAATGTAAAAAAACACGAATTTTTGAGTGACAATTCTTTTTATTCAGTATTTCGGAAGCCTTATCGTATTATTTTCGGACAATAAAGGCGTCCAGAGGTGTCCTCAATTGTTAAACTTTCCAAAACTCTATATGTTTTTATTTTTCTCTTGCGTCATACCTGCAAAATATAAATTTTTGCAAAATTAATTAATTTAAACAAATTGTTTGAACAAATTAATTTTGCAAAAATAATGTCAAATGCTTAATCAGCGACTCAAAAAACATCGAAAGTCATATGCGACTAGTCATATTGAGATTAATTGTTTAAACAATTTGTTTAAATTAATCAATTTTGCAAAAATAATGTCGAATTCTTGATCAGCGACCCAAAAAATATGGAAAATCATATTTAACTTGCCATATTAAGATTGATTGTTTAAACAATTCGTTTAAATTAATTAATTTTGCAAAAATAATGTCAAATTCTTGATCAGCGACGCAAAAAACATCGGAAAACATACCCAATTTACGAATTGACGGTAAAAGACTCGTTCCCAGCACAATATATGAATGCTCTAAAAATGGAGAAAATTTGTTATTCTTTTTTCCGTTATTTTGCAGGTATGACTCAAGAGAAAAATAAAAACATATAGAGTTTTGGAAAGTTCAACAATCGAGGACACCTCTGGACGCCTTTATTGTCCGAAAATAATACGATAAGGCTTCCGAAATATTGAATAAAAAAATTGTCACTCAAAAATTCGTGTTTCTTTACATTATTTTGTAAAAATATGATATAAGACAAATTGTGAACGCAATTTAAGCAGCGCCATTCGAAAGAGCGATGTCGAAAATAGTTGGTAAGGTATTTTACGAATTTTGTCGTCATCGATTTCATAGTGAATAATCCCGTCGAATAGAGGACTTGTGGAAAGTGTCTTTCTGACGTTAAAGGGTTAATAAAAACAAAGTATGCATAGTGTAATGATGAAAATTCAATAAATATGTAAGAAATGTGCATGCTAGTGACATAATCAGCAATAAATAATGTGCTTTCTTACCTGCACAAAACAACGACTACCCGTTGAAATATTTTTTTAATTTATATTTTATTTTCTACAATGAAATAGTACTTTACCTCGAATCGTCCCTCGATTATTATCAAATAATTAATAATATACTGATGGCATAATGAAACAAACAAATAAGAAAACGGAAAATTTATTTAAAAATAGATGGAAAATTTATCGACCCTCGACGAAAAATTAATGGAGGCGTTACAATCTTTATATGCCACCAAAGAAGATGACGAAGAGAAAGAGGAGGATGCATTTGAATCTTCACCACCCGCGAAACGCACGAGAGTAGAAGAATATTCGTGCTTCACTTTATGTTGTATCTATTTGAAAATAAATAAAATATAAATTAAAAAAAGATCTCAACGGGTAGTCGCTGTTTTGTGCAGGTAAGAAGGCAAATTATTTATTGCTGATTATGTCACTAGCATGCATATTTTTTACATATTTATTGAATTTTCATCGTTGCACTATGCATACTTTGTTTTTATTAACCTTGCACCCGGTAGTTGCGTTGAACGCGGATGCGAACGCGGACATTTAACGCGGTATAACTTCAAAAATATTAATTTTAGAAAAAAAGTTCAAAATAAAAGTTATTGAAAAATTGTCGCTTTAAAAGTTCGATTATTAGCAGTTTATTGTTCAAACAATTATTAGAAGAGATATCGGTCAATAAAAAAGAAAAAGTCAGAAAACAAACAGTAATAGTCATATAAGTCGTAAACGGTAAGTGATACAAAAAATATTATTTCATAAAAGAGATAGGAAATTTCATTATATACAATTTATTAGCATTAGGTTATTAGAATTTTTTGCCTCAAGTGCACGGTTACGGAGATATAGGTTGAAACTGTTTTTCGCAAAATGGCGGCATACGCGGAGCGCCATTCTGGGGGCATTTTGTGTATTTACAATCGGTACGTCATACTGAACCTATCTATCAAATAAAATTGTGGTTGGAAAAAAATGCCGGAAGAAATGTAGTATTTGCCTGTACTAGTAGGGGTTGTAGTTTATCACCAATCCACCCCCATCCCCCTTCATCACGTAAAAAAAACCTACACCTATATTTTATGACTATTTCTTGAATGAAAATATTTGAGGTGAAAAAATTTTTTGTTATTTCAAAACATGACAATATTTCGAAAATAATCAAGAACGGCTACGCTCAATGACAGCTATTATAATTACAACTAAATGAGTGCAAAAAAATTACATATCCGACTATTATTGCTCGAGTTATCGTCCTTACCAGTTCGATAAACGTGATTTCGAGAAAAATTTATTAAACTTCATCTCAAGTTTGTTTTCAATAAAAATGTACTTGAAGCTACTTTAATGTATGTGGAATAAAATTTCTTTAATTCAGCCCAAAAACCCATGAAGTCAATGTTTAACAATCACGAACAAAGCTTATTTTTCTGACCATCACAGTGAGATCCAGCCTTAAAAGATGTTTTTTCCTGAAGTAGTATTTTCGTGGAGGTTAGTAAATATGTGTCAAATTAGAAAAGCATTTTAATATTGTACAAACTTACACGCAAAAATCTATTCAATATTTAAATCATTCTCACGAGAAAAATGCATACAGATACTTTTTCATGCACACGCATTAGGCCAGCTAGTGTGCTAATTCACAGGGATAGTTATAGCCAGGAACCGAAATCGTCCCTTATAACATGAATATCACATCCTTATTCTCAATTTGTCATAATTTTTGGTAAAAAAAGAACACCGAAAATTTGTTTTCAGCCTTTAATCGTAGCTGGCGATGTCCTGGATATGCCGGCGGTGCATAGAACTTTCTACTTGTTTCAATGCTTATTTGGAAAGTTTATGATGAAATTTCATTTTGCAGTTCATTGAAAAGAAATTAATAAGTATTGAGAACCCGCCAAAGAGCGAGAGTATAGGTACCTATACTTTGGTTTGTCAAAGATTTTAATTGTTTTCATTTCTTCTCAATTTGGGATTGTAATTGCAATTGGGAAGTCGATATTTTTATTACTTTTCTCTTCCTTTCTTTAAACAAATTGAACTTTCGATATTTTATCATTCATGGCATACTGAACCGTTTCGTAGATATTACCGTTAAAGAAATAAAAACCCGCATCGCGTCACTTGGATAAGGATCGGACGAAAACTGGGCGGCTGTCGCATTTACATCGCATGATTAATTTTTAAAAACGTAACAGTTTTGTTATCAGTGGCTAAAGCGAAATGGAATACCTCGCAAGATTTCTCTTTTTCCAATTTGGTCATATTGTTCAAATGTGGACTTGGAAAGAATTTTCAATCAATTTTTAGCCTCAACGTCATAATCGCAGCTGCAAATCATCGATGATGGGTAAGAAAAACTTTAGTTACTTCTAGGCTATTGTTCCATCGGCTCGCGCTTTTTTAATTAAGAAAAAACTTGAGCAAACGAATAAGGTATTCAATCTTGCAACGGACTGTAATGGGCACGCATCAGAATCTATACGTACATTAAGCGTGTCGAATCATGCAGAACTAGTCCATTTTCAATATCTCGTCTCTATTCATGAAGTTATCGACATCTGCGAAGCCTGTTGGATTCTGGTCTGTGCTCTCAAAAGAGCTAGGAAAAGCCATCATTCGTAATGGAGTGCAAAATCAACGAACATATTTAGAACACAACGGCCACGAGCCGATAGCGCCAATCGTGTCAAGAAATTGATTGGGGAACAGAATAGCTTTGTAGGTATTTGTATCATACGCGCATACAGAACGACATAATGTGTAACTTCATTGAGACATTTATTCTTTACTCACTCTAAAAAGACTTCGGATTCGCTTCGTGGTAAGACCAATCTCGGCAAGACGACAGCCTTCTTTCTTCGGGTCTTCAGTGTCTGTATGGAGTATTGTTGAAAGTCGAGAGCTTGAACAGGTGAATGCGGACTCAATATGGTGATTCTTCGATCACTGCCACCTGGGCTAGTCAATGAGAAAACTCCGGTTGGTGGTGGTAGGCTCAGATTCTGAGGGACCTTTCTGTCCAGTCCCATATTTGCAAATAGACCGCGTCTCACCTCGGCATTGAGACTTTCGTCGCGTGGAAGCAAATTTTCGCTGCTTCTCGACTCGACGCTAAAAACTCGCCTGACTTCGCGTTTGCTGGACGACGATGTCAGAAAACTACGATAGTGAGTTTTGGAGGCCGATGACGATGCTACATGACTTCCAGATGAGGAGGTAAGCGAGTCAAAGGAGCGCGAGTCCTCGCTGTGACGATCATCCGCGCTCAAAAAGTTTTTCGACATACGTAAACTCTCCATCGATCTTGCGGCAACTTGACCTGACATGGCACCGGCCGAAAGTAAGTGTTGATGTGGTATACTTTTTACCTCAGGCTCGTAATCCTCCTGACTCGAGCTCGATTGAGGACTTCGATTGGTGGACATAAAGAGGTCCATGCGCGGACCCGAGTACTTGGAAGAAGTACATGATGAAGTAGCTTGACTGTCCTCGTCTATAATCTCGCCGGAGTTTAATTGAATCCTTGTCATGATCTCGTGGCGCGCATGTTTTCCCGACACGTTAACCCGATGAGGAAATTCAGACAATTTCGACGTAGTCCCGTCCTTATTTTCCGCGCGTTCAGCTACAACCTTCTCGCTCTTCGTTACATCGTAAATTCGCTGGCCCGTCTCATCTGTCACAATTGGCTCCATTTGGGTGTCTTCCGGTATAATTTCTACTTCGTTCTCCGATTCATACTCAACCGTGTCCGACTCCTCGGGCGATGGTGGCCGAATAAGGGTTCGACTATTGCTACTACGCTCTGAAATAGCCAAATTCTCTCTCGTGCTACTGGTGATCTTTGTTTTTGTCACTTTATTTGTCAGCGTGACACTTACCCTCATATCCTCCGTATCCTCATCCTCCATGCTTTTAATTTATCTCTCTATTCTCTCACGTTTTATTGATTTTACCGACTACGGTTACCAGATCCCATGGAGTTCATCGCTCACTGCACTTCGATCAGCGAGGAAGAAGCTAATGAATTAAAGATGAAATCGGTGCCAATATTGGTCAGAGCGTCGAGGGAACCTATTTAAGCCGTGACAATGGTGAGTGATTCCGAACAGACGTTGTACTGATTGTTGGCCCGTAAAATGATTAGCCGATTCATCTACATTCGTGATCATCAGGTCTCAATTGAACGCCTCGGCATCGTCGTATCATAAAACGTTGGTATCGATAACGAGGTTCCTTTTTTCTCTCTTGAAATTTCGTCGGATAGATTTATCGAGTTCACTGGAAAAGTAAACGATTACAAATTCAGTATTCCCCACAAAGAGTTCACATATGTTTGAGCACTTGGAGTTTCATATTCCTATCGTTACTAAGTATCGATAATAATCGGCCAACCTCGAGACAACTGTTTGCCTCAGCTACATACGTGATGTATACTCATATATACCTACCACATGACGCTCGTTCCGTCATTAACCAAGCCATCGGCTCTTTATTTCAATAATATAAGCATGCCGATTTTTGAGAAATTAGTTTGCACTATTTTTTTATATATCGGAATTGAGGTTATTTTGGATCGACTCGGCTTATTTGTCAATAGAAGAGTTTACAGGTTGTATGATAGATACAAATTGTATAGGAAATGTGGGCTTGTCGACTTGTCGTAAGCTACACTTTGGCCAGATTTCCATCCGCTTTGGATGATCGCTTTCGTTAGACTCACTTTGCGCACTTGATAAAGGTATTCATTCTTAGGAAATGAAAGTGGGCGGAGCCAACGTGCTCTTAGCAGTACGCGCGTATTGTGGTCTAACTGTAAGATGAAGTGTAACGATATTCTATCTCCAACAATCGCTTCATCAGGTCTGAATTTTATCCATTCCACTGGTCAATGAATAATAAATAAGTACAGTTCTGCTGCTAGACATATACGACAGGACATTTTTTAATAAATATGATAGCGTAATTTTATGCATCAAGTTATTCATGAAAATATTTTTTTTATGAACATTTCTTTAGTCCTGCATGGTTTCCATAACCGACAGTTCAATTTGTGTTGAAGTACAAGTAGTTGTCAGCAAGTAGGGTAGACTGGGTACGGTTGTGCCAGGTTACGGTTGTGACAGTCGGTATATTAACGAAACTACAAGAAATACCGCGCGAGAGTGCAAGGGGAAAGAGGAGCGGCATGCCCGTCTGAACTGAACATGCTTTACAGTATTGCGTCAGCTATCGCGCGACATTAACACTAACAAAGGCCTACATTACTTTTTAACAGTCAAAAGCAAGTATTTTTATTCGATTTCTTTTAATAACTGTTGTTATATGTGTACATATAGAGTAATGAGTGTTTGTCCTCGTTATAAGTTAAACATTAGTATTTAAATAGCAGTGGTACGTAGATTATTTTGTATTGTCATGGTGGTTGTTTTTTTACGAAGGAGAGCTTCGGGTACGGTTGTGACATATTTTCTGGGTACGGTTATGGCACAAGTAAAATTTGTGTTTTTTTGCTTTTATTAATAGATGCCCGAGTAAAAATGATTGTATATAAACATATATAATTGTATATTAATTGATCATATACAATTTTATATAAAAACTGGCCCGATAGAATTTTATATATTTGTATATAAACGTATAGAATTGTATATAGCAATAATGTCCATTTCCATAAATTAGGGAAAAAACCGCTCTTCCGGGGACTTGAACACGGGACGCACGGACGGTAGACCGGCGCGCTAACCGCTCGGCTACGCGCTTCCACATTTTTAACTTACACGTCAAAGCTTATGTGCGGCGGCAAAACCTTTCAAACCGGGTATCTCAAGAACGGCTGCGTATCTACCCGTAGCCCTTTAGGGTTTTCTTAGTTTCAGTCCCCCCTACAACCCTACGAAGTCCCATCGCTAAACTCGGTTGGCCTCTGCTGGACTCGCCTTGTAAGACCGATAGTTCAGTACTAGACGAATGACAACGAAAGTGTTCCCATATGTGGAACAAACCGTCTTTTCTTTTCATTTGAAAATACTTTATATTTTATAATTCAACGTTTCAATGCAAAATACGTTGATATGTATGTTAAAATGCAATATATATATTGCATTTTAAAACATAATTTATTAACTTTTAATGAACAATCTTTTGATTTACCTGCTTCCATACGCGAATAAACCCAAAGAAAACTGTTTCTATATTTTATCATATATGAGTAGCAATATAATTATATTAATTTCAAAAGAAAAGAAAAGTACTCATATACAGTTATATACAATTTTATATACCGGAAATAAATTTTTCACGTATATATATATAATTGTATACAACACTATATTGAATTATATATAACTGTATATGATGGAAGTACATCTATATCGGATTATATATACGAATGTATAGAGTTATATACAATTATATATAAACCTATATATAAATATATATGATTGTATTTCATTTTTATATAATTATATACAATCGTTTTCACTCGATATCGGATTATATATACGAATGTATAGAGTTATATACAATTATATATAAACCTATATATATAAATATATATGATTGTATATCATTTTTATATAATTATATATGAGTATATACAATCATTTTTACTCGGGTTACCTGCTTCCATACGCGAATAAACCCAAAGAAAACTGTTTCTATATTTTATCATATATGAGTAGCAATATAATTATATTAATTTCAAAAGAAAAGAAAAGTACTCATATACAGTTATATACAATTTTATATACCGGAAATAAATTTTTCACGTATATATATATAATTGTATACAACACTATATTTAATTATATATAACTGTATATGATGGAAGTACATTTATATCGGATTATATATACGAATGTATAGAGTTATATACAATTATATATAAACCTATTGTGACGCCATGCGCCACAAGGGTCACAGCCTCCCCTGCTGCCGGCTCGCACAGGGGAGCCGTCCCACAGCTGCAACAGAAAAACAAAAGCTAAGTATGTAAATTATATGAAATAAATTATAAAACCTGTGCACGCACTCACCTGCGCAAGAAGTCAGTCATTACGACTGACCCCACCAGACCCCGCGAGTCACCTACACCACCCTCGTCGGCGTCATCGTTATCGTCATCGTCGTTGTCGTCGTCATCGTCATCGTCGTCGTCGTCGTCATCGTCGTCGTCGACGTCGTCCTGGACCGACCGGCCATAACCTGTAAAGAAAGGGAGGAGATAATAAACACGAAATACCGGAATAAATAATGGGAAAATTACTCACCAGGACCGACCCGAAGCTCATCTCCGTCCAGTCAGCCCTCCAAAGGATCGATTACTTCCCCGAGGACAACCAATTATTAATTGCCAATCGACAATTAATAAGAATTCACCGCTCACCACTCACACGACACTTAAAAATCGACAACTGTCGAAAGCACTGCACCCGTCCGTCCCCGCGCACCTGCCATCCATCGGCCGCGCGGCGACAGAGTGACGAAGATGGCAGCAGCGCACGGCGATTACACTACCCTCCTTATTACCCACAATTATCAAGTCCAGTCCACAAGTCTTCCGTTCTTACCGACCGACCTAATTACCCGCCTATCCCCAATAGATCCCGCTCGCGACAGTCCTGTGTGGCGTACCCACCGTTTTACTAGTGAGAAACAAGTCACTAGTCTAGTTTTAACTAGACCGTAGTCGCCTATCGCTAACTTCAGGGAGCTGACCTTCTCCCCGGGGTAGACTCTCTCTGAGAAGAGATCTGTTAACGGACACTACGTTCCACCCACAGCTGTGGCATATTTCGTAAGACTTGACCGCAAAAGGCGTGTAAAAATGTGATATTAAATAAATAACTGATAGTGTTTAAAGTCGTTGTCTTTCCCTCTCTGCTGATTTAAAAACTATTGGTTTGTGGATCCATAAAAACCACACCTGAATCGACCACGCGATTGACCCATCTCCCATCGATCCGTGTCGCTGCTGCCTCGATGATCGATGCCGGCCGATAGCCAATCAGCGAGCGCGAAGATTTCGCGAGCTTCCGGCCTGCCATGCGGTCGTCACTTTGTGACGAGCCGGCGACTAAGATAGAGCGTAGAGAGTTAGAGTGCGTAGAGTGAGAGAGAGAGAGAGAAGGAGAGAGTGAGAAAGGAACGAAAACTGTGTAATAGCGAGGACGATTTGGCACGAATAAGGACACGAATATAACGGAACGGATAAAGGGAAACACACAATCATAAGGACGACTCGGCAACGATGCGGACACGGAAAAAAAAGACGAGAAGGAAAAGGGATAGCCGGGACGCCGAAGAAGGAACCTGCAACGGTGAGTGTTTGCACAGGTACCCCCCCCCCCCCCCCCCGAATTCAAACCCGGCTCATTTTTGAGAGATTCGCGGCTTATAAATTTATTCTACAACCGTAATTTTCTGTTCGCGATTGCCGACCCTTTATTTCGTTCTCTTTTCGGCCTCTGTATTAGCCGTGTGGGACGGCGGTAAGAATTTACACGATAGTATTATTGCGCGTAGCGGTCGTTCTTCCCGCCTGACCTCCCTTCCCCCGTCCGCTAGTACCCATCTCGACGTTCGAACATTCGCTCGGTCGAGATACACTCGACCGACCTTCCTCGGCACAGCCGACTGCCCAAACCCAAACAACTCTCCCGTCCCCCACCTGCCCCTCTCCGTGCGACTGACCGTGTTCGCGGTACCGTAGAGTTAAGAGAAGCGTATATAAGAAAATTTGTGATATTAAACGTAAAATCGCCAGTGGTAATTAATAAGAGGCCATCGCGTCGGCGAATCCTCTCCCTGAGATATATTCCCGCTCGACCCCCTTCCCTTCCCAACACGCTAGCCGTAACCCCCCTTCACAGTTCAAATAAGCATTGTTACAAGTTGTTAATTTTTTTTTTTTTTATAAATTAACTGGCGCCCATAGGCAAGAAAAATTTTTGTGTTTCTTTTTTTTGGAATACATGTCAATTGCCCCGGAGATAGTCCGCCGTTAAGAACAAGACACAAATAAAAGCTATTATTTAAGTAATTATTGGTTTCTTTCTTCTTGTTCCCCTTCTTACCCCCAAATTCCCCATACCCCCCTTCGGAACGGCGTGACACTATATATAAATATATATGATTGTATTTCATTTTTATATAATTATATACAATCGTTTTCACTCGATATCGGATTATATATACGAATGTATAGAGTTATATACAATTATATATAAACCTATATATAAATATATATGATTGTATATCATTTTTATATAATTATATATGAGTATATACAATCATTTTTACTCGGGTGCCCAGAAAATGTTTGAGGAAGACCGAAAGAGGGCAGTATGACATAATAAAATATGAAGACTGTTATAATAAATTATGCAGTGCCTTATTAGTTGTTAAGAGATTAAAGTGTGCCCAGATTTTATTTCTTTTGCTACGTAAATGTTAGTTTTCCAGAAGAAGATTATATTGCATTATGTTAGATTTTAGTTGCAATAAAATTGATTATATACCATTTTGGTGTATTTTTTAACCTGTCACTATCGACCCCAAGTACTGTCACAACCGCCCCTGGGGTGTGGTCGGTTGTGACATTTTTTCCTTTTATACTAATTTGCTCCTATGAGTTAACCATTGTACTTAGGGACATAATTTCAGTATTTATACGTCGACAAATGTACACTTTACTATAAAACCACTTTTCTTCCAGCTAACTGGCATACTAACAAAATTATAGGCGATTAACTGAAAATTGTCACAACCGTGCCGAGTCTACCCTACTTTCTTAGCTATATTTCTTAAGAATCCGAGAATTACGAAAAGTAATCACTATGAAATTTTATTTTACGTAAATTTACCGTCAGTTTTTGCAAAAGTTGTTTAGTACTGAAAGAAACGATATAAACATGTTGCTAATTTATTAAATAGAATGACAAAAAATATATATCGATATTCATCTACGGAACTTTAAAACCAACAATATCTATAAAGAAAAAAGGTAGTTTCAAAGAGTAAAACGTACCCCTGCGATGAAAACGCCATTTTTTAGCAAATTCGAATCGGGTAACGTCGATCAAGTAGTCGAATTTTAGTTGTTCAATTACTATTAGGAACGACAAGAGTGAAAATTAATCGACAGCGACATCGGCTCACGTTTTACAAATAATCTACAGTTACAACATAAAACAACGTGTAAAAGCTAGAGACGTGTAAACAATTTGCTGCCCGATAGTTCGATAGTTAGCGCGTTGTA
Organism: Netelia inedita; assembly: GCA_964017225.1. Lineage (NCBI taxonomy): Eukaryota > Metazoa > Arthropoda > Insecta > Hymenoptera > Ichneumonidae > Netelia > Netelia inedita. The sequence goes on from OZ024920.1 coordinate 25,766,862, forward strand.
TACATACATGCACTCTATTGTATCATACATATATGCAGTGTCTAGGGATGGGATAGTATATCGACGCCAATTAGTAATATTGGGTACCCGAGTAAAAATGATTGTATATAAACATATATAATTGTATATTAATTGATCATATACAATTTTATATAAAAATTGACCCGATAGAATTTTATATATTTGTATATAAACGTATAGAATTGTATATAGCAATAATGTCCATTTCCATAAATTAGGGGAAAAAACTGCTCTTCCGGGGACTTGAACACGGGACGCACGGACGGTAGACCGGCGCGCTAACCGCTCGGCTACGCGCTTCCACATTTTTAACTTACACGTCAAAGCTTATGTGCGGCGGCAAAACCTTTCAAACCGGGTATCTCAAGAACGGCTGCGTATCTACACGTAGCCCTTTAGGGTTTTCTTAGTTTCAGTCACCCCTACAACCCTACGAAGTCCCATCGCTAAACTCGGTTGGCCTCTGCTGGACTCGCCTTGTAAGACCGATAGATCAGTACTAGACGAATGACAACGAAAGTGTTCCCATATATGGAACAAACCGTCTTTTCTTTTCATTTGAAAATACTTTATATTTTATAATTCAACGTTTCAATGTAAAATACGTTGATATGTATGTTAAAATGCAATATATATATATATATATATATATATATATATATATATATATATATTGCATTTTAACATACATATCAACGTATTTTACATATCAACGTATTATATATATATATATATATATATATATATATATATATATATATATATAATTATATAAAAATGATATACAATCATATATATTTATATATAGGTTTATATATAATTGTATATAACTCTATACATTCGTATATATAATCCGATATCGAGTGAAAACGATTGTATATAATTATATAAAAATGAAATACAATCATATATATTTATATATAGGTTTATATATAATTGTATATAACTCTATACATTCGTATATATAATCCGATATAAATATACTTCCATCATATACAGTTATATATAATTCAATATAGTGTTGTATACAATTATATATATATACGTGAAAAATTTTTTTCCGGTATATAAAATTGTATATAACTGTATATGAATACTTTTCTTTTCTTTTGAAATTAATATAATTATATTGCTACTCATATATGATAAAATATAGAAACAGTTTTCTTTGGGTTTATTCGCGTATGGAAGCAGGTAAATCAAAAGATTGTTCATTAAAAGTTAATAAATTATGTATTAAAATGCAATATGTATATATTGCATTTTAACATACATATCAACGTATTTTACATTGAAACGTTGAATTATAAAATATAAAGTATTTTCAAATGAGAAGAAAAGACGGTTTGTTCCATATATGGGAACACTTTCGTTGTCATTCGTCTAGTACTGAACTATCGGTCTTACAAGGCGAGTCCAGCAGAGGCCAACCGAGTTTAGCGATGGGACTTCGTAAGGTTGTAGGGGTGACTGAAACTAAGAAAACCCTAAAGGGCTACGTGTAGATACGCAGCCGTTCTTGAGATACCCGGTTTGAAAGGTTTTGCCGCCGCACATAAGCTTTGACGTGTAAGTTAAAAATGTGGAAGTGCGTAGCCGAACGGTTAGCGCGCCGATCTACCGTCCGTGCGTCCCGTGTTCAAGTCCCCGGAAGAGCGATTTTTTTTCTAATTTATGGAAATGGACATTATTGGTATATACAATTCTATACGTTTATATACAAATATATAAAATTCTATCGGGCCAATTTCTATATAAAATTGTATATGATCAATTAATATACAATTATATATGTTTATATACAATCATTTTTACTCGGGTCTCTATTTAAAAAACCACTTTATTTTCACCGAAAACGCAAATTCACTATTTATGGATGCGGTAGGTGTTAAATATTCAAGCGATTATATCTCCAAATTCAAGTGAATAAATGTATCTATTATAACACAGGCACAAAGATCATTAGTTTTTTTCAAGTCGAGACAGAGCAGATCACTACTCGAAGATGAAAACTAATATGACTTAGACCATAGAGAGAAGAATTTAAACTGAAAGAAGGGATGGGATAGGGAACAAATGTTCAAACGTGCAAACGCCCTCAATTTATTAAGTGTTGTTTTTTGGTTAACTACCACTTTCAAATTATTATACGACTAAGTTTACATTATTGGATGTTATTGGAGGTTCGACCCGTGGGCCTTGATAATAAATTGTGTGAACAACGGTAAAAATATGTACACATACTTATAATTATTTTTCACGGTATGCATCGGACCATCGGGATTTGGGAAAAAAATTTTACAGTAAACTATGCCAGATGATTTAGATTCCTTACACTAATAATGCAAGTCGTTGCCTACTCGTAGCTTTCTGAGAAAGGATAGCCTCATTCGTAGGCATGCGCCAGCACCTCTATGGACGGGCATAAAAATTTCGTTGCGTAGCGAGTAGTCATATCGTGATAATGCAATGGGATCAATAATACTTTTGTGTAAAGTAAATTGCATTACCAACTATTAGAAAAGGAGTATCATGCCTGAGATGCCATTGTGATACCTTGAGATAATCGAATCATCAGATAATTCGAAATTATCATTTGTTTCATCAAAGTTAACCAATCGATTCGAGCGGCCGATTTAATCCATCGATACAATCATTACCATCGACTAAAAAATTTCTTATATCTTAAATTTTTGTTTCTGTATATCGCTAAATTAATACGAAATAACTACTCCAAAGATGTCCAGAATACTGTTTCTCGACAAAGACATTGAATATACGACCCTCGTGTTCCCGGCACCGTGCGTCACATTTCTGTCTGCCATAAATAACGCAACAGATTCACGACGCACCGCCAATACAATAATCATTTTCTTTTTCTAACACTTTGCGTTGCCTCGTTCGTGATAGCTATGTGCTTCTCAGGAACAAATGCAAACTAGCATATAAGCAGATTTCGCAAATCTGTCTTCGTTCGTTCGTGCGGTCGTTATCTACTACGAAGTAACTACAGTTCTGTAAACTCGTTAGCGTATGCACTCGTGGGTATACAATTTTGTCGACAACTGTCTATTTTCGAGGAAGAATACTCAAACGCCATTGACAGCAACGAAAACTTTACCAAATTGCCGTGGGTGAGATGAAAAAACTCACAAGAGTTTGTTCATCCAAAGTTACAAAATATTGGAATAACACTTTTTTCGTAAAACTTTTATTTATACCTTTGTTGACTTGTATACGACGATAAATATATATCAGTTACTGTAGGCTTTCGGCGCATCATCATCACGGAATTCCTTTTGCTATCAATCCTTTTATACCGCATGTACGCTACAGGGGCGCAAACACCCTAGGAAGTTGATTAATCACATATATCTATATTGAGACGTATAACACCTCATTCCCACATCATGTTCTCCCCGCTGAGGGTACTAAGACCCAACAAGTGAGGAGAAATGAAAAAGAAGTGCAATGGAATAGGAGGCGCAAGGCACCATACCTACTGAAATTTCCACCAACTCGTAGAGAAATCTATACAGAGATTTATGGAGAAAATCAGAAATTGAGTAAGTCTAGAAGGAAGGGGCAGAAAGTCGGCTATAAAAGGCGACGAAATCAACGAAAGAGGGGCTAGCTTTTGTTTGTGCTTAATTAACGTTTGTCTCATAATTAAGGGGTTGATCAGGTAGCCTTTTGCCATTCCGGGTTAACCCGGCAAAAGGGCAAAAAGCTACCTGATCATACGATGCAATTGACTAAAAAATCGAGGGGCAGTTTCAACCCCTTAATTATGAGATATCGAAAAAATAACAAACCCGTCAACTTTATTTTTTCATCCTCGAAATCCTCGATCAATCGAAAATTTTTGGTCGATGTTCGGCTCGAATATTTTTATCCATCGAAAGATGCTTTTAACGCGTCGTCGATCACGCATGACCGGCGTCAGGCGAGAAAGTGCGATCTCGGCGGCGGATGACTCTCGTCAGCGAGAGTCAGGTATACAGGCGTCAAAAATCTACAGAATGCTGCGAGTCTGCAATTCTACAAATTCCTACAGAACAGGATCTACAAAAATCTACATATTCCTGGTATACTATTCATGTCTTAGAATTTTATACATTCTTTAGGTCTTCCGTATTTCCTGTCCTGAGTATGTTCAGTGGTGGGCAAACGAATAAAGAAGAATTTTATTGCCAAAATTCTAAGTTCCCTTTAGAAAAAGATATTATTTTTTTCGAAAAGTAATAGTCTACACTAGACAAATAAAAAATTATATTTTTTCGACATTACTTTTTCACATGTACCCTAAAAGCCTCAAAAGAGAGATCTCGGGTTATTTTCAGGTTTGTCGTCGCATAAATAGAACTTTATTCGTAGAAGTGTCGTGATATACAGGGTGAATCTCTTAAAGTATAGCACCATTTATCCTGGGGTAGATGGGACCATTACAAACAAAAGTTGCAAATATACATTCGGGATATTTTTAATAGTTTACGAGATATGAATTTTTAAAATTCGTCCAATTAGAGCGCGACAAGAAGCGTTGGAGCCGCCCACTCTCCGCCCTATCCGTAGATATAGCACAGTGTAGGGCGTTATATTTGGAATCGCAAAATTCACAGCAGTCAATTATTATTGATTTATTACGCAGTCATTTTTATTTGTCGGTCATTGACTGCTCTGAATTTTGTCGAGAAGCGCTGGAGCCGCCCACTCTCCGCCCTAGCCGTAGCCTAGCGAGTCAATGCCCGACAAATAAAAATGACTGCGTAATAAAATAATAATAATTGACTGCTCTGAATGTTGCGATTCCAAATGTAAAGCCCTACACTGTGCTATATCTACGGATAGGGCGGGGAGTGGGTCACTCCAACGCTACTCGCCGCGCTGTTTGGACAAACTTTAAAAATTTATATCACGTAAACTATTAAAAATATCCCTAATGTTTATTTGCAACTTTTGTTTCTAATGGTCCTATCTACCCCAGAATAAAGGGTGCTATACTTTAAGAGATTCACCCTGTATTTGTATATACAGGGCCATTGTCGGTCATTGACTGCTCTGAATTTTGCCGAGAAGCGTTGGAGCCGCCCACTCCTGCCCTAGCCGTAGCCTAGCCGGGGGTAAAGAGCCACGTAGACATGGACTTATTCCTTGACGCTATTGCTCTTAATGCGGGACCAGATATGCGGGTTTCTCCGAGTGACGAGCCTGACATACGCCGAATCGCGAGTAGTAGTGATGGGTACCCGCAAAGCGCACAAACAACAATCGTCGATGCTCGCCTTGCTCGGCTAATTGTCGGTAAATTTCTTCGCTTCAAAGCGTACGAATACTCGTCAAATTCATATCTCCACACATTCGAGAATCTGCTCGGTACCTGCCGAGTAACTTTTTTTTAATAATTAGCACTTACTATTTGTCAATAATAAGCTGTGCCTATTTTATTGTATTTTCTGTTGTTAAGAATGGATTGATGCAACGAAACGGCCTTAGAATTCCTCGAACTGAACGAAAGTGAACCAATAATTAGGAACGCTTCTCATCCGAAACATAAAAATTGGAATGAGGTGTATGATGCATGGAAACGAATAGAAAACAAGATGGAGCAACATCATTCTGTGTCTGATTTAAAAAGAAAAGACAGATTCTTTTATCGGCTCATTCAAAGCCTATTTAAAGAAAATCAATCGCAAAACAGTAAATGTGGTTGTAGTGATCACCGCAGTCATCACTGTTGTCGACAATGATTAATTAAGGACTTGCACGGCACTTGGCACGTGCGTATTCGCTGTTCCCGTAAAGATTGGGTATTGAGAATGTGCACTAAGTGAGTATTCGGCACCCGGCGAATTCTACATATCTGGCCCCGCTTTTATGATATATTTGTGGATAATCGCCCGGTCGTGCGATCTGTAAGACAGAACTATCGAGTCGAACTCTATAATGACAAAAATTATTGACACGAAACGAAGAGACCAGCTGTGAACGACACGATAAGAGCGAAACAAAAGGTGAAGTAACTACCGTCTAAAAATACCCTTTATTCTCATACGTCGCCATCACTTATAGTTGCTTCCATGCCAATGTAAACGATGACATCATTTTTGTAAAATACGTTCGGCCATAAATGCCTCACGGCGAGATTCGGCGTACCTAATGGGTCACAGACCTTCCCGATGCATACGGCCTATTTGAGTGTGAAGCAAACAATAGCAATGACGTAATGGATAGCCTCGTGAAAAAGACAAGACAGATAGTTAGTAGTCGGTATTGTCGAACCAGTTACGCTACAAGAGTGACGTCAAAAGACTCGTCGGAGGTTTATAATTTATCATTTTGGTCTAATTGTAAGAACGAAGGGCAGGAAAATCGATGATTCAAAAGATATTGTTCTTGGCGACTGAGTCTCACTATTAATCCCGTTAATCCGATAGATTGTATGGATCCAGGTTAACAATATTATACCGATGTTAGACGGTTCGGCGGGCCGAATACAGAAATCTGGAAATGAAGCATACAACTGGCTCGATGTAGAGTCCTTTTAAACTAGGTCTCATAAGTCCCAGTACATCGTACTTGTGTATTCTTTATGAGTTTGGGATAGTATTATAGTTTTCCCATTTACCGCATACATATATTTGGCTTTGAACTAAAAATAGCCAAACTGTAAAGGGCTTGCCTATAGTTGGGAACAGTACTCCGAGCAGAACAGGGATCAGGCTCGGATATAGCCCTAATCAAGTTCGCCTTAGTTAAAATCCAGCCCTCATCAGGCATCAGGCTTATCCTGATTCCAGTCGGATCAAGTGTGCGTACAGACTTGTGAAATTATAAATTCTTATATATTTTCTAAATTATTTATTTCATTTCCTCAATTTTGCTTAATCATACAATGGTGTTATCTTCATAAAACTTAAAACTTTAGGTTTAGTTGCCAGTGCATTCAACATTAATGCCTGATCCGGACGTGATCAGGCTGGAATCTGTCAAGCCAAATCTGATTAACTTTCTTCTCGAGCTGTTGGTTGGGAGTATAAAATTGTACATAAATATAGTGTAGTGTATGTATGTATGGCTCTACACCGATTCCGTCAAGGTTACGAGCTCCCAGGTGGCCTACACATTTTTCGGTCCTCCCTATTCGTTTTTCTCGTCATTCCATCCCCCGCACCGAAGCTCGTCGCGCCCCACTAGGTGTCACCACTGGTACATATATAGTTGTGTTTCGCACGTCCTATATCTGAAGCAGATCCTCCGGTACCGAGAATCGAACCGGAGACACCTCGTAACAGTGTTTTAATCGCCACCCAAGGCATCTGTTTTTTCTGTGGAGCTACAATTTCTCTTAGGTAGGTTCCGAACCACCAAGAATAAGGCATGCAATACCGGATTAATTTCAATGCCGGTATTAAGTTTCAGCATTGGCGTCTAATACCGGGGTCCCGGTTCTAGTACCGGTTTTTTTAAAGCGTGGGCGGCTGGGTGCTGGTTTAATAAATTGCTTATCAAACAAATAAGAGCAGGAAAGGTACACAGAGAATTAAAAAAACGATTGCGGTCATCCAAATAAAACTCAATAGAAATAATTATCACGAATTTAATCGCATCAATTCAAATTTTAAACAATCAACATTGATAAAATGTAACATTTACGTAAATAATCTTTTACTTTTCTCCCAGTATTTGTCTCAATACTGTGAAGTTTTTATCAGTTCTTTTCAGCATTGCTAAAGATAGAAATAATATAAATTACTTAGTTGAAAACTCAGAAAACCCTCATGTTTCGTCATTATATCTGAATACCTACAGTACCTAGCGTTTTGACATCGGTCAGTCTTGGTAATGAAATTCCCATACAGTACACTGAGAGAATTTTGTATTAATTTTTACGGTAAAATCTCGGTCAAAATTACATTAAAAACTTGAACCCGGCGACAAATGTGCAAACAGTTAAAAATCGACACTAGTTTCAATTATTTTACTTTTACGCATGTAAAAATTTTAGCACGTAGCATAATTTTTACATTCCTCACAGCAAAAATTCTGAAAAATTCTTATGTGGAATTTTTACGTTATATTGTAAAATTTCAATGGTCTGCTTAAAAAATTCCAAGTCTTTACAGTAAAAATTACCTGGACAAACTTGAAATCCTTAAAATTCCTAGTAGAAAATTAATTCCCTATGATTCAATGAAATTTTCGTCACCACCCAAGGCGCAGTTTTTCCCGGGGACCTACAGTTTTAACGGGGTTCGGCATATTCGGAAGCCCTTATCCGACATGTTTTACTTCAAATTAAGATTTCTCCAAAACTATTCAACATTTTTCAACGATGTTTTTTTAGTTTTGTTCAGAAATACTTTATTGATAATTCTATATGTGGTTTTAGAAGATATTCAAATTAGAAAAGTTTTAGGACCAATTCAAAGTCGAAAAACATTGGTTCGATAAATGCTTATTTTTTATGTACCTTTTCTCAGGAACCATACGTTCTATATATTAAAGTTGTATATATTAAAGTGTTAAAAATTTTGAAACATAATATCGAAAAATGTCGGGTAGGGGCTTCCGAATATGTCAAACCCCGTTAAGTGGGTGCCATTGGTGCCGCCGGGAATCGAACCCGAGTCCACTGTGTGTGAACCGTAAACGTTACCACTAATCCACGCCCTCTCGTCCCTATGATTGAATACATAAGGTAAATGTCCCAGTGGTCGCACACCTAAGCCGAAGTTCAGGTTTCGAGGAAAAATTTAGTACGCACAGTCTCAAGATTGTATTAAATCACTTGAACCATCTTAAAGGTTATGATTTCTAGTTTCTAAATCACGTGTAATAACTATTATAATACTTCGAAATTTTTTATTAATGCCGCGAGAACGCTGTAAAATGGGAATGTCCCAGTGTCCGCACAGCACTTTTTCGTTACATACCAGTGTTCGCACACAAGAAGACCCAGTGCTCGTACAGCACGAAATTCAAATACTAGAAGCCTGAGTTAACGAGCACCGACATTTAGAGTTCGATGCAATTAGACTGGTACATAGATAGATTGACAGACTGATAGATAGGCCGATATAAAAAATGTTGCAGTCCGTATCCGACAAATCGTAGGAGTTCTATTTTTTAATATTTTCGATTTGAAAAAATAGAAACTATTCCTATAACTTTTACAATCAGACTCGAGAATCTTTTTGATGATTAGAATACTCTTACTAACAATCAAACAAAGAGGATTGCGATAAAAATAAACGCAGCTTTTTCCCCAACATTGGAGCCGTTGCCCCGAGAATGCATTCAGAAATGTTTGCTGTAAATGTTGATGCAAGAGAATGAGAAAACCATTAATCCTATTTTGAATCTCTGTGATTCAGTTGGTTAAATGCAATTTTTCATCACAATGAAATGGATACCGATTAATGTAAGCTTTATAGAATAGTCATACCAATCAACATTATTAGTTTGACCCGGGGCAAAATTTTAATTTGGTAAGGGAAGGCAGGGATTTTCTGCTCCATGGAAGGATAAAACATTAAAAGATAAAAACACCGGTAAACATAATATAATACTTGAATGATATAAACATTTATTACAAAATATACGAAGTCTTTTAACAATATAACAAGCGTGGTTATGTATTTTTTGTCTCTGTATCGTTCTCTTATACTGTTGTATATCTCAAATGTTTTCGGATAATGTGTCAGTCTCGTTCTCTTTGCCTGCGTTTAGGTAAATTTTCAGCTTGCTCTTCTTTTTGGTTCGATGATTTTTTTTCTCTTCTAGCTGCTTTTTTTCTCTTGTTGCTTCTTCTTCTCTTCTTGTAACTTTTGTTTTTGCAACTGTGCAACTTTTTTTTCCCTTTGCATATCTTCTCGTTCGATGCGTCTCTGTTTTTTTTCCTGTAAAATCTTTAGCTTTTGTTCTTCTTTTTGCAAAGCTAACGCACGCCATTGATCGCTGGTAGCGACAGAAGGAAGTCTATCGATGGTTTTTTAAAAAATTTTTTTATGTCGCCAGGCCAAAAAAGCGTATCCTTGAATACCTTCGGCACGTCCTTGATCGTCTTCTTTGTCGTGTTGTGAAAAATTTGTATTAAAGAATTGGCGTCGGTAGATTTGAAAATAGTCGCATTGTCGGTTCCAAAGATATCTTCGATAATTACAGTGTCTTCGTCGTCGACTTTGATTGTTCCACTGATACTTACCTCGGTGCTGTTGACGATTTCATCGGTTCTGTGTTCAAATTCATCGATTTCCTCAAAAACTTCCCAGATGCTGTCCGTCACGGTACTTTGATCAATTGTTTGGGAATCCGTAGTGCCTCTGATCTCCACGTCGGTACTTTCGTCAATCACTGTACAAATGATTATAATTAATTACAGAATACGATACTCACAGTGCGATTTAAAATATTAACCTGTAGCTGTTGAGCTTGCTGCTATGCTGGCATTATAGCTATCCAAGGGCAGTACAATCGTATTGTCTTGTCGAATCGCGGAATTGATCGCAGCTCCGAATTCAGTCTCGAGATCAGCAGCGATATTTGAGGTATCGTTGACTTTCAATGGGTATTCCTCCAGTGCTTTCGACTGAATATCGACATACTCATTATTAGCTAAATATATAACAGAACAAATGAATCACTAAGTTACAAATACCGAAAATGTACCATATTTCGACACAAACAAATCTCTGTATATAAATTGTCCAAAAACACTTCATTCTCCGTATCATATACCAGCGAGTCTTTTAATTTTTTGCCAATACTGATAGAGGCCTTCATTGATTGTTTCACCAATCCAAACACCGCAACGTTCCGATTCCTCAAAAGCACTGATCACGTGAGGTGGTAATTGCTGCTGCATTAAATTCAAGTGTTCAACAAATTTTGATTCAACCTGAAGCGTGCTCGAAGTGTCACAGCGCTCATCACGATTATCATCGCTAGATCTCAGGCCTTTCTGAAGAATGTTCAAATCGACGGCATCTGGTGAAAATGGGGCCAAACCGCACGATCGAAATCCATTTTTTATTGTTTCTGTGAGATCTAGCGAGTCAAGTGCGACCTTTAATAAAGGTGCAAATTGTTCTTTCTTCAATCGAGACCCATCGTTTTGAAATCTCCACTGATTTACAATTTTTTTCCACGCATTTTTCAGCGGATGGAAAACGGCAACATCCAATGGTTGTAATATATGAGTAGCGTTCGGATATAGAGCGACTATTTCGATTTTAACCTCTCTGCAGAAATTGCTAAGAGGTAAAGTGCAGTGAGACGAATGCCCATCAACGAAAAGTACGACTGGGAATTCAATCTTGTTTCGCTGCAACCACGGGTAGAAGGCATTCGATATATATTCGAAAAATGTTTCGGCGGTCATCCATCCTTTGTCGGAAATACCGACACTCCAACCGGACGGAACATTTTCAGTCACAGCTCTCGGTATGCGCTGGTACGAATACATTACCATCGGAGGGACTACGACACCCGATGCGTTTATCATGAAGAGAGTCGTTAGGTTCTCTTTCTCGTCGGCGTTCACGACCTTATAAACGCGTTTCGCACCTTTTCTCACAATCACGTTACCCGGTTTCGGGCATAGGAGAAATCCACTCTCATCGCAATTGTAGATTCTCGAAGGGTCGATATTCAGCAGGTTCTTGCTTCCTAAATATTTAAAAACTTCCTGAAACCAATTTCTCAATTTTCCTTCCGTCGCTGAGGCTCGACAATATGTTAGATTTTGCGCTACGCGTTGACAAAGTTCCGGATGCCGTCGACAAAATGCTTCGTACCAGTGACGACCAGGACGATTATTCGTAAAAGGTGTCACCCGTTTCATCCTGACTACTAGCAACTGAACGCTATCGAGGAGCTGCTCTTTATTGATGGGGAATCCTTTTTCGCTAACGTGGAAAATCCAATCGACGAGATGCCGTTCTTCGGCCGGTGTAAGAATTGAGCTTGGTCCCATCGTGGCATTTAGCGGAGATTTATTTTTAACTTTCCCAAATAATGTGCTCGGTGAGATTCCATACTGTGCAGCCGCTGCTCTTATCGATGATCCGGAGGCCACTGCGTCGATAGCAAAATTCATCGAAGATTGGCAATAATTCGTTTTGGGTTCGTTCGGCATCATACAGCCTTTCTGCGATGAAAAATCGTACACGTATAAACGAATTAAACTCTTATTTATTTCAATTTTCGTCATAATATATATATATATTACGGCTTAATGATTAATTGACAGAAACAGATTTCGTTATAACATAACCTCTCTATGAAAAATGTAAACAACCTTCCCAATAAAAATTACACAAATCGCACATACATTTAAGATTTATTAATTATATATTGTCAACAATGTGTACTTACCAATCAGTTTTTGCGGTGATATATCCTGTTTTTATGCACTAACAATGAAGATATCGCGTGTTTTAAGCGAAATACTGAATATGCTGAATATGCTAGTGTGCGGCATGTAAGATTGCGTGTGCGGCTACTGGGCCTATCGTACTACGGACGTCAGTACCAGTCTACGAACAGCGTCTTAACAGTGGTACACCTTATGATTCACTTGTCCCAATAAAAGAACACGAAAATTGGAATAATAAAATGAGTATTCCGGAAAATTGAACCACTGCATCGGAAACCCTACTTTATCCTGAACAAAATGCGCTACAGTTTATCTCGAAAAAACATAAAAGCTAAATAATAAGCGTTACAAATGTTTTACTATTCCTTAACATATTCGGTAAGAAATCCGTTGATACTGCCTCCATACTACCCGGGCCTGAATAAATGGATTAAATTTATTCATATTCCGTACTTAGTGCTATACAAAATTTTTCTTATACATAAATGAGATATGGTCGACCCGCTCGAAATTGTTAGATTTGCAATATTGAACATCAAAAGCTTAATAAATGTAAAAGTTTGCGGTCATGTGCGACGACTGGGACGTGTGCGGCCACTGGGACATTTACCTTACTCTATATACACATTCACGTCCGACAGGCATCAGCCTGTGCTTACGCATACGCGCTCTCTCTCAGAGGTAGCGTTCAGGTATACGCACGCTACACAGAGCTCACGTGTTACGGCAAGGCGACCTAGCCCTAACTGATTTTACTGTGAAGAACGTAAAAATTCTGGTGGACGCACGGAACACTTCGGCTTCCTTTTTTAAATTTTCAAGACAAACACGCAAATTTCTCAATGTACACTGTTGTGGCCATAGAGTGACTACCTGAGGGTAATCAACAAAGACTCGAGTGTAGTGACCAGTAGGTGGTGTTTCGCGAAACAATAGGGACAGTAAGCGTAGGCTTAAGTGAACAAGCGAGCGTGCGTCGACCTGCGGGAATAGCCACTGTAAGTTATCAACTTTATTATTTGTACCCATGGAAACTGATTGTAACCGATTTCACGCATCTTTTACGGTGCAATAAACTTAGTACGGGCTTTAAACGGCCTAATACGAATTTCTTGACACCCTTCTCTCTTCCCCCACCCGTGAGGATCTCGGGCCCGTATGGGACGAGCGGCAATTCACGTCCTTCCGACGCTTCCGCACGCTACGACTCTAACCATCTTCCTTCCCTTAATTCCTCCCTATATTACAGAGCGCCTTCAGAGCTCTGTTGGTGGCAGCAAAAATTACCTCTTTGGCGGATCAGCACCAGCTGATCCATAATAACACCGTACACCTTCTTTTGTATCAGCACTTTTTTCAACTTATTGCAGTAATGTTTACGTGGCACGAAAATTTACCGTTAATTTCGGTAAAAATTCTTGAAAATATTTTACATTTCTGTCACGCAACAGTAAATTTTTACTCATTTCCATTAAAATGTATAATTTACTTTTGAGTAATTTACAGTTACTGTGATTTACAGTAAAAAATAATTTTAAATTCTTTCCGTGTACTTATAATTACTAAAACTATAAATAAACAACAACAAAATTAAGTCATGTCAGTAATTCTAAACGTTTGTAAGCCATACGTCATGGCTTAAACCCATAATTGCCCTAAGTAACCCTGATTGGGCCTGAAAAGTGGGTCCATTAGTCTCTAATTCAGATATATATCACATGTAAGAGACAAAAATATGCAACAGTTATTGAGGTAGATAATAATAAGGTTTTGTTCAATACCGGTGTTACGGTATTAGAGTTGCCAATGCCGAGATTGTAATACTGCTAAAATTCATCCGGGATCCCGATGTTCACACCCTAACCGAGAGGTGCCTGCGGGAACTGAACCCTGGCTTACTGCGTGTGAGCCTGGCTCTTTTTAATATAGCGTAGTGCATAAATGGTAAATTAACCATGATATCCAGGATTTTTAGACTTTTCGTAAGCAAAAAATCCTATCATCAGATTTTTTGATTGGATTATGTTAGAGGGTGTCCCCTAAGTATAAAACCAAGTTTGTGTAGTTCTCAACCTTGTGCGTTAGCCGCCATCTTGGAAAACGCCTGTTTGCAAATATCTCGCAAATGGTGAGATTTACGTTAAAAATCGTAAGGACCTTTTTTGTAGAGGATAATATTTCCCATCTTTTTCATTTGAAACTTTTTTCTCTATTAATATTTTCCGAGATACAGTGGAATAAAAAATCAAAATTTTTGTTTTTGGAAAATATCTCGATTATTTGTGGAAATACGGAAAAAATGTGATAATCAAAGTTGTAGAGGATGAAATTTTTGACAATTTTTGTATAAAACTTTTTTTTGTAAAATCGATAGTTGCTGAGTTCTAGCGCAATGAAAGTTGCCATCGGGTAAAGAAAAACAGCGATTAGTGGTAATATGTTACTGTAGTATGCCAAAAAAAAGTATAATCGAAGAATTTTATAATAGAGACGGTAACAATAATATTTATCATGAAAAGGCTATTACGAATCGTTTAAAAAAGATATGAAAATTTATTCATTTATTCATACTGGTTTACAAATGATTTACAAATGAAATCGCATGATCATCAGAATAATAAACAAATTATTTTTGTCAATTTTGAAACGTCGATGATGGTTTTAAAATAGCTTTCTTTGTTTAGAACAAGAAGGGCGATTTTTGATGGTTTGTGAATTTTCTCCATCCATGTTCAAGTTATGAACTGCAAAACAATCTACGAAACATTCATTTTGGATATCCTCGTCGTCGTTATTGTCCACCGTACGAACTGTGTTATCGCAAGTTTAGCCACTGCAATGTGAACAAATTATTGAACATTTCAAACCACTCTTTCGGCATCCGCGAGCAGCTCCGCAATTTGTTTTGCATTTGCAAGATATTATCTGTAGTAAACTTTGCGGCGCGGGAGCTTTATTTGTTCTTATTGGCAATAAGCAATTCGCAGCCCGCTTCCAGCCCCATTCTTCCGGATCATGGTGAAATCCCAGCCAACTTTGTACTTGATGATATATATATATGACCTATTCCACGTGAAGTCGACCACTTTTGAACCCGACCATTTTTAATTTTGCTGAAAATTTTATATGTTATACTACCCCACTAAAAACATTTTTGTGAATTTTTTCAAATTTTTGTACCCAACCGAATAAAAGTTATGAATTTGGAAAAAAACGTCTTTTTTCGTTTCGGACATTTTCAAACGTTCATAACTTTGTCAAAAATTGCTTAATCGAGACGTTTTTTTCAAATTTCTTGTTTTTATATGCACTTTTCAGAAAAAATACAAAAAACAATATTCAAGTCATATTCTATGAAATTTGTCATTTTTTTACAGAAAAATCTCAATATCTCAAAAACCCATTTTTTATTTTTTATTGTTAATTTTGTGTGAAAACTTTGATGTATTCTGAGTTACTGTTGTAAGTTTCATAGTGGGTGGTTTTTTTTTCTACCTTTTTTTCGATTAAAAAAGATTCTTTTTTCAATTTTTTAGAGAAAAATCTCAATATCTCAAAAACCCATTTTTAATTTTTAATTTTTAATTTTTTGTTTAAACTATGATTCTTCCTGAGTTCAATGCCGTAAGATTCATAGTGGGCAGATTTTTCTTGCTATTTTTTTTTCAATTGAAAAAAAAACGTTTTCATTTTTTCGTAATCTGACATTGTTTTGTCGATAAAATAAATTTAAATTGATATATCTACGATATTTATTCAAAATCTTAACTCAATGATTAATGATTAGGATTATTACAGGGATGACACAATGAAGAATTATTCTACTTTTTTATATTGATATATTAAACGATTTATTTTCTTTTTGATTGACGTTTAAATAATTTACACACTTTATAATCTTCCGAATTGGAATACCTTTTGACAACAATACAACCATCCGTATCTGGAATCACACTGTGAAATTGCTGAGTTCCCCTAATAGTTTTCATTTTGAAAATCTATTTCTGAGATGGTTTACAGTTTTATTATAATTTTCTTCTGATGAAAACTTAACGGTAATATTTGAAAACTTGTTAGGTGCAGAAGCCCATGCCCATAGCTCGTAAGGTGTAGTAATTTGCTTATCGCTTCCTAATTGAAGACTTGCTCTCGCAGCTGCTCTTTTGATGGTAC
Organism: Netelia inedita; assembly: GCA_964017225.1. Taxonomy (NCBI): domain Eukaryota; kingdom Metazoa; phylum Arthropoda; class Insecta; order Hymenoptera; family Ichneumonidae; genus Netelia; species Netelia inedita. Next base: position 25,783,435 of record OZ024920.1, read on the forward strand.
CACGAATTCCATCGCATGGACCTTTTCCGTGAGCAGTCGCAAAGAAATGCCATTCAGCAAGCATTCCAAAGTCACTGTTGTGGTAGTATCAATTCACGAAATTTTTGAAATTTTTTAATTGCTGAGGCGCTCCGTCCGAAAAATAATAAATTTTGCTTGCACTCTCAGATATATTTTTGATAAAATGAATTATTATTTTAATGAAAACATGTACTGCAACGGCGTCATGAGTATTGCAATCTGAAATAATGACTAGACTTCTGTGGTTGAGTTCATTATGTATTTTAAAATAAATGACGACTGGAAAAACAGTGGCTGAATTATTATTCCAGTGGAAACGAGGCGCGGCATTTTGCCCTATGAAACTATAATGTTCTGCAAAGTCACAAATTACAAGAAATTCATCTGTTTTTAATGATTCTTTTAATGCTTTCAAAAATTTTGCTTGCTCTTTAGCGATGAATGAGTGGGGTAATAAAGTTTTCAGTTCATTGCAAAAATTTTCAACAAAATCATATGACGGCTTAATGAATGTTTCGAGAGTTGTTCTTGGCGTTGAAATCCAGTACTTGTATGTAATATTTTCGATTTCATTTTCAACAAAAGTTTTCATTAAAGTATCGATCAATTTTTCTATTCTTGGACAATTTTTACAACCACCTAAGTAGCATTGAGATGATGGTAGCTCACATACAATTGTGTTTAAGCAATCAGTATAATGATCTGATCGGATAAATTTGTACAGACTATTTCGACTCATTGCATTTTCATTTCATCACATTTTTATTTCTACAAATTTTCGTCCCTGCCACACGGTAAGAACTTTGAACGTTCGTGAGGGGGATGGTTTGGGGAGGGGGTGAGTGGAATGTACAAATATGTATTCGTGTATTCAAATGAACTTATATTAACGTAAATTTAACCCGGAATGGCAAAAGGCTACCCGATCATACGATGCAATTGACTAAAACATCGAGGAGCAGTTTCAACCCCTTAGTTATGAGATATTGAAAAAATAACAAACCCGTCAACTTTATTTTTTCATCCTCTACCTTTATGCTAATTTGCATCCCAATCGGTTAAAAACTCTCGGAGATACGTATGAAAAAATGACAAATTTGCAATAAATAATAAGAGATTTGTTGCTATCTGCACTATACTGATATCCAGTGTATAGTACGCGAAAAAATAAACGTTGTTGCAATTTGAAATTTTTTCATATCTTGTATTTTTATCCATTCTACAAGCATATCAAACTTCATCGAAATCGGCGAAGATGCATGAATATAGTTGCCTGTCACTAAGCTGCTGCCATCTCTGGAGCTGTCAAGCAATCCAGTTGTAGGTAGTCGGTAATTTACGACGCATGGTAAATACCATCAAAAAGTGGTGTCCACCCATTATGATTCACCCTGTATATATATATATATATAAATGAATATCCATATACCCTTATTGTTAAAGAACGCACCGACGTGTACTAATAACCTCCTGCAATACTTGCCGCCGAGACGTCGCGTTTCTTGACACTTTTTTTGGCATATTACAGTAACGTATTACCACTAATCGCTGTTTTCCTTACCTGACGGCCACTTTCATTGCGCTAGAACTCAGCAATTATTGATTTTACAAAAAAAAGTTTTATACAAAAATGGTCAAAAAATTCATCCTCTACAACTTTGGATATTACATTTTTTTTCGTATTTCCAAAAATTATCGAGATATTTTCCAAAAACAAAAATTTTGGTTTTTTAATCGTCTATATCTCGCCAAATATTAACAATAAAGAAAAAAGTTTCAAATAAAAAAGATGGGAAATGTTATCCTCTACAAAAAAGGTCTTTACGACTTTTAACGTAAAACTCACCGTTTTCGAAATATTTGCAAACAGGCGTTTCCCAAGATGGCGGCTAACGCACAAGGTTGTGAACTACACAAACTTGGTTTCATACTTAGGGGACACCCTCTGACATAATCCAATCAAAAAATCTGATGATAGGAGTTTTTGCTTACAAACCCCATTTTTGGTGCTAAAATTCCTGGACTATGAGTATACTTTCACTTTTGGATCGATGGGGATGAACCTGCTTCCGTCTTCCCAACATTGGATTTTTCCTACAATACACATAGTGTTACAAGTATGTTTCATCGATCGCTCCCTCTCGTGGATAGCATAACAAGTCTTTCGCACGCGCATCGGTTACAAATATTTTTCTAAGAAAATCAAGTTTTTCCTTAAGGGGTCACGTACAGTTAGGACTTCGAAAAAAGGGGCTTTTTGCGAATTTTTTTTGGGGACACATTTAAATAATTAATCGTAAATCTTTTTCCATACAAAAGACATATATTTTAAGTAAATAATACAATTTTTTCATTGCAAAATATGCAGAAATTTTTCCATAACCGCACGTAACGTAGGGGTCCCAAAAAAAGGTCCTCCGCGGTGATCAGTGCAGCTCGTCACCGGATCGTCTGAAATCAAAATAAAAGTAGGGATCATTAGTTAATGACATAATGCTCCGGTTGATCGAAGGATTTGAAAATTTTATGATTTTTCACAAAATGGTGGATGTTGGAAGTCAAAGTTGTGTTTTCGACCCAAATTTTGCTCACATTTTCAGCTATAAAAAAAAAAAAAAAATAATCGCATAGAAAAATCCTTCGTTCATCCGGAGGACAATTATGTCTAGAAAAAGTGAGCAAAATTTCAAGTCGATCGGTAAAGCCGTTTCCGAGGTACAGTGATCACCGTGTTCGAAAACATAGTTTCGAGAAAAACGCATTCAAAGTTTTCAGTACGATTTACATGCAGAAGAAAAATTTATGTCGGGACTTACAGTGAATCGTCTATTCCAGCACCATAAACGGCCCCTTCTTTCTCTTTGTCAGCTGCCCAAGCGGTAATTTTGAGCCTTCGTCGCATTATTCTGGCCTCTCGAGTATTCTGTGTTGATCGTCGGGCAGCTGTCGCAACTCGAATAGAATCCTCTTCCTTGGCGAAATCGTGGGCGTGAGGTCCTAGTTTAATCCCCATAGCGTCAAAAATAGATAATAGTCCTCGTGCACCTTCGTTGAATGTGCAGGTAGCAATATTGGCGGCTATGCTGACGGTTGTAAAACTTGCAGGTAAAGTTTTTGGTATGATTTTCCACACGCTCTGATTGAAACTTTCGTTGCTATTTTGCGTAAATCCTCCAATGCATCTTTGTAATAACTCATCGTTTGTGAGTGCTTCATAAATAGGATGTAGAGCATTTGCGACGATTTCTGGAAAGGCGGTGTAATCGTGCTCGAAAGACTCCAACTCATTCTGCGCCTTTGCCTGTTGATATTTACACCATGAGTCAGCACCCGGTGGGCAATTATCATGCTGCGGATTTTCATCCGTAGAATTTTTATGATAAAATGTAGCCCAGATGGCTGTCTTCATTTTCTCAGCAGAATCGCAGTTGTTCCGAATAGCATTGCCATAATATTCAGACAATTGGTCTATCAATTTACCGGTCAATTTTTCTTTACCGCCGAGTCCTTTGGTCTTTTTTTCAAACCACGTAGACGCGTACCCATCCGTTTCTGAACGTGACCAACGCACTCTTTTTTTGACACGACAGTATTCCCGTAAGGAGAATCCTTTAAAATTTCGGAGTAAGTCTTTGAATCTCCGTCCCCGATATAATTTAAATATCTCACTCCAAGATTTTTTATCGAACGACGAAACATTTCAATCACAGCACTGGCCTCCATCTTTCCCGCAGATCCCGTATGATTTGCCGAACAAGAATCTTCATGGGTTTCATACCATTCTTCATATGCCTCACTGCCTTTTTTATCCTCCCAAACTTCACAAGCCTTACAATAAGAACTTTTTACGAGCACATCAATAATTTTGCCCGTGAAACGTCCTATCAGCGATGTGACGCCATACAGAGATGAAAATCCGCGTTTGTGCCACGTCCCATCACCGGAAACCATTAAATCGGTATTCTCATTTTTCTTGTCCACGGAATTACGTCGAATTTCTTCTTTGCAAGCCTTTTTCATGAAAAATTCTGCCATACATCGACTCGCTTCATAAATATGCTGCAACATTATGGAGTACGAAGATCTGGATAAAAAGGGCGGAAAGTCCATTAGACCGCAGAATTTTTTTGCACCTTTGTAACCGATTCCTATTACACGCATGGCTAATATAAATCTTCGATTTATTTCGTATGAATGTTTAATGAACCCGCAGGATGCAATGTATTCCGGAGCGCAGTTTTCACAAGTAAAAGAAATTTTAAATCCAAGTCCACGTTCGCTCACGATGCCAAACGACACTTCGCCGCTACACTTTGCACATTTCACCAGTTTCGCGATCGCGGAAAATACAGAAAAAAAATTAATAATTCTATAATCTATAGAATTAGTTTTAGGGACATGGTATTCGTGTTGATTTTTCAGTTTTTTCGCAGACGTACTCGCTCCGCCATCATCTATCTCTGCAGTTTTCGGATTGAAAACCTGTTTTCTTTTCCGGGATCTCGACTTATAAACTGTTCGAGACTTCCTCACTTCTCTTGAAACTTTTTTATCCATTTTTATCGAATTTAATACTGTTGTATGCCCAGAGAAATATAACGTGCGCACAGCTCTACGTCTCACAGCAAACTGCTTCAAAGCAGCAATTTTTCGAAAATGTACCTTGGAATATATATATAATTTTCAAAGGTACATTTTCTTATATATATAATAATATATATATGTGTGTATAGGTCACAATAGAGGCACTGCCCGGCCTCAGAAGGTCGAGCGCGCAGCTGCCGCTACCTGCCTACTTTGGTGCGCCGGAGACGGCTCCGTTCAAAGTTACATATCTCCATACCCAACAGTCGGATTCGTCTAAAATTTTCACAGAATACTTTTCAAATGTGCTACTTTTAGAAAATGTAAAAAAAAATCGATTTTTTGAAAATTCTAACTGTACGTGACCCCTTAAATCGAAATGAAACAGAAGCATTTCCACGATTAAGACATTCTGCAGCCGAATAATCTTTGGTGCGTGCCACCGCGACCATGCCACCGTAACAAGAACGATCGAAGAAAATTAGTTTTGGCAAACGCTAACTCGACCGAGTGAGATGAGACGTAAGACGAGAGTTCGCACGGGTATCGCTTGTCGCCGCATATCGAAATAAGTGGTCCGCATATATGATGGATAGAAGAGAGAGAGAAAGAGAGAGAGAGAAAGAGATAGATAGATAGATAGATAACGATTTTTATTATACCAGGCTTGAAGCGTTGCGTATAAAAGTACGTGGTAGATGTGGACAAAAATGTATAACCAAATTATAAATAAATGAGTAATAAATAAATAAAACAAATAGATAGTCAAAATAAATAAATAAATAAATAGTAGTACTAATAAATCAAGTAAAATAAAATAAGATATAATAAAATAAATAGTAGATAATTAAATAAGTAAGTACATACATGAATAGAATAAATAAATAGTCTAAAGAAATAGTAGGAGTACTAATAAATGAAATAGAGTTGAATAAGATAGAATAAAATAAAATAAAATAACATAACATAGAGAAAAACAGTAGGCAGAGTAGGAGAGACAAGATGACGGTGAAGCAGTAGGAAAGGTAAGATAGTCAGTGGGTTAAAATGGTTGTCATGCTAGAGGGCAATCCCTACACGCTGCAGGGCTAACTACGTGGCACCTTGCTCAAATATATGTTTGTGCAGTGCCAGGCGAAAGCGACCCGCAGAGGTTATATCGCGGATCCGGATGGGCAGCGCGTTCCACACGCGCGTCGCCGTCACAATCGTAGATTTCCGATAGCCCTCCGTCCTGGCAGGAGGGACTATGAGGCTCGATGAGTCGACGGCGCCGCGGAGCGCAGCAGAGCGACCTCTGACCGTGGAGCGTAAAACGAGTCCCTCAGCGAATGACGATGGGGCACCGGACACGATTGCACGATGAGTAAATAATGTTAGAAAATACTGTCTTCGCTGAGGGATTTTCAACCATCCAAGACGCGTGTAGTATGGTGTGATGTGCTCATACTTTTTGACGCCCAGCACGAAGCGCACGCAGGCGTTAAGAGCGCGCTGAAGTCTCAGTTCCTCAGTTCCCGTGATGTCGCAGGTAATAATCGAGCAGTAGTCGAACAGCGGGAAAATGAGCGCGATTACAAGGTGACGGCGAAGGTCAGCGGTGAGTGCACGCGCGTTCGCTTTGAGTTGATAGAGTGCCCTGTAAACGCGACTGCATATTGACGTGACGTGGGGGTGATAAGACAGCCGAGATTTCTGATCCGCGATGAGTACGGGATTATATTGTTCCTCACTGCTACTGCGGCTGATTGATAGGTCCTGGTGCTATTTACGTACCGAGCTGAACCAAGTATCATTGCTTGGGTTTTGGCAGGGTTCAGTCTCAGCGCATTTCTGTCGGCCCAGTCGCAGATCCGAGCAATATCCTGGTTGATGCCGGTGACACAGTCGTCTAGCTTGCCCGGGTCACAGTGGGCATAAATCTGCAGGTCGTCTGCGTACTTCACCACGGAGCAGTGCTGGATTTCAGTTCCAAGGTCCTCGACGTAGAGAGTAAAAAGTGCCGGCCCAAGTACGGACCCCTGTGGAACCCCTGAGGTGACGGCGGTCCACGTCGACACACCGCCGGATGTCCGGACAGCCTGAGTGCGACCGGAGAGGTACGACTGGAACCATAGAAGTGCCGAACGCGAGAGGTTCAGGCGCGATAGTTTATGGAGCAGGATATTGTGATCTACAGTGTCGAAGGCCTTGGAGAAGTCGAATAACACAAGGACCGTAACTTGACGTCGGTCAGTTGCAAGCCTGATCGAGTCGAGGACTTTAACCAAAGCCGCTTGCGTCGACCCGCCCTCGACGAATCCAAACTGATCCGGGTCACGTCTAGCCGTGCGACGAAGGTATTGCGTGAGATCCGCGTGTACAATGCGCTCCAGGATCTTTGAGATGTTGCACAGAAGTGAAATTGGCCGGAAGTCCGACGGCGCGGTGGGTTGAGCTATCTTGGGTATAGGTGCAATGTAGGAATGCTTCCAGGCAGACGGAAAGGTAGACGTAGTGAGCGAGCAGTTGAATATATCTAGCAGAATATGGAGCAAGGGTTCAGCACAAAGTTTGACGAGGAAGCTGGGTAAACCATCAGGACCAGTGACATAGGATGATTGTAGACGTAGCGACCGACGAAAGGATTCCGGCGTGACGTGCGCGAAATAGAATTGTGTATCGTCGAAGACGGGCGGATAGCGCAGGGACGCAGGAGGACTGACTGTTGATTTGACGTAGACAGCGGCGAAGAAGGTATTCAGATCCTCAGGGAGCAGTGTGGTGGCAGCAGACGCCTTACCGGGAACAACTCCAAGCCGCCTCAAGTCACTCCAGAGTGATCTCGGTTCAGTGTGCCGCGAGAGGCATTGCGAGATATACGAAGCACGTGCTTCATGAAGACCGGTTCTTACCCTCGATCGCAGGTTCTTGTATACCTGATGGTCCTCCGGGTTTCGCGAGCACCTATACCTCCTGTTAGCCCGATTTCTCGAACGAATTAATGCTCGTAACTCTGGTGAAATCCACGGTATGGGCGGTCGACGTGGAGCGTATAGATGGAACGGCGCGTATGTGTTAAGTAAGTCAGTGAGAGCGCAGTTTATTAGTTCAACTTTTTCGTTCGAGTCAGAAGATGCCTCCACAGCAGACCAGTCGATAGCTACGAGACCCCTCAAAAAGTCAGGGTCGTGGAGGTTCCTCCAACGACGTTGATGTTGCGCGGTCGGAACTGGAGGCTTAACGGTCAGAAGCCTGTACCGGATGGCTATCAAATCGTGTCCCGGGACAAAGGGTAGAGTGCATTGTCCTCGCTCGACGACCTTATCCGACGAGTCGACCACACTTAGGTCAAGCCATGAAGCAGCGGTGGCCGTGTGATAGGTTGGTTGATATGGCACGACGTGGAGGCCATAGCTCTCAAAAATCCGCCGGAGGAATGTACTGTCAGGATTGACCGTATCGAAGTTAGCATTCCAATCCCCCATGATGACCGTTCCCACATAGTCTTGACAGAAAGTCGCAAGGAGCGTTTCGGCAGTGTTAGCGAAGGCGATTTTTGGTGGCCTGTAGACTACGCCGATAAGTATGTTCCCGCCGCCGAGCCCCGCCACTGAGATAAACAGGTACTCGAGTCCTGGGGTATAGGTGGTGGCTGTCGATGAGGCAATGACGCATGTCCGTAGCGAGTCCCGTGCGTAGATGCTGACTCCCCCACCCCCTTTCCCAACTCTATCACACCGCAGCAGGCGATAGCCATCCATGGCAACGTTGTCGTCCGATATATGCGGCTTAAGCCATGTTTCCGAAACAAGCACGAGGTCATATGGGTTCGTTGCGAAGAAATGTGCAAACTCCTGGAATCGCGGGACCAAGGACTGCACATTAGCGTAGCAAATACGTAGCGAGTGCAGTGTAGTGGTTCTCGGACGGATAGAGTTGGCCATAGTCGGTGAGACGGTCGGATGGCGTCACAATTGTAACTCCTTTAGTTGCTCGATGTTTGGGATATGGATGGCCGGGGTGTTGCTCGCCTTTTTTAGGTAAACATTGCCAACCCGGACCCAGACGAATTGATAGTGCGCGTCCTTAGCCATGGTTGTAGCGGCCATAAGAACGGCGTGGGTTTCCGGTGGCAGGAATTCGTTTACAAAGACTGGGCGTGAGACGGCAAACGAGTCCAATATAGCACGACAGTCAAGATTCCCCTTAGCGCGTTTTGCGTTAAGGATTTCGGCGCGGAGGGAGCGCGAGCCTAGTGCCACAAAAAGCGAGCGCGGTCGAGAGGACTCTCCGGAGTGTCGCATTTTCCTGATCTCGGAGACATCCGACCGCGACACGTTGACCCCAAGAACACGTGTGAGCGACAGAAATAAGTCGTGATCGTTGACGTCCTCCGCCTCTGGCAGGCCACCGATGATCAGCTCGTGAAGGTGACTGCTACGCTCCAATTGTCGAATACGCTCCGCTAGTCTAGGATCCGCAGCCTGCTGAGTTACCGTCGTTGGACGCGATTCAAGTTTGGAGACTCTTTTTTGTAACTCGCTGCACACTTTGCTATTGGTGGCCAGAGTGACCTCAGTGCTAGCGAGTTTTGCTGAGATTGACTGAATATCCCGCGTGTTCGTGGCTAGTGTCTCTTCTACGTTTCCTAACCTATCGGATATCCCTGTAATTTTGTCAAGGCAACTACGCACATCGTCCCGCACCGTGCTGATATTCGCTACGTCGCCCTTGATCCCCCGGATGTCCGTCGTAATAGTACCTATCGCTTGAACAAGGTTTTGCAGCTGCCCAGCGATACTTTGGTCACCCCCCGTGGTACCTGGAGACTGCAAGTCAGTAGTAGACCTCCGGGGCTTCTTACAGGTATAGCACGTAACACTGCGTCCTGACGGGAGTTCTGAGATAGCGTTTACGCCGAGCTTGTGTTTCAGGCATACGCTGTGGTACCCATGCGTGTCAATTGCGCACAGGCGTATGACATCGTCGGCCGCCACAAATTTAAAGCAGATCCCGCAATTAATCGCCGGCATTTTGAGAGAGTTAGGCAGTAATAAATAGATAAATAGGCAAATGAATGAATAAATAGATAGAATGTCAAATTGTCGAAATAGAGCATATAGTTGTCAGTAGAATATAGAACTGTCAGATAAATAAATAAATAAATAAATAAATAGAATGTAAAGAATATAAAGTTGTCAAATAAATAAGTGAATAGATAAATAAGATATAAAATTGTCAGTAAAATAAGATATAAAATTGTCAATAATATAAACTGTAAAGTTGTCAACAAAGTATAGAGTGAGATGGAATGTCAAATTGTCAAAATAGAGCATATAGTTGTCAGTGGGATATAGAACTGTCAGATCAATAGATAAATAGATAAATAAGATGTAAAGAACATAAGTTGTCAAATAAATCAGAAAATAGATAGATAAGGTATAAAAATGTCAGTAGAATAAGATATACAATTGTCAATAATATAAACTGTGAAGCTGTCAACAAAGTATAGAGTTGCAATAAATAAAAGTCGTTAATTCGGTCGATAAATATAAAATAGGTTCCTAATCAAATAGATAAATAAATGAATAAATAAATAGATAAAATATTGTCAATAAGCGAAACTTAGTCGGGCGATAAAATAAATAAAATAAATATATGAGTCAAATATATAAGACAATATTGTAATAATAAAGTAATAATGGAAAAATGAGTATAAGTAATAATAAGTAATAAGATAATAGTCAATTAGTATGACGAATAAAAGCCAGTCGTCAAGCCTATCGTTATCCACATCGATGTCGTTATCTATCGTTATCTGCACGCGCGGCCGACTAGCTTATCGGCTTGTCTTCCAAAGATAATTACGACCACCGTGCGCAACTTCAAGCAACTGACCTAGTCCAATATCGCGTATCAGCTGACTATCTGAAGAAAAGTCATATTAACATGACTGTGACACCGGCACTTTATCGATCATATTACAACGCGCAGAAATCTCGTTTTGTCCACTATGTCCACAGTTTTTGTCCAATGTTTTTTTATTCTACACACTCATCACCATCCACGCAACTGTTCCACGACTTTTTAGGTCACACTGCACTAATAATCGTATAATATCAGACGTTAATCACGGACGTCACCTAACACACTCCTTCCTACTCGACAGAGAGAGAGAGGGAGAGAGGCCGGGCAAAAGAGGGACGAATTGTCGAAAAAGCTCGAAACGCAACCACAAACACTTTCGTGTGCCAATAAAATTAGCGGAATAGCCTTCGTCTATTTGTGAAGTTTTTCCCGGGACACATTCGACCGTGGCAGTAAGCACGTAGCTTCTTCACCATGAGCCCACTAATAATACGACAGAGCCGCCTCGGTGCTATGTTACGCCTCTCGAAGTACATTCATTATCCGCAAAGGGAAGAAGGGAGTCTAGATGTCTGTTCCGTGAACGAGAAACAAGAGAAGGAATCTTCGCCGATAAAATATGAAACGCCTATAAATTTCTACTAGAGGATACATGGCGTCTTTTTACCAAAAAGTATGTACCGTCAACAAACGCATGGAATGATCCCAAACACATCGTCCCAGATTTCGTCGGCTTAAAATACATACCAAGAATAACCGTAGTTTCGAAGTTACGAAACGGCGATTCGCAAGCGGTTCTTAATAAGTAGTAGAGCAAACAGGGTGAAAATATTTAACCCAGAATTCCGGCAGTTTTATACTTTGGCTTTTGTCTTATTATATCGATAATTTGTTTAAAATCCTTAACGTGACGTCGTTATCGAAGTCTTGATTTAAAAAACCGGACATTCGATTGATTATACTTTCGATTAAAATAATTCAAGTATCGGTTCGACATAACGAATTTGAAATTATACCGTTGTGACCACCCTGATAGAAATATAATGTCGAGTTCAAGCGAGATAGATGGATTGACATTGGGTCGACGTTGCAGGTGCAGTATCATTGTGTGTACTAATGACAGGGGTCGGGTTGCCATAAAGTCAGGTCTCACTCGTCGCAGGACGGTTCATATGCATTGAGGTCGGGCCTGGAGCGGACAGTTTGTTAAATGTCCGAGGGCGTTCAGATACGGACGAACGAACTAGAGATATAAGGCTCCCAACCAAAGACACGAATATCCAGGCAGCAATTAATCTTGTTTACAAAGAGATGGATTGGATCGAGAGTTTCCGTTGCAGATATTCTGCAGGGCGCAAGAATACGCGTGAAATGTATCGTGCACAGGGCCCTCATGACCGAAAATCGGTAGTGTCGCCGCTATTTATTAGGAGCGTATCTCGGACGTTGTACCGATTCAACTGATTTTCTCATAAACATTAATGCCTACCGTTGAATCTCACCTTCTTGTATCATAGAGGCTCGTGAGGCAATTTACTATTAATGTGTAAAAAACGAGCAACAAATTATAATAAGCCGAACTTATTTTTGAGTTGATCAAAATTATTCTCGTATGCTGTGGTTAATTAAACGACGTTTTCACAACTTCTATACGGATGGCATATACCCTGTTTAAGCCAATCTGGGAATAGCAGCACCGGAGAATGTTTATCTTGTTAGCCGGTAGGCTTGTTACGTGATATTGTAATGGACATACACGATCAATTAAGGCAGAAATATCACAAAGCATTTGTGAACTAGTCACACGATTGGGTTAGCATTTTGTAGAGATATCGATACTACATAAATTCTAATAGAGATGTTTTTGAAGAGAGGATATACAGGGCGAGGGAACGTTTAAAACAAAAGTTGTATAGTTCGCAGGGGTTTATCAAATGGTGGCTACGGGCTTTTTCGTGCGGTGGCGCGTTAAAGATTTCAAGGTCACCTTCATTTTTAAAAATGGGACCATCATGTTTTTTCTTCGGAATTTCATTGGAGAACCCGAGAAAAGTTCACACGTTAAATTTCAGAAAAATCCTTCAACATTTAGCATGAAATAACGATAAAATGGAAATCCCAGTGGTCCTAGGCTCATAATGTGATTTTGTAACGTTTCATACTAAGTAAACCTGAAGAATATTCGCATACTTTTGTTTACAAAACGTAGAACGATCTTCGATTTGCGAACGATGTTTACATCGGTTCGCAAATCGGAGTTTATCAGCTTGTTTATGTATTAGTGTGTGCTGTTTGATGAAAAGTACTGCAATACTAGTGCCGGCTGTTAGTACAGAGTGAAATATTCCGAGAAGTGTTTCTTTTTCAATAACAAGTTGGTATGTTGTTAATTTATGGGGAATGCCATAAAAATGCAACGCAAGCGGCAAATCTTTATCGATAGCGTTATCCGTATCGTCGTCCACCTTCGCGTCACACGTTCACCTATGTCTACGATAAAGTTAAGGAGAGTGGTAGTTTCGTGTGTCGTAGTCAGGAACGTTCGCACATAGTGGTAAACGATGAAATTGAAACTGAAATTGAGCTGGCAATGGTTGCTCACAATCCTGACGTTTCTACGCGACAAATTGAGTGACAATCTGGTGTGAGTCAATGAAGTGTCCTCCGCATCTTGCATCGGAATAGATTTCGCCCGTATCATGTCAGCCTTCATCAAGGGTTGTACGGAAGGGATTTTATGAATCGCGTGCACTTTTGTGAATGGGCTTTGCGTCAACAAGTTGAGAACGATAACTTATTTTTGAATAACGTGTTATTTACAGACTCCATTATTTTTATAAGAAACATTTTAATGATTGCCATTCCAATGCTGATAATAATTTGTTATCGATTCTTTTCCCCAAAACAAAACTTTTGAAATTATTGGTTTTAAAAATAATTTATAATCAGACTGTACATTTTCGAGAAGTTGATAAATCTCCTGTCGTCATCAATCTATTCATTTTATTTCAACGAATGTGCATTTCGAAAGAAACACTCGGCGATATCAAACAATACCTGGGATATGAATTAGCACCTTTTCCATTGGCATTATTCGCAGAGGATGGCATAAGAGAAGGTACCAAGTCATCTTTATTTAATGCATTAACGCCAGTGGAACGATACTCTAATATCAGTACCAGGAGTCATTTTATTGTCGATGGTGGTTTTCTCTTACATAAAGTGGTTTGGGATCGGAATTCGTCCTTTAACGATATTGCTGGAAAATATATTAATTATATACAAGAACACTTCGGGCTCTGTGCAAGCATTGTATTTGACGGCTACTCAGAAGACGAACGTTTTTTCATCTGTTTGTATGGTGGCAATAAAGATGATGATTCTCTGGACAGTCTTCAATATAAATGATACAGAGCCAAAATGGTAGAGAATTTAATTTGTAACAAATAATATTTTTACAAATTTTTTGTGGGACGAACAGTTTGCCCTATATAACGTAAAAATATTCGCACCCCTTTTTACAAGATGACGGCCGAAAGACAAGGGTTGAGACCCCACAGACTTGGGTTTAACTTTCCCCTAAACCCCTTTTGACATACAAAAAATAAAATTGACGGGTCTGACTTTTACAATCCTAAATGTAACTTTTCAATGGACTAACTGGGCCAGTGACGAGCTTGAGTTATTACAGTTTTGAACACAAGGCCAATTTTATATCTGAGATTGTGCGCGGGAACGTCTTAGTATGAAAAATTTGCTACAAAAAGATTCTACCCGCGAATAATTAGACACATCACCATTCTCTATCTTTTAACCGCATATCGAATATTCGAACACATACCTAATTCTACTGATATCATGAGAACGGCAAAGGGTTGAAGTAACGCTACATTCTTCCATTTTCACTAGATATTGAGATTTCAGTTCGTTTCATTATTTTTATTCAAGAACTCTCGTAATTATTTCGGCGACCCAATCAAGTACCTATCTATCTGAATTATCCAAAATCTTTAATAAATACACTGCTCGAAGAAATTGAAGGATTTTTCTCTCAATAAAATTGCCAATATTTGATAGTACGTACCTGTGGTTGTATTCGTCATGTAAGGATGAAATAACACGATATGAAGCTTGAAGTCGCCTCTTTAATATACGTTGAGAGATTTTCTTTCACGAAGATACCACAAAGTTATATGGCAAAAAGTAGTAAGAAAAAGAATTCTGTCAAATTTCCTTTGCCTAGGTTTTGCTATACTTTATGTGAAAAATTTTCTGCTGAAATTTCTTGATCGAATTAAAACTTAAGAGATTTATAAAGTATATTGTATAGTATTTTAGAGTCCGTAAAAGTGGTATTCCGAAATAAACTCTGATAAAACGAATTGAAGTATCGGCCCACTTCCTTCACACAACGTCTTCCCGTATCACCACCGTAACCTACAGGGTCTCGTCCGATCATCGAATCTACACAACCTCCAAGAGAGTGAGTTAAAATTACACTTACACATACAGGGTGTTAGAAAAGTCTGGACACGGTCGAATATTCCAAAAATAAAGCATTTTAGAGAAAAATGTTTCAGACAAAAGTTATATGGTTCCGAAAGGGCTATAAGATGGTGACATTGCATTGACCTTGAAGAGTCATTTCAAGGTCACGTGAAGGTTACCTCAATTTTTTTAAGTGGCACCCCCTATTTTTTATTACATATTCTTGTAGCTGATCTCGAGAGCTTTCTAAAACACTGTAATCAAATGTTTTTCATCAATTACTTTTCGAGTTCTAAGGCCTCAAAAGTACAATACCGCCGGCATTAGCGTTAACGGAGATGTACCACGTGGAGGTTGCGGCATTCCACTCGCAATATCTAATAATTTAGTATCGGAACTTACAATCTTGTACATTAACCCTGAATCGTACTGTGAATGCAACACAACAGATGTGCCCTGAGAAATTAAAGGGGAGGTGGAAAAGAAAACGGAAATTATAATTAAATGTCGCCGCAGTCCATGATCGAAATAAACAGCATACGGCAATGTTCCACAGTAGAAATATTCAATCTGAAATATGCAGAGTGCGCAGCAAGAACTCTACGATACGTGTACTATTTTTTATCATTAAGACTTAATGGAAGTGTTTAACGGTTGGGCGAAATCTGGGGATTAACAAATTCAAACATTTCGAGGATTCCAGTGTTCGCGAGAATAATTTGTTCCGCCTAAACTAGAAAAATTCGCTTCATCCCTCTACTCTCTGGTACAGGATTCATCCGAGTCTGAGAGTTTCTACCAACTTATTCTGAAAGGAGCAAACAAATAAAGTTTTGATTGCGTGTGAAGTTTAATCGGTATCTTAATGCGGAACCATTATTGATTAACCGAAAGTCTGCGATATATTCCCAATGCTGCGGTTATTAGCAAATTCTTCAAAGTATCCGGTGAATGAGAACGAATTCAACTTTGAATTTCTTGCACCATTTCACTAAAAAAAGAATCTGATATGAAAATCATTACCAGTGATATATGATTTTGCTACTGCCTCGGCGAAGTTAGAAATTAAAGAAAAAACGATCTTCGCAAATTTCTAAATCGGTATATCATTATATCCTTTGGTAAAATGTATCGCGAAATAAAAGTTTTTGTCAAATTAGAGATCCGGCCGACTTAAGAGTCAGTGATACCGGCGACGCGCGCTTGGAAATTTTGATCCACACTCATGCGAGCAGTAAACAACTGATCAGGTTAAAAATTGGCAGATACACAGTGAATTATGGCAAAAAGTGGCTCTTGCCATATTCGTTTGAAAACCTTGAAAAAAAATTTGCAGTTTCACTTATCATTGGAGACATGAAAGAATTTTGTATGGGTGCACGGATCAAATCGTAATGTCTATGGCAAGAGCCGAACCGCAATTAAAAAACACACATTTTGAGCTTTATTTCATTTGATTTTATGCAGAAATGAATGAGAATTGGCGAATCAAAATTTTTGACAAGAAGATAACGACAACGGCTAGAAAATTGTACCGACATATAAAAAAAAAGTGTAACAAAATTCCGCGTGAGTGCGCTGTCGAAATTTTCTCACGAGCCTCGTACGATAACAGACGAAGGCGAAGCCATATGCCGGAAAGCATTGCCGCTATATATTTATATATGTTAGACCGCGAGGCCTAGCCTCCTCCGTCGTCGTCAACTGTCACCCGGCCTGCTACCGCTACGCCTCGTGCATGTATACATATATACACCACGAGTGCGATACCGCGCGCTGCACATTAGCCCTACGTCAGGCGGACCTAGATGCTATATCAGAACGGCTATGTGTGCGGCTCTCGACGCTGTTTCGTCGCCGGCGACGGCGCGGGCCTCGTGAAATAAAGTCTCGTACTCTGTTTTATCGACAATGCGAATTGTCAATGATGCTCGTACATTTTGGCACCAATTGAAATAAAATAAACGGCAAAAAGTGCGTATTTTCATTGCGTGCTACCTGTATATTCATAAGTCATCATAAACTTCATGCAACTATCGGGAATATGCAAGTTTTATATATATTTATAGATAATGTACATATATTTTGCGATGGTTATAACGAAAAGTGGGCTTTATTTTTCGAATTTTTCAGAAAAAAATGCCAAGAGCCCAATTCGGCTAGTATTCTCTATGTCGTGTAAAAATTTCAACTCGATCGGTTGCTCACAGCGCGCTTGAGAACGTTTATAAATTAGGCTTGCGTTTCTCGATGACGGAGAGCGTGAACACATACGTATAGCCGCAGAGCGCGCTTCACATTAGCTCTACGTCAGGCGGACCTGGATGCTATATAATAATGGCTATGTGTGCAGCTCTGGTGGCTGTTTCGTCGCCGACGACCGCGCTGATCTCGTGAAATGAAGACTCGTACCTTGTCTTACCGACGAAGCAAATCGCAAATGATATTCCAATCTTTCCGTCGAATGAAATGAAATAAAACGAAAAATGTATGTATTTCTATTGAGCTACAGCGGTATATTCCACAGCTATGAAACAGTCGATGCAACTATCGGGAATATACATCTTTCATATATATGTACATAATATACCTATATATATTGTTATGGTAATTACAAAAAGTGTGGTTTGTTTTTGGAAATTTTCAGAAAAAATGTCAAGATCCCATTTCAGCTATTATTCTCAATGTACTGTCCAAATTTCAATTCGATCGGTTGCTTACAGCACCCTTGAACACATTTTTCGTTTTTGAATCGTAGATTTACATTTCTGGATAGAGTGAGCGTATACATAGGCATATGTATATATGTATATAGCCGTATAGCTGCAGCGTGCACTAAGCATTCGGCCTACGTCAGGCGGACAACGCCTATGCATAAAGATCTCTTCGCACCGCGTGGTCGAGTGACAGAAGAAAGCAAAACACGGCCGCGCTGTCATTTTCTAACGCGGAAGCTAAGCGGCATGGTTCATTCGCCTTGCTGTCGCATCAGTAAAAAAACGCGTACTACCGTAATTACGTGCTAATAAGAGATTATTAGGGCCGAAAAGTGATTAATCTATTATTTCGAATATTCTAGTGTATGGTATATATATGTATATATATATATAGTGTAAATAATAGTATTATATAATCAGTGAGTGAGTAGCCGAGATACAAAAAATAGGCAATCGAAGACAAAAAAAGGATAAACGGGCTCATTCTCGTCGACAAAGTATTGTCTTCAGGTATATATCACCACACTTATACAAATAAAATTTTATTTATGTGATGATAAACCTGAGAATAACCTGAGATCTCTTTTTTGAGCTTTTAGGTCACGTATGAAAAAGTAATGCCAAAAAATATGATTTTTTGTTTGTCTAGTATAGACTATTACTTATCGTAAAAAATAATATCTTTTTCTAAAGAGAACTTAGAATTTTGGCAATAAAATTCTTCTTTATTCGTTTCCCCACCACGGAACATACTCAGAACAGAGGGAATACGGAAAATCTAAATAATGTATAAAATTTTAACGATAAGACATGAATAGTGTATACAAGGAATATGTAGATTTTTGTAGATCCTGTTGTGTAGGAATCTGTAGAATTTCAGACATTTCGCAGCATTTGGTACATTTTTTTACGCGTGTATACTTGACTCTCGCTGACGAGAGTCGTCCGTCGCCGAGATCGCATTTTCTCGCTTGATGTCGACCATGTGTGATCGACGATGCTTTAGTAGCATCGTTAGATGGATAAAAGTATTCGAGTCGAAAATCGACCGAGAATTTTCAATTTTCGCTCGAGATTTTCAGTCTCGCAATATTCTGTAGATTGTTTGACGTATATATGCTTGCTTAAAAACTATTCCCGTCGAAACTCTACCGAGAATTTTGGATTCTTGATCGTGAATTTCAGACTCGGAATATGCTGTAGATTATTTGGCGCCTGCATATCTGACTCTCGCTGACGAGAGTCGTCCGTCGCCGAGATCGCACTTTCTCGTCTGACGTCGACGATGCGTGATCGATGATGCTTTAAAAGCATCCTTCGACGGATAAAAATATTCGAGTCGTAAATCGACCGAGAATTTTCGATTCTCGGCCGGGATTTTCAGACTCGCAATATTCTGCAGATTTTTTGACGCGTATATGCTTGCATAAAAATATTCCCGACGAAACTCTACCGAGAATTTTGGATTCTCGATCGTGAGTTTCAGACTCGAAATATTCTGTAGATTGTTTGGCGCTTGTATATCTGACTCTCGCTGACGAGAGTCGTCCGTCGCCGAGATCGCACTTTCTCGCCTGACGTCGACGATGCGTGATCGATGATGCTTTAGAAGCATCCTTCGACGCATAAAAATATTCGAGTCGAAAATCGACCGAGAATTTTCGATTCTCGGCCGGGATTTTCAGACTCGCAATATTCTGCAGATCTTTTGACGCGTCTATGCTTGCATAAAAATATTCCCGACGAAACTCTATCGAGAATTTTGGATTCTCGATCGTGAGTTTCAGACTCGAAATATTCTGTAGATTGTTTGGCGCTTGTATATCTGACTCTCGCTGACGAGAGTCGTCCGTCGCCGAGATCGTACTTTCTCGCCTGACGTCGACGATGCGTGATCGATGATGCTTTAGAAGCATTCTTCGACGCATAAAAATATTCGAGTCGAAAATCGACCGAGAATTTTCGATTCTCGGCCGGGATTTTCAGACTCGCAATGTTCTGCAGATTTTTTGACGCATCTATGCTTGCATAACAATATTCCCGACGAAACTCTACCGAGAATTTTGGATTCTCGATCGTGAGTTTCAGACTCGAAATATTCTGTAGATTGTTTGGCGCCCGTATATCTGACTCTCGCTGACGAGACTCGTCCGTCACCGAGATCGCACTTTCTCGCCTGACGTCGACGATGCGTGATCGATTGCTTTATTTTGGATTCTTGATCGTGAATTTCAGACTCGAAATATTCTGTAGATTGTTTGGCGCTTGTATATCTGACTCTCGCTGACGAGAGTCGTCCGTCGCCGAGATCGTACTTTCTCGCCTGACGTCGACGATGCGTGATCGATGATGCTTTAGAAGCATTCTTCGACGCATAAAAATATTCGAGTCGAAAATCGACCGAGAATTTTCGATTCTCGGCCGGGATTTTCAGACTCGCAATGTTCTGCAGATTTTTTGACGCATCTATGCTTGCATAACAATATTCCCGACGAAACTCTCCCGAGAATTTTGGATTCTCGATCGTGAGTTTCAGACTCGAAATATTCTGTAGATTGTTTGGCGCCCGTATATCTGACTCTCGCTGACGAGACTCGTCCGTCACCGAGATCGCACTTTCTCGCCTGACGTCGACGATGCGTGATCGATTGCTTTATTTTGGATTCTTGATCGTGAATTTCAGACTCGGAATATGCTGTAGATTATTTGGCGCCTGCATATCTGACTCTCGCTGACGAGAGTCGTCCGTCGCCGAGATCGCACTTTCTCGTCTGACGTCGACGATGCGTGATCGATGATGCTTTAGAAGCATCCTTCGACGGATAAAAATATTCGAGTCGTAAATCGACCGAGAATTTTCGATTCTCGGCCGGGATTTTCAGACTCGCAATATTCTGCAGATTTTTTGACGCGTATATGCTTGCATAAAAATATTCCCGACGAAACTCTACCGAGAATTTTGGATTCTCGATCGTGAGTTTCAGACTCGAAATATTCTGTAGATTGTTTGGCGCTTGTATATCTGACTCTCGCTGACGAGAGTCGTCCGTCGCCGAGATCGCACTTTCTCGCCTGACGTCGACGATGCGTGATCGATGATGCTTTAGAAGCATCCTTCGACGCATAAAAATATTCGAGTCGAAAATCGACCGAGAATTTTCGATTCTCGGCCGGGATTTTCAGACTCGCAATATTCTGCAGATCTTTTGACGCGTCTATGCTTGCATAAAAATATTCCCGACGAAACTCTATCGAGAATTTTGGATTCTCGATCGTGAGTTTCAGACTCGAAATATTCTGTAGATTGTTTGGCGCTTGTATATCTGACTCTCGCTGACGAGAGTCGTCCGTCGCCGAGATCGTACTTTCTCGCCTGACGTCGACGATGCGTGATCGATGATGCTTTAGAAGCATTCTTCGACGCATAAAAATATTCGAGTCGAAAATCGACCGAGAATTTTCGATTCTCGGCCGGGATTTTCAGACTCGCAATGTTCTGCAGATTTTTTGACGCATCTATGCTTGCATAACAATATTCCCGACGAAACTCTACCGAGAATTTTGGATTCTCGATCGTGAGTTTCAGACTCGAAATATTCTGTAGATTGTTTGGCGCCCGTATATCTGACTCTCGCTGACGAGACTCGTCCGTCACCGAGATCGCACTTTCTCGCCTGACGTCGACGATGCGTGATCGATTGCTTTATTTTGGATTCTTGATCGTGAATTTCAGACTCGAAATATTCTGTAGATTGTTTGGCGCTTGTATATCTGACTCTCGCTGACGAGAGTCGTCCGTCGCCGAGATCGTACTTTCTCGCCTGACGTCGACGATGCGTGATCGATGATGCTTTAGAAGCATTCTTCGACGCATAAAAATATTCGAGTCGAAAATCGACCGAGAATTTTCGATTCTCGGCCGGGATTTTCAGACTCGCAATGTTCTGCAGATTTTTTGACGCATCTATGCTTGCATAACAATATTCCCGACGAAACTCTCCCGAGAATTTTGGATTCTCGATCGTGAGTTTCAGACTCGAAATATTCTGTAGATTGTTTGGCGCCCGTATATCTGACTCTCGCTGACGAGACTCGTCCGTCACCGAGATCGCACTTTCTCGCCTGACGTCGACGATGCGTGATCGATTGCTTTATTTTGGATTCTTGATCGTGAATTTCAGACTCGGAATATGCTGTAGATTATTTGGCGCCTGCATATCTGACTCTCGCTGACGAGAGTCGTCCGTCGCCGAGATCGCACTTTCTCGTCTGACGTCGACGATGCGTGATCGATGATGCTTTAGAAGCATCCTTCGACGGATAAAAATATTCGAGTCGTAAATCGACCGAGAATTTTCGATTCTCGGCCGGGATTTTCAGACTCGCAATGTTCTGCAGATTTTTTGACGCATCTATGCTTGCATAAAAATATTCCCGACGAAACTCTACCGAGAATTTTGGATTCTCGATCGTGAGTTTCAGACTCGAAATATTCTGTAGATTGTTTGGCGCTTGTATATCTGACTCTCGCTGACGAGAGTCGTCCGTCGCCGAGATCGCACTTTCTCGCCTGACGTCGACGATGCGTGATCGATGATGCTTTAGAAGCATCCTTCGACGCATAAAAATATTCGAGTCGAAAATCGACCGAGAATTTTCGATTCTCGGCCGGGATTTTCAGACTCGCAATATTCTGCAGATCTTTTGACGCGTCTATGCTTGCATAAAAATATTCCCGACGAAACTCTATCGAGAATTTTGGATTCTCGATCGTGAGTTTCAGACTCGAAATATTCTGTAGATTGTTTGGCGCTTGTATATCTGACTCTCGCTGACGAGAGTCGTCCGTCGCCGAGATCGCACTTTCTCGCCTGACGTCGACGATGCGTGATCGATGATGCTTTAGAAGCATTCTTCGACGCATAAAAATATTCGAGTCGAAAATCGACCGAGAATTTTCGATTCTCGGCCGGGATTTTCAGACTCGCAATGTTCTGCAGATTTTTTGACGCATCTATGCTTGCATAACAATATTCCCGACGAAACTCTACCGAGAATTTTGGATTCTCGATCGTGAGTTTCAGACTCGAGATATTCTGTAGATTGTTTGGCGCCCGTATATCTGACTCTCGCTGACGAGACTCGTCCGTCACCGAGATCGTACTTTCTCGCCTGACGTCGACGATGCGTGATCGATTGCTTTAGAAGCATCGTTCGACGGATAAAAATATTCGAGTCAACAATCGACCGAGAATTTTCGATTCTCGATCGAGATTTTTAGACTCGCAATATTCTGCAGATTTTTTGACGCATATATGCTTGCATAAAAATATTCCCGTTGAAACTCTATCGAGAATTTTGGATTCTCGATCGTGAATTTCAGACTCGGAATATGCTGTAGATTATTTGGCGCCTGTATATCTGACTCTCGCTGACGAGAGTCGTCCGTCACCGAAATCGCACTTTCTCGCCTGACGTCGACGATGCGTGATCGATAATGCTTTAGAAGCATCGTTCGACGGATAAAAATATTCGAGCCGAAAATCGACCGAAAATTTTCGATTGTTTGACGCAAATATGCATTTGGCTCAAGAGAGCTGTTTAACCAATGCAACGAGCCGAGCCGAGACACGATCGAGATTCTTTGATTCTCGGTTGCACATCCGCAACTCGTCAGCATTCTACATATTTTTTTGACACATATCGGACAGAATTGCAGTTTATAAAAACTGTTTATAAAAAAATAAGCTGCTTGAAAAAAAGAAATTCTTCCGCATATATCTTTGCAGAAATCCGGGTATAGATATACCCATTCAGAAATATGAATGTATATATATACATGTGGTCGAAGCTGCGAGATCGGTTCGCGCGACTCGTTTGTTTAGCTTCGCCTCTTTCTCTCCGAGGGCGCGGCGGGGAGAAACGCGGGTGATCGCATATCGCTACGAGGCCTCGGCGCTTGGCCCGCCTAGACGTATCGGAGCCTCGTAGCATACGCGCGCCATGCCATCTAGCGGTAATTAGCAGTGGCTCTTATCCAAATGCTACGAGCTCTGCACTACCGCGACGAAAGCGAAGCCGTCTGAATTTTCCGCTGGGTATCACTGCCTCTTAATTAGTGTCGCGAATGGGCTGTTCAATATTTTTTAATAATATTTTTTCAACTATCAAATATCAAAGTACTTAACTGTCTTTAAAAATTATTGTTATTTCTATAAGACCAACAACTTTTTTACTCGAGAAAATCCTTTTGTACATTTCGGGATTGTACAGTATTATGTGTAATAAGCTCAGAGAAAAGTGAGTCTCAAATAGAGGTATTTAAAAATAATATAAATCGGTTTTGTTTTACTTGTATCGTTATTTAAACAATACTTATTGAATTAGACATTTCCGAAAACAATATCTCATGGAAATCTCAAAGAAGAATTAAGCAATTTAAGCCAAAATTCATATAAAATTGTTGATATTGATTGTCAACATTGATTTCCATTTGTTATTTTTTAATAAGAAGGTACAAAAATTTAAATGAATTGTGAAATGAAAAAGACAATGGTCTCAGATTGCGCGATATGCTATAGCGGCCGACTGTCTTGTATGCAGTTGGCGGGTATAACATATGACCTCTGAAAGGCACTGTACCTCCTTTGCCCTTTAGGCAGCCTGAGGGGCAAAGGAGGAGACTATTCATTCCGCCGCCTGGCTCCAAACTAAAGATTTTCTGTTGGGTGCCAGCTAGTCAGACATAACTGCCATATGGGCGTATGTTGCGCGTACGCACCATGATTTCATGCACTGATCGTTCCTCGTTCTCACACTCTACATTCACCCTCAGATCGGGGCTAGCTCGCAATAGAGGTCGGGCGGAAAGCCGCAGCTTCGCCGTTCTGAATGGCTCCTTATAAATTACTGCAACGCGTTTCGTTGTTAGATATTTTGGGGATTTTCAAAATAATGAAATACATTTGACTGCTACGTGAGCGCACTTGTTTACATTTACAAACGCACAGTTGCAGTTCATAACCTCGTGTCTCTCCCAGTTGTTTGTACTAACAAAAACGAAGTGTCCATTTAAGCTGACACTACCTCGGGGCGCTGCTTAAGCGCACTTTTAATAGCGTCTATTATAAATATTATATGATGTCTAACACTAATTTTATTTCATTGTGAACTCATAGTCACACCGAATGCCCAACATTCCCACCGAAAACTCACACTCATGCTAAACTAAACTAAACCACTTCATTCTCACTTCTACACACCACTCCTCTAATGGGGAGAGGCAATGTTCGGAATGACGAGTCCTTCCGTCGAGTCGAAGCGTGATCAATACGCCGTCTCGGAAGATCCCGCGTCGCACAGCGCATGACGGAATCGGCGAGCTGTGAGGACTCGGGGTTGATCGGTCGGGGAGATGATGACGAGCAGACTTTCGCGTCATCCGTGATTCTTGCGAATCGATCTAATAGACACGCTGGAGTAAGTTTCGTTCAGCTGTTGACAATAGACTGAACTCCACAAGGCAGACGGCGTGCGCCCAGAAAAAACTTACATGTGAGGGTTAACGTCAACAGACGTGGTACAAGCCAGATTTTCCTTCCAAGGACGATTGGAGAGTTATCTTCGTGTGGTTATTTTTCTCCGGATTTCCTCGATGACATCCTCCTATTACGGGTTGAATCGATCACTGGGCTTCTTTCTAGTTGTTGTGGGATGAATCAGATGCGAAACAAGTTATGTAAGGGTTACGAACAGATTGAAGGGTGGACGCTCATTTGGAACATCTGGGGACGAGTTAGTAGGGCACGGGTAGGGATTCTTCTTTCGAGTAACAACAACATTAATCGTTGATGAACGTTCATTCCTTTTTTCCGGCGCATACTTTATCCATTCATTCAGCGGGCACATACTAGACTTCGAACGTTACTTTATTATGAACGAAACGTCACAATATATACCAGGAGCTCTTACCCTTTTTGTCACCACGGACCACTTACAAAATTTCAAAAGACCAACAGACCCCTTTCGCATAGATTTTTAGGAAAAGAAAATAATGGATTTTAAAATGCTTTTTAGTTGGTACGACTAGAGGATATCAGGAACCTCCTCATAGTGGAGGTTCGCCAAACATACTTTATGTTCGGATCCCATTTTTTGACAAAACTTCATAAAAAGGCGGTGGTTTAAAGCTCTTGCTCTGATAAAGTTGATTATTTTGACACATGTAGACAGTGAGTGATTGTGATACTAGGAACGTCTTTCTTGACCAATGTTCCAAAACCAGATGTGTTCTCAAGAATCGCAGGTGTTCCATCTGTAGCTAGACTACCAAGTTTATACTTCCAATCTACTTCGAGTTTCACGGAGAAACTTGTTATCTTGTTACGACATCTATGGCTTTTGTAGATCACAAAAAATAAATGCTTCTTTGGTGCTTTGCATTTCATGATTTACGTAACGGGCAAACACCAAGAGCTGATTACAGTGTGACACATATGTATATGCCTTCATCCAATTGCATACTAAATGGAAATGGCAAGGAATTTAATTCTTCAATGATTTGTTCCAAAACATTGGACATTTACACAATTCTAGAATGAATGACATCGTTCGACAGCGGAACAGGTTTCTTTCTTTGATTCGTACCACACATAAGTTGCACAATATCCAGTACACAAGACTTCACTAGTACGTCCGAGATTGTGTGTGGCTTTTTTGCCGGGCAACCCGAGTAAAAATGATTGTATATAAACATATATAATTGTATATTAATTGATCATATACAATTTTATATAAAAATTGGCCCGATAGAATTTTATATATTTGTATATCAACGTATAGAATTGTATATAGCAATAATGTCCATTTCCATAAATTAGGGGAAAAACCGCTCTTCCGGGGACTTGAACACGGGACGCACGGACGGTAGACCGGCGCGCTAACCGCTCGGCTACGCGCTTCCACATTTTTAACTTACACGTCAAAGCTTATGTGCGGCGGCAAAACCTTTCAAACCGGGTATCTCAAGAACGGCTGCGTATCTACACGTAGCCCTTTAGGGTTTTCTTAGTTTCAGTCACCCCTACAACCCTACGAAGTCCCATCGCTAAACTCGGTTGGCCTCTGCTGGACTCGCCTTGTAAGACCGATAGATCAGTACTAGACGAATGACAACGAAAGTGTTCCCATATATGGAACAAACCGTCTTTTCTTTTCATTTGAAAATACTTTATATTTTATAATTCAACGTTTCAATGTAAAATACGTTGATATGTATGTTAAAATGCAATATATATATATATATATATTGCATTTTAATACATAATTTATTAACTTTTAATGAACAATCTTTTGATTTACCTGCTTCCATACGCGAATAAACCCAAAGAAAACTGTTTCTATATTTTATCATATATGAGTAGCAATATAATTATATTAATTTCAAAAGAAAAGAAAAGTACTCATATATATATAATTGTATACAACACTATATTGAATTATATATAACTGTATATGATGGAAGTACATTTATATCGGATTATATATACGAATGTATAGAGTTATATACAATTATATATAAACCTATATATAAATATATATGATTGTATTTCATTTTTATATAATTATATACAATCGTTTTCACTCGATATCGGATTATATATACGAATGTATAGAGTTATATACAATTATATATAAACCTATATATAAATATATATGATTGTATATCATTTTTATATAATTATATATGAGTATATACAATCATTTTTACTCGGGAATCCGATATGCGACCTTATATAATGCTTCAAGACATTGATTTTGTATTGGAGTAAATTAAAGTTGAGGTAAAGTACCTGCTTTCTCAAACCGAGCTTTTTTACCATGAAACATATCCATGCTGTCTAATGCGTTTCCAGGGTGGACATATTTGAGATGTTCTGAGAACTTTGCAGGCTTCATACTTCCATTGGCAAACATTTTGTCACATAAAACGCACTCTTGTTTTTGTGCTCGATCACGTTCAGTAATGAAAGTAAAACCGTAAGTGACTTAGGAACCGTTATATTTTAGTTTTTTGATATTTTTCAACCAAGCTGTAATAAACAATGTAATTATTGTTATAAGGTAAGTAATTACCCGCGAAACATTAAAATTATGACAATTCTTGTTACATACATAGGTACGTGGATTCGGGCACGAAACTGACGTATACAATTAAATTGTGCAAATAATTTTGTTTTGTGTGCGCCGTAGACAATTCGTTACTTTGTTAACAGTAAGATAATATCGCGGCCACTTGTGCCGGCTTACAGTTCGAGGGTCGCGACACTCGGCGAAATTCGGCAGTATTCGGTAGCAGTCGCCGCTGCGTTCGGGTGTGCTGGGCCGCGTCGACGTCGCCCTGTGGGGTTAAGGTTGTTGTGGGGCCAGATCAAAATGGTACAATGGTCCTGATTTTTTTTCTAGATATTCTTTGACCTTCTATTAAACATCCTATACAGTCTGAGAATTATCCACAGTATAGTTTTTTAACAAAAAATTAGGAAAGCTATCGTGTTTTGTATACCTGATACATTGTGCTTATGGAAACGTTCAGATCATTTTGCATTATATTATGTATAACTCTCAAAAAAATGCTACCATAAAGATAAAAAACTAGGTACATCTCGACTGGTTATTTAGCTAACTGACGATAGCTTAAAAACGAGGATTTACAGTACTGTTATAAAATTATTCGTAATTTTAATCACAAAATTACTCGAAAATAAAATATACGAGTATGAGACTATTAAAACATGGCAACAGTGTAGACGACATAAGTGCTATCTGCCTTATCCACATTCGGCGATAATGTACAAAGATTGAGAATACTTATTCGAGAAAAATTATTAAGTATATATATTATTTATTCTTATTCTTGTAATTCGTGATTAAATCGTAATAATTTTTTTTATCAATAAATATACCATAATAGTCCTGTTCTCAATAAGTTTCTTTCATAATAAATGTGGAGATCACGATGAGTTTTTAACTCTTTACATAAGATACGTTAATAATTGAAATGAAATTTTAGTAAATTTGTTATAATAACGAAACATAACAATGAAAAATTTAGAAAACATGCTTTTCTCAATAGTTTTTTTAATAATAAATGTGGAGATCACGATAAGTTGAGCACATCGCTTATTATAAAAAGCTTCAGTACACACTGTTCCTTTCCAACGGAAGAACTTTTTATCCGGACCGATATTCATTTTTACGATTTTGACATGTGTGACAGGTTTTAAGGTTATACAGCGAGCGCCTATGTCCCAAGTTTCTCGACACTGCTACCAACTTGAGCATTATCATATGCTCTGAAATACAACGTTGCCATATCGTCTCACGTTATTTGAATGATAAACAATTATTAAAAAATGTTGTTATACACTAATCAAATATGTCTAATAATTATCGATTAAAAAATTATGCATATTTTTATAACTAGGTATGCAAAAATTGTCCCAAAACGTGTATTTAACACTACGATTGTTTTACGGTACAATGTTGGTAATTGTCAATCGGCTCCATACATTAGCATAGGACGCTCCCCTCGTACTTCACCCCCGATAGCTAGACCCCACAACAACATTAAAGGCCATTACATACGATTCCCCTTAACACGTAATACGTAAACCGTAAGGAAATCCTCCAATCAGAGTCGATTATCCCCTTCTATATTTTTTCAGACAAGACGTAAGCCGTAGCGATGAAAAATTCCGTAAGAATGAAATTCTTACGTTTATACGCCGTTTACGTATACTAATTGCAGATTTTGAGGTTGTATAGTGTTTTAAATGAGCAATCACAATAGATACTGCTTGTTAAATACTATGTTTGCCTATTTATTTGAAGAGAATTCAAATGAAATAATCGACAATGATACGATTAAATCAACCGACGAATTGCTCATTAACTTTGTGAGAGGTTATCCTCATCTGTATAATCATCAAGATAAAAATGTCAGGGAGCATTTAATGAAAGAGAATTCGCGAAAGGAAATCGAGTCAGTCATGAAAATATCCGGCAAGATTAATAAAATTAATACGATGAATTGGAACAATTAATGACACATAATTTGATGTTTTGAAAATATATATGGTAGTTTCAGAGTGTCAAGCACAATGGATTAAATTACGTGACAAATTTGATAGAGAAAAACGATAAAAGGAAATAGAAACAAGAAGTGGTAGTGAAGCTAGTCATCGTAACACATTCGTCCTGTATGAAAATATGCTGTTTTTAGAAAATCACGGTAAAAGTTTTATTCTATCTAATATTATGTTTTTCATTTTTCATAATATTCGGTTATTTAACATGATTTTTCTTTTCCGATCGTATACTAACGTGTCGAAGCGTCCTAAGTTGGCATTTGATACCGAGAGGAATTCAATCATTGAATCGGAGTTGTTCATATCTGTTTTAAATGAAAATAGCGAGCTATCACCAATGTCGACTACTTTATTTGATGAGGATAATGTTTCTTTGACGACTCCAAATGTAATTACATATGAAAAGACTTCTTTACGTTCGCTCGCTTCTCAATCTTCATCTGTACAAATTATGCAAAAGTCTGCTTTGGAATGGAAATATTCCAATCTTTCGATAAGATCAACACTCTCTCCAGCACCTCTACAAAGTGGATCACGATCAACACCCTCTCCACCTCCAGCACCACTACAAAGTGGATCACGGTCAACACTATCTCCAGCACCTCTACAAAGTGGATCACGATCAACACCATCTGCAGCACCTCTACAAAGTGGATCACGATCGGCACCATCTCCAGCACCTGCACCACGAGAATATACATCAAACATCAAGTAAACCAAAGACTTGAATAAGATGCAAGAATCTTTTCTTAATTTGACTCAGATTATGCAGCAACGTTACATGGAACCATATGAATCAAGATCTACAAGCACTGCTGATAATTCATCTGCTTCATAGTATAATACTAATAGTTGGAGAGTTAGAAGCCTTACCAGAAGGTGAAAAAAGAAGTAGGAAGCAAAGAATGTTACAAATTTTATATGAGTCTTATAACGCTTGATTATAAGGAAGAAATATATTAA
Source organism: Netelia inedita (assembly GCA_964017225.1). Lineage (NCBI taxonomy): Eukaryota > Metazoa > Arthropoda > Insecta > Hymenoptera > Ichneumonidae > Netelia > Netelia inedita. Next base: position 25,814,207 of record OZ024920.1, read on the forward strand.
AGAATATTTAATACAGTATTTTACACAAATTATCTCTAATTACTTATAAATAATTCCTTGTCTATTATAAAATTTACAATTTTACAAGGAAAGTTATTAATATTTTGAATTAATTTTCAGGAAGATCTATTTCGTTAAAACCTGTGCGAGCGTATGCATATTGCCATGTCACTTCACCTTCAGAAGTCAAAAAATAATTTTTTAACATATCTCGTTGACTGTACGCTTCGGTTCTTGTTCGATGCGCGCTTGATGGTATCAGATTTTGAATTCCTGCAGTATTCTTTTTCGCCATTCTCCAGGAATAACATTACCATTGTCCAATTCCGTATCTACGTAATTACTCGGACAGTATGTTCTATGGGTTGTTTGCATTTGTTTGTTTTCTATCATAAGGAAGTTATGGAGACAGACACAAGCCATAATAATTTTGTCCGCATTATCAGGATGTAAGGAGATTGGATGAGTGAAGATTCTCCAACGTGCTGCAAGAATACCAAAAGTATTCTCAATAGTCCTTCTAGCCCGCGAGAGTCGATAGTTCAAAATTGCTTTGTCCTCGGATAAATTTCGACCAGAATATGGTCTCATTAGGTTTTTTCTCAATTGGAATGCTTCGATTGGAAATTGGAATGGAAAAACATGGTCTCTGAACTGTTTCCAGGAAATCTTGTGTTTTCTAGTAAGTTGAGTTCTCCATCAAACAGAGCTTGTCCAAATTCGGATTGGGAAGAACACCAGCGTCGTTGTTGCTTCCATAAGCTCCAACGTCTACAAGTGTAAACTTGTATTCATGGTCGCCGGCTGCCATCAGCACCGTGCTCAGTATTTTCTTGCAATTGTAATATAAGGTTCCTGAATTGTGGGGTGCGTTAATTTGCACATGTCTGCCATCTATGACTCCCACACAATTCGGGAAGTTCCAGTTTATCCAAAAACCATTGCAAATTTTGATCCACTTTTCTTTCATTGGCTTTCGCAGATATAAAGGTTTCAGTATATTTATTAATACACCGTAAGTTTCTTTCACCACCTTATAAACCGTTGATTCACCAACGAGGTAAGCTAATGCAATTGACAGTGGCAAACCTCCAGTGGTAAGGTATCTGTAGCTTAAAAACTATCCGTTTAATGTGTACATTTATTTATAAATAAAATATTGCACGTACCTCTGGTTGTAAAGCTCTCCAATTTCTTTTCATCAAATGTGGGCTTATTTTATCGAGTAAATTGTTAAAAAGCGGTAATGTCATTCGGGTGTAACGAAAAAACATAACTGAATCCAATTTCATTTCTTGCAGCAAGTTTATATAATCTCCTTGCTTATTACGTTGGCAGTTAATGGGACGGACCCACCACCTTCTCTTAGCCCACTTGTTTGATTTCTCACGGTGACGGAACAATAAAACTAATAATGAGACCGGCACCCAGAACTAAAAGTCCCAGTAACATTGTTTCTCCATCATCCATAATTCAGGAAAAGTACTCTACAATTTTTTTTCTTTAATTATCCTGCATATAATTTTGCACAACCTAAAAGACGAAATCAAATGGTTTTCTTTTTAGAATTTCTTTGTAATAATAAATAAATATTATTTTACTAAGATTTTCTCATTTAAAGGGACCTTTCGCAATAAAAAAAAACATAAATATAAAAATCATTTTATAGTAAAAATATATAAATACAGATAGAGTTTATATAGTAATTTACATTACAATAGAACGTAAGTACCATACAAAAACGAAGATATAGTAAGCAGCACTTGACACTATGCAATCTTTCTCCAATGATGATGATGATGATGACTGTGGACTGGTTGAAGCTTACGGTTTACAGCAATCGTGTGTGATGGCGATTACGTACTACGGCTTACGGTTTACGTATTACGTAGATTTGTGTGTAAAGGCCTTAAGCGCCCGGTAAACGATCAAATAATTTGACAAACTTTACGTGTTTGACAAATAACTTGATAGTCCGCGGCTATGTTTAACGCGTTTGATAAACAAATCCAGGTTCGACGATGTTTAAGAGAATTTTTGATGGACAGCTTATTTGTCATGCACATTTGAACGTGTGCCGTCGTGTTTGTCCACAAACGTGCCACTTTTGTCTGAACTGTTGTCGGTATCACAATTTACTGTAGCAAAGTTGCACACAATATTCTTCGCGGGATTTCGGTCAGAGAAAAGGATTTTTTACTACAATTTATATCTTTGTACAGAGATCTACCGCAGTTATGGAACGTTAAATCCAAGAGCTATAAGGACAAAAACCAAAGAGATCTTGGTGTAAAAAAATGATAGAGATATTGATAATCTGACGTCCAGCAATAAATTAAGATTATCTGAAGACAAAAATAAATATTCTGCGTACGACATTTGATCGTGAGAACAACAAAGTGAAGAAATCGAGGCTATCTGGCTCCTCCTCAGATGATCTCTATTTGTCTACATTATGGTATTATAATATAAGGAAATGCAATTTTTAGAAGATCAGCTTGAACAGGAACCGGGTATTAGCACAATTGAGAGTGAGATAAGTGTAGTGGTCCATTTTTATTCACGTATACGCTTTTTTATTAATGGTTTTATTACATTGTAACAATATTGAGATATCTACTACTTATGCAAAGGTTCTAAATAAATTATTGCAAGCACTTGTTTTACCACGCAACCGCTCCAACTGTACTATTATAAAATATGGGCAAAAATCATCTCAAACTTCTTTTGCTCGCAACACAGTATTCCCTGCCCGACTTCGTTGCATTTGCAACGAATTGTTTGGCTCATTTCTCCATGAACCTGCTTCAATAGTGTCGGTAGCATAATCTTCTATATCGACCTCCCCATGACGAATATATGTGTTTCGTTTCATTAGTAAATTGTGCAAATGATACCACGCCATCACGATGATTTTTGCTTTATTGGGTGCTAGATTTACAGGCTTCTTAAAAATCTTAAACCGTAATGTGAGAATATCAAAAGCATTTTCGATTATTCGGCGCGCACGGGACAAGCGATAATTCGACTGTCTTCGGTCATCATTCAGCACATTTTTGTTGTAGGGTTTCATGAAATTTCGAAGTAACTGAAATGCCTCATCCTTTACAAAAACATAAGTATTTTTCTTTTCTGAATTTGGTAATTCTTCAGGCTGTGGAATTCGCAACTCATTATTTTCGAACAGCTTCCAAAACATTCCGTTTTTTATCACTCCTCCAACAGATATTCTGCCATTAGCCCCAATATCAACCATAATAAATTCATAGTTTGCATTGGCTATGGTCATAAGCACTGTGCTGTACGTCCCTTTGCAGTTATAGTAATTGGAACCGGTATTCACAGATTTTTATATTGTCACATGCTTTCCGTCCACAGCTTCTATACAGTTAAACAAATTACATCTGTCTCCAAATTCTCTAGCTACATTCATCCAACCTTCTTCTGTTTTGGGTAGCTGGAACAGGTATTACATGCACCTGTTGAATGATAGTATAATTTATAACCAAAAACGTTTATACGTTATAAAACATGATTCGTATTTTTACAGGACTGTTTACAGGATTTACAGGAATTTTCAACACACTCACAGCCATCGAAAAGTTCAGCATCGCATGAATTATCACCACAATCAGGAACATCCACACAACCATTGAAGATAAGGAAGTGCAACAATTTGCTGAATGATTTAATGTTATTAGCACGTATTACATATTGCTAAGCAACATTTTAAGACACCAGAAACAGAATTTCAAATAATGGGGATGAACTGGGCTTTCAAATTAGAACGCATGCATCGAGATCAACGAATATTTGTAGAAAGGTTTATTAATGACATTTTATTCGAAGACGAATATGGCAATCTTAATAGAAATTCTTTAACGATTAATTCCGCTTCGGCTAGTCCGAGCTCGGCGTTCTCTGCATCATATGCCCGATACACGCTGTCACCGATTCCGCGCTCACCATCATCCATATCAAACTCTCCATCACCCATACCGCACACTGCATCGTATACATTACACATTCCTTCTCCACGAGCACAGGAAAACAGTCTGTCTGATGAAACTTAACAAGAGATAGAAGTCAATTCCGCAGCAAAATATTTGCAATCTTTTTATGGTCTTTAATCATAATTTTAAGTGTCCTTTGATTGTAATCAATATTTTGAATAAATATTAATTGGATATTGCTTTTCAATACTTTATTTATAACTGTACATGTTTTCACAATAATGTTGCTCAGTATACGAGATGGAATACAGGATTGAAATTTCAAATCCTCACATCGGCTCCACTTGCTAAAAACTTTAAAGTTATCGATAGCCTTTGAGAACCTGGTATCGGTTTTCACATAACAGTATTCTGTTTTTTGTTGTGCCGCACGATTATCGTACTGCACTAATTTTTTGGGATATTCTAATGAAGGGTTGGAACCCAAATGAAACGTAGAAGTAAAAAGTATCGAGATTTATTGAAGTTATACAGAGAGAAAGGAAAGACGGATTTGTTACGCAAATCCGTCGTACCGCACGTACAGGTTTAAGTTTAGATTCAGACTGACTTAATGTTGGCTTGCTTGACATTGTTTCGTTGTTTTGTGCTCCAAATCTGGTTTACTTTATTTCCCAGATTTGGAGGTTATTTTTCAAAGTCATTTTTATTCGGAATTCGGCTGAGTCGGCGTTCGCGCGGCCTCTGATCGAACTCGATTTTATTGCGCAATGCCGAGTCAGCGGAATGTTTGCGTGTACTCATTATATGTACTCGTTATATGTACTACTTATTATCGGGTCACAACATCCCTCCCCCCTAAAAGGAAAAGAAAATTCTTTATTTTATTTTCGCTCGTCTCCGGCGAGCTAAGTTTGCGTTTTTCGCTTAAAGTAGGTATATATGGCGTATCCAGTCAGGACGAGTAGAGATATGGTCCCCAGGGAGTACTGGCCGATTGTGTGGTACAGGTGTACCGGTGTAGGCTGACTCTAGTCCAGGTCCTTATTTATTTTCCTGATGCGAGCACCGAGTTGGTTCAGCTCGTCGGGATTGCTTACAACTCTTTCCAGAGTTACTCCCTCGCAGAAGTCTACTACCTGCGGTATTGCTGCTTCTTCGTCCGCCGTGAGCGTTAAATTGTGTGCAGGCAAGTAGCTATTATCGCGTACTAGTTGCATCTTGCTCCTTGATGCCTTGATTTTGAAATTCCTCGTGCTGGCGGTGCATCGTGCACTGAGTGTAAGAGTTCCTGTTCCCCGGAGCACTACTGGTTTTGACGGTTCGTCATCACACGTAATACTCATGACCTCGTCATGCGGTGCTGCATACAGCCATTGTCCTAGTTGTTGTAGGTTGATGACAAGAATGTCCTTCAAGGTGATGTCTCGTTTTGGGCACTGGTGTCCTGAGGCCAATGTTCCTCGGTGAACATGAGTACGCCACAAGGCGCATTTTCGGTGATGTCCAGGGAAGGGTACCTGTTGCGGCAAAAGTATCGATTCCTTTCCTCCTTACACGTCTTCAGTTCCAGCCAGGTCAATCGCAGGTAATTTCCGTTTCCCCTATCCACTATAACAGGATTTTCAGTCGTCTCAAAATAGAAGAATGTATCGTTTACTCCTTTGGCGGGAAGGGGGTACATACGATTTATGGTGAATTCCGACTGCTCTATTAGCGGTATTTCGAGTAGCAATGTTATTATTTCGCCTTTTCGGTAGGCTTTTGTTGTTGCCAGGCGCAATATTTCCGCTCCGTTTTCCCTCGTAACAGGTCGCGGAAAGCTGTGTCTTCTTGGTAGGTGCGGTAGTGCTTCGGTCAAATACTGCGTCAATCGCTGTGGCGTGACGAGGGCGGGACTCACGGTCCCTGCCGTAACGCTGGGGAATAGGTCAACTACATCCTTTATTTCCCTTAGAAATGTTTCCACATAATTGTCCATGAGGGCCAAGCTTTCGTCGAAATGTTGCCTATTTCGTAATGTTCCGGTTTTGTTATTCAGATATGTATCTACTGAACGCACCATGTTGTATAGCTTGCCAAAATTTCGGTTAGCTGCGTGAGACGACCGATTGAATATTTCCAGCGTCGTTTCCACGACCTGGAGTTGTTTCTTCATCCCTTCTCTAAGGGATTCTTCTGATCCACGGATAGCGGTGATCTCCGCATCTAAACGTTCTCCATCTGCTGCATCCAGATTTCCGGTAATCGATTTCAAGACCGAACCTAGTCCGTCGATGAGTCCGCGTCGTCTACGTGAGCGAGCGATATTGTCTAGCATCTCTCCACAATGACTGTCGGGTCCTATGGCCATTTCACATTTCCTTCGAAATTCAGTGAGGAAATGAGAGACCTGTGCTTCCAAATGGGCCAGATGCGTCAAGTCGATCTGTGCCGCGAGCGTCCATACGTCCGTGCAGAGATACAATGTCCCGATTTGTTCGTAGTAGATTCCTGGGGCGTGCTTGAACTCTCTTACCTCGTACGGTGTACTCGAGTCAATGGCCAGCTTACTCATCATTGTTACCCTGTAACAGTGTGGTCGGAATTTCACGTGCTGGCATGTTGTGGGAGTTTGCGTTTTTTTCTGTTTTCTGGACGGGGGAGAAAGGCGGGTGTACAATATATCGACGGTTGAAAGGCGACTTGACTCAAGCGCCATTTACATCATTTTACAGGAGAGCGATTTAAAGATTTTTTTTAGGAAAAAAATTTTTTTTGGAAAATGTATTAATTAAATTGAGTTAGACCAGCCAAATCATAAAACTATGAAATATCATCTTTTTGTTAATGATACCATTATTTACTACAGTCACTTTTTAACCGAGTTAGGTGTCAGTTAAGCCATTTTGCACTATTTTCTGATTGAGGCAAAATGATTTAAAACACGGGAGATCAATAATAAAATAAGGGAAAAAAGATTTAAGCGCCACAATATATAATAAATGGTTTAGGGCGAAATAACGTAAACTACAAAGTGGTTCGTCGAGGAAAGAAGTAAAAAGATTTATACTCAAAATGCATAAAATGTTGAGTGAGGCAGACCAATTAAAAAGCCAAAGCAAACCTTTTTAGTAAAAGGAAAAATGATTTATAACGTTTATCTTTAAAAATAGACGGTTCATGGACACTATTTACTTGAGGAATTTTTATCTTTGAGCTTTCCTTCTCCTTCTCTTATAAAAATGAAAGAATGTTTGTTTGTCCCGTATGCGATGACATGACATCCATGACATTTATCCGATTGCGATAAAAATTTGTTAAGTTGTGCGCACGCCCGCGAAGGTTTCCGAAATAAAACCATTTTATATAAACAAACAAACACATACGGGATAAACAAACAAATAAATACTTATGTGTATATTATAATATTATATATAGTTTTATAATATCTGACGACCGAATCGCTCGACCAAAGGACTGTGCTTTATTTAACTTTTCGTTTTGGTGGTATAATTGAAATTACAGCGAATGTCAAATCAATTATTGCCACCAAAACGACATTGCAATACATGCCGGGTACATCTGGTAAGAAATAAATAGTAATAACTATTATTTTAACAATCAATATATGTTTTTTATTTGTAGTTATTTAACAACACATATAATATATCTACTTGTAACGTATCATTCCTCTTTACATTAAATTTTCCTCTTCTGAGCTATCCTCTATATCGGTATCTATTAACATATCTCTTCCATTTCCACGTGGTAAGTTTAAATATTCGTGATGAAAAACTTTAGGAATGACTCCAGTCTCACAAAGTTTCTTTAAATCATTGTACTTAGTTTTCGTGATAGGTAAATTCATCGTGTACAATTTTTGACCTATAACTTTTTGTTTGGCTAAGACTGGTATAAACTCCTCTTTAGCTTCATGTTTCATGGTGTATTTGACCGCTATATTCTGTGGGGCTGATTTTTTGAACGTAACCGTTCGAATTTTTCGGATTTTACCTGTTAAGTTTCCCTTAAAATATTTATTAGATATTTCTTCAAAATTTTTAAAATCTGCGGGCGTCAGCCATTCTACGTGGTAAGGTGAAAGCTCTTTTCGAGCTACTTGGCATATTGTCAACCATTGGGAGGGAGCCCAAACTGTAGTGTTTCTAACGCAGTTTTCAATAACTGAGTGCATGCTGTCAACACTCATCTCAGTGTGACCTGGAAGCAAGTAGTTTAGTTGGATGGACTCAATATTTTTCGCTCTCGATAGCGTATCATGCACTGCAGCCATCACGATCTTGTTTTTATTTTGACCTGGACATGAGTCTGAGTAGAGGATCAAATGTTTAACTGTACCACGGGAATCCACTATAGAAATATATTTTTCTATGATAGTGGCTACTTCGTTGCCGCCTCGTCTGCCGTCTGAATCTCCCCAGAGGAAACAATATCCCTCTCTTGTGATGTTTTCATAAAAACAAAGATTGTAAACCGCATATTTTCTGGTGTAGAAGAGAAGAATACTGTTTCCGTGAGGAGTGTTCAAAACTTTTTGTAAATCGAATGAAGCACTTAAAATAGAAGGATTTTCTTTTCCTAATAGTCTGTGAAAATTTAATCTAGATTTGGAAGCTTCTTTCTCATCTAAATGTTCTTTCTCTTCTTCTCGGAAACTACTCGGATCTGAAGCAAAACGTAGGCATTTAATACACTTATCCTTTTTTGGTACGTGAAAGCCAATATTGAACTGTGTATTAAAAATATCTCGAAAACTCTTCTCGCTAACTACCTCTAAAGATTGACTAGTATAATCTTGTTTGTAGATGCGATATACATTTTTTAAGTTTTTTAATTCGATGGGCAGATACAGTCGTGTGGAATCTTGCCTGCAATAGTGAGATGGAAGAGCTGGTAGGTTTTTGATGAATTTCATTACCGTCTCGCGTGTGGCATCAGTTGTCTTATTAGCCGGGATCGTTTTCCCTCTTCCATCTTCTTTTGCTAGCCCATAGTGCGAATTCGACACTGTGTAATAAACGTACTTCTGACTTATGTCAAGTGTTCTCAAAATGAATTTAAGGCAAACTTGTCGGCGGCCTTCTCCTTCGTTGATGAAATATTCAAAAGTATTTGCTCGATATCCTGAATCTTTCGCTCGCTTTCTTTTCGGTTCTCGCTTATTGCTCAATGCTACTAGCCAATCCCTTCGTTTTTCTGAAGTCAAGCCCCAAAAGTACTCAAATAGGTTCTTTCTTTTTTCATCAGAAATATCTTCGCACTTATGGCCGCATTTCTTCCCAGTACAAGGATTCTCATGCATCCGTTTTTCCGATACTACGGTTCCACCTTTTTTCATATATTTTTTGCCTTTTTGTCGCAATACTTTTTCTTGTAATCTTCTGTTAATCTTTTTTTTCCTTAACCCTTCGTCTCCAACTTTACTATCTACCGGTCCTTTTTCTTTTTTTGACTTCTTGCGCTTCTTTTTCGTTTGTTCTTCACTCAACGAAGTTTCTTCATCGGAATCTTTCCATGATGTTGAGTCCCAGACAAAGTCCTCTTCTTCTGAAAGAAATTCGACGTAATTGCTTTTCGAACTTGAATGTTTTTTTCGTCGCTCTTTTTGGTTATTGACTGCATCGGGTAAAATTATTTCTATCCTTTCGCCTTCTAATGATTGTCGAAATATTTCCATTTGTTCATCGGGAATGATATCTGTTATTGGTGGCTGAATTTCATAACTTTGTTCTCGACTCAATCCACTTATCTCAATCTGTTCTATATCGAACAAGTTTTCTTTTTCTTCACCCTAAAATACAAATACAATAAGTAAGTCTATTTATTTCATAATAAATATATAATTCATGAATATCACTCACAAAAGTTACAATACGAAAAAAGACCATTTATTGCACTGATTCACAATAACATGGTAACAAAATGTACCTGTTCCTCCGGCGCCAGGACAACTTTTGTTTTATCAACCTTCGATTGTAACGTTTTCCCTTTCATCATTTCATCATCGTCCTGTAACAAGAAAGCGCAATTATGTCCCTAGTACAATCTTATTATTAAACACTTGTTTCTCTACTTAGATAGGTAAATTTCCTTGAATATTATTAATATGTACTAACTTCGTTCTTAGCATCGACCGTAGAAGCATGTACTTCCGCAACTGTGATGAGCAGATTTGTTTTTTCGTGCTTTCCTATTTTTATCTAAAACGAGATATTCACATTGAAGGTGTAAGTATTTATTTTTTGTAAGGTAGAATATTGTAATATTTTCAACTGTCTAATAATAATGAAAGTAAATTCGTAAGTTTATTGTATGGCTCAATCGATCAAAGACTAACAAAGTATTTATGACCCTATGTAAACACAATTACGTATACCTACCTAAAATGACTAACAACTCAACATTAAAACTTTTGCATTTCATAAGTATTGGTAGGATAAGGTACTTACATTTGAAGGAAATGTTTGAGTATTTCCTCCGTTGGGATTTTGTAGAGTTTGCAATTTATCGAGGTCTTCCTTTTTCTTCCATTGTACGTCAGTTGCGGCACACGTATTTACTATATTTTTTAAACATTTGCTGCTTTGATTGTCCATTATTGTAACATACTTTTCTGTAATAACAATTCATCTTATCATAACACACATACGTTATAACGTACTACATAATATACTTAAGGCAGTCATCGCACGTGAAGGCTCTTTTTGCGCTTTTTTAAAAGAATTAAATAAACATAAAACTGCGAACTTTTCTCCACATATTTATTAATATTTTGAGCACACTTTACAATTTTTTAAGACCGAAATCGTCTCTCATTTCTGAAGTACGTTTTTGTCGAAACTGTATTTTTCAGATTGGCTTCCATGATAACTCGGAAACTATTTAAGCGATTTTGCCCAAATTTGTATGGTATATTCAGTACATCTATAGTTAAAACTGGATCTAGAATATTTGTGATTTGTGTGAAATTGAATTGTTGACACGGTGTTAAAAATTGGATTCCAAGTATCGTCACTTTTTTCCTACTTTCCGAGCTTTAAAAAAACTATGGCAGATATCATAAATATTATAGATCCAGTTTGAACTATACATGTGCTGAATATACCATACAAATTTGAGCAAAATCGATTAAATAGTTTCCGAGTTATCATGGAAGTCAATTTGAAAAATACAGTTTCGGGAAAAACACGTACTTCAGCAATGAGCGACGATTTTGATTTGCAAAACTTGTACAGTATACTCAAATCATTAATAAATATGTGTTCAAAAGTTCGCAGTTGTATGTTTACTTAATTCCCATAAAAAAGTGTAAAGAAAGAGCCTTCACATGAGATGACTGCCTTAATACATAACTGTACTTATACTCTTCTGCATATTATTTTGTGTAATTAACTAAGTATAATAACCAACTAGTAATAAATAAAAATACACTTACGTTTTGTCACCGATTACAATGTATGCGCACTGAACTGACACAATCGGCAAATTCGAAAACTCGTTGCGAACTGAAGCGGCATCCTACGCGAGCAAAGTCAACGCGAACGTGGCGCGGCGGTCCCGCTCACGCAGATCAGAATAGCCGCGTCGCCCCGCGTTCGCGTTGCAAGGGGGCTCAAGCGACATTGTTCCTTATAGTAATGTAGGGCAAAATGACTTAAGTGTCACAGATGCATATATCCGTACGAGGTACAATGATTTAAATAACGTCGGGTAAGAATTTGAGTCAAAGTAAATTGCTTTATAATACAATATAACTTTCTTTAGACTAGGTAAGAAAGATTGAAATGCCGTTTAAATACATCAAAATCAAAAAAGCTTAATTGACAGCCAGACAATTTATGCTGCACTGAAACTGGCTTAATTACATAATGTGAAAAAAATCGAAACAAATGTGTCGCTTGATACCGTGAATTCAGATATGATACCCAAATTCGTCACTGACTCAAGCGCCAAAAAATGCTCCGATTTGCGTAAAATGCAGTTTAAAATACGCAGAAAAATTAGCTGATAACAGATATGTACATAAGTCAATATCGCGAAAAATGGCGCTTAAGTCAAGTCGCCTTTCAACCGTCGATATATATATATAAAATATATATATTTTTTTTCTTTTCGCTTCTTCCTCCTGTCCTAATGCTCGATATAGTTTTTCAGACGGTTCACATGTATTCGCACGTTGCGTCGACCTTTCCGGATCACGTAGTTGGTTGGCGGGTGAGCCTGTTCGATGATGTACGGACCCGTCCATTTTGGCGTCAATTTGGCTGATCTGCCTCGACGCACTGTCTTATCATATATGAGAACCTTGTCTCCCACCTTGTAATCTTGCGGCTTACTCTTCCGATCATACTGTACTTTAGCTCGCTCCTTTGCGACTTTTAGATTTTCTCTTGCGGATGTCCAAGCTGCTCGAAGACGCTCGCGAAGTTCCTGGGCGTAGTCGTCGTACGAGTAGGTGACCCTTAGTTCCTTTTGCAGTGCCGTTGGCAGATCTGCCTCGCTCCCGTATACAAGACTGTGCGGCGTATGGCCGGTGGCCGTATGAGGAGTGGAGTTATATGTGAACATGGCGTATGGCAGCCATTCGTCCCAATTTCCTTGATCCTCATCGGCGTATTTTTTTAAATATTCCGCCAGGGTTCTGTGAGACCGTTCTAACGCACCATTGGACTCGGGATGGTATGCAGTTGTTTGTATTTTTTCTATCTGCAGCAGTTTGCAGATAGCCTTGAAAGTTGCGCTCAGAAAATTCGTACCTTGGTCGGTGAGTACGGTCTCAGGCGTACCGTATAGGCAGATGATTTTCTCAGCGAAAGCCCTAGCGACCTCGTTCGCTTGCTGGTTGGGAAGTGCAACGGCCGTACCGTATTTAGTCAGTAGGTCCTGAAAAGTGAGGATGTACTTATTCCCCCTTTTCGTCTCTGGCAGTGGTCCTACGATGTCCATCGCGCACTTCTGGAACGCCTTTGTTGGCGTATCCGTGATGACCATCGGGCGGATTTTATTCCTCTGGCACTTATCACAACTCCTCACGTAATCCTTGACGTCCTTACGCATTCCTGGCCAGTCGTAATTTAGCCGTATTCTGTTCATCATTCGAGCTACTCCCTGATGCCCACCGAGGGAAGCGCCGTGATGCTCGTGAAGTATTTTTTCTTTTTCCTCTTCACTCGGATTGTGCGCATCAGCTTTGTTGTTGAGCGAGTTTCGCGAGTCCGAACTCTTTGTTTTTTCGGTTTCATCTTCAAGCTTAGAACGGGTATCGTTTCCACCGATATTTTCTGTTTTGCTTGCTTGTAGGCGCGTAGTCGCGCATATGCGACTTAACGCGTCAGCATTTGTATTTCGCTTACCAGCTTTGTATATGATTTCGAACTCATGTTCGGAGAGTTTTAACTTCTAGCGCATGAGTCTCGAACGCGGGTCCTTGACCCCAAACAACCAGGTTAAAGGCTTGTGGTCCGTTACCACCTTAAACCGTGTGCCATATACGTACGGGCGAAATTGTCCTATCGCCCATACGATGGCCAGCAATTCCTTTTCCGTGGTGGAATAATTTTGCTCAGCCTTATTTAAAGTTCTGCTAGCGTAGCAAATAGGCAAGTCTTCGCCTATGTCACCTTGCGACAGGATGGCTCCGATGGCTTTATCCGAAGCGTCCGTGGTCACAACGAACGGTTTTTTGAAGTCTGGATATTGCAATATCGGTGCCGTACTCAAGGCGGTCTTCAGCTCCTGAAACGCCTGATCCTGTGGCGTCGTCCATTCGAATGCCGTATCCTTTTTAATCAGTTGCGTTAAAGGTTTGGCGATTCTGGAGAAAACTTTTATAAATTTCCGGTAGTATCCTGCCAACCCCAGAAATGATTGCACGCCTTTCGCATTTTTGGTGTCGGGAAATTTCTCACGGCGTCGATTTTCCCAGGATCCGGGTGCACTCCCTTTTCGGAGATAATATGACCCAGGTACTGTGTCTCCTTGCGCAGAAATCGACATTTTTCGGGCTGAAGAGACAATTTGGCCTCTCTCAACCGTTGAAAAACTTCCCGGAGCCGCTTATTATGCTCGGACAAGGTCGCTCCGAATATCGCGATATCGTCGAGATATACGTAACACTTTATGCCATCCAGCCCGGTTAACACGGCATTCATCAGTCTTTGAAAGGTTGGCGGAGCATTTTTCAGTCCGAAAGGCATTCGGAGGAATTCAAAATGCCCTTTGGTGGTGGAGAAGGCGGTCTTCTCCCTGTCCCCTTTTGCCATGGGGATTTGATGAAACCCCGATGCAAGGTCGAGGGTTGAAAAATAGCATGCCCGTCCCAATTGATCCAGAATGTCGGTGATGTTGGGCAATGCATACAAATCGCCTACGGTGGCGTCATTCAACTTTCGAAAATCGACGACGATACGTTTTTTTATTCGTCCTGCTGCGTCAGGTTTCTTGGCGACAACGAGTAACGGGGCATTCCATTGACTCGTACTGTGGCGTATTATCCGATCTCGTAGCATTTCTTCGGTCTGCCTCTGCACTTCCTGCTTGTGCGTTTCTGGCAGCCGGTAAGGGTGGACCTTAATAGGCAGCACCCCGTCCTTGAACGGTATGGTGTGTTCCACCATGTGTGAGCAAGGCAGCTTATCTCCTTCTAGGTGGAAGATGTCCGCATATTCCTTGCAAATCTCCCAGAGCGACTCTGATTCCTCTCGGTTGAGATGCGTGGTGTCCACCACTCCTTTTAATTTCGCAAGACGCGTAACCCATTCTGTTGAGCTGACCGCGCTTACGTCGTGCGTCGAACTCGGGTGCGTCCCGAGGCCGGCTGATTTTTCTGCTGACGGCAGCGGCTCGAGTTCCACTATAGGTCGTACGATTACCACTTCCTCGGCCGTCGTGTTTACTACACTCACCATGCAGCTGTTTCCCTGTGGCTTCGTGACGCAAGCCCCTAGTACGACTCCCTGGGTCAATACCCTTTTTTCGGCCACTCCGACAAAAGTGCAACCGGTGGCCGCGTACGTGCTATTCTCACTGCGCGGCGGGAGCTTCATTTTCATTGTCCCTTGTATTAAGGGCATACGGTGCTTGTTAATGATTATTTCTTTTCCTCCTAGGATATTTACGGCGTGTTTTCTCATAAAGTCCATCCCGAGGAAACCATCAACTTCCAGCGGAATCTTGTCTGGTATCACTTGGAACAAGTGGGCGATTCTTCCTTTAGGAGTTACGAGAAGCAGTTTTACCGCGCACAAGGCTTTGATTTTCTGACCCCCTACGCCGGTTATTGAAATATTTGTTTCTTCGGCCTCAGTCCCGGATTTTACGGCGCTTCGGTTTATGATACAAATTTGCGCTCCGGTGTCGGCTTTCAGAGTCAGTATTCCTGTCTGACTCTCCGGCGACTTTATGTGGAAGTCGCTAGTTGCGCCATCTCGTTTTCCTGTCTGACTTATGAAGCGATCATCGGGGTTTGCCGAGATCATGTTTGCATCGTACGATTCAATCGTACGGTGGTCGTGTTTCGGGTGATGGGATACCCGTTCTGGTCGGCCCCTAACTTCCCGCGGCGGTATCGATAATCGTTTCTTACAGTCCTTGTATTCGTGTCCCGTCGCCTTGCAGTATGAGCAGCTTGAATGTACTTCATAAATTCTGTGCGGAGCCTGAGTTGGGAGGCTGCGTCGTCCCATGGACTGTCTGCAGTCCTTCTGCAGATGTCCAATGCGTCCGCATGCGAAACATTTCGGGGGGACTGCGCTGGTGGATGGTAAGGAGCGGCGCGCGTCCTTTTTCTCAGTAGAGGCCTTTCCCACGTGACCCATGAGTTTCTCTACTTCCATAGCTCCGACCACGGACTCGTGTATACTCGGGTAATTTCTTGACCGCACTATTACCTGTATCTCCTTTTCCAATCCGTTCTCGAAATTCATTTGGGCCGTTTTCCGGGTTGCCTCCTCGATATAACGAGCCCCGTGCGGGTCCACTCCCGAGCACAGTGTATCACTTAATTCCATCGTTAATCGTTCCGCCCTCGCGGCATACTCGGAGACACTTTCCTTTGTTCCCTGTCGTAGTTGACAAAATTCATACTGCAGGGTGGCTAGTGTTTTCCGTCGTCCGTACAGAGCCTCTAGCTCTGTTCGCAGTTCGGCCAAAGAGTGTGTCGGTTTGTATAGCATTTCCCGCGAGGCCCGACCACACACTTTGCCACTTCTGATCAGGGCGAGGAGCGTATCTTGCTCTCTGGGATGTACCTTGTCCCATACCGTCTCGCAGGAGAGCAAAAATTCGTCCAGGTCGCCCGGATCTTTTCCTTCGAACTTCGGGATAGTCCGTAAGGCTAACCCCAGGTCGATATACCTAGGTTCTTCCACATAGGGGTCTGAGAATTGTACCCCCGGCCGTTGGCGCTGTGGCTGCTGCGGCCTCTGCGGATGTATCTCTTCTTTAATTTCACGAACGTCCGCGACCAGTTCGCGAACATCCGCGACCAATTCTCCGACCAGCCTTTCTAGGGTATCTAGGCGGAGGGTTGTGGCGTCCTCTGAAGCGGACGATCCTGGAGGCTGTATGTGTATTTGCACCATTTCCTCCACTTCTTCTCGTTCGACCGGCAGGTCATTGAGAAGATTCCTTGCTACCGGAGGGAGTGCGACGCTCGGTAGTCCTAACCGGAGCCTTGCATCCCTCGGCGATTCCCTGAGGCTGATGTCCGGATGGTATTCCGAGTTTCCTTCGCTTTGGACCCTTCGCGACGGTCCTCGAGGTACCATCTGCCCTCTTGGGGGTGTACGAGCCAGCACGGTACGTCTGGGTTCAAACACGCGTTGATCGAGGTCGTGAAGATCATCCGACTCTTCGAACGCGGTTCCCCTCTGCGTATTAACTCCGTCCACTGGGGTCCTCGTGGTACTCATTTCCCTTTACTAGCGCGTCACTTATTGCGAGTATATTTTCACCTATATTTGTCGCGGCGTCCGTAGCGCTGTAGGGTTTAGGATACTAGTAATGAGAGAAAAAATGTGACTTACAGCCAGATTATTCTCGACATCCCAGGTTGATCCTATGTCCTGTACGTCGTTCCTTAGATACTCTCATTCAGGTGCGTCTTCTTATCGTTCGGTGCGAAACAATTGGAGTCTGATTTCCGCACTGACGATGACGGTTCTTCTTCCGATAGAAGGGTCGTCCTTACGACGGCGACGACAATTTACTTTGTTCGTTTCACTTTAGAATCCCACCGCTGCCACCAATGTTGTGCCGCACGATTATCGTACTGCACTAATTTTTTGGGATATTCTAATGAAGGGTTGGAACCCAAATGAAACGTAGAAGTAAAGAGTATCGTGATTTATTGAAGTTATACAGAGAAAAAGGAAAGACGGATTTGTTGCGCAAATCCGTCGTACCGCACGTACAGGTTTAAGTTTAGATTCAGACTGACTTAATGTTGGCTTGCTACTTCTTTTATAATGATATAAGTGGAGCAGCTTAGTCAACATTGTTTCGTTGTTTTGTGCTCCAAATCTGGTTTACTTTATTTCCCAGATTTGGAGGTTATTTTTCGAAGTCATTTTTATTCGGAATTCGACTGAGTCGGCGTTCGCGCGGCCTCTGATCGAACTCGATTTTATTGCGCAATGCCGAGTCAGCGGGATGTTTGCGTGTACTCGTTATATGTACTACTTATTATCGGGGCACAACATTTCCAATTGTAGGACCAACTAATGCTAAGAAGTCTGTAAAAGTGAAAAGAATTATTTAAATTCTTTTAATAATTTGTTAAGCGTAAATCTATTTCTCTTACAATTAGTTTAAACCAATCCCGTGGCCAATTTCTTTTTCTTTTCTTGTTTAAACACAGCGCTAGAGTCAATGTAAGAAATGCTTCGTCGATATTACTCATGGCGGCGTCAGATTGCGGCGGAAATTGCGTTGCAACTGAAGCCGCGTTTGTCAAGCACGTTTGATCGTATTCGCTCATGTTTGCTCAAGTTATTTGTCAAATACGTAAAGTTTGTCAAACAAATAGGATCGTTTACCACGCGCTTTAAAGGTTGAGTGTAGTATCTATACCGGTGATCGGTAAGGTAGATTGAGGCCGGAAAAAGGCAAGTGCGTTTCGTATCGGGTACAGCGACAGACTCGTCAGTAAGGCTCTGTCGCTGTACGACTGTACACCTGCCCTAGACGCGCTGGATGTTAGGATCTAGGGCAGGGGTGGCCAACCTTTTCAGCGGCCGGGCCAAATTTCATAAATAATACTTCTCGCCGGGCCACGCACGTAGGTAATTTACCTTTTTTTTAGTCTTCCGAGCGAGTGCGGTGCAGTATTCACATTGCAAAATGAGAAATCGATTGCAAGAAATATGTGTATTTATTTGGTTCAACTATTGCAATTTCTGTTTCTACTTCTTGCCCAGTGTTTGAAGCAATATATCAAATCAGAAAATAAAATATTTTAAACCTATTTATATTTTAATATCTAAAGACTGTAGCAAACTATGCATTTAAAATTCAAGATTAAAGATTAGAATTTGACAGATAAAAACAAAAGGACCAACAGTTTCGTTGTCCTGGTCAAATTTCAAGGTTCAATCCTAAATCTTATTTTTAATGTGTAGTCTGATACAGGCTTTAGAGTACTTATAATAGACACATAAACATATATCTTAGATATATCATTTTCATAAATATGTAATGTTTTTGCACTAGAGTCTGCATTATTAATAGAATCTGCATTCTAAAAAAATGATTTGGAAATGATTTTTTTACTTAAAGGTTATGTTTCTTATCTATATATTATATATTTATTCTTTGATTCATCATAACGTTACTTACAGCAATATTTTCGTTTTCTTTATTTTCAGAGTGCGTATTTAAAGCCGGATAAGCTGAAGGAAGCAACCGATTTTTTAAGGAGTTTCTATAGGAAGTTTAAATCGATGACATTGCAATGAAAATTTTTTCACATAGAGACTCAATTATTCAGAATCTACCCTAAACATTTGGAAAAGATCACCTGATTAGTTTTAGAGATGCAATTTTTTTTAAATAGCATGTAAGCATAGCGCAACTACTCGCTAGGACCCATGCAAGTTTCGTAAACAAATCATTGCGTCTAAAATATCATTGAAAAATTAACAAAAAATTGAGGAATAACTAATAAAATATTAACAATTATTCACGCGAAGTGTGAACATGATCGTGTGATTCATTTCGGAGATAATGAAAAAAATAACTGAATAAATCATGACCGTGATTATAACTCTCACCAAAATGACGTATGACGTGGCAACGTCGCTTCTAGGGCGAGTGGCGCGCGGTTTAAAATATCATTGCGTACAAGAGTATGTTACGAGTGGGAATTATGTGAAATTACGGCATTAATAATTAAAACAAAAAAGAAATTTGTATGCCACGTATTAATCAATTATAGTAATTTTTATTTTTTACGTCTTTTTTCCGTAGGAATAACATTGCATTCCACAAATGGCACCTTTTGTCACAGCATTTTTACACTTTGACTTCTTTTCGTTTAATTAAAATAATTATAGTTTAATGAACTCATAGTTGCGCTGTTGTACCTACGGTTGGTGAATATAAAAAATTTAATATAACGTCTAGATGTTTTTTCAATTTTATGAATGCTGCTTTTCCATTTTTTGGTTGTGTCAGAAATTCTCTAACTTTTTTCACTCCATCTTTCTCAAGTGCTTCTGTCAGTCTATCTAGCGAAATACCAGCATTTGTTAGTCTCTTCCTGGTGGCGCGTGAAATTATGTCAGCCAAAGGATCCATGCTAGACATGACATCATCAGCGTCGAATCTCTTTTTATTTTCTTCAAACTGCGACAATGATAGATGGTGAAAAGATAGTCTCTCCAATAGACATACATCGACGAGAGCGTCATGTGCACCACTGACGTCAAGTGCCAATGTTTCAGTTGATAAAGTAGTCAATGTCAATGAACCTTTACCCTTACGTTCTGGAAATTTCGTTTGAAATAAAGGATAAGTGTCACAAAATCCAGAAATGACATCTTTGAATTGCTCTGTCAAATTTTCGATTTTTATAATTCGAAGAAGTCTCGGAGAATCAAATGAGCACTTATCAGCGATCAAAAGGCATGGCTTTCCGGTCTTTTGAAGGCAATCCTTAAGAGGCAGTGATACCCAGCGGAAAATTCAGACGGCTTCGCTTTCGTCGCGGTAGTGCAGAGCTCGCAAAATTTGGCTAAGAGCCACTGCTGACTACCGCTAGATGGCATGGCGCGCGTATGCTACGCAGGCCCGGTACGATGAGACAAGCCAAGCGCCGAGGCCTCGTAGCGATATGCGATCCCTGCCCCCCCAGCCCGCCGCCCGCTTGGCCGTGGAGAGAAATAGATGAAATAAAAACAACAGAGTCGCGCAAACAAATCTTACAGCTTCGGCCATATCTTATCCATATAATATGTATGTATATATATATATATATATATATATATATATATATATATATATATATATATATGCATATTTCTGATAGGGTATATGCATAGTCGGATATCTGTAACGATATTTGCAATTCTATCCAATATGCGTAAAAAAATGTACAGAATCCTGCCCCGAGCTTCAGATGTTCGACCGAGAATCGAAAATTCTCGATCGTGTTTCGACTCGGCTCGTTACATTTGCTTTACATTTGTAAAGCATCGTCGATCAAGCATGGTCAACGTCAGGCGAGAAAGTGAGAGCTCGGCGACGGACGACACTCGGCAACGAGACACAAGCGTATATGCGGTAAATAATCTACAAAATGCCGAGTTTGACAATAAAAATCGCGACCGAGAATCGAAAATTCTCCGTCGAGTATCGTCTCGAATTTCTTTAGGCAGGTATACATGGGTTAAACAATCTACAGAATATTGCGAGTCTCACAATCGCGACCGAAAATCGCAAATTCTTGGTCGATTGTCGACTCGAATATTTTTATTCGACGAGCGATGCTTGCAAAGCATCGTCGATCAAGCATAGTCAACGTCAGGTGAGAAAGTGAGATCTCGGCGACGGACGACACTCGGCAATGAGACACAAGCGCATATGCGACAAATAATCTACAAAATGCCGAGTTTGACAATAAAAATCGCGACCGAGAATCGAAAATTCTCCGTCGAGTTTCGTCTCGAATTTCTTTAGGCAGGTATACATGGGTCAAACAATCTACACAATATTGCGAGTCTCACAATCGCGACCGAAAATCGCAAATTCTTGGTCGATTGTCGACTCGAATATTTTTATTCGACGAGCGATGCTTGCAAAGCATCGTCGATCAAGCATGGTCAACGTCAGGCGAGAAAGTGAGATCTCGGCGACGGACGACACTCGGCAACGAGACACAAGCGTATATGCGGTAAATAATCTACAAAATGCCGAGTTTGACAATAAAAATCGCGACCGAGAATCGAAAATTCTCCGTCGAGTATCGTCTCGAATTTCTTTAGGCAGGTATACATGGGTTAAACAATCTACAGAATATTGCGAGTCTCACAATCGCGACCGAAAATCGCAAATTCTTGGTCGATTGTCGACTCGAATATTTTTATTCGACGAGCGATGCTTGCAAAGCATCGTCGATCAAGCATAGTCAACGTCAGGTGAGAAAGTGAGATCTCGGCGACGGACGACACTCGGCAATGAGACACAAGCGCATATGCGACAAATAATCTACAAAATGCCGAGTTTGACAATAAAAATCGCGACCGAGAATCGAAAATTCTCCGTCGAGTTTCGTCTCGAATTTCTTTAGGCAGGTATACATGGGTCAAACAATCTACACAATATTGCGAGTCTCACAATCGCGACCGAAAATCGCAAATTCTTGGTCGATTGTCGACTCGAATATTTTTATTCGACGAGCGATGCTTGCAAAGCATCGTCGATCAAGCATAGTCAACGTCAGGTGAGAAAGTGAGATCTCGGCGACGGACGACACTCGGCAATGAGACACAAGCGCATATGCGACAAATAATCTACAAAATGCCGAGTTTGACAATAAAAATCGCGACCGAGAATCGAAAATTGTCCGTCGAGTTTCGTCTCGAATTTCTTTAGGCAGGTATACATGGGTCAAACAATCTACACAATATTGCGAGTCTCACAATCGCGACCGAGAATCGCAAATTCTTGGTCGATTGTCGACTCGAATATTTTTATTCGACGAGCGATGCTTGTAATGCATCGTCGATCAAGCATAGTCAACGTCAGGCGAGAAAGTGAGATCTCGGCGACGGACGACTCTCGTCAGCGAGACACAAGCGTATATGCGGTCAACAGTCTACAGAATGCCGAGTTTGACAATAAAATTTGGGACCGAGAATCGAAAATTCTCGATCCAGTTTCGACCCGACTATTTTTTTCGTCGAACGATGCTTGTAAAGCATCGTCGATCAAGCATGGTCAACGTCAGACGCGAAAGTGAGATCTCGGCGACGGACGACACTCGGCAACGGGACACAAGCGTATATGCGACAAATAATCTACAAAATGCCGAGTTTGACAATAAAAATCGCGACCGAGAATCAAAAATTCTCGGCCGAGTTTCGACTCGAATTTCTTTAGGCAGGTATACATGCGTCAAACAATCTACAGAATATTGTGAGTCTCACAATTGCGACCGAGAATCGAAAACTCTCGGTCCATTTTCGACTCGAATATTTTTATTCGTCGAACGATGCTTGTAAAGCATCGTCGATCAAGCATGGTCAACGTCAGGCGAGAAAGTGCGATCTCGGTGACGGACGACTCTGGTCAGCGAGAGACAAGCGTATATGAGCCAAACAATCTACTATACAGACTATTGCGAGTCTGAAAATCTACTGATTTCTACAAGATAGGACCTAAAAAAATGCACACATTCCTTTTATACTTTTCATGTCTCATTGTCACAATTTTATATATTCTTTAGGCCCTCCTCTGTCTTTGTATTTCCTCTCTCCTGAATATGTTCCGTGGTAGAGAGAGGAATAAAGAAGAAATTTTATTTCCAAAATTCTAAGTTCTCTTTAGAAAAATACAGATTTTTTCCGATAAATAATAGTCTAGCCGCACAAACAAAACCTCAAAAAAGAGATCCCAGGTTATTCTTAGGTTTGCCGTCCCATAAATAGAATTTTTTGCATAAGTTTCGTGATATATACCTGAAGATATTCCTTTTTCGGCAAGAGTGACCCCGTTTATCCTTTTTTTGTCTTCGATTACCTGTTTTTTGTATCTCACTCACTCACTGATTATATAATACTATTATTTACTCTATGTATATATAGACTGTACACTATTTCGAAAAAATCGATTCTGAATCAGTTTTCGGCTCTAATAATCATTTATTAGCACGTAATTACGGTACTACGCGTTTTTTTACTGACGTGACAGCAAGCCGAATGAACCACGCCGCTCAGCTGACGCGTGTTCGTGTTTTGTTTTCTTCTGTCACGACCGCGTGGTGCGTACAGCGCTATATGCATATGTAGTAGTCTATACATATAGCCCATTGATTTCGTGGTGTGAGTCGCACGGTGCCACGCGCGCGGTATGCGACTGCTGGTGTTCTCCCCTGCCTCACCCCGAAAACATCGTTTCGTGAACCGATCAGTGCGCTCCGCGGCTATACGTGTGTGTTGACGCTCGCCGGCATCGAGAAACGCAAGCCTAATTTCGAAACGTTCTCAAGCGCGCTGTGAGCAACCGATCGAGTTGAAATTTTTACACGACATAGAGAATACTAGCCGAATTGGGCTCTTGGCATTTTTCCTGAAAAATTCGAAAAATAAAGCACACTTTTCGTTGCAATCATTGCAAAAAATATATATATTATCCAAGCATATATATAAAACATGCAGATTCCCGACAGTCGCATGGAGTTTATGATAACTTTTGAATAGACAGGTAGCACCCAATGATAATCTGCACTTCTTTCCGTTTATTTCATTTCATTCGGTGGAAAAATGTACGAGCATCATTGGCAATTCGCATTGTCGATAAGACAGGGTGCGAGTCTTTATTTCACCGCTCGCCGACGACGACACCACGAGAGCCGCGCACATAGCCGTTCTTGTATAGCATCCAGCTCCGCCTGTCGTACAGCTAATGTGTAGTGCGCTCCGCGGCTATACGTGTGTGTTCACGCTCGCCGGCATCGAGAAACGCAAGCCTAATTTCAAAACGTTCTCAAGCGCGCTGTGAGCAACCGATCGAGTTGAAATTTTTACACGACATAGAGAATACTAGCCGAATTGGGCTCTTGGCATTTTTTCTGAAAAATTCGAAAAATAAAGCCCACTTTTTGTTATAACCATCGCAAAATATATATACATTATCTATAAATATATATAAAACTTGCATATTCCCGATAGTTGCATGAAGTTTATGATGACTTATGAATATACAGGTAGCACGCAATGAAAATACGCACTTTTTGCCGTTTATTTTATTTCATTCGGTGCAACAATGTACGAGCATCATTGACAATTCGCATTGTCGATAAAACAGGGTACGAGACTTTATTTCACGAGGCCCGCGCCGTCGCCGGCGACGAAAAAGCCACGAGAGCCGCACACATAGCCGTTCTTATATAGCATCTAGGTCCGCCTGACGTAGGGCTAATGTGCAGCGCGCGGTATCGCACTCGTGGTGTATATATGTATACATGCACGAGGCGTAGCGGTAGCAGGCCGGGTGACAGTTGACGACGACGGAGGAGGCTAGGCCTCGCGGTCTAACATATATCAATATATAGCGGCAATGCTTTCCGGCATATGGCTTCGCCTTCGTCTGTTATCGTACGAGGCTCGTGAGAAAATTTCGACAGCGCACTCACGCGGAATTTTGTTACACTTTTTTTTATATGTCGGTACAATTTTCTAGCCGTTGTCGTTATCTTCTTGTCAAAAATTTTGATTCGCCAATTCTCATTCATTTCTGCATAAAATCAAATGAAATAAAGCTCAAAATGTGTGCTTTTTAATTGCAATTCGGCTCTTGCCATAGACATTACGATTCGATCCGTGCACCCATACAAAATTCTTTCATATCTCCAATGATAAGTGAAACTGCAAATTTTGTTTCAAGGTTTTCAAACGAATATAGCAAGAGCCACTTTTTGCCATGATTCTCTGTGTATCTGCCAATTTTTAACCTGATCAGTTGTTTACTGCTCGCATGAGTGTTGATCAAAATTTCCAAGCGCGCGTCGCCGGTATCACTGACTCTTAAGGAATTGCAGTAAATCGAATAAAACTCGTTTTCTCGGGAAACAGAAAACTTCGTGACCATAACGGTACAATTTTCCTTTTTGACCGTTCAAGCCATGAACTTCAGTTGCTTGAGTTGGAGTGGACCAACGAGGTTTCATGTACTGATTGAAGACAAATTTTTGGTACTTCATTGCAATTTGCAATACATCAGCATTCATTGCAAATCCTGATGTTTCCAGATCGAAGAAAACTGGAGTTGATTGGATCTCAGAATAATCCACATCATGCTCAAAGTTTCGAAATTGCTCCGGTGGTTCTGTAGCAGGTTTCAGCAGTGATAATAAACCCATATTGCTTTCGTAGGTATTTTCTTCATGCATTTCCTTTCTGAATTTTAATTGAGCTCGATTTTGTGCCAATCACCTGCTATTCAGTTTAAATTCTTTGGCGTTTCTCTCGTCGATTCTTTTTTCTTTTAAATCGTCATCTCGTTTTATAATTTTCGTCAAGATTCCGCAAGGTTTCATACCGAGACATTCTATCGGTTTAGTAACGTAACTGCTACCTTCGTTCTTTCGTCCAACAGTACAAGCAAACCGAAAATCAGCTGACTCCGACTGGCTATAGCATGTTGATTTTGGCGCTTTTCTAGCCATCATCGCATTCAAACTCTCATTCGCATTCGTCGATGCACCTGCTGCGAACTCCTGGGCCTTCACAGCCAATCTATCGAAAATTTTAACCAGATGATCAAATAGCTCCAAGTTAAGAGCCTTCAAAATCGGATTTCCAGTTACAAGCTTCACTGCTGCTTCGGCCTCCATTGCTTTCGCAGATCCGTGGAAATTTAATCTACAATCGTGGTCCCATTTTTCATGTCCTGAAGAGCACATACGACACGCTCGGTTCTCTGTTGCAAAACTTATAACTTGTTTCGATTGTAGACCCACTAATGCCGAATAACCGTTGAGAGAGTCGTATGTGAAACCAGTGCCTCGCCCACTGTACCCCATATATGTTAGTCCAAGCAATAGAGCTCTAAAATCATCAGATTTTGACAAAAATTTTACCCGATAACGGCGACCGCCATCAGACGCGGAACAGCCTCCCGATCATAACTGACCACTTTTCGACTCCTAATTTCCGATTTATTTTTTGTTATTAACAAATTAGTGAAAAAAAAACACTTTTTTTCCTTTTTTTCTTATAAAACAAAAAGTAATGGAGGAATCTGTTTGGTCTCGATGGACGAATTGTAGGTAATTGAAATACGCATAAAATGAGCGCTGAAAGAAGCCGATCGGTCAATAATTAAGGGAGATACGCTGAAAAAACCGAGAAAAAAAGCGTTTTTTTTTCAAAAATATATAACTCCGCCATTTTTAAATTTGTAGGTCAGGCTCTTCGCGATATAGTAGGTATTGATGTGTACTTTTTCTGTGCGAAGCCTGGGTGCTGTCGGATAATTAGTTTTTGCGGTATTGCAATTGGCATTTCATTGTACAATATTCTGCGGAGAGGCTCGATGCTCTGGAGGTCGTCCGATTTAAGTTTACCAAGCGGCTTTTTAAACTAGAACGGTTGACCTACAAATCGTCAATCTTAGATTTTTGTTTAATTGCGTTTAAATAGGTGAAAATCGCGCCTAAACATGATTAAAAACGCCCGAGCGCGCGAAAGTGGTCGAGTAGTGGGGGTAGACCGGCAGACGCGGGGAAGCCGCATTAGTCCATTGAAATGTTACAAAAATAAGGCCTAACCCTGCATTTATCAAAGTCAGCAATTTTTTTTTCTGGTGCATAGGGGGGTTTAAGAAAAGCTTAAGTCCAAGTTTGTGGGGTTGTAACCCTTGAGGAAAATCCGCCATCTTGAAAAAGGGGTAAAACAGTTTTTGCATCATAACAATGAAACTATCCACCGCGCAAGAAAATTGTTAAGTTATTTTTCGTAGAAAATTGAATGCTCTACAAATTTGCTCTCTTGACTTTTTATCGTAAAATCAAAAATAATAAAGTTATTAACAAAAAATGACAAAAATGGAAAAACAGCGTTTTTTTGAGTCGCTGTAACTTTTTATTTTTTCATTTTTCAGAAAAATGTGTTCAGAGAAATTTTTTGGCGCTTTTTAAGACGAACAAATTTCACTGCTCATTTTTTAAATTTCGTTTATTTTTAAGGATTGTACAGTCGTTTAAAGGTAAAAATATCACTTACAAGGAAACTCTGTCAGGTGTATCTCGCCGATTTTGATGAAATTTGGCATGGTCATAGAACGGACAAAAATAGGCGTCACTTTTTTTTTACGTGCCACGATTGATTTTGAAGGGGTGAAACGCACCCTCGAAAATAGTTGTATTTTTCGTTTTTCGGCGATAACGTTTGAACAATAGGAGATACGAAAAAATTTCAAATTGCAACAATATTTATTTTTTCGCGTACTATACACTGGATATGAGAATGGTGCAGATAACAACAAATTTCATATTGTTTATTGCAAATTTGCAATTTTTTCGTACGTATCTCAGAGAGTTCTTAACCGATTGGGATGCAAATTTGCATACGGGTAGAGGGTAACAAAATAAAGTTGGGGTGTTTTCTTGTTTTTCCGATATCTCATAATTAAGGGGTTAAAACTACCCTTCGATTTTTTACTCAACTGTATCGTATAATCAGTTGGCCTTTTGCCATTCCGGGTTAAATTCACGGTAATATAAATTCGTTTGAATACTCGAGTACATATTTGTAAATCCCACTCACCCCCCCACCCCCAATCATCCCCCTCCCAACCGTTCAAAGTTCTTACCGCGCGGCATGGATGAAAATTTGTAGAAATAAAATGGGTTAGACTCGAAGTTCAATCAATCAAAATAATCGATACAAATTTCCCTGTTTTGGCTTAACATTACCCTTAAGGGGGCAACTCAAAAACTTTATTCATTCGTAAACGGGCGGAGATAAAAAAAAAGTTTATAGGGACGAAACGTTCTGCTCTTCGACTACTAGATGTTCGTGATAATAATGATGAATATAACAACAAATGGCATATTATTTATTGCAATAATTCGTGAATAATTGGATCAAAATCACTCTTTAATTGTTCGTTCATATCGGTACAGAAATAGGTAAGTCTTTCGCTATTACGGAATAATTTCCTGCTTCGGAAAGTAACTGGATTACTATAGTATTTTTACGAAAAAAGTCTGTACGGCACATACTGCCTTTGAAGATTAAAATATAATCGGAACACTTTAATAACCATTTTAACAGTAAATTTGTTATGGATTATACGTATTACAATAATGATAGTCATGATAAAAGTGTTTGAAACACAGAGATTTTTTACATCACGCACAAGTGACAACAGCTGCTTCGCCGCATATGTCGCATGTCGGTGCATTTTGTGAAAAGCAGAATTTTACCGGATTTTCGAACTTTGGTGGTCTTTCTTCTACGTAACCGCTTTTGTGCCACGCATATTTAAAAAGGTTTATAAATCGTGGAGAAGAAAACTGGTTGTGTGTAAGAGATTGTAATTTAACAATATTATCTCTCAAGTGCAGATTAACGTCGTAGTTGTATAATATTACTATGTCAGAGAAGTGTTTGATGAAGTTTTTCCATACACGGAAACCATAAACATCAAGGGGCTGTATCATTCCTGTTGTACCTGCAAGGATTACGAATTGCAATTTTAATTAATTGTCTATAAAACTAATGAAACTAGTGCAATATATTTACTTGCTGGAATAGTTAAAACTTGAATATCTTTCCCTTGCATATCCATGTCTTTCAACGCAGTTGGACATTGACCGCTCCAAGAATCCAGAAGTATTACGGATTTTGGACCAGTATTAGGAATATATACTTCTTGGAACCAACGCTTGAAATGATCAGTCGTCAATTTTCCAGATTTTGAAGCCAATAGAAATATATTTTCGGCTCTGAACATAGTTTGTTCCACTCGAGGTCCAAATTTGCCAGTAGGTTCGTTTAAAACGATCAACATAGGTGCTAACAGCTTGCCACTCGCAGAAATCAAAGGCTGTATAGTATAACTGTGTGTTGTTGATGTTTTCGATTGCACTATTGTCTCAACGGCTTTCTGTCCTACTTCCGCCAATGTGCGGCCTGCATGTAGCTCTAAATTGAAGCCACTTTGATCAGAATTAAATGTGTTCTCAGCCCCAACGTTGGCTATGTTGATTTTCACCGTTTCTATAAATTCTTTGGCTTTATTTTCAAGTGTATCAGCGTTTAATAATTGTTGTTTCGTTACATATTTAGTAATTTTCCTTGACACAATGCCATTTTCGGTTTTGAATCTTGCTACCCAAGAATTGGACGCTTTGAAATCTGGATCTGGCATTTCTACAAGATCTCGCGCACGTAATGCCCATCGTCGAAGCTCGATATCATGGACAGGCAGCTGTTTGTTCAAAGCATCTTTAAAATTGTTCAACGTATAATGAGCTATTTTTGTTAACTTTTCTTTGTACGTGCCACCCTTATTTAAATTATGGGCCCAACGGCGTAACTGCGTCACTGATTTCACCTTTCTAAAGTTCTTTTGAACAGATGATATTTTTTTATTCCCATGTGTCCCGGATCTCCAGTAATCTACAGCTCTTCTTTTGTAATCGTAACTTAATTCCTCTACATCTTGGGTGCACACAATTTCTTTACCTTCGGGATCTAGGTATCACTGTAGGTACCATTCTTCTCCACTGTTGTCTTCTACTACGGCTGCTTCATGAACTTCATTTGGTGCCAAAAAATACAAACCAATTTCGGACTCTATTGTCATACGCTGATCCATCGCTTCTATTATCATGTTTTCTAAATCCTTACTGAACTGTTTCTCCCGTTCGGTGATTGGAGTTTCAGGCAAATTCATAGCACTTATCGCAATGGGTAGCAGTTGAATAATATTCACCAGATTAATGTACATTTTTATACGTATTTGCAACTGAAAGTTTATGGCTGGCTTCTCCGTCGAAAACTGAAGCAATAACGATCGCTGCGGAATTTATATGACTTGATACCCAATATGTCAGCACACAAGAGAGATACAACGACGACACACGGTGTCATTAGACCTGCGATAAATAACTGATAAAGCGACCTCAATATTATCGCGCGATATACTGATCTTTGCACCGTAATCGGCCTTACAATATGATTGCAGTACGATTACAGTCGTTCACAAACAATATTTGCGTCACTCCGTTCACGAGTTACATCAGAAATCCAACGAATCTTTAACATTTAATCTTTTTATCTCTGCAGATAGTGTTCTCGATACGTCGAAAACACACAACCAATTTTCTTCTCCACGATTTATAAACCTTTTTAAATATGCACACACTTGTGCGTGGTGTAAAAAATCTCTGTGTTTCAAACACTTTTATCACGACTATCATTATTGTAATACGTATAATCCATAACAAATTTACTGTTAAAATGGTTATTAAAGTGTTCCGATTATATTTTAATCTTCAAAGGCAGTATGTGCCGAACAGACTTTTTTCGTAAAAATACTATAGTAATCCAGTTACTCTCCGAAGCAGGAAATTATTCCGTAATAGCGAAAGACTTACCTATTTCTGTACCGATATGAACGAACAATTAAAGAGTGATTTTGATCCAATTATTCACGAATTATTGCAATAAATAATATGCCATTTGTTGTTATATTCATCATTATTATCACAAACGTCTAGTAGTCGAAGAGCAGAACGTTTCGTCCCTATAAACTTTTTTTTTATCTCCGCCCGTTCACGAATGAATAAAGTTTTTGAGTTGCCCCCTTAAGGATAATGTTAAGCCAAAACAGGGAAATTTGTATCGATTATTTTGATTGATTGAACTTCGAGTCTAACCCATTTTATTTCTACAAATTTTCATCCATGCCGCGCGGTAAGAACTTTGAACGGTTGGGAGGGGGATGATTGGGGGTGGGGGGGTGAGTGGGATTTACAAATATGTACTCGAGTATTCAAACGAATTTATATTACCGTGAATTTAACCCGGAATGGCAAAAGGCCAGCTGATTATACGATACAGTTGAGTAAAAAATCGAAGGGTAGTTTTAACCCCTTAATTATGAGATATCGGAAAAACAAGAAAACACCCCAACTTTATTTTGTTACCCTCGACCCGTGTGCAAATTTGCATCCCAATCGGTTAAGAACTCTCTGAGATACGTACGAAAAAATTGCAAATTTGCAATAAACAATATGAAATTTGTTGTTATCTGCACCATTCTCATATCCAGTGTATAGTACGCGAAAAAATAAATATTGTTGCAATTTGAAATTTTTTCGTATCTCCTATTGTTCAAACGTTATCGCCGAAAAACGAAAAATACCCCTATTTTCGAGGGTGCGTTTCACCCCTTCAAAATCCATCGTGGCACGTAAAAAAAAAAGTGACGCCTATTTTTGTCCGTTCTATGACCATGCCAAATTTCATCAAAATCGGCGAGATACACCTGACAGAGTTTCCTTGTTAGTACGTAATATTTCGGATAAAGGGTTAAAAATCATTTTATTGATATAACAGGAAAACTATCGACCGCGCAAGAAAATTGTTAAGTTGTTTTTTGTAGGAAATTAAACTCTCTACAAATTTGCTATCTTGACTTTTTGTCGTAAAATAAAAAATAACAAAGTTATTAACAAGGAACAACAAAAATTAAAGAACAAATTACTTAAACTCGTTGTAACTTTTTTCTTTTCATTTTACAGAAAAATATGTTGAATGCATTTCGATCGAGCACCTTCTGACGAATAAATTTCACTATAAATGTCTTAAATTTTGTTTATTTATAAGCATTTTA
Source organism: Netelia inedita (assembly GCA_964017225.1). Lineage (NCBI taxonomy): Eukaryota > Metazoa > Arthropoda > Insecta > Hymenoptera > Ichneumonidae > Netelia > Netelia inedita. The sequence continues at coordinate 25,846,228 of OZ024920.1, forward strand.
CAGCGCTGTAAAGATAACATTGTCACCAAGTACTCAGAAATAGGGATAAAAATAAACGATCATGCGTCGTTTTTTTGCAAATTTCATTAATTTCGACGGACAAATTTCATTTGTTGCTATTGCAATGTTAATAACAATTAGTCATGAACTCTTTTCCGCACCACCTACGAGGTAGAGCATACAGGCACGTTTTTTTCAACGTGGTGTCCCCAGTAGGCCTAATCTACGGACATGTCCCTAATGATTTTTATATTTTTTCTATTATTCATACATCGGTAATTTACATTCTATTGGGTCCTAAATCTTTTTGATGGGCCAGGCTGTTGTTCGGGATCTGGTTGAGGATCGGTGTTAAATTGTTCGGGTGGGACTGGTAAATGGAGTGGCGTCAATGTTGGCAATTCGTCATTTAAATTTTCCTCATGTATTAATTTTGTGATTTCCATGACGTTGCTGCAGATTCCTCCAGAACAATTGAGACACACTGCTGAGCATTTGAGGCCTGCTTTTCGGCGCCCACACATTGCACCACAGTTCCCTTTGCAACGACAAAATATTAATTTCAGAAGTTCGGGGGGTTCTAGAGGTTTCGTCGTTTAGAGTGGCATCAGTATTCTTCCATGTTTGTCCTGAAGGGTTACCTGGGCCTTTCGTTCCCAAACGATTACCTGGATGTTTCCAGCCAGCACATAAATGATTTTAAGAAATATACACGCCGATCATTAATTTCAAATTAGAAATTATTGCAGAAATGGAGCGGAATATTCTACAATGTGGTGGGAAAATAAGTTCGCAACTAATTATTATTAACATTGCAATAGCAACAAATAAAATTTGTCCGCCGAAATTAATGAAATTTGCAAAGAAACGACGCTTAATCGTTCATTTTTATGTCTATTTTCGAGTACTCCGACACTTACCTTTACAGCGCTGTAAAATGCTCATAAATAAACAAAATTTAAGACATTTATAGTGAAATTTATTCATCAGAAAGTGTTCTATCGAAATACATTCAACATATTTTTCTGTAAACTGAAAAGAAAAAAGTTACAACAAGTTTAAGTAATTTCTTCTATAATTTTTGTCGTTCTTTGTTAATAACTTTGTTATTTTTTATTTTACGACAAAAAGTCAAGAAAGCAAATTCGTAGAGAATGTCATTTCCTACAAAAAATAACTTGACAATTTTCTTGCACGGTGGATAGTTTTCCTGTTATATCAATAACATGGTTGTAACCCTTTATCCGAAATATTACGTACGACGTGATATTGTTAACTTTGAGGCGCTGTAAAATCCTTAAAAATAAACAAAATTGAAAAAATGAGGTGTGAAATTTGTTCGCCTAAAAATCCTCTATCAAAAGGCTTTGAACATATTTTTCTGAAAAATGCAAAGAAAAAAAGTTAGAGCGACTTAAAGGAAATTACTCCTTCATTTTTTGTCGTTGTTTATTAATAACTTTGTTATTTTTGATTTTACGACAAAAACTCAAGAGAGCAAATTTGTAGAGAATTCAATTTCCTACAAAAAACAACTTAACAATTTTCTTGCGCGGTGGATAGTTTCATAGTTATTTTGCAAAAACTATTTTACCCCTTTTTTCAAGATGGCGGATTTTCCTCAAGGGTTACAACCCCACAAACTTGGACTTAAGCTTTTCATAACCCCCCCCTATGCACCAGAAGAAAAAAATTGCTGACTTTGATAAATGCAGGGTCAATGTAACATTTCAATGGACTACACATACAGGGTGAATTATAATGGGTGGACACCACTTTTTGATGGTATTTACCATGCGTCGTAAATTACCGACTACCTACAACTGGATTGCTTGACCGCTCCAGAGATGGCAGCTGCTTAGTGACAGGCAACTACATTCATGCATCTTCGCCGATTTCGATGACATTTGGTATGCTTGTAGAATGGATAAAAATACAAGATATGAAAAAATTTCAAATTGCAACAATATTTATTTTTTCGCGTACTATACACTGGATATCAGAATGGTGCAGATAGCAACAAATCTCTTATTGTTTATTGCAAATTTGTAATTTTTTCATACGTATCTCCGAGAGTTTTTAACCGATTGGGATGCAAATTAACATAAAGGTAGAGGACGAAAAAATAAAGTTGACGAGTTTGTTATTTTTTCGCTCTCTCATAATTAAGGGGTTGAAACTGCCCCTCGATTTTTTACTCAATTGTATCGTATGATCGGATTAATTTGTACAGACTATTTCGACTCATTGCATTTTCATTTCATCCCATTTTTATATCTACAAATTTTCGTCCATGCCACGCGGTAAGAACTTCGAACGTTCGCGAGGGGGATGGTTGGGAGAGGGGGTGAGTGGAATTTACAAATATGTATTCGTGTATTTAAACGAACTTATATTAACGTAAATTTAACCCGGAATGGCAAAAGGCTACCCGATCATACGATGCAATTGACTAAAAAATCGAGGGGTAGTTTCAACCCCTTAATTATGAGATATCGAAAAAATAACAAACCCGTCAACTTTATTTTTTCGTCCTCTACCTTTATGTTAATTTGCATCCCAATCAGTTAAAAACTCTCGGAGATACGTATGAAGAAATTACAAATTTGCAATAAATAATAAGAGATTTGTTGCTATCTGCACCATTTTGATATCTAGTGTATAGTACGCGAAAAAATAAATGTTGTTGCAATTTGAAGTTTTTTCATATCTTGTATTTTTATCCATTCTACAAGCATACCAAATGTCATCGAAATCGGCGAAGATGCATGAATGTAGTTGCCTGCCACTAAGCAGCTGCCATCTCTGGAGCGGTCAAGTGTTACGTACTGGCCGACATTAGAGGCCCAATCAATTTTTAAAATTCAGTCATGACCAAACGTCGGTTGCATATGTCCTCTAGTCGGTAAAAGGGCGCTCTGCGTAGTTACCCCTAGTACCGACATACCAGATAGTTCTGTCTGATAAGTAAATAGTATGACTTATCTCAATACTAGAGACGGTAGGGAAAACCCAGCCTATCACAAGAAGTTTCCGACCCTCCCCTAAAGGAAAACCCAAACTCCACCCTGAACCAAACTCCACCCTAAACAAAAATCCCTTCCACCAAAAAGTTAGAGCTCATATAAAAAGACACGCTCTGACCCAAAAACCCTTAGATACTCACTTACAGACTCTCTTAGACTCCGTCTATCGACACATATTGACTACGTCTTTTTAGACTCATAGACAATTATTACACAACTCGAGTTCTCTCAGTCCTCAGTTAGAACAGTTTCTGTAAAACGTCTTGCACTACGTTCAGTTAAGTTAAACCGACACAAACTAAGAGTTACGCAATAATCTTGAATCAACTTGAATAAACTCAATTGTTAACTGTTATTCATCGTGCTGTTCTCTTCAACTGCGCATAGCAGGGGTCGAATTTCATAAAGAATCTTCGAATCTCCGAATTTCCGAATTTCCGCTCGATCAGAATATCTCATTCATTCTGATCAAACTGAGCGTACTCTTCGTAGTTCGCGCCGATAAAACTATATCGGCGGAGTCAACAGAGCGGCGTGACCGTGCTGTTCCGAATCATCATCGAGGACGTAACACAAGCAATCCAGTTGTAGGTAGTCGGTAACTTACGACGCATGGTAAATACCATCAAAAAGTGGTGTCCACCCATTATGATTCACCCTGTATAGTAATAGAAGCGCGCTCGGCTCAAGTTTCTTATCTATTTATTTAATTATTTCAATAACCAGTGGGACTATTTTAACATATTTTTTAAAAATTTGAGGTAACTCGATCACCGGAATCTGATTCTTTACTCAGATTTCATGTAAAATGAACGAAAAACTTTTTTTCAGATTTTTTCACCTACACGTCCTCACATTAATATAATATAATGCAATTATCATTTTTTAATATTCAATGTTGCACTTCGTACATTGAACATTGTTTTCGCACTTAACTGGGTTGAGGAAGGATCTTTTCACAATAATTATTGCGCCAGGAGGGCGGAAAAATTCACACTCAAAAAAATATTCCTTTTATTCCACAATCACTCTTTTCCTTTTCAGGGGCAAGCCTAAGTCGTCGTTTATACACTTACACAGAAGTAGAATAGAGTTAGCACCAAAAATAGAAGCCGAAGTCGTATGTATTAACATTCATGAGAGTTGAGCCGAGTAGTCCGTGAGAGTTAACCGAGTTGAGCCTTTACGTTGTAACTGACAATTCTAAAAGAGAGTAACAGATTCGCGATGCTAATCTCAACGCGTACCGGAACAGAATGAGAGCCGCAAGCCGGCTTCCGGCCGCCACGAGGCGAGCGCCGGCGAAAGTGTCGCGTCGATCGATCGACCCGACGTCCATCTATCGACGAACCGCATCAATCGATAGACGGACGTGCTGATGCAGAGCTGAGCGGAGCGTCGCGCCGAACGTTACCGGCCGTGGCCGGAACAGCATTAAGAATATTATTGAATAATATTCGAATAATATTGAATAATATAACATTAAGAATATTCGAATAATATTGAATAATATTCGAATATTATTCAATAATATTCTGAATGTTCAATGTACGAAGTGCAACATTGAATATTAAAAAATGATAATTGCATTATATTATATTAATGTGAGGACGTGTAGGTGAAAACATCTGAAAAAAAGTTTTTCGTTCATTTTACATGAAATCTGATCAAAGAATCAGATTCCGGTGATCGAGTTACCCCAAATTTAAAAAAAAATATGTTAAAATAGTCCCACTGGTTATTGAAATAATTAAATAAATAGATAAGAAACTTGAGCCGAGAGCGCTTCTATTACTATATATGCGGCTTCCCCGCGTCTGCCGGTCTACCCCCACTACTCGACCACTTTCGCGCGCTCGGGCGTTTTTGCTCATGTTTAGGCGCGATTTTCACCTATTTAAACGCAATTAAACGAAAATCTAAGATTGACGATTTGTAGGTCAACAGTTCTAGTTTAAAAAGCCGCTTGGTAAACTTAAATCGGACGAACTCCAGAGCATCGAGCCTCTCCGCAAAATATTGTACAATGAAATGCCAATTGCAATAACGCAAAACTAATTATCCGACAGCACCCAGGTTTCGCACAGAAAAAGTACACATCAATACCTACTATATCGCGAAGAGCCTGGCCTACAAATTTAAAAATGGCGGTGTTATATGTTTTTGAAAAAAAAAACGCTTTTTTTCTCGGTTTTTTCAGCGTATCTCCCTTAATTATTGACCGATCGGCTTCTTTCAGCGATCATTTTATGCGTATTTCAATTACCTACAATTCGTCCATTGGGACCAAACAGATTCCTCTATTACTTTTTGTTTTATAAGCAAAAAAGGAAAAAAGTGGTTTTTTACACTAATTTGTTAATAACAAAAAATAAAATGGAAATCAGGAGTCGAAAAGTGGTCAGTTATGATCGGGAGGCTGTTCCGCGTCTGATGGCGGTCGCCGTTATCGGGTAAAATTTTTGTCAAAAAAACCCTTATTTGCTTGGCCTAATATCCGATGCACCGCCAATGTGAACTTTATCGCCATCTTGTACTACTTCATTTTCCTTATGACCACAAGATCCTCTCCCAGGTATAACGAAATCTTCTTGTGCATCCTCGGGCCTATTCAGGAGGAAGGGATTCATGAAGGGAGTGTCATGCATAAAGGACATTGAAGTAATAGCAAAAAATACATAGGAATTTTAAAGGTACTAAGGAGTTGGAAATAAAAATATGGTACAATAATAAATTATCAAACTTCTTTTTCATATAGGAGAAATGTAGGTTTTCTCGGAAATTAATATTTTATACATTTATTTTCTCTCCAAAAAATGTTTATTCGATCATTTCTGTATACAATATTACCACTTTTAGACTAAAAAGTCATTATGGATATTTTATTTCATTGAAACGAACCAGAACAAAAATGATTAGTATAGTGCATTATTAAATTAATTTTATCTGAATTCATCAATATTTATAATATTTAATATACAATTTGATTTTGTTGTGAGCGAATTGCAGTCTACGATACAATTATGATTCGTCTCAAAAATTCTCAATTTTATCAATCGTCTTTACTTTTGTACTCACAACAATTTAGAAAGATTCTGGGCATTTTTTATGGTCAAAGCTCTCTCCACTTTTACTGCCTGGTAGCAACTTTCTTTTGCTACCATTTCAACCACTTTTCCTACTTCTCTTTCACATCTTTTGAAAGTTTTGGGCGTGAGCATAGGAACACTCATCGTTGACAGGAACTTCTCAGCTTGTGCATGGCCAATGCCTGTATGTAAAGCACCTAAAAGGAAACATCATCAACAGTATATTATCCCTCAAAATTTATTGAAAATAATAATAATATATTACATTACGTACCCAATACGGCTTTGGAGTTTACATCGTAGACCATTCGGTTTGAATCTGGCGATCTATGCGTACTGTCGGTTGGCACTTTATTTACTAATAAACATTGAAGACACCGGATTTCCAATACAGATGCTAACCCTTGTCGACTTTCTCCTTCAAGATATGCCAAACTCAGTGGTGTTTGGCAAGAACAACACTCCATGTTTTTCTTCATCACATTGAAATCAACGATTCTTCGTCATTCAACGTGAAGTTTTTTCTATGGCACAACTCCTCCGTCTTCTTCTTCGATGTCTCTTTTCCTTTTTTTTGGCATATCTGTCTGCTTCAAACGCAAATTATATGTGGCCTCGCTCACCAATCTTCCTTTCTATCGTTTCATTGATTTCACTTTTTCCGCTCTGTCCATTATTGAAAAATTTAATCACAACAACTTTTGAGGTTAGGGGATAACATTGAATTCAAACGAGTAAACGGCCAATGCTACCAACTTAGAAGCACGAAATCTACAAGCCTCAACAGTGTTGTCACATTTTCGACATTTTCGACATTTTTTTAAATAATTTCCGAAATATTAATAACGAGTTATAAAAATAATTTTTGCTTCATAGGAGCGCGGTGGCTCGGTGAGTAGGACTCTGGCTTCGCACCCAGCGGGCCAGGGTTCGATTCCCGTAGCCGACACCAATGGAAAAAAGAAATTTTTTCTAAGTGTTTTTCTGCAATCCTGGCGGTTCGGATCCCTCCAAAACAAATGTCCAACAAAAACCTCGCTGTGAGGAGTGGGGTTCGATGTTCGGCTGGGGTGCTCCCGCAAGGCGGTTCTCATCGCGCGGATGGTGACGCCTTGGTCGGACATCGGGTGGCCCATCGTCACAGTTGAGAAGGTGCCGACCCTAGGCGACTCTGGTGGACGTGCTTGAGTTTACTCGCATTGACACTGGGGGAGACTAGGTAGGTACCGACCTGTATCGGCGGAGGTTTTCTGCAGTTTCCCTCCGTCCGTGGCGAATGCGATACAGGGAGATTAGGGGGAATGCGAAACGGCTGCAGCCGTGGTCGCGAATAAGAATGTCGGAGGATAGGTTGGATGAAAATGGTAGAATTGTCGAATACAGGTGTGTAAAAACCCGAAGAGGGTGTGCACGATAAACTCCCACATTATTATTATTATAATTTTTGCTTCATGACGAATTATATAAATATATATATATATATATAAATGTGGGACGGGGCCCTGGGCCCAGTGAAGACGCGCCTGAGTTGTCGCCGGAGAGTGGTGACGAGCGCGAATGATGGGCAGTCGACGCCGAGCCACACCGTGAGGCGATCACGTTGTCAATTTTCCATTTTTTCATATTTTAATAAAGCTTCTTCGATATTTCATTTTTCACACTATTCGATCTCGTTTCGTGGCCATTTACCTAACAAGTCCTTGAATCCTACACATATATATATATATATATATATATATATATATATATTGTAACGGATCTTGTGGTAGCAATATGAAATACACATATCGCCCCCGATCCCCTCCCTCGTAGAGGGATCGTCGCGCCCCCCACTCCGGGGCATGATCGGTGTAAGAAGCGACGGTGACCGATAGTCTCGAATAATCAGTCGGAATCTCGAAGAGAGACGAATAACAACTCCAATCTGATCTAATCTCAATATATCCGATACACAGTACATTAATAGTATCGAGGTTTCACAACCGCTCTCAAAAATACGATTGGAGGCCGGAAGGTTCAACAATAAGTGTCACTTACACGGTGACTCGAGCATCTATCGTTCGATCGCCTATCTACCACATCGACGACCGACTCCACCCTGATCAGGCCGCGAAGCATCTGCATTACCACGGACGGTTCGTCGCATCATAAGGTCATAATCGTTCTCGAAGCCAACCGAAGGACGAAGAGTCTTGTCAGAAGAGGACAAGGTACCACGGAGAGAAGGGATGAAACTCGTGACCTACTATTCAAACGATAACATACGAAGCTTTAAATAAAAATCCACCAACTAAGTGACATCGTGTTTTCTACTTTAATACGAGACGATCCGAACGTTACAATTTGGCGCCCAACGTGGGGCACGAGTTTATTAGTCAGTGTCTCTCCATAACAATCAAGGACAATTCAATAGAGGCTTATCGATTCTCACACAAAAAATTTTGTTTTGCTCATGTCGGTGGTACGTACACCGCCGAATGTTTCTTCTACACCACAATCTCCGGACCCACCAACCGTTATAAGTAAGAAGACAGTCTCGAGCGAAAATTCCATAACAACACGGCGTAATTTAGATGAATACATAGGCATGGAGGAGGAACGAGAGCGTTTGCTGCGTGAGAGAGAAAGAATGACGAATGAGAGAGCCGAGCTCGAGCGACTCCGAGAGGAACTTCGCGACGGGAATATACTTATAGGCGAATTAGCACAACTGCGAGCCGCCACAGAACGGCAACAGAGAGCCATCGAAAAATTGCAAGCAGCCTCCGCCGTGATACCTAAGGAGGAGAGGGAATCAGGTATGTTAAACGGGTTTATTCGGGCATTGCGCAATAATAAAAATGAGGCGGGACCACCAAAATTTGGCAGTGAACAAGATATGAACCCACAAGAGTTTTTGGAAAGACTAAATAAGTTTTTTGAAATAGGTCATACTCCAACAGAGACAAAAATGTCCGTTATTGAAAACGCGTTACAAGGAAGAGCAACAATTTGGTATAATGCGAGTCGCGCAGGCTTTCGAAATTATAATGATTTTCAAATAGCATTTCTGGAAGAATTCTACTCGATTTCCGTACGGGTTAGGATGAAAAGCCAATGGGCGAGTCAACGATACACCCCTCAATCGGGAACGTTGCAAGAATATTTTCTAAAACAAATAACGGCGGCCCGATACCTTTTCCCAGAACTCGAACAAATGGAGATCAATTACACCGCTATGCAGCAATTGCCACTTCGGGTACGGGAAACAATGATAAATGCAAACTACCATCAGGTCCGAGAGATTTCGAATTCGCTCGCGTCGCTTGACGTTATTGCTGAAGAAAGAGATAGACTGAGACGCAGTGGGTCATATGGGAACGCGACTGGCGGATACGCGGGTAATCGCGCATCGAGGCCGAATAACCGAAACTCGTCAGGAGTAAATGGGAATAATCAAAACGCGCGTCGCGAACCGATTCTAAATTACAGGTCCCAAGATCCCGCGGCAAGAAATTATAATATGGCGGCCATAAATACCGCGTCACACGTTGTACCGTCCGTTAATACTCCGCCAATCCCCACCCTACGAGCGGAGGCGCTTCCCTTTATGGGAATGCCACCACCACCGGTTCCTGTGCAAAATACACCCTCTTCGCCAAATCATAATTTAAACGAATAACGGGGGCGTTGAAAGTTGGTCCATTGACGCCAATAGGCCCGTTTGACGTGTTTGAGGACCTCAGTTCCGAAATTCTGAAAAATTCTAATACCAAGACGTGCCCGTCGCCGATTACAAAATGTCCGCAGATTATTGTTAACACATTCGGCATCCCAATACCTGCTCTAGTGGACACAGGTAGTCAAGTGACATGTATTGCTGAAGAATATTTTTCGTATTTGAACAAACATTTCAAAATATGTTCTTTACCGGTTGCAAACATGGTCATTACCACTGCGATAGGAAAGAAGCCTACAAAAATTAAAAAACAAGCTCAATTAGATATTTTAATTGGAGAGGTCCAGATACTGACGACCTTATTGGTCATTCCTCATTTGGCATCGCCCATAATTTTGGGAAATGATTGGTTTCAAGCCCACCAAGTCATTATTAATTATAACACTACGAGTTTGTCTATCAACGGCCACGAGGTGCCGTCGGACCTTACGTCATTTGATAAGCATCCCACTGATAATATTGTATCGTCTCACGAAGAAGACATCACGTTTATTCAAGTTATTAAAAATGTAAGTATCTGCGAAAGCTCAGAGGTTACGAGTGACATATTAATTGATCAACCAAATCGAACACCGGTGGGTAATAAAGTGGCCCCCGCAAAAAAGAAGATGGCCAATCCACAGCTTATCGTCCCGCGAAACAAAAACACAAATACAAGGCTAAAATGCCAGTCCGGAGAACGAAAAGATGAATCAGAAGCCGTCGCACCGCACACCCTCCCAGATTCGGCTGTTATGACAATATCGTATAATCAGTTTAGTAAACAAATAAAGCACGCTGACGAATACTATCTTGATAAGAACTGCCAAGAACGTAATTTCAATCAATCGATGGCGCGAGTGAGCAGATTATATGTCGACGGGGAAGAAAAAGAATATTATAACAATATCCGAAATGTTTCTCAAGAAGTTCCGAATTTATCAACAACTAATCGAGAGGCGCTATATTCCCTCCTGACAAAATATAAACGTCTTTTTTCGCTGAAGTTTACAGGAGCCGGGTCATACGAGCATGAAATCCGTTTATTAGAACCGAAAACTATCGTACGCCGATCGTATCCAGTCCCACTACGTATTCGACCAGCGGTCGAAAGAGAATTAACAGACATGCTTGCGAATGGTATCATCGAACGCTCCACAAGCGCATACTGTAACCCGTTACGTATCGTGCAAAAAAAAGACGGTCGATTACGGATTTGTCTAGATGCGAGATTCATAAATCAAGTAATTGAGGCAGATCAGGAATCCCCTCCTCTGATCGAAGAGTTGGTCCAAAAGTACCACGGGGTAAAATACATGACTATATCAGATTTAGCCAACGGATACTGGCAAATCCCATTAAACAAAAAATCGCGTCCGTATACAGCGTTTTAATATGGCTCCACCTTGTACCAATTCTGTCGAATTCCTTTCGGACTCAAAACCGCGGGAAGCGGATTTATTCGCGCAGTATCAAAAGTGCTCGGTCATCAATTTAACGAATTCTTAACATTATATATAGATGATTTATTGATTACGTCACGCTCCTTCGAGGAGCATATTGGACATCTTGATCGTATCTTTTCATGCCTCCAGCAAAATAATTTCACGCTGAGATTAGATAAATCGTACTTTTGTCAAACAACGGTGAAATTCCTCGGGTTTGTGCTGTCCACTACCGGACTGCGTCCAGACCATGAGAAGCTGGAAATAGTACGAAATTTCGCTGAACCACAAAATATTAAGCAGTTACAACAAATTATAGGAGTATGCACATATTATCGTCAATTCAGTGTCCGACACGCCAATTGCATCGAACCGTTTCGATCCCTATTGAAAAGTAAATCTGAGTGGAAATGGACTCCTGAACACAGCAAAGCCTTTCGCGAATTAAAAAATAATTTTGCCAATGCGGTTACACTTCGGCACGTGCTCCCTGACCGCCCATTCAAACTCCAAACTGACGCCTCAGACAAAGGTATTAGCGGAGTATTATATCAAACAGATTCCGACGATACTCACCATATTATTTCCCTCGTTAGCCGTTGTTTAACAGGTGCGGAAAAGAATTATGGGACCACTGAAAAGGAGCTACTAGCTATTGTGTATTCAGTGGAAAAATGTCGCAGATACCTAGTGGGACAACCCTTTCAAATTATTACCGATCATCAGGGCCTTAAGTTCCTCAATTCCACGGTGTACCATACAGCTCGGCTAATTCGATGGTGTACTATTCTCCAGCAATACACATTTACCGTGTCATACTGCCTCGGGCGTGATAACATCGTCGCCGATTTCTTTAGCCGAAATCCTGTTGGGAAATTCGAGGAAGAAGAAACGCAGTCCTATCGTATCGCCACTGTATTAAACCAAATCCCCGTGAGGCCAACGACGCCAGAACCCCCACCATTCAGTCAAATATTCCTCCTCTCGTTAGAGGCTATCCCCCCTGATCTGAAGGCCGACCTCACATTAATGAGCGAGTTACAAATTCACGATTCGGACATCGCAAAGCTAAGAAATAAGGTCGAACAGAATCTACTTTTCCCACTATACCAGATTCGCAATAATGTGCTTTTCCGATACCATACCATTACTAAGCGATGGGCCGTAGTCGTACCAAAACAGCTTATTGTCCGAATAATTAAATTTATCCATCATCAACTCGGCCACCCGGGAGCCACGAAAACTCTTTCTCGCATCCGGGATTATTTCCATTGGGACCACATGGGCAAAGATGTAAAGCGTTGGGTACAGTCATGCGACCTTTGCCAGCGTGTGAAGCATGTAAACTATGCGATGGAGGGGACGTATCAGATGGTCAAAGCTAACAAACCCAGGGAACTCCTTACAGTGGATTTTTATGGTCCACTCCCCCGATCCATAGGAGGAACCCGGTATATTTTCGTGGTGCTCGACATATTTTCGAAATATGTCAAATTATATGCCATAAAGAACGCGACGACAAAAATTATCTTACAAAAATTAGTCGACCATTATTTCCCGACTCTGGGAAAACCACAAGCTATTCTCGCGGATAATGGAACCCAATTTACCTCCCCTCAGTGGACGAAAACCCTCGCGGAACTGAATGTCAAAAGCAGATTTTGCTCAATAAGGCATCCTCAAAGTAACCCCACCGAAAGGGTTATGCGGGAACTCGGCCGACTATTTCGCACCCTGTGTGCTGACCAGCACACTCGCTGGGCTCGCCATGTCGAAAAGATAGAAATGCTCATGAACATCACGACGCATTCCAGCACCGGGTTCACACCTTACGAGCTCCAGATGGAGAAATTTCCTCAGGACGAAATAGATACCTTGTTTGACTTCCCTCAGCCAACACCGATTCCGATTGAGAGGAAAATCGTACTGGCAAATGACCGTTTACTACATCATTTCAATCAACGAAAACGACAACAGCACGCGATATCGCGGATAAAAATAAACACGGGAGATTTAGTACTCCTTCGGCAACCTTGTCCCTCGAGAGCCTGCGATCGCATTACTACCAAATTTTTCCATTTATATCAAGGTCCGTACTTAGTTAAAAAGTCTTGTGGGGAAAATGCATATCAATTAGCCGATCCTCAAAATCCTGAGAATATTCAAGGGATCTATAATCGCCTGAGTTTACGCCCGTATCATAAGCCCGTCTAACATCGTTATCTCCTCGTTCCCCCTCCCCAATGGTTATGATTTAATGATTGATATACGTATTGGCGTGTTTACTTCGTCCCTAATATTATTAATGTATAATGGAATATTAATGTTATCCATATCTATTTATTTTCTTGTTAAGAACGTTATTGATGCAATTGTTTCTTAGGGTGTTTCGATAGCACTTTATGTATTAAGGTATTTATTCCAGGCTGAATTTCTACCTATCACAATGTATGTAGTTATATACGCAAGTCGACATGTAATCACTTAGATAGATCCTAAGCTAGATTGTCATTTGCGTACTTTTATGTTTGCGTAGGTAATCCTTTAAGTCGTTCCGCATTTCACTATTTGTGTATATAGTATTAAGTTCGTTGAAGCGTTTTGACCCCCTTGGTATCTATACATCCAATATCTTATTTAGCCATGTTTAGGCGATTAACCCTTTCATCCTCATATTCGCCTCGCAAGTCGTTCGGGCCTCTCAAATACCAATTTGTACGAATGATAGTGTGTGCTCTATTATATGATTATCAATGTCTTTACTTCATAGGGTAGTTTTAAATAGGTCGCGGAAAACGCTCGCAACTTTAAACGGTGGGTAATTGTAACGGATCTTGTGGTAGCAATATGAAATACACATATCGCCCCCGATCCCCTCCCTCGTAGAGGGATCGTCGCGCCCCCCACTCCGGGGCATGATCGGTGTAAGAAGCGACGGTGACCGATAGTCTCGAATAATCAGTCGGAATCTCGAAGAGAGACGAATAACAACTCCAATCTGATCTAATCTCAATATATCCGATACACAGTACATTAATAGTATCGAGGTTTCACAACCGCTCTCAAAAATACGATTGGAGGCCGGAAGGTTCAACAATAAGTGTCACTTACACGGTGACTCGAGCATCTATCGTTCGATCGCCTATCTACCACATCGACGACCGACTCCACCCTGATCAGGCCGCGAAGCATCTGCATTACCACGGACGGTTCGTCGCATCATAAGGTCATAATCGTTCTCGAAGCCAACCGAAGGACGAAGAGTCTTGTCAGAAGAGGACAAGGTACCACGGAGAGAAGGGATGAAACTCGTGACCTACTATTCAAACGATAACATACGAAGCTTTAAATAAAAATCCACCAACTAAGTGACATCGTGTTTTCTACTTTAATACGAGACGATCCGAACGTTACAATATATATATATATATATATATATATATATATATATATATATATATATATATATATATATATATATATATATATATATATATATATATATATATATATATATCAAATAAAAAAAATCGAGTGAAATCAGCGTGTTAATCTATGATAATAAATTCATTAAACATCGGACTTTTTTATGCTCAGCAGTTGGAACCCTTCAGAAATACCACAGTTTTCCCTTCCACCTCGCCCCCCCCCTTACAATCACTATAGAAACTCCTTAAATCGTTTGCATACATTCGATCTTCGAAATGATCGCTGCAAACTCTGTTGACAGCGTATAAATATTCTGCTGTCTTCAACATCAAATCCGGACGATTATAAAATATTATCCACTTCCTTGCCCTAAAATTATTTAAAAATTATTATTGATTATAATATTCATCGAAACAATTCTTAGCACGAAAAAATGTAGTCTACCTTTCATTATCCTTAGAAAAGCGAAAAAAGGACACTTTGCGTTTGCAGATGTATTTTTGCAATTTTTAACACTGCACTTTTTGTACCCTTTGGTTTTATTTATTTTTTATTTTATAATATATTATTTTTCGACGTTTTTTTTACAAGTATAATGTTCTCATAATCTCTAATGCACTCTCTGCGGACACTCACAGGCTTCACATTACCACATATAAAACAATTGTCCGATTGGTGGTGCCCAAAAACATGGCGGATGGATGCGCAGAACGGGGATCGACGCAAACCTCGAAAAAGCTCGGAGTGCCCATACCAGGGGGCTGACACTGCTAGGTCTAGCGGAGGGGTGGCCAACCTTTTCAGCGGCGGGGCCAAATTTTATAAATAATACTTATCGCCGGGCCACGCACGTAATTTACTTTTTTCTTTTTTTTAGTCTTCCGAAGGCGAGTGTGGTGCAGTATTCTCATTGCGAAATGAGAAAGACACGTAGATTGCAAGAAATATGTGTATTTATTTGTTCCAAACAGAATTATTTAACAAGTCCAAAATATTTTAGTTCAGTGAGACGTCTGACTTTGTTTTGCAGAAGTAAGTACGTCAATGTTAATCTCCATTGAGGTTGTCGCTACACGCAGACAGTTCTCCAAACGACCATCAGTAATTCGTGTTCTCACTTGTGATTTCACGTGCTTCGTGCGACTAAAAAGCTGTTCACACGAATATGTGCTTCCACATAGCGAAACCATCGACAGAGCATGTTTATAAAACCCCGGGTATTTATCCTTGCTTAAGTACGTTTTATAGAATTCTTCCAATCCAACCTGATAGAATTCATCCCTTAACTGTGTATCACAACACATTTCACAATGCTCCATTTGTAATGTTGCTGGTAATGAGTTCACGTCTACCGTGAACGGTGTTGCAAATGCACAAAAAAGCCCCTGGTGTTTTTAAAAATCCTGGAATCGATTTTCAAATTCGAGCTTTAGGTCAGACATCAAACAAACGTATTTATCTGCCGCCTCCTGCGTGACGTCTGGTTGCAATGACAATGTAACGCAATTTTCACAATGTGAACTTATAACGATAGTTCCATCAATGTAACTGAAATACTTTTATAGTAGCAGGGATAGTTGACATACAAGAATTCTCTCTACAAAAAATAAAAAAGTAAATTACGTGCGCCGTATGTGCCAAAAATTGATCATTCGATCCAGGTCCGCGGGCCACAATATGAACCCCCGCGGGCCACATATGGCCTGCGGGCCTGGTGTTGGCCACCCCTGGTCTAGCGTATCCCCGTTATTATCGCCACGTAAACTAACCCACCATACGGCGCTAGTAGTCACAGAAATATGATGTATTATAAAAACATTTATTGAACGAAATAAACCGATAACTGTGAACTCGTCACGTTTTACAATGTTTGGCAATTTTTTTCTTATCGAGATTGCTTTTATTTTGTTCTCCGTTGAGACGTGCAAAATATTGATGCATTTGTTTGTGGGTCCGATGGCTTTTCTCCATAATTCCCGGGCTTCTGGGTCTTTCGGTATATTGAAAACATACGATTTTTCCTTGTTTGATTTATAACCTGACGTGCAGCCAAGGACCACGCACACAGGCATTCTAAAATATAAGCACAAAAACCACAAAAATTGTTTATTATTTTATCACTTTGTAACACCACACTACGATTTTTTTATTCGAGCACAACGACAGATCGAGAAAAAGAAAAGAAAATATCCACTTGGTACACGCGACGAAAAAGATGACGAAATAATACGGCGAGGCGGGTGAGGGGTGATGCATTTTGCGGAGTGGGGGTAACGCGGGTGACTACTAGCGCCGCATGGTAGATTAGTTTACTTGGCGAATCTGAATTAGCTATTCAGACAATCAAACGATGAATCAATACGGGAACACGTTACTATCAGAGAATTTATCCCAGTGTCAGCCCCCTGGCCCATATTAGTTATATATATGCCTACGGGACATATGGGGTGCGATCGACTTGGGTGCTTACACGCTTTTAGCGCTCTTTGCGTTGTTCGACTTGGTGCTGTAAGCGCTTGATATAGCTTTCATGACGTCATGGATATCCGCCATCTTGCGCTTACAAACGCTACGGTTTAAGAGGTAGGGCAGCAAAAGCGTGAGCGTTTCGCCCAAGTCGATCGCACCCATGGTACAATCCCAAGTTACATCATAAATCGACCGTTGCGACGCCAAGTGGCAGCTTCTGGCGAAAAAAACGTTGCTTCAATCGCGGTATAAGCAATTCCCCTCCATAGGCGTCTATGTTCGTTGATAATAGCGACAACGAAATAAAGAGCGAGGTTAAGTTTGAAATTTGTATCGTTAAGAGTCAGTGTTACGGGCGACGGGCGATTTAAAGACGCGGTCCGTATTTTTTCTGGCAATGAGCAACCGATCGTGTTAAAGTTTTGAAGCTATTTAGAGAATTATTGCAAAATGTGGTTCAATGTTCTTTTTTCAACATTTTGAAAATAGTGTTGTCGGTGACGAGCGATTCGAAAACGCCATACGTACTTTATCCGGCACTAAGCGTTCAAGTTTCGAAAGTATCTACACAATTATGGCAAAATTTCGAGAAAACAAACATTAAGCCACGTTTGCCATAATTCTCTAGGTGATGTAAAAATTTTAACGCGATAGGTTGCTCAGTGCCGAAGAAAATATGGATCGCGTTTTCAAATCGCTCGTCGCCTGTAACACAGACTCTTAAAAATGGAGGGGCTATAAGACAATATACGTGAGAAAGCAGTAAGTGTAGTAAGTTAAGAATATTCACGTACCATGATAAAGAAGTTCGAGTGATCAATTTCAATAGTCAAAAAATCAATGTAATGCAATCATTGCAAGATAGAATTGATATTAATTTGGGTTGGCTTGATGTCGGGGAGCCCGGATTATATCCTATAATCGGATATTTTGTTAATGGAACAGGCATGAGACATAGTTTCTGTGTTAAGTTGAAAGTTGATCCAGCGCTCGTATCAATTACGCCCAACCTACTTTGCATTGCGCGTACGTACGGTGAACAAGTGATAAGTGTATCGCGTTGTACTTCGTAGTGAATGGCAAACACAAGAACACAACTTTTTTTTAACGCTTCTATAATATCTTTGTATTAATGCTTAAATGCCTAATTTTAAAAACCGTAAAAAATGGCAATGCTGCCAAATACCACAGATATCACGTGAATAAAGGGGGTGTTGTAAATAATCCAAAGGTTACGTACTCAAGGAATAAGTAGGCCACTTGTATCTGGCTACGAATGGAGACTTTGCTATTTATGTTCGAGTTTAACGTCGGAAATGGCATGTCGCGTGCTACGAGCGATCAGTTAAGGTCATCGATCGGATAAAATCCAAGGTTGAATAAGTTTGAACTTATCGCGGACCATCCGACTAGCATCGTTTGATTGTCGACCGGCACATAACATCGCCTATCGTGCAAAATACGGATTTGTGGATCCAGTATACTGTTTGGATACCTCCGGTAACCGATGAGGCCTAGAACGAGAATCGACGGTGGTTATAACTCGTTGACCCTCAAGACTCGCTCTTGGCATTGTGTCTCCCACTGTTAAATACGGCCTACTTACACGAACGGCGGTTTCACATAAGTGTTTTCTGCCTCGTACAGGAACCTTTATTTTCCGTTAACACCATTTCAAATCACCAACGTTAGGCTGCTATATATTTCCTAAATAATTAGAACATCGAATTTCGCATCATAAAAAGCTTTCTGGATCACTCTGTATAGGCATGTATATAATTAATTGAAAAAACAAAAATACTTAATGCCAGATCATAATTGATTTCATCTATCAAGGTAAAACTTACCATTAAAGTAGCATTGCCCACTATGCGCTTATAATAATTTCAATGACTTTTTCAAACATAAAATTAACATGTTGTTTTTTTACTAAAAATTCCCAAGTTAGTAATCATTTAGGAGCGACCCCCTCAAAATGCATTCTAAAGTGAAGAAGAATCACCGTTAATAAAGAAATTTCATGACGTAAATCGAAATTACATTTTACCGGTGTACTTTCATGTTAAAGCCACTAGGAGATCTGAACAAACCAGATAGGCCCAACGAATGGAAAATGTTTCGGCAGTAAAGGGAATTTGAGAAATATATGCATCGAGTAAGAAAGAAAATGCGAGGCAGTCAGGTAAATTGTGGCCGAGTTTCCGGCACCCATGCGAAAATGATGTTAAGGATCGATGTTGTACCGAACCCATTCTCTCATACATACACTCAGAATATACGTATGTAATATATACATAGTCAAGTTAGTTACTCTACTCTCTCTCTGTCTCTGTCTCTACTCTCTCTCTGTCTCTGCCTCTACCTCTGCCTCTGTCTCTGTCTCTGTCGCCCTCGCTCTACAAGGTACGCCGCAATCAATTACACAACCCTGGTGAACGGATACGCTCCAAAGTAAATTAAACGTCGGCGAAACTAACTCCATCGTGAGGCCGAAAATTGAATCAAGAGGTAGTGGAAGCATTTTCACTAAGGACAGAATTCATTAGTCAACTAAAATTAATTCCATGCTCATGTAATTGTTAATAATAATAATTAGCACAACCGTAGTACTAACAATAATGATGAAAATATGTATTATATACATTGGAAACCGGTAGAATATATAACATATTCTTCTGGAAATCGTGAAGGTGACAAACGAGCGAGCACGTATACTCCAATAATAACAATAACAGCAATGCTTCTTATATGGAGCATACAGAAAAATATCGACCGAAACTCGTTTACAACAGAGCTTTCAATACATGAGTGCAAATGAGTACAGAAGCGGAGTATATGTGTATATGAATTAATAAACTAAATAATATACGGATATTTGTCGATTTATTTATTTGGATTTAGAAGCGAAGGTGGGGTAGAACACACGAGGGGCGAGGTGATTGAATCTTCCTATTGCGTGGTCGCGGCATATAACGAGTGATTCGTGTCATACATCGAATATAGGGTTCAACTTTCCAAATGTGTCACCCGGTATACAGAGTGTTCCATTTAAAAAAATCCCCAGTCGAATATCTTTGAACAATATCATGTTTAGAAAAAACGTTTCGCATACAAGTTTCAAGGTTTAAGGGCGACGTGAACTGGCATTACTTGGTTGATCTTAGGTTGCAGATTTTAAGGTCGTATCATAATCAACTTCTTTTTTTTTATTTAATAGGGATCACTATTTGTTGACAGATTCATATGTTACATTCAAAAATATGATACTTTTGATCGCCTCATTTTTTCAGAAATTTTTTAATACGTATAGAAATTTTTGTTTTTTCATAAACATTAGCTTAAAAAAATAACGTTTTTTAAGAAAATTAGCAGAAGAGAAAAATGCTTAAGTTTAGATAAGGATTCTTAGGAAACAATAAAACGCTTTCATTAATATACAAAAAATGCATGATGATTATGTATTTTTAAAAGTATTGAATTTATTTCTTAATAAGGTGTTAATTTTGAAAATATGTTTAAATAAAAGTATTATTTTTTACTTCGGAAATGGCAAAAGCGAAGGATTTTACGTTTAGAAAAGATAAATTATAACTCAAAAATGAATTTAAACATATAAAAAATATTCTCTAAGAATAATACTTCCCCAAATTTCAGCCTTTTGTATTTGTCGCAGCTTCTTTTAAAAATTTGTATTTTTCCAGTGAATAACCTATGAAAACCCATTTCTTTTGCAAGTTTGGTTAAATATCTTAAAAAATTAACATTTCATAAAAAAAAATGTTTTGTAATGAAAATATTTTATTTGCTTATATAGCATACGAATCTGCAAACAAATATTTTAACGCCTTCGCGAAATTAAAGTACACGACAGCTAAATTTTTTCCATCTATTTCAAACCTTTGGTAGGCTGTGCGTTATAAAAGGTTCAAAGAAGTGGAAGGTTGATGCTATTGAACACCGGAGAGCCCTTCACATCATCGCAGTTGACTGGAAGATTGATATCTCTTGAAATCGCGGGGACGTCTATATGGAATACGGGTACATCATGAAATAGAACATCGCACAAACGTAAGCGCACTTCATACCTCCAGCACAAGGCTGGACCGCACTTTTTTCTGTACTCACTCGCTACTTCATCCCACTGTTTCGTCCATCGCAAGATTAGCAAAGTTTTCTATACTTGGCTAGTAAACAGAAGGCTGTAAGTTGAAACTTTCGTATCGACCTCATAACTTTTTCATAAAGAAGCACAGAGACTATGAGCAAGGGCTTTTAAAAAAGTGTTTCCTATCTTTTGGATAAAGATTTGTCGAGGGGAACAATTATAAGAGTATGCAACGGGCAACTTGCATCTTTCATTTTCTCTTTCTAGCCTACCAATTATTTCCAAAATTTCACATAACTATTATATAATCTGCCGAACCCCGAATGCTCTTACCACATACATTGATTATTTAATAACTTAAAAATATAATATTCATGTAGACAATTTTTATTTGGAGTAACAAGAACGTCTCCACATGTTTTTCAGATAATTCACGGTTTTTAATTATCTGAATTCGTCACCTTATCGCAATTCGATTGCGATAAACGTTTCGTTCCTCGCAAATATATCTTTTAGGCACAGAATTTTGTGAATTTTTGAGCAAAGATAGGATAATGTAAATGACATTTACATCGTTTAAGATACATATCGTCAAATGTATGTAGCAATTTTTTTTTAGTAAACTCGACGAGTTTACATAAAACACATATATGAAGATATTAATTTAGAAAAATATTATACTTAAATTTAACGCAAATATCTTAATGTTTTGTATGCCATTTATGATCCTTCTTTTTTAAGGTTTCGACTAGTTTTAATAAAGTACTTATTATTAGATAAAATACACACATCCTGTTGAAAGTTTTCAGATTACACTTCATTGCACTTGGCACACAGTCTGTGTAATAAATAGATGAAAATTGAACAATAAGATGTTTAATAAAACTTTTTTTTTAAATATCATCTAAGAATCTTTACCGTTTTACCTCTTACACCTTCTCTTAAAAAGTATCAGTTTGCGAGTAAAAAATGTACAAAAATCGAAAAATTTCTGCAGGTTTTGCTAATCACCTTAAAAATTAAGCATTTCTGAAAAACCGTTTCCAACAAAAGTTTCTTATTATTTTATGTATTGTAGTATATGAACATGCAGAAAATACTAATTCCCATTTAAGGGACGTCCCCACTGTGACGGCTGTAAAAAGTTGATTTTTTGCATTTTTTGTAGCAGCTCAGTTTCGGGTATTATGGCAGACCATAAGCCTTTTTGGAAATAAAATTCACAGTATACGAGACCAATCAGTCGTTGAACTCGTCAGTAATCAATCATTAGAAGCTTAAGAAGCTTAATATAACTTCAAAGAATAACTGAAAACAGAAGTTTTAGTAAAATTGAGAAATCGTTTAAATCTAAACATGGTTGAGTATCATGGCCTAGGGACAAATTGGCCGCAAATGCTGTGAGCCATATTACCCAAACAATACAAACAATAAATCGCACGTTATTTTGCGGAGTAAAATTCAGAGAAAAAAAATGTTAGTTCCCACTCTTGAGGATTCATCGTTAGCCCATAGTACCTCTACCTGGTGGTCCATATTGGCCGTAGGAACGTTTTTGACAAGTATAATCGAAACTAAAAACCAGTGTATAATTTGTATACAATATTATTACCACACTATAGATTAAGGGGTTGCCTACAAAACTGTGCAGGAATAATATAAAAAAGTTACAATTTGCGTAACTGTAATAGTTGAAACTTATCAAAAAATGACATCGACATATGCAATTTTAGATCGCGTACCTACAAAGGACACTCGCCGCACGGATTGATTGAGGAGGTGAGGGGTAAGATTGCACAAACGTGGCAGGTATACTTAAGGAGGTTCGACATATTCGGGAGCTCTTATCTGACCTTCTTTGCTTTAAATTAAGATTTATCCAAAACTATTCAACATTTCTCGATTATTATTTTTAGTTTTGTTCAGAAATGCTATATTGATAATTCTATATGTGGCTTTAGAAGGTATTTAAATTAGAAAAGTTTTGGGACCAATTCAAAGTCGACAAACATTGGTTCGAAAAATGCTTACTTTCTATGTATCTTTTCTCAGGAACCATACGTTCGGATTTAACCATTTTTGTTGTGCGTATATATTAAAGTGTTATAAACATTGTATCAGGCTATTTTTTCGATATTTTGTTTCAAAATGTGTTGACGTCGTTTTGAAAACTTTAAAAAATGTTGACCAGTTTTGTTTACCTTCAAATATATTTTTTTCGGGTCTAAATCGTTTTTTCGAAAAAAAAACGGTCTGACACATCCTTCATTTAAATATATTTGTTACATACAAAAAAATCAAACTTTTTCAGAAAATCGCGTTTCCTGAAAAGTTATGTTTTTTCACCTGCAATGTACTTTTTCTCGGAATCTACTCAATAACCAGTTTTCCATCCTCATCTAACATTTCTGCCAAATAAGATATATCCGGAGAAAGCTGATATGATCCAGTGAAAAAGATCACTAAATCTCTTGCAGTCATTTCTGGAAAATCTAATATCTATTTCGTCGTTTCCATCCTTTCTCTTCTGTCTCTTAATGTATTTTGCACATCTTTTCGAGCATGCATTCTTTCCAAGATTTCATCTCTAGCTTCTGCGTCAGGTTGCAGCCTCTCACCATAAGCATTATTAAGAAATGATTCAATTCTGAAATAGATACCATCTTTCGGTATTAGCTTATTGTGTATTTTATGATCGAATAGGTGGGAGCATCGCTGGGAGAATAAATTTGATAAAAAAATGTGTTGTATCATAGTTAAGTCGGAAACTTCTCAGACCACTCTCGTAATAAGAAATCTATTACTCGTACTGTTGTGTTTGATTCCGCGTAGCAAACCACGTCCACCAAATACCTCATACATAGCATTAATGAATTGTATGCGAAAATAATTCATTTACTCTAGATCACAACACAAACTATAGATCGTAAATGTAGGCTTATTGTTAGAAATAAAAAAGCTGGTCCACGTGATAAGTCCATATTTTCAATGGCATACTGTCCATGTATGTATTCAGTTGACCTGGTATAAGATAAGTACGAGAAATGCGACAAATTACGGGTTCAACTGCTCCAATAGCGTTAACGGTGAATATCGGCTAAATCAACGTTTGTCAGTCCAAAACACGTTAACACATTCTGGTCCCACCCCATCATTATGTGTATGTGTCTTTATTGCCTCCCCTAAGGGTTACAACGCCTTCCGTCTCCTTTACATCTTTTCTTTATTCTATTTTCGCTCCTTATCCTATTCCTTATTCTATTTGTTTACATTGTCCTTATTCTAACTTATTCTGCCTTATTCTCTATTTTCTCTGTCTCTCTCTCTCTCCCTCCGCCATCCGTCCCTCTGCTCGCTCATTTTTCTCTCTTACATTTCCCGCTTATCCTATTGTTCTTATTCTATTCCTTTCTCCTCCTTTCGTCGACTTCCGTTTTCGCTTCATTCGTTCCAATCTTTCTTTCTTTCTTTTCTACCGCTCTTCTCTCTCGTTTCCTTCTATCTCGTTCCCTCTCCTTTTTTCCTCTATCTCCTTCATCCATTTTTCTCCTCCTCCTCTCTCATCCAAAATTTCTCTTATTCTTTCCCCTATTCCTCTCCTTCTCCTCCGCATCTGTCTAATATATGTTCCCACGTCTCTTCCTCTCCCCCGCATATCCTACATTCTTTTTCCTCTTCTGTTTTCCAGTATTGTCCTCCTCTCATTTCATTCCCTAATCTGAACCTTGCTATTCTCCTATATCTCTCCTCCGGCTATCCTGATCTTAGGTACCTTGGTACCTCGTTCACCCTGATCTCCCTGTACCATTTATTGTACCTTGACTGGTCTATTCTGTCTCTTCTTTCCTGTTCTTGTCTTTCCTTTTCTTTCTTTTCTACTTCTTCGTATTCCCCTTTCCCCTCCTGTCCTTCTTCCCTTTTGCCCTGTTGTTTTACCTTCTCCCTCCCCTTTTCCCATCCCGCTCTTCCTTCATCTCCTTTTTCTTCTCTCTTATTTATCTCCCTCAGGCACAGCCTTGCCAGCTCGCTTCCTTTCCCCGCCTCCAGTTTTACCTCGTACTTCCATGCCCTCCTTCCTGCCCTTATTTTTATCTTCTCCCTTTTCGCTTCCTCCCTTACCATATACCCTGGCGTCTTCCAGTCTATTCCCATCGTCCATCTTATGTATCTCTCTTGTGCCCTTTCCATTTCCTCTCTCTCCTCCCATCCCCATATTTCTGCGTCGTACTCCATCACTGTCCATACTAACGTATCAAATAACCATATTCTTCTTGCCCAGTTTTTTTCGAATTTTCTTTTTCCTATCCCCCACACCTGCTTCATTACTGTGCTTGCCTTTTTCACCCTATCTTTTATTTGCGCTTCCTGCCCCCCATTTTTCTTAAACACGTACCCTAGATACTTGAACTCCCTTACTTCTTCTAGCTCTTCTCCTCTCCATTTCCAGACCGTTTTCTTCTGTCTCCCTCCCCCTTTCCTGAATCTCATTACCTTTGTCTTTTCTACGTTCACTTCCATCTTCTTTTCTTCTACGTACCTTTCCATTCTCCTTATCATACTTTGCATTCTTTCTTCATCTTCCGCTAGCATTACCACGTCATCCGCGTATGCTAGCGTGCAGATCCGATCCCCTACTACCTTTACTCCCCCCGCCATCCTTGCTGCATCCTCTCCTCCATGTCCGCTATCAGAATATTAAATAGCGCCGGACTCAGCGGGCACCCCTGCCTTACTCCCTTTTCCGTCCAAAACCTTTCTCCCACTTCTTCTCTCACCCTCACCCTACTGGTTGTTTCCTCGTATATTTCTTCTATCCTTCTTCTTAGACCCTCTCTCACATCTCTTTCCCGTAGCGCCTCCCATAATACCTGTCTGTTCACTCTGTCGAATGCTGCCTTGAAGTCTATGAACGTCGCTACTAACTTTCCTTCCTTTTTATTTACCTGTTTCCCTATTATATAATTTAGTACGTATATATTATCTATTGTCCCCACTCCTTTCCTAAAACCCGCCTGGTTTGCCGGTATAACCCCTTTCTTTTCTGTTTCCTCTTCTAATCTCCTCCTTAATATTGACGTGTAGATTTTATATATTGATGACATTAAAGTCACTCCCCGGTACTCGTCTGCTTTCCTCCCTTCTCCTTTCTTTACTATTGGGACTATTATGCCTTCCTTCCAACCCTCTGGCCATCCTTCCCCTCTCCACACCCTCCTACATACCTTCCACGCCATTTCTACTGTCTTTTCTCCTCCATATTTCCACGCCTCATTTGGTATTTCGTCGTTCCCCATCGCTTTCTCGTCTCTCATTTCCTTAATTATTTTCCTCACTTCTTCCTTACTTATCTCTTCTTCGTTGTCTTCCTTTCTCACTATTTTCTCCCCGCCCCTCCCTCCTCTTTCTGCTCCTCCTAACAGCCTCATGAAATGGTCCTTCCATTCCTCCTTTTCTATGCTTTCGTTCGCCCTCTTTCTGCTTTTTCTCCCCCTATTTACTATCTCCCATACCTTGTTTTCAGTTCTTGCTTCCGCTATCTCTCTTATCATCCTCTCTCGTTCTTCTTCTTTTTTCTTTTCACACCATTCCTTATACTCTCTCTTTTTCTCTCTGTACGTCTCTCTTGTTCCCTTTCCTCTTCTCCATCTCCTTAGTTCCCTTCTTACCTCTCCTTTTTTCTTACTCCCTTCTTCGTTCGCCCACCACACTCCCCTTTTTCTTCCCTCTTCCTTTCCTCTGTTTTCCTCTCCTCTCCTCATTGCCCCTTTAATTACTTCCTCTACCTCTTGTATTGTCTGCTCGTCTCCCTCCCTCGTCCCTTGTTCTATCCCCTTCCTGTATTCCTCTTTCATCCTATCCGTCCATTGCCCGCTCCCTATCTTTCTTTCTCATTTTTCCTCTGTTTTTTTCTCTTTACCTTTCCTCTCCTCATCGTCACTATTATCGGGTGGTGGTCCGATTCTATTCTATCTCCTACTATCATCTTCTTCACTCCTTCCCTTGTTTTTTCCTCTCCTATTACGTAATCTATTACTGTCTCCCCTACCCCTCCGGTGAATGTGAACTCCCCTTGTTCATCTCCTTCTATATTCCCGTTCATTATTTCCCATCCTACCTCTTCTAGCATGTTTATTAGTTTTTTCCCCTCCCTGTTTACCTTTTTAGGCACTCACTATAATATATATAAATATATATTAAAAAGTGCCTATTAATATCGCCTTCCAAAAATCTTCGTCACGGGAGCCGTCCGTCCGCACTCAAATCTCAGCAACGCATGAACCGATCGAGCTGAAATTTATACTACAAATGTATTTTATTATAACAAAGATGCCTTTTGTGTATGTATTATGGTTTATTGATTCCCCTTAGGGTTACAACGACTTTCGTCTCCTTTCTCTCTGTACATCCTCTTACCCTTCGTACATTCTTTGTTTCGTATTTACATGTTTATCCTTATTCTACTTTTAACATTGTCCTTATTCTATCTTATTCTACCTTAGTCTGACTTATTCTACCTTATTTTCTAGATTCTCTCGCCCCTGTTCTTGCTCTCGTCTTATTTGGTTAACTCTTGCACGCTTTATTGTTTCTTTGTACTTTCTTTGTTCCTTCTTATCCTCCCTTTCTCTCTCTTCGCTCTCCCTCTTTATTCTGTCGCTTTTTTTTTACATTTCCTTTCTCGCTCGCCTTTTTACAGTTTTTGTTTGTTTGTTTGTTTTTTTTCTCTCGTTTTATTCTACTCCTTTCTCCCACCTTCGTCGACTTCCGTTTCCGCTTCATTCATTCCAATCCTTCTTTCATTCTGTCCTACTCCTCTCCTGCTTCTTTCTGCCTCTATCGTTTTCCTCTTCTCCTCCATTTCCTTCATCCAACCTTCCCCTCCTCCTTTCTCGTCTAGAATTTCCCTTATTCTTTCTCCTATTCCTCTCTCTTCCTCCCCTTCTCCTCCGCATCTGTCAAGTATATGCTCCCACGTCTCCTCCTCTCCCCCGCATATCCTGCAAGTTTTCTCTTCTTCTGTTCCCCAATACTGTCCTCCTCTCATTTCATTCCCTAATCTAAACCTCGCTATCCTCTTGTATCTCTCTTCCTGCCATCCTGCTGTTAAGTATTTTGGTACCTCTTCTACTGTGACTTCTCTGTACCATTTATTATATGTTGAGTTTGCTATCTTTTCTCCTCTCTCCTGCGCTTGTCTTTCCTTTTCTTTCTTTTCTACTTCCTCGTATCCTCCCTTGTTTTCTTCTCCTCCCCTTCTACCCTGCTGTTTTACCATCTTCCTCCCCTTCTCCCATTCTGATCCTTCTTTTTCTTTTGCGTCTCTCTTTTTTATCTCCCCCAGGCATAGCCTCGCCAACTCGCCTCCTTTTCCTGCTTCTAATTTCTCTTCGAATTTCCACGCTCGTCTTCCTGCCCTTATTCCTATCTTTTCCCTTTTCGATTCTTCCCTTATCATATACCCGGGTGTTCTCCAATCTACTCCCATCGTCCATCTTATATACCTTACTTGTGTTTTCTCCATTTCTTTTCTCTCCTTCCACCCCCATATTTCGGCTCCGTACCCCATCACCGTCCAGACCAACGTGTCAAAAAGCCACATTCTCCTTCTCCAGTTCCTTTCAAATTTCCTTTTCCCTATTCCCCATATCTGCCTCATTACCGCTCCTGCCTTTTTTACCCCATCCCTTATCTGTGCTTCCTGTCCCCCATTTCTTTTAAATATGTACCCTAGGTATCTGAACTCTTTTACTTCCTCCAGCCTTTCTCCTCTCCATCTCCATTCCGTTTTCTTCTTTCTCCCTCCTCCTTTCCTGAATCTCATCACTTTCGTCTTTCCCACGTTTACTTCCAGTTTCTTTTCTTCCATGTATTTCTCCATCCTCCGTATATATCTTGCATCCTTTCTTCATCCTCTGCCAGCATGACTATGTCGTCCGCGTATGCCAGCGTGCAGATCCTTCTCCCTGCCACCTTCACTCCCCCGCGCCATCCTTGCTGCATCTTTTCCTCCATGTCCGCAATTAATAAATTGAATAGGGCCGGGCTCAATGGACACGCCTGCCTCACCCCCTTTTCTATCCAGAATTTCTCTCCCGTTTCTTCTCCCACCTTTACCCTACTCGTCGTCTCCCTGTACACCTCTTCTATCCTTCTTCTAAGTCCTTCTCTCACCCGTCTCTCCTGCAGTGCTTTCCATAACGTTTCTCTGTCAACTCTATCGAACGCTGCCCTTAGGTCGATGAATGTCGCAATCATTTTTCCTTTTTCTCTGTGGATCTGCTTCCCTATTATATAGTTTAGGGTATATATATTGTCTAACGTGCCTACTCCCCTCCTGAAGCCCGTTTGGTTTGACGGCACTAGCTGTTTCCTTTCCACTTCTTCCTCTAATCTCTTCCCTAGTATTGTTGTATATATTTTATACATTGATGGCATTAGTGTCACCCCCCCTATACTCTTCTGCCTTCTTTCCTTCTCCTTTCTTTACTATCGGTACTATTATCCCCTCCTTCCATCCATCCGGCCATCCTTCTCCTCTCCACACTCTCCTGCAGACCTCCCACACCATTTCTACCGTCATTTCCCCTCCGTACTTCCATGCTTCGTTCGGTATTTCGTCGTTTCCCGTTGCTTTTCCTTCTCTTAACTTCTTAATCGTCTCCCTCACTTCCTCTTTACTCAGTTCTTCCTCGCTGTCTTCCTTTCTCTCTATTTCTTCCCCCTTATTCCCTTTGACTTCTGTTCCTCCCAGTAGTCTAATGAAATGTTCCTTCCACTCCTCCTTTTTTATACTGTCGTTTACTCTTTTCCTGATTTTCCTTCCCCTGTTCACTATCTCCCATACCTTGTTTTCTGTCCTTGCCTCCGTTATCTCTCTTATTATCCTCTCTCTTTCTTCCTCTTTCTTCTTTTCACACCATTCCTTATACTGTCTTTTTTTCTCCCTGTACGTCTCTCTTGTTCCCTTTCCTTTCCTCCACCTTCTTAGTTCCCTTCTTATCTCTTCTTTTTTCTTTCTCCCTTCTTCGTCGTCCCACCACCCTTGCTTTTCCCTTGTTTTTTCTATTCCTCCGTTTTTCTCTCCTCTCTTCATGGCCCTTTTTATCCTTTCTTCTATTGCTCGAATTGTCAGTTCTTCTCCCTCTGTCGTCTCTTTCTCTATTCCTGTCTTGTATTCCTCCTTCATCCTTTCCGTCCATCGTCCGCTTCCTGCCTTTCTTTCTCTTCTTTTCTCCTTTTCTCTCTTTACCTTTCCTCTCCTCATCGTTACTATTAGCGGGTGGTGGTCTGAGTCTGTTCTGTCTCCTACTATTATGGTTTTTACTCCCTCCCTTGTTCTTTCATCCCCCAGCACATAGTCTATTACTGTTTCCCCTACCCCGCCAGTAAACGTATACTCTCCTTGTCTGTCTCCTTCTATATTTCCATTCATTATTTCCCATCCCACTTCTTCTAGCAGCATTATCAGTTTGTTCCCCTCTCCATTTACCTTCTTATCCTTTGAGTTCCTTTCCTCTTCCTCCTCTTCCACCGATCCTTTTACTCTCCCTCCTTTCGTACCCGTCCTCGCATTGAAATCCCCCCCTATTATCACTCTTTCCTCTTTTCCTTGTTTTTCCATCCATCCTCTGACTTCCTCTAATTTTGTGTCTATGTCTCCGTTTATATATACTCCTACTACTTCCCACACTTCTTTCTCTACTTCTATTCGTTTCGTTATTATCCCTTCTATTTTCTTTTCGTTCTCCCTTTCTTCTACATTTATCCCTTCTCTTACTCCCATTACCATACCCCCCATGGCTCTTCCTCTCTTATTTTTCTTGTTCGCCCATTGTTTTTCCCACGTGTATCCTTTCGGTAGCCTTTCTCTTATCCTTTCCCATCCTCTTTCCTCTAGCCACGTCTCTATTAATGTTACCACGTCCCATTTTTCTATCGTTTCCCAAAATTCTTTGTCTTTGTTCGTTAACCCTGCTACATTCCAGAAAGCTACCTTCAATTCCCTTTCCTCGTCCTTTTCGTCGTTCTTCGCTTTTCCCTTTCTTTTTTCCTCCTTCTCCGCTGTCTCTCTCCTCTTGCATTTTTTCTTGCCTTCCTCCTTCTTTCCTCCCTCCTTTGATCTTATTATTTCTTCCTCCCCCCTTCCCCCTTCTCCTCGTTTTTTTGTCCTCTCCTCTCCGCCCCCGGCCTTTCTCCGCTTCCCTCCTTTTCCTTTGTCTCTCTTCTCGCGTCATTTGGTCTCCATCTTGCCCTTCCTCTTTCATCTCTCAGGTCCTTGCTCTCCTCATCCCATCTCCACCATATCCCCTGCACCATAATTCTTCCCTGTTCTATTCTCACTCTTTCTCCTTTCCGCATCTCTTCTGTCGCTATTTCTCTTAGTTTCCGTTGTTTTTTCGTTTCCTCCCTTGTCATCTCGTTTTCTATCCCTTCCTTTCGTCCTCTTAGTCTCTTTTTTTCTCCATTACCTCTCTCTTCCCTTCCATATCTTTCATTTCCACCTTTATCATCCCCTCTCTTCCTTGTTCCCATTTCCCTATTGCTGTTGCCTTTTCTATTCTTGCTTTTATCCCCAACTCTCCCATCAACTTCCTTGCTGTTTCTCCTGGTTCCTCTCTCTCCACCTTTATTCTTTTCATTACTATGTTCTTCTTTATCGCTTCTTTTTCTTTAGCCTCTATTTTCCTTTCTATCTCCTTTATCCTCTCCTCCATCTCGTCTGTCTTTTCTTCTCTCTGCTCCCCTTGCTCTCCTTTCCCTTCTCTTTCTTCTATTTTCTCTATCTTCTTTTTTAAAGCCTCCTTCTCCCTCTCACTTTCCTTCATTTCTTCTTCTATTTTCCTTATTTCTTCCCAGATCTTTGCCTTTTCTATCTTCCATCTCTCTTCTCCTTTCTCTAGTTGTGCCCTTATTTATTCATTTGTTGTCTTTATTCTTCTTATTTCTTCCTCTACTCTGTCTCCGTGTCTCTTCGCTTCCTCTCTCCCTCTCCTCATCTCCTCTCTCATTCCCCTTATCATTTCTTGCAGCGTCCCTTCTTTCTGTTCCTCCTCTTCGCTCGCTCTCTCTGTTCGTCTATTCTTATTTCCCACCTCTCTTGCCTCCTCCTCTTTGTCCCTTTCCTCCCCTTCCTCTCTTTTCCTTTTCCATAATTCTGTTAAGTCTCCTATGCTACCTATGCTGCTCGTGCTGTCCCTTCTCTCTCTTCCTAGCCGTTCTGCGTTTGTTTTTCTTCCTCTCTTCGCTCCCTCTACCCCGCTTTCCATTGCTGCCGCACTCTTCTTCGTTTTTCCCCTTCCTACTGCCACGGTATCTTCTTCTCCTTCTCTCTACGCTCACTGTCTCTGTTTCCCGGGCGCACCTTCCCCCTCTTTCTTTCCCACCTGCCTTATCACTTTTCACTTTCTTTCTCTAATTCCTGTGCTCTACCGGCTTATCTCTCTCCCCGTCCGATGGCAGCACCTTTCTGGCCGTTGTTCTGCTTTCTTCTCTTTCCCACCCGTCGCGTCGTCTCTTCCCTCTCTCTCTCTAACGTCTTTCTCAATCTCTCGCAATTTCCTAACCTCTTTCTCCCGTCTTTTCTTTCCTTCTTGATCTTTACCTTTTTCCCTTCTTTCGCTTTCCTTCCTGCTCTTCCCCTTGTTCTTCTCTCTCCGCCCTACAGCCCAGCCACCTTCTTTCCTGCTTCTCCTGCTTCTTTAGTCCCTTTTGTTCCCTTTCCGCTCACACACTTTCCACACGTCCACTCTGTATCGCGCCGGAAACGAAAGTCAAGATGCCTTTTGTGTATAAATCCATTCGGACTTTGTTAAATATAAAAATTGTTAAAAACATACCTATTTTGGGGCCAAAAAGCTATTTTGTATCTATCAATGTCCGGATCTCAGCAATCTGTGAACTAATGTTTATATAACTTATAGTATTTCTTTATAAGACCTCAAAGAAGTGTCTTCTAGAGTTTAAAGACTTTACAATTCTGTTAATAATTCAATTTGAACAAAAAAAACGTTTTTCTGCATTTTTTTACAATTGCACAGAGACGCGTGAACGAATTTGTTTGATTCTCGCTTATTACTTTAATTTTAATGTATTTGAAGTACTTCAAGAGTTTCAAGTCATTTGAACAATTATAACATAGAGTTTTTTTTAAATATTTTTTCAACATGTTTGACATAAAAAAAACACTCATTCAACAAAAGTTATATCGTTTCTTGTCTTTGAATAGAATATGACACTTCTTCGAATTTATCCATTTTATATACACTTTTATTATTTGTACACATCAAAATTATTCATAATACTCACTGTTTTCTTTTTTTTTCACTTCACAAATATTATTAATTCAGCATATAAAAAAATAACCTCGAACGTAACTATTAAAATATACTTATATAAAAAAATAACCTCGAACACTGTTAAAATATACTTCTTCACAAAAAAAAATGTTCATACAACAACACCACTTTTAATTCGATGAAATTACGCGAATTATCATTTATCGCGATTAATATTTTATAAAAGTATTTAAAACAAAAAAAAATCTTCGTAATTACACTGACAGGCATAGATCACCGATACACGAAAGAGAGGGAAGACTCATATCGACGAAGATCGAGTCCCAGCCACGGTCTTACATACAGGTCTGGAAACTCCGGTGGAAGGGGTAGGTCGCTTATTGAAGCCGTTTTTAGTTCACTAGTCGCCGCTAGGTTCGTTGCGATCAGAAAACCCGCCCCGACGGGGCCGGGGGGGTTCAGACGGAGACAGCACTAGTCGGCCATGCTTTTATCTCTCTGTCTCTGTTCCACCTTCATGTTCGTTACGCGGATATTTATTATAAGTTTGAAACATTTTTAAAAGAACCAGGAAAAGGCGTTAGTCCCGTCAATTTTGATTAATACGATCGAAAAAAAATATGATCTTATTAATCGTAATCGAACCGTAAACTTCCTAAATCCAAGCGAGCGTGATAAGCATGTATGATTCTAAAGCTATCACATTCCATGTAAAATTTAGCGGAGTGGTTATGTGCACCCCTCATATTCTTGTAGTTGTTAGTTGAAAGCCATTTGTCTCCTTTTTTTTCTTATGCAATTTAATAAAAGTACAAATACAAAAAATTCCCTGATATCTTTCATTTTTTTACGTGCATTTTTTTCATACCAAGGTAAACAAAATGAATTCTTTCAAATTTTGTTGTTGCCCCTTAATTAATGTATTTTTTTTCATTGTGAATCGGTTGTCAACGGTAGCATATATCTTATTAACCAGCTTCTATTCCTGAAACTAATTAAACGTATCAAGGTAAGTAATCATGAAAAAAATGTTTATTATATAATTCATCTTATCGCGTCGATGTAATGATTTTTGTTTGTTTTCAAGTATTCCATCAGGTTAAGTATAATATAAATAAATGAACAGAAATGTCACGTAAACATCATGGTAAAATAAATAAATGAATGCAAAGAAACTTGTTCTTTCTTCATATTATCGCGTTTATATTCTGTTATTTGCAGGTAAGCCACCTGTTTCAATCTAGGTAAGTATGAATATATAAATGAACCTTTTGATATTTGTATCCGGTAATGTTTTATGTTAATTTTGTAAGTATTCCAATTGTTCAAATCCAGGTAAGTATAAATACGATAGAAACTTTTTCTCGTTTTTTTCATCCTAATGTCACGTTCGGTTTGTTTACAGGTAATCCAGTTGTTGACAGGCAGGTAAGTATTAATATACACAAACATTCAAACATTCTTTACAACATATTACATTGATTTTTATTTCCTTGCAAGCATTCCAGTTAAATAAAGATATATATTAATACAAATCAATCCTCGTATACATTTTACATTTTTCCCGTTTTTAATTGAATTTTATTTTCTCTATTCCTGTTATTTATTCTTTAATTATCTGGAATGGCCTCTTCCCACTTTTTCCACATCACTGTGTCTTCTGGGACGAAAAATATCGAGCCCTTCGCTTCTGTTCTGCTGCCGGATTTAATAATTGTCAACGACTCAACGATGCACGTCTTAACCATTCACTCCGTTGCTCACCGTATTGAGGTTATGTTTATCTGGGTCCCGGAACCACAGCGACAACTAGTGGCGGCTAGAAGCGAAATTTGTCTTCACTAAGCGACACACATGATCGTGGCTCCCAGCATTAGAGTTTCCAGACCTGTATGTAAGACCGTGGTCCCAGCAAAGCTCACTTCGTGCCCCAGCGGTAAGATGTCGTTAGTATCGTCATGTGCTTGTTACGTTGATGTACTTGTACGCTTATGTGTACGCAAGAATAATCCACCGGAATGTCGGGCTTGCTATTGGCTATCGTTAAAAGCCTTCACACACAAATCTCCGTAACACGTAATACGTAAACCGTAAGAAAATCCTCCAATCAGAGTCAACTATTAGCCTCTACAGAGGATCTACAGAGAAGCTTCTACAGAGCTTCAGTGCAAACAAAGATCTGAAAGTGAATATGTATATATGAAAGCGTTTATAGCGATCACGAGCCATTATGGTTTCGCATCTCATGATAAATATAGATTTATAAAAAAATGTGAATAAATGATATACTGATTATTTTTTTATTTATTATTTTATTAAACATACAACCGTATTATATGCATTATTTTTGCACCACAATTCATAGAAAATAAACATTGAAAATAAAACTAAAGAAATGAAACATTATAATATGAACACTTAAATATGAAACGCAAAACGCGACAATGCGAGTGAGAGGACTTGACGGCGAACCATCCCAAATGGACCACACAGCGGTTTGTGATAAGTCACACACACAAACACATGTATTACCAAATTCAATCTCAACTACATAAAAAATAGCTTTTCGCCCTTAAGGCAATATTAAACAAATACTTTTTTAAAGCTCGTGTAGTCAGTTTCAATTATTTGTAACAGAATAAAGATTTTGTACCCATAAGCCAATAACAATCATTCAATTTCAGCACATTCTCAATTACCACAAAAAATGCTCATGACTCCTTAAGAATGCCGAAACGGCAAATGTGTAATTCATAAAATCCTTATTTTCCGATTCGAATATCAGTAATGAACCGTCAAAGTTTGATACCATGAAAATCGTAGTGTGTTCGTGATAAATTGATAAAAATTGAAAATTACGGTGTGAGTGCCTATTAAAACGTCCCTAAGGGACATGTTAATTAACATTCAAAATATATCATGAAAATAAAATATGCAATCCTTACATTGTAAAGTTATAATTGCCTATTAATGTAAGTCTGAAAAACTCAGACATCGCCTTGCGAACAATGACTCTTACTGAAGGTATATCATGAACGAAACACATAGTTCTATATTATCAATCATAATTCACAATAACATAAAAACACTTTAATATTTCAATACTTAACAATTTAAGTAAATGATCAACAGAACGCGGAGCGCGAAGCGCGACGATCATAACGCGACCGCGCGCGGGGGGTATGGGGGGCGAAGCCCCCCATCGAGTACGCGAAGCGTACTTGTTATCCTTTGATTTCCTCCCTTCCTCCTCCTCTTCCTCCTCACCCTTTACTCTCCCTCCTTTCGTGCCCGTCCTTGCGTTAAAGTCCCCTCCTATTATCCTCCTTTCCTCCTTACCTTGTTTCTCTGTCCACCCTCTGATCTCTTCTAATTTTGTATCCATGTCTCCTTTGATATATATCCCTACCACTTCCCATGTTTCTTTTCCTACTTCTATTCGTTTCTCTATTATTCCTTCTGTCTCGTTCGCTTTCTCCTTTTCTTTTATTTCTATCCCTTCTCTTACCCCCATTATCATCCCCCCCATTGCTCTCCCTCTCTTGTTTTCCTTTTTCGCCCACTGTTTTTCCCATACGTATCCTTTCGGTAGCCTCTCTCTTATCCTTCCCCATCCTTTTTCTTCCATCCACGTTTCTATTAGCACCACGACCTCCCATTCTTCTATCGCCTTCCAGAATTCTTTATCTTTGTTTGATATCCCTGCTACGTTCCAGAATGCTATTTTCCATTCCCTCTCACCCTCCTTTCTTTCCTTTTCCTTTTTTCTCTTCCTTTTTTCCTCCTTCCTCCACTTCTCCCTTTCTTTCTTTTTTTCTTGGTCTTTTCTTTCTCCCTCTTTTTCATTCCTTCTTTCTCTGTTGTTATCCTTTCTTCCTTCCTCCTTCCCCCCTCTCCTCGTTTTTTTGACATCCCCTCTCTTCTGTCTGCCTTTCATTTGTTTCCTCTTCCTCCCTCCTGTTCCTCACCGTGTCTTTTGGCCTCCATCTTATCCTTCCTCTTTCATCTCTCAATTCCTCGCTCTCTTCGTCCCATCTCCACCACACCCCCTGCATCATTATCCTCCCTTGCTCTACTCGTACTCTTTCTCCTTTCCGTCCCTCCTCTGCCGCTATCTCTCTTATTTTCCACTGTTTTTTCATTTCCTCCCTTGTCATTTCGCTTTCTATTCTCTCTTTTCTTCCTTTTAGTCTCTTCTTTTTTTCCATTACCTCTCTTTTCCCTTCCATGTTCTCCATTTCCGCCTTTTTCGTCCCTTCTTTCCCTTGTTCCCATCTCCCAATCGCCGTTGCCTTGTCTATCTTCGCGCTTACCCCCAATTGCCCTATCAATTTCCTTGCTGTTTCTCCTGGTTCGTCTCTTCCCACCGTTACTTTTTTCACTACTATGTTTCTCTTTATCGCTTCCTTTTCCCTGGCTTCTATTTTCCTTTCTATCTCTTTCAGTCTTCTGTCTGTTTCGTCTCTCCTCTCTCCTTTCTCTCCCTTCCCTTCCTTTACCTCCAATTTTTCTATCCTTCTTTCTAATTCTTCTTTTTCCCTTTCCTTTTCCTCCATTCTTTCTTCTATCTTCCCTATTTCCTCCCATATCTCTGCTTTCTCCGTCTTCCATCTCTCCTCTCCTTTCTCTAGCTGGTCCCTTATTTGCTCATTTGTTGTCTTTATTCTTCTTATTTCCTCTTCTAATCTCTCTCCCTGTCTCTTTGCCTCCTCTCTCCCTCTTCTCATCTCTTCTCTCACGTCTCACGACTCACTTCTCTGACGACAGATTTTTTTAATTCAAGATGCCGGACCCATAATGACGGCACAAAATACCAAAATTGCTCGACAAATGCACAAAAAGTTTTATATGGGGGGGGGGGGGGGGATTGAGGCCGCTGAACACGAATATGAAGTCGGAATTCCATAATTCCTAAATCGAAGATGGCGGATTCAATATGGCAGATGGAAAATGGAGAAGAAAAAAAGAGGAAATACGAGCTCACCGCGTCCACGTCATTAGTTCTGGGTAACGCTAAGCGAGAATTAAAAACATGAGTTATACAATGTCGAATTCGGGTAGTTTTCGACACTTTTTCATCCGCCACACTGAGTTCGCCATGTTCGATATATGAATTCAAGGATTTCGACTTCATATTCATGATCAGTGAGCCCAAAAGCCGTCTACTAACACAGTACCCGGAAACTTGATATCATTCGTATGGTTTTTAAAAATAATACCTGCAAACAAATTAACAATGTCCATTTTTAATTTATACTGCATACCATCTTAAACTATTTTAATTTACTACACTCAATTCGTACATTTCTTCGATAATAATCGGTAATTAGAATATAAAGGAGAAAATCTAAAATTGATAATGAGGAACAAAGTTATTTTGAAAATTTTTGCATAGTGATAACAAAGATAATAAAATAATAATGAAAAAATAAAGATAATGATACGATAATGGACGAATACATATAATAAAAAGATAATAGAAACAATTTAAAGATTTACGACCCTTGTTGGTACATTCTATACCGTCATCGATGCTGAGTACACAGAACAATACTGAAACAATTGCCAAACAATTCTGAAACAGTTGCCGATATCTGGTTGCTATGCTACATAGGACCATAGACTAGTCAAAGGGTTAAACTATAGCATTTTTTAAACGATTGGTATACAGGTTTCAAGATTTGAATTGAGACGTAAAATGGCATGACTTGTTTAATCTTAGGTGTTCCAGGTCAGTTTTTTTTAAATGAACCCAATATATTTTTTGCAGATTCATATTCTACATTCAAAAGATAAACTTTTTTCGAAACATTTATTCTGAGCATCTCAATTTTTTAACATAATTAGCAAAACTTACAGAACTTTTGGGATTTTCATACGTTGTTAACTCAAAAATTGAAGCTTTTTAAGTGAAGTCGCAAGAGGCAAAGAATGATTATTTTCAGGTAAGGATTCTTAGAGAAGATTAAAAAAAAAGTTGTAATCTTTTTAAAAGATAAAATCATTACTTTGTTTTTTATCTATCCATTTTTTTCCACGAAATGTTTTCTATTTAAATACATATTTTTGAACAAAGCTACTATTTTTTAACAAAAAGTACTATTTTTTAACAAAGCTACTATTTTTTAACAAAAACTATTATTTTTTAACAAAAACTAATATTTTGAACAAAAACTACTATTTTTGAACAATGTTCGTAAATTTTTACGTTTGGATAACTTAATATTATTCAAAGATTAATTAAAACTTAAAAAAAAATCTATAAGAATGCTCACTTAAACTTGGGCATTTCTTTCCTTCTGCGACTTTGCTTCAAAAGCTTTAGTCTTCGAGTAAAAAAATTATGAAGGAACCGAAAATTTATGAAAAATTTGCTAATTTAAAAACATTGAGATATTCTACCAAAATATTTCGAACAAACCTTTGCTATTATTTTATGTGCAATATTCTTCTACAACATATATACTAGTGAGCATTAAAAAAAATAAGTTGACTTGAAAATAACCTCAAAAATTTCCACCTAAGATCGAACAATTAATGCCATTTCACGTCTCCTTTTAAATATTGAAAATATACGATACATTTTTTCGAAAAATGCTATCGTTCCAAGATATTTGGATACGGCGTTTAAAACGGTACACTTTGAATGTGTCCGGTGTCCCGTGCAGCTTACTCTCCTGACACCGGCTCACAGTTCTTATACGATGTACGAGATTGCGTTTTGTAGCCACATATTAGTTTATCAATCTCCACCGTGCAGCGCTGGCTGTTACCTGCTCGCCATGATGGCCGCGTATACGGAGCGTCAACCTAACAGTGTACATCGTGTTTACGTTTATGTCACATGGTGCTATATACTAAGCCGGTTAGATGACTATCAGCGCCACGTAGCGGTAGACACAAATCGCAAACCGCTTTTATTTGCCAGTGTCAGGGGGCTGCTCTAGGCTCTCGGGTCACCGCTTAGTCAGGTTAATGTCCAATCGATTAATTGATCGCGGTGCGTCCCGGTTACTGCCATCATCAGTTATGGAGGAACTATGATGACAGAAAGAGACCGTGGGATGTGCCCACATTTACCTGATGTTTATATGGGTTGTCCGATGGTCTATATAAAACAAAGTGGTTGTCACCACATTAATCATGAACAAATAAAGCGGGAAATCATATGAATATGAACACTTATGTTATTTTTTGACAACAATTTTTCGTTCGTCTTGTTCTTCTTTGGTATCGACTTCAATGATTGCTGAATGCAAAACTAACAAAAATATAGATCGCACTTTACAAGGCAGTTTAGATAGCTTATTATGCAACTGTAGATATACTTCGTTGATCGTCATCGTCGTTTACTTCGACCAACATTAGTGTGGCTGAAAAAAATAAGTAAAACGAAAGACGATAAATTGCATAAAAATGTGTAATTCATTGTAAAATGAAACTTACCGATTCCACATGAACGCATTAAGCAGATGAACGCACGCATGAAGATATCTTTCGCCAACTATTGCGATGGCGTGTCGCACGGTAAAAATCATTGCATGACGTGATAACGGGATTGCCCGGTGGTCGTAATTTTTCTGCAAATACTGGAGCACCGTGCGATGTGTTTTAATTTGCGAACAAGCTCGTCGAAGCTCATGCTATCAATTTGATGTAACCACGCACGTGTTCACTAACGCGTAAAACACACGAACTTTCTCGCTCGAAATGAAACCGTACTGATGACCCACCAAGTGTTTTCATACGACTCTTGTAGGGCATCGATCCGTTTTCGATTCAGTTCTATCTGATGTCTATGAGGCTATGGTCATCGTGGTGTGCACGCTCCTCGTCTGCTAGTATACATGCTTCGAAACACGGTACTATTTTAACTTCCAACTTTTTCAAAAAGAATAGCGAGACTTTGCAATCAACACAACATCCGATATATATATATATATATATATATATATGTGTGTGTGTGTGTGTGTGTGTGTGTCTGTGTGTCTGTGTGTCTGTGTGTCTGTGTGTGTGTGTGTGTGTGTGTCTGTGTGTCTGTGTGTCTGTGTGTCTGTGTGTCTGTGTGTGTGTGTGTGTGTGTGTGTGTGCGTGCGTGCGTGCGTGCGTGCGTGCGTGCGTGCGTGTGTGTGTGCGCGAGTGTGTGTGTGTGTGCGTGTGTGTGTGTGTGTGTATGTGTGTGTGTGCGTGCGTGCGTGCGTGTGTGTGTGTGTGTGTGTGTGTGTGTGTGTGTGTGTGTGTGTGTGTGTGTGTGTGTGTGTGTGTGCGCGCGCGCGAGTGTGTGTGTGTGTGTGTGTGTGTGTGTGTGTGTGTGTGTGTGTGTGTGTGTGTGTGTGTGTGTGTGTGTGTGTGTGTGTGTGTGCGTGCGAGTGTGCGTGGGTGCGGGTGTGGGTGTGTGTGTGTGTGGGTGTGTGTGTGCGCGTGTAAATGTAGACTATTCTATGGTAGCATAAGGTTTTTAAGCTACTTTTCAAGCCAGTATTGTCGAAGCTTTCATTAGCATTCCCTTGTATATGACATATTCCACGTGAAGTCGACCACTTTTGAACCCGACCATTTTTTATTTTGCTGAAAATTTTATGTTATACTACCCCACTAAAAACATTTTTGTGAATTTTTTCAAACTTTTTTACCCAAACAAAACGGTTTTTTTTTGGAAACAAAACGTCTTTTTTCGTTTCGCACATTTTCAATCGTTCATAACTTTTTCAAAAAACGGTTAATCGAGACGTTTTTTTTCAAATGTCTTGTTTTTATACGCGAAAAAAAGAATTTTTTCAGAAAAAAATACAAAAAACAATATTCAAGTCATATTCCATGAAATTTGTCATTTTTTTACAGAAAAATCTCAATATCTCAAAAACACATTTTTTATTTTTTATTGTTAATTTTATGTAAAAACTTCGATGTATTCGGAGTTAATGCTGTAAGTTTCATAGTGGGTGGATTTTTTTTTCTACCTTTTTTTCGATTGAAAACGATTTTTTTTTTCAATTTTTCAGAGAAAAATCTCAATATCTCAAAAACCCATTTTTTATTTTTTATTTTTTATTTTTTGTTTAAACTATGATTCTTTCTGAGTTTAATGCCGTAAGATTCATAGTGGGCAGATTTTTCTTGCTATTTTTTTTTCAATTGAAAAAAAAATGTTTTCATTTTTTCGTAATCTAACATTGTTTAGATTGTTGACGTTATCCACGAAACAGTTTCAATATAAAATA
Source organism: Netelia inedita (assembly GCA_964017225.1). NCBI lineage: Eukaryota > Metazoa > Arthropoda > Insecta > Hymenoptera > Ichneumonidae > Netelia > Netelia inedita. Next base: position 25,889,005 of record OZ024920.1, read on the forward strand.
GCGGTATAAATACGAAATGTACGAAGTGGATTTCATATAAGGAACAGTGAAACGGACTGATGGCTATTTAAAGATTTCCATACACAGACTTATCGACTGAATCATGGTGGCAAATTCAAATACCAATAATTTGGTTACGTTCAATTCAATACAAAATTAGATATTCATAATATGAGAGTAGTATTAAATATTAATAATACCACAAAATTGTTATTTGACGTGAATAAGTGATTATTTATTTTATTATTCATAAAGTATTCCTACCAAATTCATTAAAAACTATTCAAAAAATCTCGACAATAAATTTTATATAATATGTTAACTAAGATATGTTAACTTAAATTTATTAAGATTGGTTAAGACTTTGAATAAATATCGTGGATATATTAATTTAAATTTATTTTATCGACAAAACAATGTCAGATTACGAAAAAATGAAAACATTTTTTTTTCAATTGAAAAAAAAAAATAGCAAGAAAAATCTGCCCACTATGAATCTTACCGCATTAAACTCAGAAAAAATTATAGTTTAAACAAAAATAAAAAATAAAAAATAAAAAATGGGTTTTTGAGATATTGAGATTTTTCTCTGAAAAATTAAAAAAAAATCTTTTTCAATCGAAAAAAGGTAGAAAAAGAAATCCACCCACTATGAAACTTACAGCATTAACTCAGAATACATCAGTTTTCACACAAAATTAACAATAAAAAATAAAAAATGGGTTTTTGAGATATTGAGATTTTTCTGTAAAAAAATGACAAATTTCATAGAATATGACTTGAATATTGTTTTTTGTATTTTTTTCTGAAAAGCGCGTATAAAAACAAGAAATTTGAAAAAAAACGTCTCGATTACCCAATTTTTGAAAAAGTTATGAACGTTTGAAAATGTCCGAAACGAAAAAAGACGTTTTTTTCCAAATTCATAACTTTTTTTCGGATGGGTAAAAAAATTTGAAAAAATTCACAAAAATGTTTTTAGTGGGGGGTAATAACATATAAAATTTTCAGCAAAATAAAAAATGGTCGGGTTCAAAAGTGGTCGACTTCACGTGGAATAGGTCATATGCATTCGATCACAGACTCGTAAGAAGTTCTTCATTGAAAAACTCGTTGTAAATTGTTAACGTAGCTTTCACTGTGAAGGCACTTATGTTTATATCCGGCTAATTTATTTCGGCCGGATTGATGATCTGCTACATACAGCCGAAAAAAATGCCGAGCTTCAACCTCTCGACATTTTCAGTTAGCGTGTCAATAATTTAGCAAATTTTGAGTTGAATTGCAAAGCTTTATATTCGTAGAGCATACAACTTTCGAAACATCGAAGAAAAAATGGTGCATCGACTATGTTGATAAATTAGTTTATCATTAAATTAATTAAATTGTGATTGAAATTCTTTATTTTTAGTGTATTATTGTGTGAAATTGATTTCTGTCAATGTGTGTTGTTCATGATCTTATAAACTCAAATATGTTTTTCGCCACGGTTATTGAAGTCGATACCGAAGAAGAGGCAGACGAAGCAGAAATTATTGTCGAGAAATAACATGATTTTCTAAGTGATTTCCCGCTTTATTCATTCATGGTTAATGTGGTGACAACGACTTTCTTTCATATAGACCATCGGACAACCCATATAAACATCAGCCAAATGGCGGCACATCCCACCGGCCCTTTCTATAATCATATTTCCCCATAACTCATGCCGGTAGTAACCGGGACATTAACCTGACTAACAATAAGCGGTGAACTGAGAACCTCATGATGCCTGCAGGGGATACCGCACATATTATGGAATAAATACTATAGATCTGCCTAAACAGGGTTCTTCCGGTTTCTTTCAACTCTCGGGGATGTCATTAGCTTAATATAATCATAACGTAGGTTATGGACGATCAAATGTTATATACTTTTAAACTGATAGAATATGTTTTAAAATCCACGACGTAAATCACGAATGTTTAAAAAAGATCAGCCACGTTTACCTTAGTAACGAACCGGTCGAAAATCTTTTATTTCTATATTATCACATCAGCTCTAAAATTAAAGTTGGATTTCATTCAAGGACTATACTTTTTTTAATTATTGTAAAATCGAGGTTGGGGTCTCTCTGCTACACGAAAATTCTGAGATCATCCTATAGAATAGGTTGTTTGATTTTTTGATAACACTTGTTGTAACAACACCATATATTATAGTGCTGGCCGTATACCACGATTACACATGCGCGCTCGCCACTCGCCTCGCCACTCGCCTCGCTACTCACCTCACCACTCGCCTCGCTACTCACCTCGCGTCTCGCCTCGCTACGCGCCTCGCGGACGCCGCAAATGTGTATGCGGTCGCTCGCGTTGGCATATAGTCCAGGATTTTTAGATATTTGCAAAGCATCAAATAGAGCTACTTTTTCTTTCTATTGGATTATGTCAGGGGGTGTCTCCTAAGTATAAATCCAAGTTTCTGCCCTCCCAAACCCTCCGCGTTAGCCGCCATCTTGAAAAACGCCTATTGGTGAATATCTCGGAAACGGTGAGCTTTACGTGAAAAATCGTAAGGCTCTTTTTTGTAGAGGATAACATTTTCCATCTTTTTTATTTAATACTTTTTTCTTTATTGTTAATATTTGCCGAGATATAGTCGATTGAAAAACCAAATTTTGTTGTCGTGAACAATATCTCGATAATTTTTGCAAATACGAAAAAAAATGTAATAATCAAAGTTGTAGAGAATGACATTATTGACAATTTCTGTATAATTTTTTTTTGTAAAATCAATAGTTGCTGAGTTCTACCGCAATGAAAGTTGCCGTCAGGTAAAGAACAACAGCGATTAGCGGTAATACATTAATCTAGAATGCCAAAAAAAAGTGTAATCGAAAAATTTTATAATAGAGACGGTGACAATAATATTTATCATGAAAAGGAGGGATATGGGCGATAGGAGGAAAGTTTGCGCAATAAAAATATTTTGACGAATTGTTTGAAAAAGACATGAAATTTTTTTTATTTATTCATTTTTATTATCATTTGCGCGATTTGAGTCGCGATCGACAAATTACGATCGCATCTTTATAATAATTTAAAAAAATTGGCCTTGCCAAAGTTTAATCGACGATCACAGATTTATAACAATTTTCTGTGTTTGGTACAGGAAGGGCGATTTTCGATACTTTCTAAGCTTTCTTCTTCCATGTTGCAGTATTCTTTGCTTCAAATTAAGGATGTTCACGCGTCATAATCATAATAGTATATACAAAGTAATGGCAAAATCATCAGATACAATTTTTTCCAAGATAATTTTTTGAAATTTTGTGTGAATCTTCTTGAGCATCGTATTATAATGGGTAACAAATTTGAGAAGGTTTCACCGTCTAGTAATCGAGATATTCAGTGTTTAAAATCGCAACATTAACATGAGGTCTTATGGGAAGTTACGAAAAAATACGATTTTTGACAATAAATAACTCCATTTCTAGACGGTAAAACTTTCTCAAATTTTACCCACAGTTGAGTATTATTGTTAAGACGGTTCATACGAATTTTAACCAATTAAACTTGGAATTCGTCTAACGCATGGATAACGCGTGAACCTCCTTAAGATATCTCCAAAACTATTCAACGAATTTCGACAATTTTTTTTAGTTTTGTTCAGAAATACATTATTAATAATTCTATATGTGGTTTTAGAAGATATTCAAATTAGAAAAGTTTTGGGACCAATTCAAAGTCGAAAAACATTGGTTCGAAAAATGCTCATTTTCAATGTACCTTTTCTCAGGAACCATACGGTCGATTTTCACCATTTTTGTTGTGAGTATATATTAAAGTGTTATAAACATTGTATCAAGCCATTTTTTCGATATTCTGTTTCAAAATTTTTTATGTCGTTTTGAATTTTTTTTTAAATTTTGACCATGTTTTGTTACCTTTCAATATTTTTTTCTCGGGTATGAATCGTTTTTTCGAAAAAAACGGCTCGACGCAATGTTTATAACACTTTAATATATAGTCACAATAAAAATGGTGAAAATTGACCGTATGGTTCCTGAGAAAAGGTTCATTGAAAATGAGCATTTTTCGAACCAATGTTTTTCGACTTTGAATTGGTCCCAAAACTTTTCTAATTTGAATATCTTCTAAAACCACATATAGAATTATTAATAAAGTATTTCTGAACAAAACTAAAGAAAAATCGTCGAAAAATGTTGAATAGTTTTGGAGATATCTTAATTTGAAGCAAAAAAGGTCGGATAGGCGCTTCCGAATATGTCGAACCCCGTTAATGTATTACCGCTAATCGCTGTTGTTCTTTACCTGACGGCAACTTTCAGTGCGCTAGAACTCAGCAACTATTGATTTTACAAAAAAAAGTTTTATACGAAAATTGTCAAAAATTTCATCCTCTACAACTTTGATTATTACATTCTTTTTCGTATTTGCAAAAATTATCGAGATATTGTTCACAACAACAAAATTTGGTTTTTCAATCGACTATATCTCGGCAAATATTAACAATAAAGAAAAAAGTTTTAAACAATAAAAGATGGGAAATGTTATCCTCTACAAAAAAGGTCCTTACGATTTTTCACGTAAAGCTCACCGTTTCCGAGATATTCACCAATAGGCGTTTTTCAAGATGGCGGCTAACGCGGAGGGTTTGGGAGGGCAGAAACTTGGATTTATACTTAGGAGACACACCCTGACATAATCCAATAGAAAGAAAAAGTAGCTCTATTTGATGCTTTACGAACTCATTTTTGGTGCTAAAATTCCTGGACTATATCCGCATCAGACTCTAGTATAAAGACGGTACGTCATAGTGAGACTCTCGCGTGGTGCCACTCGTACACGTAGCTACTGGAATTTAGACGAGCTACGTCGTGGATGAAGATGAACGTTCACTAGAGAAATATTAAAACCGAAAAAAGAAAATCTATTCAACACGCAATTGCCGGATATATAAGCAGCGACGAAAAGACACGAAAATGTACTGGATTCGCGATAAAAATTCAATCAGGAGTACGAATTATTTCATTGTTAACCGATGCGAATGTTTAAAATTCGTTTTAAGCAATATTCTCCGGCATAGCAACTTCGAAGGCCAAATTATGTCAAGAAGCTCGATACGACCTTCGAATTCGAAAACGTAGGACCTTAAGGTGATGTGATAGCTCTTCTTTACCGTCCCTGCGGCCCATGCATTTTGCGGACAAATGCCATTCCTAAACTAATGAACGGAATGAGCTGAAATTTGAGTATGTTATACAGTTGATAGTCCTACGTAGCCTAAAGGTCGCAGAATTTCAAAAATCGCTAAAAAATTCACAGATTTCGTTACCACGTGGTAATTTTGGCTGCAGATTTGCATTTATTGACTTATTAATGGTTCGAATCAAAAAACTGTGGTCTTTACGCACTAGACAATGAAAAATGGGACACAATGAGTACCCGCACGTTTCTACACGTGCAATATTACATAAATGGCATTTGTCCGCAAATAACATGGGGTAGGCCGATAATAGCAATTGGTATAGGAGAGCGGGGTTGTGTACGTAGTTCGTGCATATCCCGCCTCTCCCTCGCGAAACTTCGAGCGCTGATAGCGCTTTTTCGCGCCGAGCGAAACTATGGGAAACATGAGATGCACCACGTGGTCGCAAATTTCACCCCGTATTATTATGTACACGTTTTGACACATGTGCATTTGACTGAAGGGAGGTGCTTCACGAATGCAACTAGCAGAGTCGAAACTCGATCGAGAATTATTAGTACAGGCAAATAGGGATCCAGTTACTCTTGTCGATTCTGCATTGTTTCCCAACCGCAATTTTTTTTGATAGATAGGTTCAGTATGACGTACTGAATGTAAATCCACAAAATGCCCCCAAAATGGCGGAGCGGAAGTGCCGCCATTTTGCCAAAAACCGTTTCGGCCTATATCTCCGTAACCGTGAACTTGAGGCCAAAACTGCTAATAACCTTAGGTTTGTTCTTTTTCGGCGAACTCCCCAGAAATCCCTGCACTAATTCAATAAATATAGGTATATAGTTCAGTGTATACTTATTAAACTAGTGTAGGGTTTTCTGGGGAGTTCGCCGAAAAAGAACACACCTCTTTATTATATATAATGAAATTTCCTATCTCTTTTGTTAAATAATTTTTTTTGTATCACTTACCGTTTACGACTTATATGACTATTACTGTTCGTTTTCTGACTTTTTCTTTTTTATTGACCGATATCTCTTCTAATAATTGTTTAAACAAAAAACTGCTAATAATCAAACTTTTAAAGCGACAAATTTTCTACAACTTTTACTTTGAACGTTTTTTTCTAAAATTAATATTTTTGAAGTTATACCGCGTTAAATGTTCGCGTTCGCGTCCGCGTTCAACGCAGCTACCGGGTGCAAGGTTAATAAAAATTAAGTATGCATAGTGTAACGATGAAAATTCAATAAATATGTGAAAAATATGCATGCTAGTGACATAATCAGCAATAAATAATTTGTCTTCTTACCTGCACAAAACAGCAACTACCTGTTGAAATATTTTTTAAATTTATATCTTATTTTATACAATTGAATAGTACTTTACCTCGAATCGCTCCTCGATTATTATCAAATAATTAATAATATACTGATGGCATAATGAAACAAACAAATAAGAAAACGGAAAATTTATTTAAAAATAGATAGGAAATTTATTTTCAAATAGATACAACTGAAAGTGAATCACGCATATTCTTCGACTCTCGTGCGTTTCGCGGGCGGTGAGGATTCAAATGCATCCTCCTCTTTCTCTTCGTCATCTTTTTTGGTGGCATATACAGATTGTAACACCTCCATTAATTTGATGTCGAGGGTCGATAAATTTTCTATCTATTTTTAAATAAATTTCCCGTTTTATTATTTGTTTGTTTCATTATGCCATCAGTATATTATTAATTATTTGATAATAATCGAGGGGCGATTCGAGATAAAGTACTATTGAATAAAATAAAATATAAATTTAAAAAATATTTCAACGGGTAGTCGCTGTTTTGTGCAGGTAAGAAGGCAAATTATTGATTGCTGATTATGTCACTAACTTGCATATTTTTGACATATTTATTGAATTCTCATCATTACACTATGCATACTTTGTTTTTATTAACGGGGTTCGACATATGCGAAAGCACCTATCCGACCTTTTTTGCTTCAAATTAAGATATCTCCAAAACTATTCAACATTTTTCGACAATCTTTTTTTAGTTTTGTTCAGAAATACTTTATTAATAATTTTGTATGTAGTTTTAGAAGATATTCAAATGAGAAAAGTTTTGGGACCAATTCAAAGTCGAAAAACATTGGTTCGAAAAATGCTCATTTTCAATATACCTTTTCTCAGGAACCATACGGTCGATTTTCACCATTTTTGTTGTGGGTATATATTAAAGTGTTATAAACATTGCATTCAGCTATTTTTTCGATATTTTGTTTCAAACTTTTTTGATGTTGTTTTGAAATTTTTTTAAAATTTTGACCACGTTTTTTACCATCAAATATTTTTTTCAAAAAAATGGCCAGCCACAATATTTATAACACTTTAATATATACGGAAGTGATTACGGAACACGAACGCTAACCACTCGGCCGTCACCACTTATCAACTACCATTGCAACGCACCGATATATATTGAACGCGGAAAACTTCTCTTGCGATTTTCTCGAAAACGCTTGCGTAGTACGCCTTACTACTTACACATTATGTTGTTCTAATGGACGACTAAAAGTGTGCAAAGTTTGGAGAAAATCCATGATCCATCCTGATCCCGTCTATTTCGCGGCGCAATACTTGCATTTGGCTCGAGATTATCGTTTCTTGCCGAGGCTTCGCACTTTAGGCCATGCACTGCCATCTAGCGGTGTTGCATAGCGCGCAAGTTCACTACTATGCCGACGTCGTTGGAGTTCGTCCGGGCCTTTCACATCACCTTAATGTGTAATGAAGATTGACCTCATTCGTCTGAATTTTGCTCTACGGAGTAACGAAACAACTTTCGAACGATAAAAGGAAGATCATTCAATGTCTGGATACTCTAAGATTACCCCAATGCCTTTTTAGAAACATACATTATGCTTCCATCGAATCACCATTTACATAGCTTGTCACGATCAAATCGACAATTTCGCCTAGATACATAAGTGTGGCTTGTATTAATCTCGAAACGATTTTCTTATTCCGTATAATCCCTTAATTTGCATCACACATGAGGGGGGGGGGGGGGCATAATAGTCTACCTCTTCATGAGTTTGAAATCTGCGACTGGGAATCAAACATTCTCGGCCGAGTTTCGGTTCGAATATTTCTATTTGTTGAACGATGCTTCTAAAGCATCGTCAACGACCAGAAACATCGTTCGACGAATAAAAACGTTCAAATCGAAACGCAACCGAGATTTTTTTATTCACGGTCGCAAATTTCAATCTCACGTTATAGCATTCTGTAGATTATTTGACATAACATATACGTGGCCGTCTCTTACTCACGCGAGTCGTCCGTCGCCGAGACTGCACGCTCTAGATTTTCGTTGAGCACACTTGATCAACGGTGCCGTTAGAAGCAACATTCGCCGGGTGAAAACATTCGACCCAGGAGTCGAACAGAAATTTTCGATTGTCGATTCCAGATATGAAACTAAAATTATAGCATTTGGTCCACTTCTCCACACACTCTCGGTTAGCATTGTCTACGACTGTGCTCGAGTCCTCAGTAAACACTGCCATCTAACGGTGGTGCGTAGCGTGCACTGTTTACTACTATGGCGACCCGTCGGAGTTTGTCCGTGTTTAACATAAATAGTTTCCCTCTATAATAGTTTTCAACATACGCATGACTCAATTCGATATAATTGAAAAATTGATTCATTATAGTTGAAATATTAACAGGATCAGCTTTAAAATAAAAATACTGATATAGGAACGTAGTTCGAAAAGTCCATGCAAATTCCGATAGGTGACACCACTGGTGCCTATCGAGGTTATTTTCAGATAGTATCATCTTTTGTACAAAACATACTCTAAGTTTCGAAATATTTTACATCGAGTTATTGTCAAAAATGGAGGAAAGATAATTTCCTGTCACGATCAAACATTATTTTATGAGAGGCGAATCACCTTAAGAAACTAAAGTGAAACTTGATAAACCGCATGACGAATCTGCCCGTGAAATCAGAATGATTTATGAATGGTTCAAAAACTGTTGGTATTGCAATATGAGTACAAGTGATACTGAACGTTCAGGGTGCCCTATTGAAACCACTGCTCATTGTCAGATATCATTGATAAAATTCATGATATGATGATGAATGATGGTACATGAGATTTTGCATCAACTTTTCAATATTAGAAAGTTACCCGCTAGATGAGTGCCATGAATGCTCACAGTTTCACCGCTTCACAGGGTTCCACAGAACTATAAGCGCAGTTTTGTTACTGTGGGCGAAACATGAATACACCACTACAGGCCTAAGATCAAGCAATAGTCGAAGCAATGGCTTGACAGCGGGAAATTTGCATGAACGATGGCGAAGACCGTTCCTTCAGCCGAGAAAATTATGGCGATTGTTTTTCGGATTCGCAAAGAATAACTTTTATTGATTGTTTGTAAAAAGGTAAAATTATTACGGGTGCATACTGTTCTCCAGATTTGCCTGTCTCAAACTACTTTCTGTTCAGCAACATGAAGAAGTAGGACGAGAAAAGGCCCTTTTATTCAAGTGAGGAAGTCACTGCGAAAACAAATCTCTACTTTATTGAGTAAGATGAAACCTATTGTTCGAAAAGAATTTCAATGCCACGTGTAAGATTAAATTCACGATGGCAATTATATATAGGTATTGGTCTAAATCAATGATTTATATGGGGCATTCCACATCAATTTTACCACTTTTGAACACGCCCCCTTTTAATGTTGCTAAACATTTTATAAGTCATACTACCCCACTAAAACATTTTTGTGAATTTCCTCAAATGTTTTACCCAACCGAAAAACAGTTATGAATTTTAAAAAACGGCGCTTTTTCCAAATGCTCATAACTTTTTCAAAAAATGCTTAATCGAGACGTTTGTTTCCAATTTTTTCGTTTTTATTCGCGCTTTTCAGAAAAAGATACAAACAAAATATTCAAAGTCGTATTCTATGAAATTTTTAAGTTTTTTTCAGAGAAAACCATCATTTTTTCGAAAGCCACCATTTTTCGTTTATTTATTTTTTTTAACTTTGATTTATTCTGAGTTTAATGTCGTAAGATTCATAGCGGGCGGAGCTTTCTGTTTGTTTTTTTTTCATAATCTAACTTTGTTTTTACGATAAAATAAATGTGTGTGTGTGTGTGTGGATGTGTGTGTGTGTGTGTGTGTGTGTGTGTGTGTGTGTGTGTGTGTGTGTGTGTGTGTGTGTGTGTGTGTGTGTGTGTGTGTGTGTGTGTGTGTGTAGCCATTCAAATGTAACGGGAAAAAATTGAGAAATTCGTAAATCAAAGGTGGAAGGTAGGAACGCAATAAAAATGCATGGGACGTTTTGCTTGTTTTGTTTCGGAGCCAACGGAGTTACCAATTAGATTTATCGATAATTTGCAAAAACAAAGAAGAACAAAGCAATCTCTTTCATTAACAAAAATGGAGATACGTAGGCAGCGAGACCCATTGGAAACTATAGGTATGTGGCGACGATAAGAAATAGAACCCAACGAGTAAGGTTTAATGATAAATGGTCCCAGGTTATCCCAAATGAACATGGGGTACCGCAGGGTTCGGTATTGGGGCCGTTATTATTTATTATATATATAAATGATATAGTAAATTTGTGTCCAGAGGAATGTGCTATAAAAATGTTTGCGGATGACACATTAATATATGTAACCGGAGAAGGCAGCGCGGAAGTGGAGGGAAGAATGAATATGACACTAGGTATAGTGGAACAGTGGATGAACAGAAATAAATTAAAAATGAATACTGAGAAAACTAAATATATGCTTGTAAGAAGTATAAGGAAAGTTGTGAGTGAGAATATTGTAATAAAGTGTCTGGATGGAACAGAATTGGAGAGAGTGGACGCCATGAAATATTTGGGGATAATGATAGATGACAAACTACGATTTAAAGAACATTGTGAATATATGCTGAAAAAGATTGGTAAAAAAACTAGTTTTTTAAACAGAATGGGGCATTATGTATCTGCGTATACGCGATGTACTATTTATAAAACAATAATAGCACCGAATTTTGAATACTGTGCAACACTGTTGCTCGATATGGGAGAAACAGAGTTGAATAAACTGCAAACCGCGCAAAATAGAGCGATGCGAGTTATACTGCAATGTAATCGCTATACGAAGGTAGAGGATATGCTGAACGCGCTACAATTCATGTCAGTGAGGCAAAGACTGCACTACAATGTATGTATATTCATTTTTAAAGTCGTAAAGAACTTGCTACCAAAAGAGTTAACAAATCGACTGCAAGTAGTAGGAGCGAGGGGCGGTAGGGTAACACGGCAAACTGATAACATCGTAATACAATTTAGAAGAACAAAAAGTGCACAAAAGAGTATGTATTACGAAGGAGTGCAAATGTACAATGAACTGCTGGCCGAAATAAAAGGCTGTGAAAAGGTTGTGCAGTTTAAACGCATGTTAAAGGAATATATTGTATCAACTGTAAATTAATATATATGTAGAAGTAAGTAATAAGGAAAATGTGTATAAAATAGCCGAGAAGGCTAATAAACATCAATCAATCAATCAATCTCTCTCTCTCTCTCTCTCTCTCTCCCTCTCTCTCTCTCTCTCGCGGTGAGTACCTTACGCACGCTCTCATACCCGCTCTGTGTTAAGATCTATTTTCTGCTGTGGACTGCCTGCGGGCGTTTTTGTTCTAGATCACAAGCATGCACTATATTGCTTTTCGTCGCTTTTCCTAATCTGGTTCTTCTTTTCTTACCGTACCACGGAAATTTTTGCGAGGAAAAGCCGTGACGGTTTTCCTAACCTCACTTTAATTTGGGTTGATCTACCACGACGTCCTTCTCTGTTCATCACTCTGGGCCTGCGCATGCGTGCACTGGACATCTAGTAACGCCTGCTTTATCAACGGGAGAACCATCGCGAGTATCCTTATCATCTAGTGACGTCACATCGCTTATCCTGCGTAGCGAGAGATATACGCCGACATCCAGCGGCTACTGCTAGTACTTCCCCCACCACTTGAGCATCGATAATTTGCTGTTATTCGCACGCATGCCGCGGTGTTGTCGGCGTCGCTGGTGTAACAGACCAATTGCTGGCAATCGTACTGTCTGCAATTACTGTGAACGGACTTATCATCCGGGCTGCTTAAAATACTGCGTCTGTCAAAGGTCCGCGTGCGCTAGTGGTGTGTCGAGCGTAGTTGCCATGGATAGTACCACCTCTTCTTCTGACTCTCCTAGTCTATTGGCCTCGGGATCGAATACTGGATCTCGCGAATCGGAGCCCGTGACGCTTGACTCTATTATGAATATGCTGCTTTGCACGAATGCTGATATTCGCTCGTCCATGGAGCAAATGAATTCTAAGCTGTCGGAAATTCCTGAGCTACGTGCTGTGATCGCAAAAATGAACGACACGCTAAGCGAACTCCCGACGATTGTAAATGTCATTTCCACTCATGCTGGTAGAATTGATTCTCTCGAGGCAACTAACACTAAACTTGCGCAGGAGATCAGCGATTTAAAATCCGAGATGCGTGCGCTTGTGAGAGATTCGTCGGTTAGTGAACCGTCTGATCTTAGATCATGCGAAATTGCGGTTGCTGGCATACCTGATTCGGTCAAAGATGCTCCCAAGGAAATAGCAACCAAAGTATTTACTGCGCTTGGGCTCAACGACCTATCTGCTCATATCATCGCGGCGCGCATTATGGCGCGTAAGTCACAGCCGATCGCCCATACTTCTTCTGCTATTGTCAGTATCCCTGCGCAGCGCTATTCCATTGTTCTCACCCTCACTTCGGGTGTGGTTCGGGATGCTATAATTAATGCAAAGAGGTTGAAGCGCCATTTGAAGGTCAGCCATGTTTTTAAGCTCAACGCCGGTGGAAATGTGTTTGTCAACGAGCTTCTGTCCACGGATTGCTACAAACTATTGAGACTGTCGAAGACGCATGCTAAACAAGCGTCTTATAGGTATGTGTGGGCGAAGGACGGTGTGATTTACGTCAGGAAAGAGAACGGCTCAGCAAAGATTACTATTCGCTCGGCTGATGATCTCGGGCAGATGATCTGACCGCTAACACCGACGTCAGTGGAAATTGACAACAAGAGGCCAGCCCTCTCCTCTCAGCACATCACTGTTACGCATTTTAATGCAAATTCTCTCCTTGCTCACATCGATCTCGTCAGAATTTTTTTCGATCAGAACCCGTGTCATATAATTTCTGTTTCCGAAACGTGGCTGCATCCTTATATGCTGGATGATCTTGTCAAGATCGAGAACTATTTTCTGATCCGCAACGATCGTGAAGGCAAGGAGGGGGGAGGTGTGGCATGTTACATACATGACTCTCTTAAGGCCAAGGTGCTGGACACGTCGCCTACTCTATTTTCAAATTCCCCTGAGTTCATCATTGCGGAAGTATCTTCTGGCGTCCGGGATAGGATATTATTCACTACGATGTATAGACGACCAAAAGGACAATTCTTGCATAAATTTGAACATGCTCTAAACCGCTTTGCTCATTCTTACAACAACATTATCATCGTGGGAGATCTAAACTTCAACATGTTATCAAATGACTATGCGCCCACATATCTCAAAAATTTTGTCGCATCGCACTCGTTATTTCTAGTACCCTCTCAAGCCACCTATCACACTGCTGATTCTGACTCTTTGCTGGACATATTCATACTTGATAATGAGGACAAATTAGTACATTATAATAAATCTCCTTCTCCTTTCATAGCTGGTCATGATATCCTGTCGCTTCAAAATGCACTTAATGTGAAAACTGTTGCTTCACGGATGGTTACTAAGCGCTGTCTTACGCATTTCAATGATGAGGACTTCCTTGATGCGGTGCGGTCAGTCTTCCCGTCGCCGAACTTGTTTGATTCTTCGACCATCGATACTGGAGCCCAGCTGGATAACCAGCTTGATACTGTCACTCAGGTACTGTGTTCTATCTTCGACCGTCTTGCACCTCTGAGGACCTTCACTGCAAAGCGACCGCCGGCTCCATGGCTAACGTCTGGCCTTAAACGGAGTATCACCGAAAAGAATGAACTCTATAAACGGGTGAAGCGATCGAATAATGTACTCGGATTCGTCATGTCCAGGTGCGTTAGGGACCAACTGACTGTCAGGATCAGAAGGGCGAAGAATGACTTCCTCTTGGCTAAACTGAGTACGATCGATGACCCTAACCGTATGTGGAGGCAGCTGAGGGGTCTTGGGTTGGTCAAACCGCGTCTGTCGTCGCCTTTTCATTTCTTCACCCTGGATGAGCTAAGTGCGTACTATGAAACTGTCACGGCGTCGGTCCCGGCGCTAACTCGTGATGAGCTGGGGGCAATGCTGTTATCAACCTCTGGCGTGAACACCACATTCGCGCTAGTCCAAACCTCGAGAGAGGCGATTTCGCGCATTCTACGACGCTCGGCGCTCACATCGCTCAGTGCCGGCTCTGATGGCGTCTCTAAATACCTCATTGATAAGGCTCTTCCGTGGCTGTTTGATCATCTGCTTAATATTGTTAACTTGAGTATTGAGAGGTGTCATTTCCCTCTGTTGTGGAAGAGAGCGCTTATCCGCCCGCTATTAAAAGTCAAAGTACCGCGTTCGCCCTTGGATACGCGACCGATCGCTTCTCTTCCGGAACTATCCAAAGTACTAGAGAGAGTTGTCTTTGACCAGATCATCAGACACCTTGAGATCACAAATAAACTTGACCCGAGGCAGTCGGCTTATCGCACGTCGTTTAGCACGCAGACAGCTCTACTCAGAGTTTCCGAGGATATTCGGAGAGGTATCGACGAGAGGAAAGTAACTATCCTTGTGCTGTTTGACTTCAGCAAAGCCTTCGACACTGTTCCCCACCTTAATCTCTTAAGAAAACTTAGGCGGTTGGACTTTGCGGATACAGTTATTGAGTGGTTCTTCTCATATCTTACCGGGAGGTCTCAGCTTGTTGTTGATGAGCATGGTCATCGCTCGCGGGAGTCGAATACTTCCGTCGGAGTGCCGCAAGGCTCCATTCTTGGACCTCTACTATTCTCAATCTACATCAACGACATCGCTGACGGCTTACAGCACTGCCAACGCATGATTTTCGCGGACGACATTCAAATATACACTCAGTGTTTTCCGGCGGACATAGACAACACTCTGGTAAACATTGCTCTTGGCGTCAGTGCTGTGGCGCAATTCGCGCGTTCAAATGGTCTTCTTGTCAATGCTGCAAAAACTAAGGCGATGATCATCGGTAGCAGAGCTTATGTGAACACAATCAATCTGCATGAGCTGCCTCCCATTGCATTGGAGGGGTCTAATGTGCCGTATGTCACGGAGGCCAGGAGTTTGGGGGTAGTATTCCAGGCTGACCTCTCGTGGAGGAAAAACGTATCGCTTATCTCGCAGAAAGTGCATGGCACGCTTTACAGGCTTAAGCATCACAGGGGTGCGCTGTCAACTGAGCTGCGGATAAAATTAGTGACCACGCTTATATTTCCTCTTTTTGACTACTGCTCTCTCGTCTACCTTGACATTACAGCTGGACTAAACGGTGTACTCGAGAGGCTTCTTAACTGCTGTATTAGGTTCATCTTCGACCTTCGACGTGATGTGTCAAATTACGTTACGATTACGCTGGTTGTCGGTCAAAGGGCGGCGCAAATATTTTCTGGGGATCATGGTCTATCGTGTGTTGTTCCTACGTGTTCCACCTTACATCAACGAGCTGCTGCCTAGAGCACGGCATGACATTAGGAGGTCGGAAAGATCGGCCGAACAACCGACTTTCCTTATCCCCAGCCACAGAACGGTAACACGCCAGCACTCGTTTCAATTATCTACTGCGTATCTCTGGCAGTCTCTCCCTGCTGCTATTAGGGCGTCGCCGTCGATTGAGTGCTTTAAGAGCAGCTTTATGGAGCATCTCCTTTCATTAGAGCGCAGTGAGCAGTAGGGGGGTGTAGTGTCGGCATAAAACTTCAAAATTTGTTGCTGAGTGCTTGCTTCTTCTTACATTAGGCTGGTCATGATCCATGGCTCGTTACATCACCTCACCTGGATTGCTTTCTCGTAGCTGCATTTCTATTTCTCCTCTTAGTTTATCTCAGTTAGTTGTATTATTGTATTATTATTTCCTTATTCCATTTTGTATTATTATTACATAGTATTATTTTAATGTATAATCCTTACTTTATTTTTATTGTTATTATGTTCAAAAGATGCATATTTAACTATCCCTACTTTATTTTGTATTACTACAATGTATTATAGATGTACATCTTTTCGGTATTCTTGCATCTATGCTTGTAATGATGCATGAATTTCTCATTTATTACCCCACAGCTATGCTAGGGTATAATAAAACGCTATCAATCAATCAATCAATCAATCTCTCTCTCTCTCTCTCTCTCTCTCTCTCTCTTTATCTCTCTCTCTCTGAGTTGAGACGCGTGTAAAGTGCGCTCCGTCATTTACACAATTTATCAGTGGGAAAAAACGTTACAACAAATGTAAAAGTTATACCAAAGTAATCAGTTTCGTGCGGTGAACAATTTGAACTATCGATGAGACTTATAGTTATCGGGGTTCGTGAACTGTGAGCTCTTTTCGATCGAAAATATCGATTTATGATCAAGGTGACGACGACGGATCGCTGCCACGGCAGCACGATAGTAACGCTCACTGAGGCGATTACGGAAAATTGATTAGCACGATTAATCGAGAAGTGCGGGATGGTATATTACCGACTGCGCTAATACAAAAATGGACAGCACGACTGAGTACGACGAATACAAGTGCTCAGCTTGCAAAAAGGCGATAAAAAATATAGTAGTACGTTGTAAGTCGTGGCCGAAACTTTTTTACCATCCGGGATGCGTGATTAAGCATAAGGTCTACGACAAACGTAAAGAATTAGTGCAATGACAGGGTCCTTTTGAGAATATTACACTGGTTGAAGAAACCCAGAAGGCTCTCGGAGCAAGTGGTAGTAGAGAAAGAGTGGGTTCGGTAGGATCACTTACGATAAGGGGTTCGGCAAGTATGGAAGAAAACATAGATTGGCTGGTGAGAAGCGTGAAAACACTAAAAGACGAGGTTGTATGTAGAAAAGAAATTAAATGGATAATTCAAGAAATAGTTCACGAACAACTGAAGGGCGTTAAGACAGAAATGGAAGAAATAAAAAAGATGATACAAGGAGCAGATCGAGGTCCAGCAAATGAATTAATAAAAACCTATAGTGAGGCAGCCAAAGAAAAGAAAAAGGAGAAAGTTATAATTGTCAAACCGAAAGGACAACAAGAAAGTGAGGTCACAAAAAAGACAATTAAGGAAAAGGTCGACATAAAAAATATGGCAGTAGGAATAACAAGACTAAAGAAAGGAAGCAAAGGAACAGTCATTTTGGGATGTGAAACAGCGGAAGAAGTAGAACAGCTGAAGACCATAGTACAGGAGAAAATGGGAGAGAACTTCAAAGTGACCGAATCAAACCAACAAAAACCGGAAATCAAAATCGTTAATATGGAAGAGGAGGAATTAGACTTGGCAGATGAAGAACTGATTGAAACAATAAAAAAGCAGAACGCAGTGGAAGATGATGAAGGAAGGGAGATGAAAATCGTGAAGAGAATAAACAAAGAAGGGAGACACGAAGGATCAGTAATAATGGTAGTGGATGAAAGGACCCATTATGAACTATTAAATAAAGGAAAAATCAGCGTGGGGTGGAGGAAATGTCCAGTGTACAACCATATCAGTGTGAAACGGTGTTACAAATGCTGGGGCTATTACAATATAGCAAAGAATTGTACGAAAGAAGAGACATGTCATAAATGTGCAGGACACCACGAAGCGAGTAAATGCAAAGCAGCGAAAAATAAGTGTGTTAATTGTGAGTTTAAAAGCCAAGCATACAATCTACAGTTGAACACCGAACATGACGCCTTCGATCGGGAATGCCCAACGTATAAAAGAGCAGTAGAAGAAGAGAAGAGGAGAGCAGGATGGGACGACTAGCAACTACTGAAGGAGGAAACGCTATGGTATACGAATGCACAAAGTCTGATAGCACATAAGGATGAAATACGACACCAGGTAGTGGACAGAATGAAACCTGCATTCATAGCATTATCAGAGACCAGAGTGACGGAAGAAATTGGAGATGGCGAAATACGCATTCCAGGGTACGCTACAGTCAGGTGTGATGCAGAAAACAGGAATACAGGCGGGGCTATCTTATATATAAGAGACGATATCAAGTATAACATGATACCAATAAATAAAATAGAATCAAACTGCTGGTGTACGGGAATAGAGGTCAAATGTAAAGTTTTTAAAGGTGTGATAGTGACAGTATATCATTCACCAAGTGCTTCGGATGCTGACTTTGTAAGGCACATAGAAAATATGGCGGAGGAGTTAACAATAAAAGGGGACTGTTTAATAATAGGTGATTTTAATATCGATGTTGCGGTAGAAACGTTCTATAAAAAGAGATTGATATCAGGAATGCAGAGTATCGGGATGAAACAATATGTTAATGAGCCAACGAGAATAACGCAAGATAGTCGAACGATGATAGATTTACTATTCGCCAATAGGGATACACGAGCGCA
Organism: Netelia inedita; assembly: GCA_964017225.1. Classification (NCBI taxonomy): domain Eukaryota; kingdom Metazoa; phylum Arthropoda; class Insecta; order Hymenoptera; family Ichneumonidae; genus Netelia; species Netelia inedita. The sequence goes on from OZ024920.1 coordinate 25,907,872, forward strand.
GGTGGAGCATGAACCAAAGATAACGGATCATGGATGGATAAAAATCACTTTAGGAAGCAGCACGGAAACGAATGAGTATAGAGAATACAAAACAAGAAACTATAGTAAAATTGATGTGACGGAACTTACAAGGGTATTAAACACGACAATAAAACAAGTGCAAGAAGTAGAGATAAATCAAAGAGCAAATATGTTTGTTAGTAATATAGTGGGGGTAATAGATAGGTTTGCGCCCAGAAAAATAGTTAAGATACCAAGGGTGTGGGAAGGGAAAAAATGGTACTCTGAAGATATAACAGAAGCAGCGAGAAGAAGGGATGAAATATACAGAGTAGCAATTTCCAATGGAACGGAAGATCACTGGCAGCAGTTCAAAATAGAACGGAACGCGGTAATTAAATTAATCAGGGAAAAAAGAGGGAATATTATGAAAAGATGATAGATGATAATAAAAAAGATGCAACAAAGATGTGGAAAACATTAAAAGAGGTAATCAAAGGAGAGGCAATGGGTGCAAAAGAGGCTGAAAACATAGATTTTGAGATATTGGATGATAGAATGGGAGGAAATATAGCTGATAAATTTAATGTGTATTATGTACAAAGCATACAGAATATAACTAACTCCATACAACAAAATACATATGAGGGTGAAAGTCCAAACAGAAGGAGGATTTTAATGGGTGTTAGGATCAGTAAAGAGAGAATAATAGAAAACTTTAAGCCTATTGAAACGAAGGACTTAGAGAAGATTGTGATGGGACTCCCTAGGAAAAAAGGAACGGATGAAGGAATATCAAGTGATATCCTAAAAATGACAATCAGTGCAATAAAAGAGGAATTTGTGGAAATAATAAATGGATCTCTAAGGGAGGGATGTTGCCCGGATAGCTGGAAAACATCCACAGTTATACCGATCCCGAAGGTAAACAATTCCACGAAAGCAAGCCAATACAGACCAATCAATATGTTGCCATTATATGAAAAGGTACTCGAGCTAGTAGTCAAAGATCAAATTGAAAAACACTTAGAAGATAATGACATTATAACAGAACACCAATCAGGATTTAGAAAGCAATATTCGTGTGAAACGGCGATTCAATCGGTTGTAGATGAATGGAAAGTACACATCAGTGAAGGAAAAGTTGTAGGAGTCATTTTTATGGACTTAAAAAGAGCGTTCGAAACAATAGACAGAGACATATTATTAGATAAACTATATCAATATGGGGTTAGAGGCAGGGTATTAGACTGGTTCCGTACATACTTAAGAAATAGAACCCAACGAGTAAGGTTTAATGATAAATGGTCCCAGGTTATCCCAAATGAACATGGGGTACCGCAGGGTTCGGTATTGGGGCCGTTATTATTTATTATATATATAAATGATATAGTAAATTTGTGTCCAGAGGAATGTACTATAAAAATGTTTGCGGATGACACATTAATATATGTAACCGGAGAAGGCAGCGCGGAAGTGGAGGGAAGAATGAATATGACACTAGGTATAGTGGAACAGTGGATGAACAGAAATAAATTAAAAATGAATACTGAGAAAACTAAATATATGCTTGTTAGAAGTATAAGGAAAGTTGTGAGTGAGAATATTGTAATAAAGTGTCTGGATGGAACAGAATTGGAGAGAGTGGACGCCATGAAATATTTGGGGATAATGATAGATGACAAACTACGATTTAAAGAACATTGTGAATATATGCTGAAAAAGATTGGTAAAAAAACTAGTTTTTTAAACAGAATGGGGCATTATGTATCTGCGTATACGCGATGTACTATTTATAAAACAATAATAGCACCGAATTTTGAATACTGTGCAACACTGTTGCTCGATATGGGAGAAACAGAGTTGAATAAACTGCAAATCGCGCAAAATGGAGCGATGAGAGTTATACTGCAATGTAATCGCTATACGAAGGTAGAGGATATGCTGAACGCACTACAATTCATGTCAGTGAGGCAAAGACTGCACTACAATGTATGTATATTCATTTTTAAAGCCGTAAAAAACTTGCTACCAAAAGAGTTAACAAATCGACTGCAAGTAGTAGGAGCAAGCGGCGGTAGGGTAACACGGCAAACTGATAACATCGTAATACAATTTAGAAGAACAAAAAGTGCACAAAAGAGTATGTATTACGAAGGAGTGCAAATGTACAATGAATTGCCGGCCGAAATAAAAGGCTGTGAAAAGGTTGTGCAGTTTAAACGCATGTTAAAGGAATATATTGTATCAACTGTAAATTAATATATATGTAGAAGTAAGTAATAAGGAAAATGTGTATAAAATAGCCGAGAAGGGTAATAAACATCAAATCTCTCTCTCTCTCTCTCTGGACATAACTATCCTATTAGAGGCCTTAGTTTACTATGTATTGTTTTTGCCTTAATTCTGTCCACTTTATCTGCCACCTCTTAATTTTTCCTTATTATCATTATCATTTCGTTAATTTTTCAAATTTTGTACAATTTGTCATTTTTTCAAGGCTTTATTCTTTCTTTCTTTCTTTTTACTTTAATTAGACATAGTGTTTTGTCTTTATTATATACTATGTATTAGCTGTAAGCGTTATATTGGTATGCTTTATTCTTCTGCGTTAAGTTTTTCTGTTTGTTTAAATTTATCTTGTTTTTCTTTTTCTTGAACAATGTATTAGCTGTAAGTGTCTCGTGTTCTCATTCAATATGTTGCCCCATAGCGTGCTAGGGCATAATAAATCTATTCAATCAATCAATCAATCAATCTCTCTCTCTCTCTCTCTCTCTCTCTCTCTCTCTCAAACGGCGGGTTATGCTATCTCTTTTGTTAATTAGTTTATGTCCTATATGTAAGTATCATTACTGCGCATCTTCATCGGGTTCTTGTATTTTTGGCTATACAATTATATTAGTTTAGTTTTTAAGTTTAATCGATCTTTGTTGTAATTTTTTTGCGCAACCTGTATAAATTGTAATTTGTGAATTACGTATTTGCGGATTGTGCATTGCGTCACTGTTACTTTGCCCCACAGCTAGCCTAGGGCATAATAAAAATTTATCATCATCATCATCTCTCTCTCTCTCTCTCTCTCTCTCTCTCTCTCTCTGAGAAACGACACACCACCGATATACTGGCTATACACTCAAAAGATAATATGCACAATAGACAACAGAGAAGAATTTTAGCAATCGTCCATCTTCGTAAAGAATCAAAATTATTCAAAATCTTTTCCTCTTAGCAGTCTTATAAAGATATTTATTATATAACACTGCATGAAGGTAAAATAATAATTCAATGATGATAGGTGTTCGGCAATAAAAATCTCCTAGTGACAAAGAGAAATATTATTTTTCAAGCGACTATTAATCATGTTTCTTCGAAATGTAACTATTTCTGTTCTTAGCGGGAAAACCGACGAGAAATATTTTTCGACGTAAAAGTCATATATGGTGATGGTTTTGGTTCTCAAACGTTACGTCATTAGTCGTTTTAATCGAGCCACTCTTTTTAAATTCTCGTTTGGGTGAATTCACAAACGAATTGGTCGCGTAAGTGGAACCGACATATTGAAGCAAGATCTCTGCAAAGAGCGTGACCTCAATTCACGGAGTAATGGCTATATAGGTGTGTGTGTATATAGCACATTGACACCTATCGAGCCATTCAACAATTACGCGGCGTACATACGTATGGTATAAGGTACGCATTTGTTTGTTCACGAATAGGTATCGAATGTAATCGGTAAGTTCTCGACGAACGATTTGCATATTCAAATAAAAAGCTTCCTCTACTGTCAAGAAGCAACGAGAGCCGAGAGCCATGAACAATTGTCCGCGCAATCGGTATATGTATATGCATATGCTGGAAAATCGGAAGGCTCATTTTATTTCGCCAATAATGTTTATTAAAATAGAGCACTGCCGCTTTTAAGTGTATTACGGTGCTAAAAAAATCCAACGTCTCCGTCGCTTTGAAGAACGCACTTAAGTCTCTGTTTTTACTATAACTATTATGTTTTGTGTTTTAGGCTCCTCGATCTTGCCTTGATGGATTCGTAAACAGGAGACCGTTGCAATATTGTTTTCCTACGCGAAACATTTGATTTTTTTAAATAATCGAAACTGCAAAGCTGCTAGAAAACGATTCTATGTTTTTCTCGTAAATCTTATTATCTCTCTCGCGAGAAGGCGGTCTGCATTTTCAGGAGTTGTAATATATCTCGTTAGGGTAGCAACTCGACGAATTTTCGATTCTATTAAAAGGCAGAACTCATCAAGCGTCAATTAATTACATCAGTGAAATTTTAAACACAACAAACTCGTAATTTCCGGTAACTCCAAGTGCTCAGGTAATAATAATATATGTTATATATGGACGATTAATAAATATCATAAGATGAACGAAAAATACTTTTCATATCGGCGATTATACATGAATAATATATTTTTCATGATAAAAGAAATCTAATTCTCGATATTTACCATTTTAAGATCGACGCAGTACGTGCCTTTGTTTTATTCTCTTTTGCTTCATAATGCTCGACGAAACATAATAATTATCCAACCAAATGTTCTCACTCACTTGCACAACATGTTATTTATTATTTATCGGACGATTTTTATTCACACCTTTTGTTTCACTGTAAATTCCACTGAAAATAACGTGACTGATTATTCCTTTTGTTCGATGTTCTTGGAAAAAAACTTCACGGGGATGAATAATTGGTAATGATGGAGGTGGAGGTGAAAGGTAAAATGGTCGGTTCGGACGGGTCGGGCAGGGTGAGGAAGGGGGGGGGGGCTTAGGGCAGAGAGAGAGAGAGACAGAGTAATTTCAACACGACAGAGAGAGAGAGAGAGAGAGAGAAAATTTCGGTCAACGAGCTTTATTTTTTAAACGAAAACGCGGGTTTAACTAGGAGCGCACGAGAGCGGACGGGGCAAGTGAAACATCTGAACGACGTGGCGCGTGCTATTGGACTGAGCCACCACATTCACGGCCCTCCTGCAAACTCGGTATCACGCTCGCCTACACCGCACCGGGCATGCTCTCTCCGCTTCTGTCTCTCATTCTGCTCGTTCCTATAGTTCCGTCTTGTTCGATTCATGTCTCTCGCAGACTGGCATTATGTTACTCGAATACGCCGGGAGCTCTCGTTACGACGTCGTTACCGGATCTCTCGAGTCAAACGCACGACCTGCCGTGAACTTGACTGAACACTGATCGGGAAAAAATTGTCTCTTCATAAGGGCGGTTCCCTAATCAATTATATTGCCTAAAATCTTCGCTCTTCATAAATCGTGAAAACATAATAAAAATTTAATGAACACTTTTTTAAATTAATTATATTATTATCATGCATAAACAAATGCGTTGATGTTTTTTTTTATAGAAATGGAAAAAAATGTATTATAACGTAGAAGAAATTCGCTCCCGTGCTCTGGCGAGTATTCAACAACCTCGATCGCTATCCAGAAACAGGTATATGTGTCTATTGATTAGAGAGACTTTTTGAAACATCCGAAAAACATCCGAGAAAACACAAAAAAAAACTGATATAAATAATTATTTTATACAAACCTATGTATATACATTTATTGCAAAAAATGAAAGCTTACTGTAATTTACCACGAGATACACGACTGTACAATTCGCTCATATCCATCATTTATTTTTCTATCTATTACTTAGCATGCATACGCAAGTCTAACATTCTCCCGTTCATTTTTCTTATTATCGTAATAGCAACAATAATACATATTTCATAGGCTTTTTTATTTGGTGCTGATATTATATTAAAAATACAGTCACCCAATTCCAATATCATCAGTTCATGTACATTTCTTTAGAATTTACAGTTACCAAATTAAATCAGATAAACTGAAATAAACGAATATTGAACGATCGATTATGCAAATAAAACTTGATAAGTAGGGGAGAATGGGGGAATTGGAGCCATGTTAGGAAAAGTTAAAAAAAAGTAAGTTATTGCAGTAATTATTTATGGTTTTCTCTATTAATCAGTCTTTTGATAAATAAACTTTCATTTTTATGAAATAGAAACTTTCTCCTAATTGTTTAAGGTAGTGAAAAATTAAATTTAAAAAAATGTGTCTGTGGCTCTCATTACCCGACGCAGGGGGTAATGGGAGCTAGAAACTAACCAAATGTAATAACTTGTTATTAAACTATTATTATTAGTAAATTTTATTAATAGTAAATATGAACATTTAACATATGATAAACTAAGGGACATATAGTTAACCCAAATATAGCCTTTTTAACGCGTAGGAATTAAATGTAGGAAAATTAATATGTTCTTTGCTTTGATCTAGACGAAGCAAATATCACAAATATAATCTTTGGGATCGTCACAATTCGAACACTCCGCATGCGCCCATTTTCCACAGGTTCTACAGCGTTACCATAGCTCGTTATGTTTTCCAACGTCAAAACATATCACACACTCATTTTCTTCATCTAAGTATTCAGGTAATGCTCTCTAGCTCCCATTACCCCGTAGGGAAGCATTTCGAATTAAATATAATAATATAAACAAATTATGTTGTAACTTATTTTTTATACTTCCAAACCAAAGTACATGAACTAAGCTACCGAATGAACTCGAAAAAGAATTAAATAAGAAAACTTTAGATACTTACTTTGATTGTGAGAAAAATATTTTTCTTATAACGGGAGGACGCAAAATACGTTTGTGGTCGTTGCCGTTATACTTGTGGCACTGAAGCAGCCATCGGCAGTCGCATGACATGAACGAAGTTTAAGAAAGGCATTTTGGTTGTTTCGAAACATGTCGAGCGTTTCTAAGTACGTTTTTGGCGCTAGCTCCCATTACCCGCTAGCTCCCACTGCCCCGTTCTCCCCTACTTGCACATTTTTAAATCATGCGTGGCACAATTTTTTGTCGTTTTCACTTTTATTCCTGCGAGACGTGATTTTTATTTTTACACAATTTTTATACGACAACTTCGTGCATGGATTATCTTCACTATGCTTACATCACGGATGTTAAACTATGGTAATTACTAGATGTGTTAAAAACTACGGTTCAATTAGTAAAATGAGAAGAAAAATATTACGAGTAATATATACGAGTGTATGCCATTTATTATAAATAATTAATCATTGTTTTGATTCAAATTGCCGTATTATAATTATAATTGGCCGTAACCAATAATGTTGAATAGTTATTATAGAAATACATACAACTGATGCAATTTTCGCGAATTATTTTGTTTATCAGATCTCAAAATTGTTTTCCGTAGTTCGCAATTCGAGATAGTGATTGTTCTATATTTTGTTTCAAGCACAGAAGATCGTTGGATTTCGGCGACATGCCAAGTCAAACTGCAAAAATGGCTCATATGATTTTTTACAATTTTTGTAAAGCATATCTTCCGAAGATACTGCATATCGCGAATAAGCAAATTTGATTTTAATATTACTACAATGCCATTGGGAAGAACATCCTTAGGTGTAACGTAGGTTGAATCGTCGTCCTGAAGGGAAAACCGAATAATGCAATGCAACGTGCTCGAGAATTCCCTTCGTTTGCGCAAAAGACCGTTTTCCTGTCCCTCTATCCGCACACGCACGCATACACACCCATATATATATATATATATATATATATATATATATATATATATATATATATATATATATAAACAAACACCTTATATGCACCTCGTCCATGGAAACCGAGAAGGTATACGAGAAAATATACAGGGTGTCCCATTTTAATCTTACACCTGATTTTTCTCGGAAAATACTGCTCCGATCAAAAATTGTGTATAATGAAACTTTTAGGGTTCGAAGGGGGACGTTCAAAAAAAATTTTTTTTTTGTATCATAATTCAAAATGGCGGCAGTAAGATGGCCGACATGTTTTTTTTAAATAGAAACAGGCCATTTCTTTGTTACTAAAAAATTTTTAGGATCAAAACTAACAACTTTTATAGAAACATTTTTTTGATAAAGTCCATAATTTTTGGAGTAGAACACCATTTTTGACTATTTTAGCGTTATCCAGGATGTACCACGAGGAGGTAAAGTCTTTAACATCCCAAGTGTAAGTGTGTGTGTGTGTGTGTGTATGTGTGTGTTTGCGCGCGTGTGAGTGTGAGTGTGAGTGTGAGTGAGTGTGTGAAACACTCACAAGGATTAGGTCTCTGCGACTCGTCACTTCCGCAGTATTTACCGACTCCAAACCCTCCTTGTGAGTGTGAGTGTGAGTGTAAGTGTGAGTGTGAGTGTGAGTGTGAGAAACACTCACAAGGATTAGGTCTCTGCGGCTCGTCACATCCGCAGTATTTTTCGACTTCAAAACCACCTCCTTATGAGTGTTCTCTGAACTCTTAAAGGTGTTCGAAGATTCCCCCATTCATGTTTAAGCATGCCCGAACTCTCCTCTCAAAACCATCGACTGTTCGCAAGAGAACAACTCTCGGGATTGCACGGCAGGCAGCTCTTATCCGCACCCTCATATCCTCTTGTGTGGTTGGAGCTTGACGGTAGACAGCGTCTTTAAGATAACCCCACAAGAAAAAGTCGGGAGAGGTAAGATCAGGTGATCTTGGAGGCCAATGGACAGGTCCATCTCGTCCGATCCACCTTTGACCGAATGTTGCGTCCAGGTGATTTCGAACAACACGAGCCCAGTGAGCGGGTGCACCGTCTTGCTGAAACCACATCTGTTGACGTGTAACCAAATCAATGTCTTCCATCAAAAGCGGCAATTCATTTTGCAGAAAGTCAAAATAACGGGCTCCCGTCACAGTTCCCTCGAAGAAGTGAGGACCCATTAATTGCCCGTTAATGATTCCACACCAAACATTCAAACTCCACCGATGCTGGTGATCGATCTGTCGCACCCATCGTGGATTCTGATCAGTCCAATACCGAAAGTTCCATCGATTTACCTGACCTCGGTTGTTGATTGTGGATTCATCACTGAACATAACAAACCTAAAAAAATCTGGGAATTGCTCGATTCGTCTCAATGCCCACCGACAAAACTCCATCCTTCGCAACGGATCAGGATTAGGCGTATCTTGGTGGAATTGTATCCTGTACGGGTGGAGCCTTGCACCTCTCAGTACTCGGTGCACTGTGGATCCGGGAAACCCCAGTCGCTCCGAGATCACTCGAACACTCAAATGAGGATCGATTGCTATCATCGCTAAAATAGCCATGTTTCGAGCCTCATGCGGGCCACCAAAATCATTGTTCACGTTTTGGCGACGTTGGCGGTGGCGGGTTATTCGGCCTGCCCTCGCTCTCCTCTCGAGGGTTCGGATTGTCTGCCGCGATGGATGACGACGATCAGGATATTCGCGTCGATACAAATTTTCTGCTCGTAAATAATTGCCCCGGCATCTCCCTAAAATAAGGAGCATATCAACGATTTCGTTGGGACTGAAATCAGCCATTGTTGAATTGCCGTCAGTAAACGGTTAACAAATCCGCGTCTATTGTAGGCGTTCAACGTGAGATTTCGTTTTCTTATTTCGATCAGAAGCGAAGCGAACTTGAAACGCTCAAATGATATGGGGTACCATGAAAATTCGTATTGTCCTGCCGTATCCAGTTAACAGAAAAATTTCAACAGCGACACATTCCAGAGAAAATTTTCATGGTACCCCATATCATTTGAGCTGCCTGCCGTGCAATCCCGAGAGTTGTTCTCTTGCGAACAGTCGATGGTTTTGAGAGGAGAGTTCGGGCATGCTTAAACATGAATGGGGGAATCTTCGAACACCTTTAAGAGTTCAGAGAACACTCATAAGGAGGTGGTTTTGGAGTCTGTAAATACTGCGGAAGTGACGAGCCGCAGAGACCTAATCCTTGTGAGTGTTTCACACACTCACACTCACACTCACACTCACACGCGCGCAAACACACACATACACACACACACACACACACACACTTACACTTGGGATGTTAAAGACTTTACCTCCTCGTGGTACATCCTGGATAACGCTAAAATAGTCAAAAATGGTGTTCTACTCCAAAAATTATGGACTTTATCAAAAAAATGTTCCTATAAAAGTTGTTAGTTTTGATCCGACAAATTTTTTAGTAACAAAGAAATGGCCGGTTTCTATTTAAAAAAAATATGTCGGCCATCTTACAACCGCCATTTTGAATTATGATACAAAAAAAATTTTTTTTTTGAACGTCCCCCTTCGAACCCTAAAAGTTTCATTATACACAATTTTTGATCGGAGCAGTATTTTCCGAGAAAAATCAGGTGTAAGATTAAAATGGGACACCCTGTACATCTACGACATCAAATTGTTTTTTGTCAAGCTTAGCGGCGATCGAAGAAGGAGTTCCAAATGTATGTACTTAAAAACTTTTTTAATTGCTTGGGCTCTGCGTTTCTCAGAAATTCTCTTAATTGTCAACCATTGAGAAAATTTTCAATAAAATGGCTCGAACTTTATAACAACTTGAAAGATATTTAATTTCCAATTTTGCATTTAATTTATGTGATTGTTTCAACGTTGAGAAATGTTCATCCGACGTGCTAATACTTTTTTTTTGTAACTGGATGGGAGGACAAGAACTTTTGGCATGGGGTTTTGCTGAATTCCACGACCGGATGCAGATTTGTTAAAATTTTTAACTCTTCGAAAACTTCCTCCAGTAGTGTCTGTCAATTTTGACCTAGCGAGCTAAACCATAGTGCCAATTAAAATTTCCATTACACTTCCTCATAATCTGTAAACATAAACATGAACTTTCTCATGAAGCATATTTTCCGAATGCTCAACAATTTAATAAAGAAGTATGAAAATTTTTATTTGTGTCTTTTTTATGAATTTCTTATTCATAATTATTATCGAAGTGTATACGACGAGCAATTCATGCTACTTCGGCCCAACCTCCACCATTCATGATTATTTTGATGATTATACCAAGGAGAGAACTTCGTGATTCGAGTTTTACGTTGAAAACTATCTTTTCTTTCGTTCTTTTTTCTCTTTTAAGTCCCCCGGGCCGATGATTATTACCCGTTGGAGTTTGTATTTTATAAACGTTGTATAGCTAAGTAAGTAGGGTATGAATACCGGGATACCGGATGCATTTTAGCGGTATTAGAACACCGGTAATAGCGGCTCTAATAACGAAACACTGGTATTGATCAAAACCCTACTCTCAACAAGCTTACGAAACCATTTAGCCGCTGGATTGGTGCAGTATTTAAGCGATGCTGAATGAATCTTTAACCAAAAAGTAGTTGATATGCTTCTGAAGCCAGGCGGCAACGAAATATCTGAAACAGTTGTATCTTCATTTATCGTTAGACGAATCAAATATCAGCCAAACTCGACCTCAAACGAACACAGCTTTTCGAACACCACAACTAGTCAGAATTGGAAAAGCCTATAACCGCTTCATCAATCGAATCTAAACCATGACAGGGTCTAATTGCAAGTATGCGGCATGAATTACACCAAGAAGACATAGGCGTATGCATACTTACTGACAGTATCGCAAATAAGCGTGGAGTCAGAGAAAGTTTTATCCCCTGCAGGTTACTTCTGTATCCGCATAAATGGTTCTTTGTCTGACAAAACACTAATGTAAGTGCTCGGTCTATACTGCGATCCCATTTCTAGCAAAGGCGTTATCATCGGTGGCTTTTAAATATTGACAATGTTTGTATTTCGATTAGAGACTAATGGACCCAAATTTCGGGCTCAATAAGCATTATTTAGGTCAATTATGGGCTTAAGTCATGATGTACGGTTACTTACAAACCTCTAAAATGACTGATATGAATTAATTCTGTTGTTTTTTTTATAAATTCAGTCATTATAATTACCTACTGTTTGGGAATTTGATTGCCTAATATGAATGATCTTAAATAATGCATTCAGATATAAAGACGAAACGTAACATATTTTTAACTTTTTGACTAAATAATAATTATTATTTTATTTTTTGGCAATGCTAAGAAGGACTGATTGAAACTTCATAATAATAAGACAAAGAGTGAGAGGAAAGTAAAATATTATTTACGTAAGTGTTACCTTTTATGAATGTTGATTGTATAAAATTATTAGTTTATGTCATTAAAACGGTTATGATTATTTTTGTTATGTTTGTTTTGGATGGCCTCGTGCGTTTTTTGTTGTTGTTATTCTCTGTGTATTTATGCCCTCCCAGCTGTTCTTTGTTTGATAAGCAATTTATTAAACCATAACCCAGCCGTCCAAGTTTTTAAAAAATCGGCACCAATACCGTGAGCCCGGTATTAGACGCCAATACCGAAACTAAGTACCGCCATTGAGATCCATCCAGTATTGCATCCCTTATAAGTAAATGAATGGAATTTAAAAAATTGGGCTTTTCGCCTGACAAAAACGACCCGAGTGTCAGATATGCTTGAATCATACTTGAGTGTGCGAAGCAACGCTACATAAGTGTGCATGCCTGTTATAACATTCCGGAATAATTGAAATAAACAAAATTTATTGTTGACACCGACAGTCAACCACTTTACCTTGAAAGCCAAACGGGAGACGTGCTCGTGAATTTATGAGAGTTTCACTCCGGGGAACACTCGCGTGCGCGTCATCCATCCGTCTTATTGTTAGCTATCCATCCCAGCATCGAGTTGATCGCGCACGCCAATTAGGTTACACTCTGCATGGACTGCCGAACAATATCACGCTTTGCTCAAATGTTCATGCTCGTGGATGATATGGGTTTGCCCTATAGTTTGCTCAACTATGTTATAGTGCCTCGATGCATCCAACTATATTATTACACCGATTGCGTCGTTTCTTCAACGTTATTGTAGTCTGGCCTATTTGTAGCTTTTAATTTTCTTCGTCGATCTTTCCGCGATGTTCGTCATCGCAAGATTACGTATACGCACTCGTCTATAAGTTGGATTGTTATTCACACATGCTGAATAAGAAGTAGTCTTATCGTCAATTTTATGCTTCGCACAAGAGTGAAAACGTTATCTAAAAAATGTATGTTCAAATATTGAGCTCCTTCTGTTGGCTCTTTATAACGAAGGAGGTATAAAAAAAACAGTTGATATTCTTAGTATTCCGATTTTATGAATATGACCACGCGTTTAGAGTAGCAAGTTTAAGTCGTTGCCTTTCCTCGCATTTCATTTGATACAAAAATTAGGCAATTCAATTTCTTTGAAAATTATCGTTACTTTTTAATCAGATCTTGTACGAAAGTTATTCATCCCTTTATTGAATACTAACTAAAATGGATAAAGCGATTGATTAAAAATAGTACAAATTCTTAACGGCAATTTAATGAATATATAACAATAAGAGGAGACGAACGCGGGGGGACTAATTCGTTCATCTGGAACAAGAGATTCTTTGATTTTTGTAATGATCCACAGTTATGCCGATTGGTGTAAGTCTCAGACTACGCATATTGTCTCATTGTTCGAACGATGAAACCCAAATACAACCAACTAGACAGTCTTAGTCCGCGGCATGAATGTTCAAGATTATTCATGTTGGTATGCACTAGATGCCAGAGATAACAGAAAGCTTGCCGCATGACTTAACACAGTAAGCATCATCTATAACGCCTCCAGCGTTTTATTATCACATCAAAAGTAGTACAACGTATAATATGTTCTATATGTATGTCATTAAGATAATCCAAGATGAGCTTTCGACGTACGATATTTATGCGGGTTAAAAATGTATTCAGCCCGCATGATTCGTCGCAATTTCGGCCAACTTTCAGTTTCTTCTGGGTCAGTGAACCTTCCGCCTCGACTATACAGCATACTACCTATATACCTTGTGACGCATTTCCCAAGGTTTTTTGGTGACTTCAAGCCTCAGCGATGTGACCGAAGTTATGGGAACATGAATGCTACGCGACATAAAGGCTATTCCAATAAGACGGATTGTTGTTAAGTGTGAATGAGGTTTAAACGTCAAATGATTGTTCTCTTCTGTTTTCAGATTTTTCAAATTCAGTCTTTGGTAATACTAATCATATATTATGAAATATTATGAAAGGAAAAACGTGTTAAAGTTATTTAAGTATATTGCGAAATTTTTTCTAAAAATTCATTAAACTGGTTCGCTGACAGATGTGAAAACACCATTTGCGTGCTCGTGTGCGCAGTGTTCAGCAGAAAACATTGCTCCAGTGCGCGAGAATGTGGTCGAGAATTCAGGCACCCACCTTCGTTCGTCATCCCGCGCCGGTATATTGAACCTCTCCGCGGCCACGTTACATCGAATTTTGGGGAAAGATTTATCTCTACACGCTTACAAAATTCAATTAACTTAAAAAACTAATTGAAACCTGGTAGTGACCATTTGAAGCTCCGTTCGTTCGCTGATTGGGTGCACGAATAAAGACGATTCAATGAGGGTTTTTCACAAAATATCATCTTCAGTGATGAAGCCCATTTTCATCTCGGTTGATTAATAAGCAAAATTGTCGCATCTGGGCTGATGAAAAAGCCAAGGACGATTGTTGAAAAACCGATGCATCCACAAAAAGTCGCTGTTTGCTGTGCATTTTTTGTTGACGGAATCATTAAACCGTTTTTCATCGAGAATGATGCCGGGAATTCTGTTACGGTGAATGGTGAGCGTTACCGTGCAATATGCAACCATATTTATTATCGCTTGAATTCGATCCTATTGATATTGACGATAAAGGACGATATAATAATGCATATGTGTAAGATCGAGGAGCAATTATGCAGAGATGTCATGAAAAATGTTGACCATCGAGTGGAGATGTGCCGCTGAAGCCTTGCCGAACATTTGTCCGATATTATTTTTCGTGCACAACTGTCATGTAACAAATAACGTGATTTAATATAAAAATAAAATATTGTTTACAAAGAACATTGTGTTATTTACAGTTAACATCGATGCACTTACTTAAGCATTAAGAATTTTGTGAAACTTAAAATGATTGAACTATTTGAGCAACCATTATTCTAACCGAAAAGTTTCACTTGTCTAGTTTCACTTGTAATTGAAGCTCGATAGTCGTTGATTAAAGGTTTGAACGTATTGAGCATTACTGATCGTCTCTGAATCTCATCTTCCAACGGTTTGGACCATTTTAAGCATTGCTAAGAAAAACTTTGAAGAAGTTTGTAAACAGATGGAGGACTCCTTCCAAATTCATCCTACCATGCCCTTGTAGCTTTACCAGTACCTATACTCCAGAAACGCCAATTCGTTGAAATCGTACCTATTTACACGATAAATATTACCACTGTCCGCCATTTACCCCCGTTTTTTTATAATATTGCATTGCCCTCCGACCCTTTTGAGCAAGCGGATATTATTATATAAAAAATGATTCTGCAAACTGGACCTGCCAGTTTTCACTTGAACGGGATTTTTGTGATATGCTATCGCAAATTGTTCATTAAACAGCCTTTTAGAACGTCATCCAATGTTGATGAAAGTTAATGTTGTTGAAAGCACACATTCCTGTTACCATTATTACGTACTCTCGTCATAGTTATCTTCCTACAATTCAGGCGATCTCTCTCATTGATTACAGTTTAGAGAAGAGTATGATTGCTTTCGCAGGCCATCATGGGCAATCGTGCAACGATTTGAAATAACGAAGAAAAATAAGATAGCGCCAATTTTGAACGTAAGGATGATACGAACTTACTAAAAGTTCGCAAGAATCTCTGACATCAGTTGACTACGCCAACTATCTCGTCTGCCTCGATCCGTTCGACAATGATTGATCGAAGAAATATACAGTGATTAAAAGCTCGAAAAGTGTAAGATTAGCAGAATTAATAAAGTGCACGAAAAATCGTTGACGTCACCTCGGTAAAGATTGCAATTTGGACTCATTATTAACGGAACATTTACAAGTTAAATTGGGTTTTTATGTGTTATTATATTAACGGAATTAGTAATAATAGGGAAATATATAGAAAACATAGTGGTTTAATAATAACAAACGGCGGGACAAAATACTTATTGGTGATAGATTGCAAAAATTGATGACTACTAAAAAATTTAATCAGATTATCGTATAAATAAACAAGGAGACATATAAATTATTGAAAGCAATTACGTCGAATCATAATGTTAAGAATAAATATTTTTTTATATTCGAAGTTTGGAAATTACCATGCCCATTTTGCTCGCTTGATTAAGTGGTTCCATACTTTTATAAATTTGAAAAAAAAACCTTTTCAATGATATTTTTGCGATGGTACTATCTTTCGCGAATGTTATATGAAAACATGGAGGTTATAATCGAAAAAACGTGGGCGATCGAGGGCTGACAATGAACACTTTACGTACAGACATACGATTGTTCCTCATCGATTGATTGCTCATCATCGGCACCAGGTATAGTTTTCTAATAGCCCAGTCGAATTAGCTCAAAAAAGGGGCAAACCCGGAAAAAAATTTAAGTAGCAATTTTCCTTCGGAATTCGTTGGGGAGGGTCACTGGCAGCCCAAAATTGGTTTTGCGTGCTATTCGATCCGTTGCGTCTTCCGCCATCTTGATTTTAAGGGTTAATTTTTGTTTATTGAATAACTCGTTTATTTTCAGTTTTACACGAAAAATAGTAATAACAAAAGTTGTTTGGAATTAAATTTCCTACAATTTTGGTTCTGATCAATTTTTTGCTAGGATCGATATTTTCCGATTCATCGGTCATTCCGATTTATAGGTCAAATCCTAATTCGACTGGGCTATAACTGTTTGATCCGAGATGAATAACATTTTATAGTGTTGATTATTATACTACTATTTAGTACTTGTCATACGATTTTTGAAATGCATCCTTTCGATTCTTTCCGAAAACAATATTATGAAAATTAGCTATGATAAAGACTACTTTATGTTTATCGACTTAAACGGATCGTATTTTTCGATAAAAGAAGTTGGAGATTTTATTAGTTCCGCAAAACTGTCTTTTCATAAAGAGGTTTCAGGAAAAATTCTACGAAGGCTGTCATTTTCAATATATGTTAATAAAATTGGCAGAAAAATTTGTTCCATAATTATATTACTTATAATGTACTCATATATTGTTTTTTGAATGAAAGTTTATTTTACTTATTATAAAAATTGTCTAATATTTCTATAATTTTGCCGCCAAAGATTTATGTAATCGATTAATTAAAGCGACGCAGATTTGCTAGAGAGGCCGGGCTGACCGTTTGCGCGTGTCTCGCGTTTAGCTTTTGCATAAGCGAAGGCTACATCGAGCACTGACATAGTCGCACAGTCCCTCGGCACATGTGCGATTTTCGGCGGATATATATCAACGACATATACATATGGTGCTATATAGAACGTGAATTTGCATTCAGGGATGTGGGATCGATCTGTTGGAGGTATATACAGCTGACGTAAAAGAGCTACGGGCTCCTTCATATTTGACAAAACTGACAATTGACATTTTTCAACTGACTATATCTAGAAAAATATCAACTATAGAGAAAAAAGGCTTCAAACAAAATATAATTTTGTTTACGTTTATAATTAGTTCACGAGATATTTTCAACAACGTGATTTTGAAGATGGCGGCTAACGTTCCAATCTTCCCGAGAAGAAAACTTGGATTTACTCTTAGGAGCCTTACTCTTAAAACATATTCTACTCCTTCTATAATCAATCAGTAAAATTTATGTTTTGCAAAGGTTTATTTTCCCTGCATTATCTTCCGTTCGGAGCGTTTACACCAAACCTCTTAATTCGGATGAGTGCCTACCTACGCGCTCTTCGCTAAGCCCTTCGCTAGCGCCGAACTACAAATACATTTTCTATTTTTATTTCGAAATATATTGCATCGAGCTGCGTATGAAAATTCTCCACTGGATGGCGCGTTGCCAAATTTTTCTAGCGAGCACATGATTTTCGTGTCATTTGTGTACTAACAGATTCGGAGCCAGTTGATAAGAATGTAATATTGCAAGAATTGTGGGTCAGTTCAAAGACGGAATACTTTTCCAACAAAATTTCGTACGAATAATGAAGAAAACGTATCGCATCGTCCTTTTGCTTGGGATTTACCAAATCCTCGGACGAATTTTGATATAATTGACTGACAGACGTGCCTCTTCAAAAGAATGATATTTTATCGCGCAATAAAACATCATTCTTTTGAAGCAAACTTTATTATGCGAAAACAACTTATCTTATGTTTACATAATTTCGAAAACGAATACAAAGATCTTTATGTACAAAAATATTCCACAATGTCCTTGCAGACATCTAGTAATATGTATCGTGACGAGAAACTTTTGCGCGCACCCGATATAAGGGATAAATATAGAAGGGGGCTGTTTGATTGCTTGTATGATTGATTGATTGATTGATCAACATATTTATACCTGCAACCTATATATTTACCATATAACCTGGTCGAACCTTGAGTGAAAAAAATCAGTAGATATGGGCAATAAGAAGATCTTATTCTTGAGTAAAACGGACAATCGCACTAGTTTGATTATTACCGAGATATTTAAAAAATAGGGGATCCTATTACCAACTTTCTCGAAATTCTCTCTCTCTCTCTCAAATCGCTCTTATCGACGCGATACACGTATAGAATATAATCCAAAGTACAATAACTAATTGGAGTAAAATTAAACCTACCAGTAAAAATATAACGACTATAAGACTATATCGAGCGACCCTAATGGTTTCGATGGTTACAGCAGTTAATAAACAAAATCAGCCACGATTTTAAGTGGAGATGCTTATAACAGCGACTAAAGTATCGTAAGATGAAGGAAATGTCGAAAGTACACACGATGAAAAGATATAAAGAGTTGGGATAAATTAAGGGATGAGGGTGGATATGAAATACGCCGGTAATGAGATCACTGGAACAAACGATCCAGATGTGTGAAACAGTTCCGGTATATATATCTACAAGGTTGCATTGTCATGGATAGTAATATTGTAAGTCTTTGTCCCAAGAAAATATAGACACCTAGATTTATCGATTTCCCAACCCAATCGTCGAAGTGAGGGAAATCAAGATGGGGAGGAGGATGTATCTAATGAGAAAAATCATTTGCACACCCGTCGTTCGATCATCGATGCGTGGCGTTGATACTCGAGATGGAGGGAGAGGGCGAGAGCAATCAGTATGTCCTCGCCCTCCATATCGTTCTCTCGCCCTGTCGAAAATTTTGATAAACAACTCGAAGGCACGTTTCACACCATAAATCGATTGTCGGGAAATTTCCTCACTATTTCTCAACATCAAAAAAGATTTACTCCGAATAATTGACGTGCATTCTCTTCATATCGATGTATGGGCGTTCAATGCAGAGTTCATCGCTTCAACACCGTGGATGAATGCCTCGCACGAGCATACGAGAGACGCGGATCTGCACAATAAAGATAACTCACCTCATTCCTAAGCGAACAATCTATAAAGAGGATGTTAAATCGTCAAAACATAAGCTACGAAAAAATTCTCGAAGTGAAAGCTTTCATTTCCCACTGACAAATCTTAATTGATCCAATCTTCACCTCGGTAACAAATACGTACTAAACCCCGTGAACTTGTATAATATGATCAAATATTCAAGAACACTTTTAGCTTCCTTGCTGTAACGCCTCTCTCCGAATTCTCCGAACAATATTTAAAAAATATAATATACTGTTATTTACCATAATATGTATTTATTTACAATACATTCAATAAATATTTTTTTAATCCGCAATTTTGTTGGACACTGTTCTCAGTTAACCGTTTTTTTTGTTCGAGAAGAAAATAAGAGGAGGAACGAATCAATTAAACGTTATTTGAAGAGGATGTTTGAATTATCAACTGCCGATAAAAAAGAAATACAAATTTATAAGAAATTCTATGAAAATGGGATCTGTCGACGAATCGTATAAGCGCTCTGATATCATGCCAAAATATCTTCATCAGCATTCGGTAGATGGCGACACTAGTCCGTCACAGTCGCGAAGCTCGGCGTTAATATTTCAGAATATCTACTCTACCGACGCCGACGTCTTGAAATATAGCACCGTGTCCAATACTGTTTAAGAGAAACACACGTGCACACCCACACACACCCACATAGACGCACCGGCGGGAAGTGTGGGATTCAACGTTCGCAAAATGACTTACACGAATAAACTTACCGAACTTCGTGGCCGACGACCACTGTCCAGCCTCGACGACGTCTCTTATCCTTTCTTCTCGTAACTTCCGCGAGGCTCAAACGCTCCATAATTGGCGTTTAAACAAATTAGATCTATATATGGATAATGCACTGTTTTTCACCAATTTTGCATTTAAATAGTTAACTCAAATAAATTAGGTTTCATATGTAGTGTAGTCTTTGAATAGTTATCTTATATTTTACTTCGTATTTTGTCCTTCCATATGGAAAATTATTGTACGTTTGAAAACATAAATGACATATTACACGAGCTCACGACGCGAATTCTACGCGAGCCTCGCGTAAAAATGACCAATTTCGTAACTTCTTAAAAAATCGATGTCAACGATAATTATCACATTTTTACTCCACAAACTATTTATTTCACACCTTTGATATTATTTGTAATTATTCAATCTTTATTTTAAGTTACAATCCATTGCAGGCATACGCGCAACACACACCCGCGCACATTAAGCTACAGATTTTGACATCGAAAAACATCGATTGAAGCTAACGAATCTTGGTAAATTTCATGACAATTCAAATTTTAATGCAATTTATCGTTGCATATTATCTCAAAGAAATCGTCGTCGAATCTCAAACGTTTTGGTAGAATTGAACGGGTAGATAAGCATGTGAATATCGCGACGCTCCAAACAGGACTGAATGTCGTATTGTATTTATAGAGCTTCTCAGATTATTTTGAACGAACCAACGCTTTTCCCACGTGCGTAAGTGTATGCGGGATGGCGTCGAAGCGACCGGCGGAATTCTTTACTACGACGTGCAGCGGACGAGGAAAGAATCGTAAACGGTCGTAAGGGTATAAAATTGGAATGACACTGATAAACAAAATATTAAACACTGCTCATATCTTCTACGCTATATTGCGAGAAAAAGAAATGTTTGTAGAATATTCTATTCGTGAAAACGAAAGAGAAGCATTGCTAATTGAATTTTGATTCAATTAACATGATGCATATAATTTATATTTCCATGTCAATTTATGATTATGCGAAATTAATTTTAGATGTACCCAAAGAAATTTAATCAAAATAACAAATTTTTTCCACGTTAATAATATATAATTATTTCAGTTAAAAATTTATCTTTCAAGCTTGTTTTGTGCGGGTTAGGACTTAAGTATATTTTGAATCCTATTGTCTATTTCTAGTGTGAAAAGATGATTTTTTGAAAAAGTATGCAATTGAACAAAATTATACAGTTCTGTTTTAACTTCTCGCGGTCTTGTGAGGATACTCTCGTCGCGGCTATCTGAAAGTTGATGCGAAACTTTTGTTTACACCGTAGTCGATTCTTTCCGTGCAAATCTTTTTCTACTGCCGTCAAAATTTCACTCCACGTCATTTACCAATTATGCGACAAAATATTGGAAAAGATTCATACGCTTGTAACGACATGCATGTGCATCCCTCGAGCATCCCTCTTTAAATTTACGCGCGACTCGGTCGGGAGTCACATGTTTCTGGCCAATTTGGTCGATAGATTATCGTGATTACCGCATGACCATCGATCACATGTCGGCGTACGAAGCGATCGGAAATCCTAGCTCTCTTTCGTTCGCGGGGTCATCGGCGCATCAATACATCTAGAATCGCTATCACGCATAGAACAACGTCTTGACGTCGCATAATTATACAATCATCAGAGTGGCCACCCGATTTTGCAAGGATCATAGTTCTCATCCGAGCGGTGAGGTAACCCCGAAACAATCGAAAGAGCCCACGAGGGACGATACGCAAAATTGACCAGATAAGGGACAATATTATTATTAAATTATAACGAATGTGAAATGGTATGAGTGTGGGGGGAATTCATCTGCATATGAGGATGAGAAATGTCTAGTTTTTTTTAAAGATCGATACATTGTGAATTGATATTTTTTGATATAATAAATAATAAACTTATTAATTGTATTTTAATAGTTCAACGCTAAGAAAATATAGAGATATTACACACTTACTTTGATTCATCTATTAAAACATCGTCTGGAAATAACAATAAATCAAGGACATTGAAGATGAGAGATAAGGGAAGAAAGGCTCCGCAACGACAAATACAAAATTTTCAACATTGTGGCTAATTTTGCAACATGAAAAACAATGATTCACGAGCCGGATCAGTCGGTAGTTTGCTACTCATTTTGGCATAAAAAATTATTATTAAAAATAAATACAGGAAAAATCGAACGTCTAACGAAACATTCTAGAAACTCCAGGTTAGTTATCAAGATGTTGTACTGCTGTGCTGTGTACAGCATCCTCGCCGAAAATTTATGCTTCAGTCGTATTCTTATATGTATCTTCTAGCTGATGAGTCTTTCTGCAGTTATACAAGTGGTTAAATATGATAAAGATTCGAATCGTAACCCTGCCGTAAAAAGTCTACGGTGAGTTTAAGCCTGGATTAATTTTGTCTCTCAGACATTTGAGCTGTTCAGGGCGATTAGACCAAACCTATTCAGCGCGGACAATATTAATTCAGTTTTACACGGTAAGGGGTAACAATTTGCTTTTTTCCAATAAAAATCACGGAAATACGAAGAGTTTTGTAAAGTAGTGTCGTACTGTTTGTAGTTTACGGTACTATCGTGCACATGAAAGTCTTCGACAGAGTTGCTTTGTAAACATTTAATCATAGGTTGAAGTTGAACTCGAGCCAAAAACGCAAAAACACTATACCCTATGCCAAAAACGAGAAAGACGAACGGTCTGCAACTACATCGACAAACAAAATCCCAAAACCGTTAAGACATCGACGTCTCTGTCTAAAACAATAGTATGAGTTATAGTAATTTCGATCTTGCGCTCGTCTACATTCGTGAAACGAGGGCGTCAATTGAAAGTTTTTAAAGGTACGCTTCTTTAGTTAAATTTGATACTTTCAAATTCTCATGTTTGAACTGCCTACAAAATGAATATTATTTTTATTTTCGCAGTGGATATGGTAGGAACAGATTTTAACGAGGAACAAAAATCTTATGAACTAATCGATTTGCCAGCTATCGTAGTTCACAGTTAATATGGCCAGAGATTAGGGGAGAGATCAGCAGTGGGTGGTACAGTGGTAACGTTCGCGGCTCACACGCAGTAGGCCGGGGTTCGATTCCTGCCGGCACCGATGGAATTTTTCTATGTGTTTTTTTGTGCTCTCGGTGGTTCGGAAGCAACCTAAGAAAAACTGTAAGTCCACAGGAAGAACAGAGGTGTTGAAAATGTGTTGGTGGAAGAAGTAAGGAGAAAATGTTAAAACCTGCAAGGGTGTTCATGGGGGGAAACGGAGTTTTTATTGAATAATTCTTTAGGAAAAATTCATAAAAATGTTGTTCAAATGGGAACGTTGTAGCTCTTAAAATGACGGGTCGATTGAGTTTTCGATCATCCCTCTCCGATAATATCTTCACCCCCAAAAACATTGTTGAAATGTCAACAAAAATTTGTTTGTTGAATAACTCAAAAACAATTGATTTTTGGGATATAGTTTGAATGTCCGAAATGTAGAGGATAATATTCTGTAAATCTTCGTTTATATGGCACACTCTTAAATTTCTCGTATTTTCAACCCCATTCGGGGGTTGAAAGTTCAAAATGAAATTTTGGCATAACTATTGTCCATACGAAGGCGCCGCCGTATCTCTTTATTTTCGTTTTCAAAAAGTGAGAGAAACGTATAAAAAATCAGTTTATTGAGAATAACTCGGCGGGAGTTCTTTTTCGAACTCCATTCAAATGAAAAAGTTGTAGCTCTCAAAAAGACGCGTCGATTGAGACTAAAATCATCGCTTACTTCCTAAAGGACCCCCCCCCCCCAGCCCCCCATAAAAAATGAAGAAATACTCTGAAAATCGTACTTTCGCGATAGCGCAAAAGAAGCCGATTTTACAGGTGCAGTTTGAATGTACAAAATATAGGGATTACTATTCTCTACAATTTCGTTCATATTAACTACCCTATGATCTTTTACTGAAAAAGTATTGACTGTACGAACATTTTCATCCATGATGATTCATTTATTGAATATTCACCTTTAATTTTGTTCGGAGACTCAATCCCGTCAGGGCGATCCTCCGGGGTGAACAATTAGGGTAAACATCATTTGGTACAGTTTTTTGGAAATTTCTCTTCGCCAGGTCACTTTACGAATTTCGTCTAAATGTAAAAGTTGTTGGCCTTAAAAATGCGCGTAAAATGAGTATTACATCAAACCTCATCCGCGATATCAACCCCCTTGGAAGAATTAATGAATTACGGTTACATATTCAGTGGCAGTTCAAGCGGTGCTCTCAACATTCAAAGGCGTCAAATCCAGTCATTAAATTCTCCAACGCTACAAATTGCCCTTAAAATACATTTATCATCCCCTAAATTGTGAAAAAATATACTTTTTTTATTACTCGTGAAAAAATCGTCGATACATTTCTAACAGGTTCATGCAAATTGTATTTCTAACCATAAGCAGGAAATTTGTATATTATGTGCGTGGCACTGCATCCATGGATACATAATAGTGTTATGGATTATTGCTGCTCGTTTGTCTTGTCTTTGCGCTTAGTGCATTTTCTGCTACGACGGAAGCAGTCATGGCATCCGCAGACGGTCACGTTTGCTTCATATGCAAAAAATTGTACAAACGAGCGACTAGCGTAAAGTTAAAGAAAACGGATTGTTAACACTGAACGAATGCAGTGTAAAAAGGGATGAACCCGGACACGCTACTTACATCGCTGCCTGCTTGGAAAATACTAATCGTAAGTTCATCATCGTTCACGAGTCCTGCTATAAAACGTACGGACGATCGACAAGCATCGCCGCTGTAGTCAAACTCACTGCGAAAGCTACCCTAGCCAGTCCAGGTACGTCAGTAAATGCGCCACCGACATTCAAGTTCGACAAGAAATGCTTTCTTTGCAACACTGAAATTTCGAACAAAAATCCATCGACTCGAAAATATCACACGGTAATGAAACCTACATTGAAAACAGCAATACTTGGTTATCTCACTGCACGAAATTATCAATGGGCAATCGACGTTAAAAAAGTTATAGACAACATTACAGATTTAGCTGCCGTGGGCGCAAAGTATCATTCTGCATGTTTTCCACGCCTCTTGAAATCTGCTTCCGACTAGCCAGTCGGGCGTCCATATGACGAAATTGATGCAGCGATGAAATATATTTACAATTATCTCGATGAAAATGCCGACGAATGTCAGTTCATGTTCGACGATTTAATGGCACTCATTCCGGAAGATCCTTATGAAAGAACCGTTCAGATGCGTTTGCGAAAAAAGTACGAAGAAAATATTGTGATTATCGAAAGAAAAAGAATGCCAACAGACAACAAGCTAAGAAAATCCAACACTTAAAAAGAGAGACAGCGTATTGTCCATGCAGCCGCTGCTATTATACATGAAGACATTTGCTCACAAGTATACGAAACTTTACACTACCCTCCGACAGACGATTTCATGCATGATATTGATAAGGTAGTTCCCGAGACACTCAACATTTTTTTAGAGGACTTGGTTTTCAAGGCGAAACGACGTTCCTCATATGAGTCCTGGAGAAAGAAATGCACCAGTCTCGCCCATGCAATGCGGTTCGACCACGGTTCGTTTTTTTAGCATTACAGATAGGCGCACGTACCTATGTCTACAAGAAATTCGATTCGAAAAATCTTGTCAAAGTTCTGTACAATTTACGATTTTCCGCTTCCTACAAGGAAATCTTGCTTTTCGAGCAGTCCTCGATAATGCGCCCTGAACTGGAAACTGTACCTTCTTCTTTCTCTCAATTCGTATTCGACGATGCAGACTTCAATGTAAACTCCATCAATAGGTTGAATACTTTTCATTCGGTGGGAGGAATTCACTGCCTCACTACATACAACTCACTCCAACGAGACCAAAAGATTGTTCGACTTCGAGCGCCGGTGAATGCTGAAGAGTTGGGTCGGTATGGTTCGCAGCCGCTCCTGTGTTTCCAGAAATTGAAAGAGACGGGAGTGGACATCATAAAATCGTTAAACCCTTCGTCATTCAAAGAGCGCGGCTCTGACAATTATCCAGCAACGTACGAGCTCGCCTGGCTGATCGGGAAATGGTTGGACGTCCCAGAAATAACAGTCTGGAACGCTTTCATGGAAGAACCTACCAGGAACCGAAAATTCGAAGTTCGAGAATATTGTATCTACCATTTGTAAATACTCCCCCTACTGACTACGACACCATTTATACATGTCTGATGCTCGCTATAAAGCAGTGTGAACTTCTTGGCCAAAAAACTTGTCTCTGCATCTTCGATCAACCACTATACATCAAAGCACGAGACATAATTGCAGCTATCAACGCAGATTCATCACTGAAAGTCAACATTGTCAGTCTATTCCATGGATTTTATCATGAGCGGGAGCGGGTTGAGCGATCTGTTAAGAACTATTTACGCAGAGAATAGTATTGATAAAATGTTATTGGGCCATACTTATTCGAGAGCGGTCCGTGCTCACACTCTTATTCACCTTGCATTGGCGCAAATCATTTTCAAATTGGCCGACTTAACTCGTGAGGAAAAGGAGGCTGTTGAGTGCCTTGTAACCGATTTCGACCGATCAGTCATTTTGCAATCTCAAGAGTCGGAACACTTTCAGACAGCATATGCAAAATTCAAAGCATGTTTGAAGAACCTGGATAGCAACGGGCCAACAGCGAAATTATGGGTGCACTATATTGAGATGGTCACTCTTATGCGATCGTTGATCGTGGTAGCTCCAATGGGCGATTGGGAACTTCATCTAAGCACACTTCAATCGATGCTTCCCTACTAAGTCGGCTCATGTTTACTTGCAGGATATGTACAACTTCCTGAACACCACGGATCCGGATGAATATATAGTTTCCACGAAACAGAGTGGATTCACAATCCGACGATCAAAGAAGTTTTACTGCGGAATGCCGTGAGATCACGTTATTGAGCATAAACTGATGAAAATGCTGAAAGTACAAGGCGGCATATTTGCACGGGGTGTGTTCAAACGAGGTTCACCGCTGGAATGGTATACATGCTCAATGTTTGCGACGAATTCGAGGAAATGCACACGAGCGATCAACACTTGGTTTTGGATTGGTTTGCTCTTTTGTTTTTGACGGATACCCAGATGAAACTTCTAATAACAGCACAAAATACGCTGAGCTAATGCGAAGAGCGAGGAACACATATTCAGCAACCGCCCTTTTCGATAAGAACATAAAACCCAAAACAGTAAAAGAGAAGTTTTTGGCGAATGAGAGCAACAAAAAAAGATTTATTAAGATGTGGATTACAGCACTAAGCACGGGACACTTATAACGAATTTTTCCTTTCGTATTTTTATTTTGTTATATATTTTTTATAGATGTGCTTTTTTATTGAATTAATACGCTCACTTTAGCATGGCGGCTTGAATTGCATTTTACATACGAGGAACAATGAAAAAGATTGTCTTATATAGACATAACACATTAATACAATAAATAATACGAGAAAGGGCGATAATATAAAATTTAGATTAACACGCATAACAAAAATGTAATATTAATTATGATACGTATCCGAATTAAATACGTGGTGCACTTGATGCTTCCGGTCCAGGTATTGCGATTCACTAGGCGTCGGTTTGACACCGAGGAGACTTTTCACACACTTCCATTTATCGTTAGATACTCTCTCGTTAATCCTGTGCCTGTTTATACCTCGAATACATTCTCTCGTCTGACGGCCCATCGGAATATCGGAGGCAAACTTGCCGATCCCCCCTCTACTAACCGAACTACATGAGGCTAACGGAACAATTGGGTACCTATAATTTCAAATCTCTACACACTGCCAAGTTTTTCAAACCGAAGAGGATGTTGACACTCTCATAATTCAGAAAGCGATAGAAATTTTACCTGCTTACGGTTCTGTCATTGACAACGGGGAACACATCGATCTATTGGTACTTCTTACAGAATTAGCGCAGAATATATCAAATATCTTCTTTAGAAAGCCGAGGAGGGGAGAAGTCGAGGAACAATTTTTTTCTGCTAACAGTTTCTGCATTCGCCGCTTGCAAAAGAAAACATACTCTTTTTGCGCGCATTCAGTGGTTGTGACACAACATCAGCATTTTATCATTACGGAAAAACGAAGTTCATCACAACGCTGGAGAAAAATCAGCACCTGTCTCATTCACTTCACGTATTCAAACGAGCAGACAGCGACCCTGTACTCATCGCCGAAGCTGGAGAGAATTTCATTCTGGTTCGGTCTGGCAGCAAAACCCCAAGAACAGCGTGAACTCATTCATATACACTAAATTCGTCAAATTAGTCACTAAATCTCACGTGAATCTAGCTTCGCTTCCCCCGACGACCGAAGCGGCAAGATAACACTCCATCCGGACTTACCATCAAATCCAAACTTGGCTCGGAAAAACGAAGGAAGCAACTGAATGGAGATGGGAAAAATCAGACACTTTCATTGTGCGAGAACGATCTACGAAAGAGCCAGCCCCTCCAAATCTCATGCAGCTCATTTCCTGTAAATGCAAGAAAGGTTGCAGCGGTGGTTGCACCTGCAGAAAAATAGGTCTCAATGACTTTGACTCGATGACTTTGAAGATGCATCTATTCCTCTCATCAACGATCCAGATGAAGATGATGACGACGTTTATACCTCAATTCAGCAAAATGAAGATGTGGGGGGAGAAATGGTTGAATGCGTGCCGGACATTGATAAACCAAAATTGGAAATTTAACTGTCCAAGACGTTGCGGTTCCGGGACCATTTAGGCCACCCAGAAAGAGAAACAGAATAATATAATTTAACAATCCAGAGTTGCCAATTGGGCCATCTGGGCCTAGGCCACGTTTAAAAAAACGCGCCGATGATTCTCCCTCTAGGGGTATTAGGGGAGAACGGGGCAGTGGGAGCCAGCGGGTAATGGGAGCTAGCGCCAAAAACGTACTTAGAAACGCTCGACATGTTTCGAAACAACCAAAATGCCTTCCTTAAACTTCGTTCATGTCATGCGACTGCCGATGGCTGCTTCGGTGCCACAAGTATAACGGCAACGACCACAAACGTATTTTGCGTCCTCCCGTTATAAGAACAATATTTTTCTCACAATCAAAGTAAATATCTAAAGTTTTCTTATTGTCTTTCGAGTTCATTCGGTAGCTTAGTTCGTGTACTTTGGTTTGGAAGTATAAAAAATAAGTTACAACATAATTTGTTTATATTATTATATTTAATTCGAAATGCTTCCCTACGGGGTAATGGGAGCTAGAGGCTGCCATTACCTGAATACTCAGATGAAGAAAATGAGTGTGTGATATGTTTTGACGTTGGAAAACATAACGAGCTATGGTAACGCTGTAGAACCTGTGGAAAATGGGCTCATGCGGAGTGTTCGAATTGTGACGATCCCAAAGATTATATTTGTGATCTTTGCTTCGTCTAGATCAAAGCAAAGAACATATTATTTTTCCTACATTTAATTCCTACGCGTTAAAAAGGCTATATTTGGGTTAACCATATATTCCTTAGTTTATCATATGTTAAATATTCATATTTACTATTAATAAAATTTACTTTAAAAGTTATTAAATTTAGTTAGTTTCTAGCTCCCATTACCCCCTATGTCGGGTAATGAAAGCCACAGACACATTTTTTTAAATTTAATTTTTCACTACCTTAAACAATTAGGAGAAAGTTTCTATTTCATAAAAATGAACGTTTATTTACCAAAAGACTGATTAATAGAGAAAACCATAAATAATTACTGCAATAAATTACTTTTTTTTTAACTTTTCCTTACATGGCTCCAAATCCCCCATTCTCCCCTACTATAATACATCGTCCTTATTGCATCAACGTATTGAAAGTAATTAAAAACCTTTTACAGGTTTCGCGAAAAATATAATTTGTATGAACCTGTCAGAAATGTATCGGCGATGATTTCACGAGTAATAAAAAGTATATTCTTTTACATTTTAGGGGATGATAAATGTATTTTAAAGGCAGTTTGTAGCGTTGACGAATCGAATGACTAGATTTGGGGCCTTTGAATGTTGAGAGCACCGCTTGAAATGCCACTGAATATGTAACCGTAATTCATTAATTTTTCCGAGAGGGTCGATATCGCGGATGAGGTTTGATCTCAATAATTTCAATAATTATTTCAATAATTTTTACAATTAGGCGAGATTCGTAAAATGACCCGGCAAAAAGAAATTTCGAATAAACTGTACCAAATATTGTTTACCCTAATTTTTCATCCCGAGGGGTCGCCCTGACGGGATTGAATCTACGAACAAAATTAAAGGTGAATATTCAATAAATAAATCATCTTGAATGAAAATTTTTGTACAGTCAATACTTTTTCAGCACAAAAGATCAAAATATTTTTATTTTCGTTAAGGGTTTAAAACATGGCAAAATTTGAGGGGGGTAGTTAATATGGATGAAATTGTAGCGAATATTAATCCCTATATTTTATACATTCAAACTGCACCTGTAAAATCAACCTCTTTTGAGCTATCGCGAAAATACGATTCTCAGAGGATTTCTTCATTTTTATTGGGGGTTGGGGGTCCCCTTGGAATTAAGCGATGATTTTAGTCTCAATCGACGCGTCTTTTTGAAAGCTACAACTTTATCATTTGAATGAAGTTCGTAAAAAAATTTCCGGCGCGTTATTCTCAAAAACTGAGTTTGATACGTTTGGTGCTGTAAATCAAGCTACAAATTGTTCCACGGCGGCGAATTCGTATGGTCAACAGTTTTGCCAAAATTTCATTATAAATTTTTTAACCCCCGAAAAGGGTTAGAAAAACGAAAAAACGTATATGACGGTGTGTCATATAAACAAAAATTTAGAGAATATTATTCTCGACATTGCGGACATTCAAACTATATATATATAATGTGCCGTAATTCTTTTCTTTTGCTCCGATTGGGTCAAATAACGATATTGGGTTTCTGTAAGGATATCAGTATTTTTTTATTAATAACTATAACGATTTTAACAGTTATAACAACCTTATAGACTAACTTAATACTATATGACTATTCTTACCTGTAAGGATATCAGAAACGACATTAACAGTTATTATATTCCAATCCAATCGTCTTCACCTTACAGTAGTTAATCTTGTTTACCGTTCGGTATCTCTTATTAAACTGACGACAATTCGTCGGTTAGGAACATAGGACAGCGTTTCGGTGTTCCCAGTGTCCTTGTTTGTTTACGTATTTAATTGGCGCATTAAAGGCGAATCATCTTATTAGCAAAGTGATACTATAGTATTGCTTTACATCTCCCCCCCTCGGCCAAGATTCTGTTTACAGAATTCTTTCTGTGTGTAGTCTTAAGACTAATCGTTTCTAAAAGACAACTATCAAGTGGCAGTTGGTGCTGGAATAAGTTTTGTAATATGGAATAGGTTTGATTCTGCTTTTTTATATCCTGTATTCACTTTGTATATGGAGTTTGAGATTTTTTTTATAATCTGGAAAGGACCTATTCTTATTTCATCCAGTTTTTTCCTATTTAAACAATTTCCATTTTCTACATATACCATGTCTCCACTGTTGAATGCTCTTTCTTTTATATTTTTATCGAACAATTTTTTATTGTAATTATGTGATTTTATTGTGTTGTCAAGTGCTAGCTTTCTATCTTGAGATAAATTATTGATACTATGTTCTTGATTCAATTCTTTTGGTAGCGTTGTGATGTTTGTTCCTTGTAATAGATATATTGGTGCGAATCCAGTAACGGTATGTTCGGTTTCATTATATTTTTGTATGCATTCGTGTGCTATTGTCGTCCAAGCTTTTTTATTCCCGTATTCATTGATTTTGCATCTTATCTTGTTAACTATAGTTTGGTTTAGTCTTTCGTTCAGACCGTTAGAGAATGGAGTGTTGACTGAAGTAAATATTACTGGAATATTATTTTCCTTTAAGAAGTTTTTGAATTCTCTTGAATTCATTGCTGGATATTGATCTGATAAGATCATACCAATTTTGTTTGTGTCTGTAGCGGTTTTTATCAATTTTATCGCATCGTTTGCATTTTGTGTCTTTGAAGTTAAAATGAATGCGTATCTCGAAAAATGGTCGACTAGCAGGTGCAAGTATTTTTTTGTCGATCTAGACCCCGCCAATCCACCAATTGTATCGATTGATACTATCTCAAATGGTTCTGTTGCCGGTCCTAAATGTGACATTAGTCCAAATTTGTTCTGGCCTCTAGTCTTATTTTTTATGCAGATTGCACAATTCCTGCAAATCTCCTTTATGTTTTCTTTCAAATTCTTTGCCGCGTATACTGGCATGATCTTGTTCTGTAGTTGTTTTATTCCTATATGGCAATAATCGTCATGTATCACTTTAATAATTTTCTTGCTCAAGTTTTCGGATAACGCAATTTTCTCCTTGGCTTTCACTTTTTTATAATATATTCCATCCCTCAAAATCATCTTATTTCTTATGCTCTGTAGATGCTCATTACTTTGTTGGTCTTCAATAATTTCATTCAATGTTATTGTATTAACAATTTTTAATTGTTCTTCTTCATTTTCATAAGCTTCTAATACAGGGTTTCTACTCAAACAATCTGCTTCTAGATTATCTTTTCCTGGGGAATATTTTATAGTGAAATCATATTGTGACAGGTAGTATGTAAGGTCGCCCAATTCTTCATCTGTCCTAGATTTTATATTTAAATTTTCTAATGGTTTGTGATCCGAGAAGACTAAGAATGCTCTTCCTATGAGCCAGAATTGCCAGTATTTTATTGCTTCCTTTATGGCTAGACATTCTAGGTATATAGCTTTTCTCTTTTTTTGACTATTATTTAATTTCTTTGAAAAGTATGCCACTGTTTTTTCTTCACCATCTACCTGCTTCTGTTTTAATATAGCGCCTATTCCTTGTAGGCTTGCATCTGTATAGATGTGTATCGGTAAATTGGGATCATAGATTTCCAATACTGGCTTTGAACATAACATTCCTTTTATTTGTTCGAATGCTTTTTGGCACTCTTTGGTCCATAGAAATTTTTCCCCTTTTCTTAACAAATTGTGTAGTGGATCCAACGTTATAGCTATATCTCGTATGTATTTATTATAAAAATTTATTTTCCCCAAGAATTGTCTCACATTCTTTTGGGTTTTTGGTACGGGAAAGTTTCTTATTGCAGTAAGGTTATCTTTAAGTGGACTTATGGAATTGTTCCTTATAACATGGCCAAGGTATCTCACTGAGTTCTCTGCGAATCTGGACTTTGTAAATTTTAATCGAAAGCCCTCTTTTTGTACTGCTTCTAATAATTGGGATAGATGGTTTATATGTTCCTCGAAGGACCTTGAATATACTAATATATCATCTATATAGTTTGTTGTAAAGTTTGACAATTTATGCTTTCTGATTATGTTACTTAAAATTCTTTGAAATATTGCTGGGGACGTTTTTAATCCAAATGGCAAACAAGTCCATTGGAAATGTCCCTCCTGTGTCACAAATGCTGTTTTTTTCCTATCCTCTGTCCGTAACGGGATTGCCCAAAATGCCGAGTTTATGTCTAACGTTGAGAAAAACCTACAGTTTCTCGTTTTTATCATTAAATCTTCTATTAACGGAAAGGGTTGAGATTGTGGTACTACAATCTTATTTAGATCTCTGAAATCAATACATAACCTTGTTTTTCTGTTTTCTTCTCTTTTATACGCCAGTGTTACTGGCGCAGCGAAAGGACTATATGATTCTTCTATAAGATTGTTCTCCAATAGTTTTACTATTTGTGCTTCTATTTCCCGTTTATCTTCCGTATTGCATCTGTATGGTCTTTTGCTGCAATATCTGTCTATCAGTAGGTCGATACGTGCTTCATAGTCTTTTACTGTGCCTATGTCATACTTGTCTTTTGCGAATATCGTACCATATTTCCTTATTAATTTATCTATCTCATATTTCTCTTGATAGTTTAAATGATTTACAGATATATTGAATTTTGATTGATCTATAGATTCATTGAAATCTATAGTATTCTTATTTAAGGTGTATCTTTCTTCTGTAATGTCATCTTCTCTCTGTGTAATTTTTAGGTTCTCATCTTGAATGAGTTTGAATTCTTTTATAATATCTAATCCGATTAAAAAATCATATCGGATCTCATCTCCTTCTACTACGAAAACATTCATAATTCTTTCTGTATTGAATATTTTTATTTTTATTGCTATCATTCCCCTTGTTTTCTTTGCACCATTAATCGTTCTTAGATTTGTTTTCCATATATTTTCTAATTTCTCGTTTCTTATGTTCAATAATTTTGAATTTATAAATGATATGTTTGCCCCTGAATCGTATATTCCCAAAACTTCGACCGTGCCCTCAAGAATTAGCTTAATTTTGATTAATGGTGCGGTTCTCAGTTTTTTGGACTTGTTTCAAATAATTCTGTCTCTATTTCTGCATTGTTTACAACTCTTATTCCATTTCTTTCTTTCGTATCTTTCTCATTTGCTTTGAACCAACAAAGAGATTCAGGGTGATAGCGATTCATTTTCCCTTTCTTTTCGCAAGTTTTGCATGGAAGTTTTTGTTGTCTCTTTTCTGGAATTTCTTTAACATCTTTATGACCAGTTTTCCTTTTTATCAAATGTTCTAAACTTCCTAACTCCGTAAAGAGATCTTTGGGTGTGTTTAGTTTTTGTCTATTAATCCTATCGGTTATAAATTCTGGTAATCCTACTGCGATGAGGTCGATCATGGTGCTATCCTCGATTTTTTTATTCATTTCTAACAAAATTCTTTCTTTTTTTAACGAGTAATCTAGTAACGAATCGTTCATATATTTATATAGAATTGCATGTCTGATCGAAGTCCAACCTTTGTTTGTATATGTATCGCGAAAGCTCTCTTCCCAAGTGCTCCAATCTGATATTAATGTATTTCTTATGAGCATTGAATTGTACCAGTCTATAGCTGATCCCTCTAGAAATAGTCTTAAGACGCAGTGTTACTGGCGACGTACGCTTCGAAATTTCGATCAGACTTCTCGCGAGCACTAAACAATCAATCAGCTTAAAAATTGGCAGGTACACAGAGAATTATGGCAAAATTATGCTCTTGCTATATTTTTATCGAAATATTAAAAAAAAAATTGCAGTTTTATGTTATCACGGGAGTAATCACAGACTTACATATGATGCACGGATCGAATCGTAATGTCTATGGCAAGAGCCGAACCGCAATTAAAAAACACACGTTTCGGGCTTTATTTCATTAGATTTTATGCAAAATTGAATGAATAAAGTCTGATCGAAATTTTTGACAAGAAGATATCGACAATTTGACCGACATACGAAAAAAATAGTGTAGCGAAATTCGAAGAGAAGGCGCTGGCGAAATTTTCTCAAGAATCTCGTATGGTAAGCGGTGAAAGCGGAGACAAATGACGGAAAGCTTTGCTGCTATATATATACTTATTTATGTTTAGCCCGCAAGGCCTTGTCTCCTCCGTCACCGACTGTCGCCCGGCCTGACTACATCACGGATCGCGCGTATATATATATATACACACACATAAAAGCCACGACAGCGCACGCTACATATTAGGCCAGCGTCAGGCGCGTATGGGTGAGACTCGCGTGCTGCTCGGGAACCGATGGCCGCGCGAACAAATGATAGTCATTCATGTCCTCCCCGAATGCAATGAAATAAAATGCAAAATGTGCCTATTTTGATTACGCGTTAGCTGTCTATTCAAGAGCTATGATAATGTCAATACAACTATCGGAAATATTCATCGTATATTTATTTATATATAAGTGTTACAGGCAACGTACGCTTTGAAATTTGGATCAGTAGTCCAGCAAGCAGTAAACAACCGATTGAAAATTTGAAAATACACAGAGCATGATAGCAAAAGTGTATGTTGGTATTTTTACCCCAAAACTTTTGCTATAATTCTCTAGGTACTCTCAAAACCGCTCAGTGCCGAAGTAAGTGCAGCTGGTGTTTTCGAATCGCTGGTTGCCTGCAACTGCAATGGAACTATCAGGAATATGCATCGTGTATATATATATACATGTGTGTGCGTGCGTGCGCGTGCGTGTGTGTGTACAATGAATATTCACGATAGTTGCATTGACGTTGCCATAACATAGACAGCTAGCGCGCGATGCGGCTATGGGTACGCGTGTAGGAGTACATATATGCCGATTCCAACGGCCGCTCTCGTCGAGAGACGCGAAGCTACAATTCAAACAAACCTTACGCCCGCTATGAGAAACCGATCGAGCTGAAATTTTGACCCTGCATAGACAAAGGTGCCAGAAAGTGAACCTTGGTATTTTTTCCTATAATTTAGAACTAGAAAACCCATTTTTCCGGGCTACCGTTCCGGGCTACCGTTGAGAACAAACATGTATTTTATATATAAATGACTAAATAATCAATAAATGAATATATATATGTATATATGTATATACACAATGAATATACCTGATAGTTGCGTACCGTGCGCGTGCCACAACGCTACATATCACCGAATCGATGTGCTATATGTATGCACCAACACATCTGCATATATGTGTTGGTATATTTACGCACCGCGTGATCGAGAGACGGAAGAAAACAAAACATGAGCACGCTGTCATTTTCTGACGCGGCAGCTGAGCAGCGTGATATATTGGGCTCTTATGCCGCTCTCATGTCAGTAAAAAGACGCGTACTATTGTAATTACGTGCTAATTATATTATTAGAGACGAACAGTAATTTATAATTTACTAGTTCGAAACAGTATATAGTCTATATATAGTGTAAATAATAATAGTATAATCAGTGAGTGAGTGGTGATATACGCAAAATAAGCAATAGAAGACGAAAAAAAGGATAAACGGGCTCATTCTCGTGCAGAAAGGAATATTTTAAAAGGTATATATCACGACACTTATGCAAATAAAATTCTATTTATGCGACAATAAATCTGAGAATAACCTAAGATCTCTCTTTTGAGCTTGTTAGGTTACACATCAAAAAGTTATCGAAAAATATAATTTAGTATTTGTCTCGTGCAGACTATTACGTAAATTACATCTATATTTCAGTAAAGATTGTAAGATTTACTAAAATTTAGTAAAGTGGGTTCGGTAAAGAGCGTATAATTTTGGGAATACAATTTATCTTTATTCGTTTCCCTACCACAAAATATACTCAGGATAGGGGAAATACGTATAAAACGTATAAGATATAAGTCTGAAATATGAATAGTATGTAACGAATGAGTAGATTTGTGTAGATCCTATTTTTCTAGGAATCTGTAGAATTTCAGACTCATAGCATTATGTAGATTTGTTGACGCTTGTATATGCGACTCTCGCTGACGAGAGCCGTCAGTCGCCGAGATCGCACTCTCTCGGCTGACGTTGACCATACGTCATCGACGATGCTTCAGGAGCAAGCATCGTTCGACGAATAAAAATATTCGAGTAAAAAATCGACCGAGAATTCGCGATTCTCGGTTGTCAGTTTCCTACTCGCAATATTCTGTAGATTGCCTGAACATTACATGCCTGCTTCAAAATATTTGAGGCGAAACTCGACCGAGAATTTTCGATTCTTGGTCGCGAATTTTATTGTCAAACTCGGCATTACGTAGATTTGTTGACGCTTGTATATGTGACTCTCGCTGACGAGAGCCGTCGGTCGCCGAGATCGCACTCTCTCGGCTGACGTTGACCATACGTCATCGACGATGCTTCAGGAGCAAGCGGCATCGTTCGACGAATAAAAATATTCGAGTAAAAAATCGACCGAGAATTCGCGATTCTCGGTTGTCATTTTCCTACTCGCAATATTCTGTAGATTGCCTGAACATTACATGCCTGCTCCAAAATATTTCAGGCGAAACTCGACCGAGAATTTTCGATTCTGGGTCGCGAATTTTATTGTCAAACTCGGCATTACGTAGATTTGTTGACGCTTGTATATGTGACTCTCGCTGACGAGAGCCGTCAGTCCCCGAGATCGCACTCTCTCGGCTGACGTTGACCATACGTCATCGACGATGCTTCAGGAGCAAGCATCGTTCGACGAATAACAATATTCGAGTAAAAAATCGACCGAGAATTCGCGATTCTCGGTTGTCAGTTTCCTACTCGCAATATTCTGTAGATTGCCTGAACATTACATGCCTGCTCCAAAATATTTGAGGCGAAACTCGACCGAGAATTTTCGTTTCTCGGTCACGAATTTTATTGTCAAACTCGGCATTACGTAGATTTGTTGACGCTTGTATATGTGACTCTCGCTGACGAGAGCCGTCGGTCGCCGAGATCGCACTCTCTCGGCTGACGTTGACCATACGTCATCGACGATGCTTCAGGAGCAAGCATCGTTCGACGAATAAAAATATTCGAGTAAAACATCGACCGAGAATTCGCGATTCTCGGTTGTCATTTTCCTACTCGCAATATTCTGTAGATTGCCTGAACATTACATGCCTGCTCCAAAATATTTGAGGCGAAACTCGACCGAGAATTTTCGATTCTTGGTCGCGAATTTTATTGTCAAACTCGGCATCACGTACATTTTTTGTTGACGCTTATATTTGCGACTCTCGCTGACCAGAGTCGTCAGTCACCGATATCGCATTTTCGGCGCAAGAGAGATGTTTGGCGAATGCAACAAGCCGAGTTGAGACAGGATCGAAAATTTCCGATTGCCGTTCGCACATCTGAATCTCGTCAGCATTCGTACATTTTTTACACATATTAGAAAGCATTGCAGCTTTAAAAAAATATTCACAAAATAATATAATTCTTCAAAGAAAGAAATTATCCCATTATACAGACTATATATGTATAGTGTATATATGTATGTATATATGTATAGTATATGTATATATAGATACATACATATTTCTGAATGGGTTTATATATGTGGTGGATGATATCAATATATATATATATATATATATATATCAATCATGTGTATACAATATATATATATTCGGACAGATGTATGTATCTATACATATATTCTGCCTCTATATATATATATATGTGTATACCCAGATATCTTTTCCAAGAATCATATTATTTTGTGAACAGTTTTTATAAACAGCAATTCTCATAATATGCATGACCAAAGCTGCGAGATTAGTCGCGCGACTCGATTGTTTTCGCTCCGTGTCATTCCCTCCGCGGGGCGGTGCGGGAGAAACGCGGGCGGCTGGCTATCGCTACGAGGCCTCGGCGCTTGGCCCGTCTTGTCAAGTGTCATACTGGGGCTTCGTAGCATGTGGAGGTTCCACCTCTCACCGCCACGCGGCGCATTCTCGTTCGAGCGTTTCTCACAAGCGGTCGGAGGCACAAGCGTTTCCATATATATCCAACGTCCCCTAGATCCTAACACCCAGCGCGTCTAGGGCAGGGTACAGTGACACAGCCCTACTGACGAGTCTGTCACTGTACCCGAGACGAAACGCACTTGCCTTTTTCCGGCTTCGCTCTACCTTACCAACCAACGGTAATGGTATACTCCTATATCCTCTCTCTCTCTATAACTCATAGCGCACAGACACCTTCGATCTCCACAATTGGTGACCCCGACGTGATCCGAACTACGCAGCCTACAACATGGAGTCAACACGACCAAAAAGCCGAAGTCAACCACAGCCTACAACATGAAGTCAACCACAGCCAACATCGAGCCGCCAACACATAGGAGCCAATCAACACGCTCGCAACTAGCTGAGCCACACCGAGCAACGCTTACGACACGACGTAGGGCCCACGTCTACCATCGCTCACGCTCACATACAGGGAGAACGTCGCTGATCGTCCGTTCATGCGACAACCACACTCAACGACGCTCTCCGCAACTCCTCGGCACACACGCTCATCCGGATCGACCACCATGGCAACGTTCTCACCGACATGAGATACGGGAACAACGTTCGCCACTCTCACCGGTCAACACTGGCTCGCTTCACCAGCTCACTTCGCAACGCTCTCACTGAGAGGGGAGTACTGTGGAGGTTCCACCTCTCACCGCCACGCGGCGCATTCTCGTTCGAGCGTTTCTCACAAGCGGTCGGAGGCACAAGCGTTTCCATATATATCCAACGTCCCCTAGATCCTAACACCCAGCGCGTCTAGGGCAGGGTACAGTGACACAGCCCTACTGACGAGTCTGTCACTGTACCCGAGACGAAACGCACTTGCCTTTTTCCGGCTTCGCTCTACCTTACCAACCAACGGTAATGGTATACTCCTATATCCTCTCTCTCTCTATAACTCATAGCGACAGACACCTTCGATCTCCACAAGCATACGCGCGCCATGCCATCTAGCGGTAGGCAGCGGTAGCGCTTAGCGAAATGTTACGAGCTCTGCACTACCGAAGCCGTCTGAAATTTCCGCTGACTAACACTGCCTCTTAAGACTTCGATCTTTTCTGTGTCTTCGCGGATTGTTAAACGCGCACATTCACTCATGAAAGTCTCTAACCACTGTTCTCCGTTACCATTTTTACTTGTAAACTTTTCAAGAACAAATTTTTCTGTTACTTTTTTTTAAATTACGGCACTTGTTTTCTTCACTTGTTGGTGTATGTTGTGATTCTTCAATGATTTCTTCTGGATAATATTCGTAGATGATTACATTATCATTTTCGTCTAAGTATTTTCCCTTTAACTCTTCTGTTACTTTGATCCAAATTCTCCTTGTTTCGTGTCTCATTTTTAGACTCTCTCTCACTTTTTTTACGGCGTTGATTTTCATCAGTTCTATGTGATCTTTTAACGGATGATATTCTTGTGATACTCTATAGAGTTTCCCGTCTGGTGTTCCAATTGCTATCAGACATAGTACGTTGGTTTTTTTTCTGCCATTGGGGCCACTTTAAGCGAGAGCAATAATTTGTCTACTGCCATGACTAATAATGTCGTTTTATAATGTGCCGTAATTCTTTTCTTTTGCTCCGATTGGCCAAATAACGATATTGGGTTTCTGTAAGGATATCAGTATTTTTTTATTAATAACTATAACGATTTTAACAGTTATAACAACCTTATAGACTAACTTAATACTATATGACTATTCTTACCTGTAAGGATATCAGAAACGACATTAACAGTTATTATATTCCAATCCAATCGTCTTCACCTTACAGTAGTTAATCTTGTTTACCGTTCGGTATCTCTTATTAAACTGACGACAATTCGTCGGTTAGGAACATAGGACAGCGTTTCGGTGTTCCCAGTGTCCTTGTTTGTTTACGTATTTAATTGGCGCATTAAAGGCGAATCATCTTATTAGCAAAGTGATACTATAGTATTGCTTTACATATATATACATACATTTTTTTTCATTTGACAACAAAATATATTGAGCTCGAATACGACGACGCGTTAAAAAAAGCAGAAGGAAAGCATCTGACGAACGATCCTTTTATTGGCGAGTTTCCGACGGAATATGCTCCGGTCATCAATACATATTGCACGAGATATGCAAATCATATTTTTGACCAAGCATCGCTTCTTACCAAAGATGGTATATAAGTTTGTAGTGCTCGGTTTCTTATATTTTTGAATGCTCTGCTTTCAATATCTACTAAAGCACTGTAACATTATCCTTGCAGACAATTTGAGAGCGTTAATCATGCTTCCTGAAATCATACCGAACCTAAATTTCACTATTGGAATCAGAACGAATAAAAAATCAATGCAGAAGAAATCGACGAAAGGCATGAAAAGAAACGTTTGCATGTCTATTTATATTGGTTATCAGAACAGAAATTTCAGGATTTATATATAGTTTCACCTCCAATTCATTAATTCCAGAACACAGATGATGGTATAAAGTGTCAATAGGAAATAGCGGATAATTATAAACCGAAGTCTCGTATGCCGAATTCTGATTTGATCGTCTTCCTACCAGTAATATTCAAATAAATACTTTTAGATCTTTGTGTTTTATAGAAAAACCATTATACATGTGTTGATATATTTGTTTCGGGATGGATCCAACGTTGAAACTTTTGTACGCGAGTCGAACAAACAAAGAAAAACTACGATTTAACCATATATTATTTGCACACGAGGTCAAGCGAAGGACTGTTATTTCATTCAAGCAGATGGCCATTTTATACAAATGAACAAAAATATCAGTCCGATTATAATGCTTTTGAACTTTTGTTTAAAGTGCATTATTATTTGATGTGCACTTTGCAAAATCGTTAACGTTCTTTTGTAATTTCATAGAATATTATATATACAAAAGTACCGGAACAGCTCTTAACTCTGTAAAATTACTGTACACTTCGTTGCACAACGTGCCGGTTAATGCACTATTAATAGATGACGATGCTGAGGACGATGATAACTTTGGAACGTAAATAAAAATACAATTTAAATACGTAAAGGTGTACTTGTTGTTTACTTTACTCTGTTTTTAGTCGTCGTGTATGACCAAAAACCTCCGAATTAATATTTCTACTAGTTTTCTAGTAGTGATATTACTAGAAAAGTAGTAGTATTTGACCGCGTAAATAGTAGTCAGCGCAGTTGGTAGCTTTACTAATTAGATAATAAAACTCTACTAATTCGATAGTTAATTTTTACTAGTTTTCTAATAATGCTTTCACTGGGTAAGTAAAGTAAAGTAAA
This sequence comes from Netelia inedita, assembly GCA_964017225.1. Lineage (NCBI taxonomy): Eukaryota > Metazoa > Arthropoda > Insecta > Hymenoptera > Ichneumonidae > Netelia > Netelia inedita. Next base: position 25,950,765 of record OZ024920.1, read on the forward strand.
GTAGTAAAGTAGTAGAAATTAACTATCGAATTAGTAGAGTTTTATTACCAAATTAGTAAAGCTATCAGCTGTTCTGACTACTAATTGTGTAGTCAAACTTTACTAATTCTTATAGTGATCGTTTTTTGACTAATCGAATTAGTGATTTTTCACTAATCATTAGCCCCACTTTTCACTAAATAAATTAGTAAAATATGACTAAAATTTAGTGAAATTTCACTAATTCAGATTTAGAGCGGCTGGAATTTCAAAACGGCGAATACTCGCAGATCGACGATTGTCGCTAAACTACATAGATCGATAAATTTTTCGTTTGGCTCTTGGGGATAGTTTTTCCTAGATGATATATGAGTGTTGGAACAGTACGTTGATAAATGACCGATTGCAGATGCTCAAAGCAAACAAGATCATGTTTTTTTCAATTGTTATTTACCGTTAAACAACCCAGATAGAACAGTGACGTATATTATACATATAAACGACGTCGCCATATACGTTTGTAAGACGTTTCTAGTACGTATACTGAAGAGCTAAATGTCCGGCTAATCTTCGTATAATGTACATATATTCTACGTATATTAAACGGTATATTTTATGTATCCACGACGTCGAAAATACGTTAAATATATTGTTCAACAAACGTAGAATATATATATATTATACGGATACTAGCCAAACATTTAGCTCTTCAGTATACGTCCTAAATACATCTTACAGGCGTCGATAGCGACATTGTATTAACATATATTTGACATATAAATGTCTTATGTGCGAATAATAAATCCATAAAAAATGTATTCCACACACGTATGGCAATACGCATATACTGTTACAATACATATAAATCGTCGTTTACTTATAAATTCGTGCGATGAATGCGGAAAATCATAAAATACAGCTCTTTGTTATTGTTATCATCTGAAACGTTTTATTTATTATTTCAGGTACATATTCTTTTGAGAGAGTACATATACAAATAATACATAGTCCATAAACATTTATAAAAAAAACCCGAATTATATTATAACCCGAATGTATAATGTACGTAAATTATACGTATATGCAATTCGTTCACCATCATCAATTAAATAGACCTACAATATACATACAGTATACGTCTAATATAGGTATATCATAAACGTATACATATCATATACATATATATACGTGTAATATACGTATATTAGACCTTCTTGTTCTATCTGGGAAACAGTGTCACGCGATTTTGGCATAAGACTCTTTTTGTAGGGGATTTAACGGCGTTCAACTTTTGTAGGAAGCATTTTTCGATAAAAGCCATTACAATAAAAATATAAATTAGACAAAGCGTTTTTTTCCAACAGTCTCGGGTTGCTAAAAAAACAGGTCCATATTTTCCGAATTTTTTAGGGCGTGTTCCTGGAGGTCCATATAACCTACAAAAAAATTAGCGCTGCTCTTGTGCATTTGTTTAGAACTCATGTCTATTTCGTCTGGACCTCAAATCCGTATCTCGAATCTTGGTATTACTGGGTAACATACGTGTTTGGCAAAAGTGCAAATCGTTGTGGAAATGTCTCACTCGAGTATGAAACGTTTTCAAGGCAGCATGATTGCGAAAAATATGATTTTACGAGTATCGCGATGCAGCTGCTGCATCTACGTCTTCCGTTTCTCGCGGTAGAAAATAGTTCGAGGAAATATAAATAATATCCGTGATGCCAAAAACCTACCACCTTGTATAAATTTCATGCGATGTTGATATTAAGTATGGTTTAACAAATTTGTGAGTAATCCACGAGGTTTGATACAAGATACATTGAAGAAAATTAATCAGATTTTATTATTAAGATTCAATGAAAATATTTAAAAATTTGTTTAAAAATCATTACAAAAACTTGTGAGAAAATTTGTTATGCCTTGCACTTAGAAGTAAAGCTGTGATTCATATGTGTGTCTCTTCGTAACGTGCAAAATGTTTTTCAGAGCTTCATTTGATTAACGCCTAAGTTATTCAGGCCTTTAGACTCAATGATTCTAATAGAGTTTTACGATCGATCATTGAAATTTTCATTCATATTCTTAAGGATTTGTGCAACCATCAGAAGAAAAATGTAATGCGTTAAATGAATAAAATCTCTAAACATCGAAGATATGTAGTCTGAAGCGACCTCTTTCATGTTAACTCCGATCGTTTTATATCGATGTTGAGAATTGTTCAACGTGTACTGTGTAAAAATATTATACTCCAATACTGATAAGAGTCAAACAAAAATTTATAAAAACTTATCTAGGTGCAAATTACTTTGATTTAAAAAATACAAAATACGATATGTTTAGGTCTGAAAGGTACACAGCAACGGTAACGTAGTTAAAATTTTGTCCATTTTCTGTAAAGTATTTTGTATTTGTTAAACAATGCAAACATAATCCCAATCAGAGTTTGGATAAGAAAGTACCACTTCGTTTTCATGCACCAGTTATAAGTGATTATATGTATTACGCGTCTCGGTCTCGATGATAACTCTAATTTTACCAATAACACCATCGAGCGAACTTAATGTTGAACTTTAATCATTACTATTCCTATCCTCATTACTAATCCTGAAAAAAAGTTTCGTGATCTAAAAATTCTTTAAATTACGAACAGAATTAAAAACGGAAAAAAATAAGGTCAAGGAGTACACCGGCCTCTTACCGCTTGGACCGTCGCTACTATTATTTTTATTAGATTTTTCATATGGGCACACTCATCGTTAAAAATGTTGATCCTTTGATCGCAAATATCTCGAAAATTAACAATAAGGCCCATTAGGATGAAAGCACGGAGGGTTTTGACATAGGGATAGACCGTTAGCAGCACGTTGAAGCCCGTAAAAATCGATGAACCCACTAGGCCGAGATTTCCTTGTTAGCTTTGTTAAGAGCATGTTCGGTGCAATTAATCGTGTAAATGAGACGATCATCCAGAACCTGACTTTGGAATGCAATACCGACTCGTTTAGTCTTCTCTAATATTGCTGGAACCACATTCACAATGCCTGCTCGATCGTCAGTTTTTTGTACAGTTTTATTTCTCGTTCGGACGTGCACATTGCCCTCGTACGGATTTTTTTCCATAAAGCAGGAAGCATGCTCGATGTAATCTGATTCGACAATCCGCTAAGACTTTGTGATATCCCCGTGTCGTGCATTTACAGTGGTTCCTTTAAGATGTATTGGTTGCTTTCATTAATCGGACAATGCTGTCTCATTTTGTTCGGTTTCTATCGAACCTTCTGACCGAAAACGGTTTTCTGGTACATCAGTCATATTCGAAGATGGGTCTGATCAAATTTTGGCAGCTGACACCTCGTATCCTTTAATAATATCACTAATGTCACTAGAGGTTCGACCAGTTCGACTAGTTCTAGTAATGTTTAAATCATATCAGAGTACAATAGGTGATTTCGTCGGGAATTAAGTATGCAAACCGTTCAAGCATAGTAGATATATGGAAAGTGATGAACGTGTGGATTCATTAATTTATAAACGGTTACTGGCTGCTGTTAGTTCCTTTGCTGAGTTATTCCGTGCACAAATTACCAATTAAGAAGGCGCCAGTTTTTTATTGACCATATCTCCGACGAGATATATACAGAAATTGAACAATTGTTCAAACAATTTTCTAAACTATCATTGACGACAGAAACATGGTCTGAGGCAAGTGCTAATGTGTCGCTTTTAAGCTTTACCGCATATGGGATTACCGAAGACTTCAACGGAATGCAGATTGTTTTAAAGTGTTGCTTACTTCATGGCCGCCATACTGGCGATATAATTAATGACCATTTCCAAATGATGCTTCGGGAGTGGAACATCCAGGACGATCAATTGCATTGCTTTATTCGGGATGGCGGATCGAATATGGTAAGAGCGATGCATTTGGCCAATATCCCTGACGTGAATTGGGCAGTCCACTTACTACAACGGTGTGTCCATTCTGCTCTCGAAAAACGAGAAGTGAAAGACTTAATTGTAAAATGTAAAAAGATATCGGGACATTTTAATCACTCTCAAATAGCCCAAGATGAGCTCATTAAAATCCAAACAGATCAACTCAACCAACCTGCGCTTCGCTTCATTCAGGACTGCGTCACCAGGTATGTTTTTATTTTGAGGCACCATCCAAAAAAGAGCAGGTTCTCATTTGATCCCCTTTTTAGGGTTCCGTAGTAAAACCAGGAATATTTATAGTTTGTCTATCTGTCTATATTTTTATGTCCGTTTTACAAAATATTATTTTGCTATTTATTTATGAAAACCGATCTGATTTCTTTATAATTTATTTATTTATAATGATAGTTATCCTCGTTGTTATATCCATCCGACGTAGTATTATCTAAGTTTCCTCATAACATAATATGGCATGGCCAGAGGTCCCTTCTACGTTAGGAGGCTGCACTACAATAATTCTATTTTCACACTTTATCTTTTATTTCAGATAGAACAGGACTCTCCATATGATCGAGCGGCTGTTGAAGATAAAAGATTCTATTTGCATCTATGCCAGCAAGCACAATATTCCACAAATTTGCCCCCGAGAATGGTTGGATCTTAATAAAATTAATTAATTTTAAGTCATACAAAAACTTGCATATCATTAGTTATCCCAATGATGCACATACTAAAACATACTTTGCAGCTAGAAGCAGCCACATCTGAAACAAAGCAGGATTTTAAAAACATGATTAGAAAACTAACCGAAGACATAAATTCGAGATTTTGCGAATGTCAAAGAAATACTGTGTATTCGCTTGCTACATACTTGGACCCGAGGTACAAATTAAAGTTTTTTAACGGGGTTCGAAATATTCGGAAACCTCTATCCGACCTTCTTTGCCTCAAATTAAGATTTTTCCAAAACTACCCGAGTGAAAATGATTGTATATACTTACAAGGAAACTCTGTCAGGTGTATCTCGCCGATTTTGATGAAATTTGGCATGGTCATAGAACGGACAAAAATAGGCGTCACTTTTTTTTTACGTGCCACGATTGATTTTGAAGGGGTGAAACGCACCCTCGAAAATAGGGGTATTTTTCGTTTTTCGGCGATAACGTTTGAACAATAGGAGATACGAAAAAATTTCAAATTGCAACAATATTTATTTTTTCGCGTACTATACACTGGATATGAGAATGGTGCAGATAACAACAAATTTCATATTGTTTATTGCAAATTTGCATTTTTTTCGTACGTATCTCAGAGAGTTCTTAACCGATTGGGATGCAAATTTGCATACGGGTAGAGGGTAACAAAATAAAGTTGGGGTGTTTTCTTGTTTTTCCGATATCTCATCATTAAGGGGTTAAAACTACCCTTCGATTTTTTACTCAACTGTATCGTATAATCAGCTGGCCTTTTGCCATTCCGGGTTAAATTCACGGTAATATAAATTCGTTTGAATACTCGAGTACATATTTGTAAATCCCACTCATCCCCCCACCCCCAATCATCCCCCTCCCAACCGTTCAAAGTTCTTACCGCGCGGCATGGATGAAAATTTGTAGAAATAAAATGGGTTAGACTCGAAGTTCAATCAATCAAAATAATCGATACAAATTTCCCTGTTTTGGCTTAACATTACCCTTAAGGGGGCAACTCAAAAACTTTATTCATTCGTGAACGGGCGGAGATAAAAAAAAAGTTTATAGGGACGAAACGTTCTGCTCTTCGACTACTAGACGTTCGTGATAATAATGATGAATATAACAACAAATGGCATATTATTTATTGCAATAATTCGTGAATAATTGGATCAAAATCACTTTATAATTGTTCGTTCATATCGGTACAGAAATAGGTAAGTCTTTCGCCATTACGGAATAATTTCCTGCTTCGGAAAGTAACTGGATTACTATAGTATTTTTACGAAAAAAGTCTGTTCGGCACATACTGCCTTTGAAGATTAAAATATAATCGGAACACTTTAATAACCATTTTAACAGTAAATTTGTTATGGATTATACGTATTACAATAATGATAGTCGTGATAAAAGTGTTTGAAACACAGAGATTTTTTACACCACGCACAAGTGACAACAGCTGCTTCGCCGCATATGTCGCATGTCGGTGCATTTTGTGAAAAGCAGAATTTTACCGGATTTTCGAACTTTGGTGGTCTTTCTTCTACGTAACCGCTTTTGTGCCACGCATATTTAAAAAGGTTTATAAATCGTGGAGAAGAAAACTGGTTGTGTGTAAGAGATTGTAATTTAACAATATTATCTCTCAAGTGCAGATTAACGTCGTAGTTGTATAATATTACTATGTCAGAGAAGTGTTTGATGAAGTTTTTCCATACACGGAAACCATAAACATCAAGGGGCTGTATCATTCCTGTTGTACCTGCAAGGATTACGAATTGCAATTTTAATTAATTGTCTATAAAACTAATGAAACTAGTGCAATATATTTACTTGCTGGAATAGTTAAAACTTGAATATCTTTCCCTTGCATATCCATGTCTTTCAACGCAGTTGGACATTGACCGCTCCAAGAATCCAGAAGTATTACGGATTTTGGACCAGTATTAGGAATATATACTTCTTGGAACCAACGCTTGAAATGATCAGTCGTCAATTTTCCAGATTTTGAAGCCAATAGAAATATATTTTCGGCTCTGAACATAGTTTGTTCCACTCGAGGTCCAAATTTGCCAGTAGGTTCGTTTAAAACGATCAACATAGGTGCTAACAGCTTGCCACTCGCAGAAATCAAAGGCTGTATAGTATAACTGTGTGTTGTTGATGTTTTCGATTGCACTATTGTCTCAACGGCTTTCTGTCCTACTTCCGCCAATGTGCGGCCTGCATGTAGCTCTAAATTGAAGCCACTTTGATCAGAATTAAATGTGTTCTCAGCCCTAACGTTGGCTATGTTGATTTTCACTGTTTCTATAAATTCTTTGGCTTTATTTTCAAGTGTATCAGCGTTTAATAATTGTTGTTTCGTTACATATTTAGTAATTTTTCTTGACACAATTCCATTTTCGGTTTTGAATCTTGTTACCCAAGAATCGGATGCTTTGAAATCTGGATCTGGCATTTCTACAAGATCTCGCGCACGTAATGCCCATCGTCGAAGATCGATATCATGGACGGGCAGCTTTTTGTTCAAGGCATCTTTAAAATTGTTCAACGTATACTGAGCTATTTTTGTTAACTTTTCTTTGTACGTGCCACCCTTATTTAAATTATGGGCCCATCGGCGTAACTGCGTCACTGATGTCACCTTTCTAAAGTTCTTTTGAACAGATGATATTTTTCTATTCCCATGTGCCCCGCATCTCCAGTAATCTACAGCTCTTCTTTTGTATTCAGAACTTAATTCCTTTACATCTTGGGCACCTTTTCATTAGCTTCAGGATCTAGGTATCGCTGTACGTGCCATTCTTCTCCACTGTTGTCTTCTACTGCGGCTGCTTCATGAACTACATTTGGTGACAAAAAATCCAAACCAATTTCGGACTCTATTGCCATACGTTGATCCATCGCTTCTATTATCATGTTTTCTAAATCCTTACTAAACTGTTTGTCCCGGTCGGTGATTGGAGTTTCAGGCAAATTCATAGCACTTATCGCAGTGGATAGCAGTTTAATAATATTCACCGGATTAATGTACATTTTTATTCGTATTTACAACTAAAAGTTTATGGCTGGCTTCTCCGTCGTAAACTAACGCAATAACGATCGCTGCGGAATTTATATGACTTGATACCCAATATATTAGCACACAAGAAAGACACAACGACGACACACGCTGTCATTAGACCTGCGATAAATAACTGATAAAGCGACCTCAATATTAACTGATCTTTGCACCGTAATCGGCCTTACAATATGATTGCAGTACGATTACAGTCGTTCACAAACAATATTTGCGTCACTCCGTTCACGAGTTACATCAGAAATCCAACGAATCTTTAACCTTTAATCTTTTTATCTCTGCAGATAGTGTTCTCGATACGTCGAAAACACACAACCAATTTTCTTCTCCACGATTTATAAACCTTTTTAAATATGCACACACTTGTGCGTGGTGTAAAAAATCTCTGTGTTTCAAACACTTTTATCACGACTATCATTATTGTAATACGTATAATCCATAACAAATTTACTGTTAAAATGGTTATTAAAGTGTTCCGATTATATTTTAATCTTCAAAAGCAGTATGTGCCGAACAGACTTTTTTCGTAAAAATACTATAGTAATCCAGTTACTTTCCGAAGCAGGAAATTATTCCGTAATAGCGAAAGACTTACCTATTTCTGTACCGATATGAACGAACAATTAAAGAGTGATTTTGATCCAATTATTCACGAATTATTGCAATAAATAATATGCCATTTGTTGTTATATTCATCATTATTATCACGAACGTCTAGTAGTCAAAGAGCAGAACGTTTCGTCCCTATAAACTTTTTTTTATCTCCGCCCGTTCACGAATGAATAAAGTTTTTGAGTTGCCCCCTTAAGGGCAATGTTAAGCCAAAACAGGGAAATTTGTATCGATTATTTTGATTGATTGAACTTCGAGTCTAACCCATTTTATTTCTACAAATTTTCATCCATGCCGCGCGGTAAGAACTTTGAACGGTTGGGAGGGGGATGATTGGGGGTGGGGGGGTGAGTGGGATTTACAAATATGTACTCGAGTATTCAAACGAATTTATATTACCGTGAATTTAACCCGGAATGGCAAAAGGCCAGCTGATTATACGATACAGTTGAGTAAAAAATCGAAGGGTAGTTTTAACCCCTTAATTATGAGATATCGGAAAAACAAGAAAACACCCCAACTTTATTTTGTTACCCTCTACCCGTATGCAAATTTGCATCCCAATCGGTTAAGAACTCTCTGAGATACGTACGAAAAAATTGCAAATTTGCAATAAACAATATGAAATTTGTTGTTATCTGCACCATTCTCATATCCAGTGTATAGTACGCGAAAAAATAAATATTGTTGCAATTTGAAATTTTTTCGTATCTCCTATTGTTCAAACGTTATCGCCGAAAAACGAAAAATACCCCTATTTTCGAGGGTGCGTTTCACCCCTTCAAAATCAATCGTGGCACGTAAAAAAAAAGTGACGCCTATTTTTGTCCGTTCTATGACCATGCCAAATTTCATCAAAATCGGCGAGATACACCTGACAGAGTTTCCTTGTTAGATACAATTATATAAAAATGATATACAATCATATATATTTATATATAGGTTCATATATACATAATTGTATATAACTCTATACATTCCTATATATATAATCCGATATAAATGTACTTCCATCAAATTTGATTTGATAAAATTATACATCGTTCTGTATATAATGATATAGTATGGAGATACTATTTTTATAGGGATATAAATAGGGATATAGGGATTTTATTTTCTCGAAATATATATAGCTTTTTTATCATTGCAACGTATATCATTAACTTCTTGATGGTTCTATTAAAAAATGGAGTCTACTGTAAAAAACAACGACGAAGCTATTGGTTCCTGCAGTAGTCTTTTAAAATGTACATTGACCAGCAAGAGTGCCAAAGAAAGCCTAGGGAAAGGAAAGAGCTCGAGAGAAATTTGTTTGTTTGCACGTTGCAGGAAAACCACCGATACTTGGTTAGTAAAATTCGAAAACTTCTTATAAGTGTTTTTCAATATTTTTTATCGCATAAACTTCTGGAAAATCCTGTTTTTGTGTGCAGATATAGCTGACAGTGCTTTGATTCTTACCATGCCATTTTTTCATTATATATTAATGTTCTACGAAATCTTATTATTGTTGTATCCGAAATTAGCTATCATCTACACATTTTATTATAACTATAAATTTTCAGAACTTTGCCAAGAATTCGGAAAAAGCAAGAAAAATGGCCAAAAGAAAGCCGATAAACTCTTCCTTATGCTATGAGCCAAAAAATCGGCGAAATCAAAAGAAAAAAATAAGAAAAACACTGAGGATGAGGCTGATCACTGAGTTTTTCTCAATAAAAAACAAACGACTTTTCATTTTTCTATTATTTACCAAAGATATTCTATGTGCATATGATAATAATATTGCAAAAAACTGCTTCAAGTGCATTTATATCATAAAGCATACATCGACTGTGATAAAAACAAAAATTTGTTTCCTTTTTATTGATCAAACTAAATAAGATTATTATTTTTACTTAAAACCATGATCACTTATTAGTTTTTTTCTCAGGAACCAAACGTTTGATTTTCACAATTTTTTTTGTGTGTATATATTAAAGTGTTATGCACATTGTAGTGACTTACAGTAGGTCAGATAGATTTTTTCTTTAATAAATGGTTAGCGAATCTTTTTTTCTTTATTTTTCCACCACCGCCTCCGCCTCCGTTAAACCTTCGCTTCCGTGCAGGTCAAGGTTCGCATCACCGCCTCCGCCTCCGCTATGATGGCCTCTGTTACAACCCTAAATTCTTAACCTATGGGATAAGGCAATTCCGCGAACGTTCTCGAACTTTCAAGAACATTGTTGGACAAGTCGAGTAATCGGTGATATCGAAGAAAAGTAATTATCCCCTCATAATATGTGTATGGGGGCTAATCCATGGAATTACGTGGAAGAGTTGGGTGACTGAATTCAGTAATGTTTATTGAAATGATTTGTGTAGTTTCTATTGAAATAAAACACCTCAGTATGGACGACTATATACAAATTTAAGGAGCGTGTGTATGAATGAATAATGAGGTTTTACTCAGCAGAATCTTTCAGCATTACAGAACGATCAAAGGCAAAAGCTAAATTATATTGCGCGTCTCGTTCTCGGTGATAACCAAGTAGTAACGTCAGTTGCGGCATACTTCACAACTTTCAGAGTACAGTTTTTTTTTTGTGTGTGTGGGCACCCCTGACTGTATCTCTGGTACCGTCCGAGGGCGCCCGCTACTCTCATATCGTTTCGTTGTGCGACACGAAACACGAGTAGGAGTACAAAAATCTTACATTAAATAAATTTTAGAAATTCCTGAGGTTCCAATATGCCGAAAGAAAAGAAGAAGAAGAAGAGATCAAGATCGAGATCTTACGAGAGGCATAAAAGTGATGACGCGAAGTTTGAAAATATGCAAAAGCAGCTAGATAACCTCACTAACCTCGTGGTCGAGTTGACACGAGGTAGGCTCTCACGTGAGAATACGCCGGCAATTCAAAAAATTGTAGAGGATGTCATCTCAGGTAAGAATTTAATTAGCAAATTCTCCGTTCTCTTCTTTTCCCAAAAGAGAATGCATTCGCTTCGACCACATGGGCGCCTTGTGGTCGTCCTTGCGCGTTCCATACGAATAAGTGAGGTTATGGGAACAACGGCTCATACGAGACGTCGACTTATTCCACACGAATAGTCAAAATCTGGAACCTTGGGAGAATAAAAATAAAATAAACCTCAATAGGTTCCACACGAGCCTTCGAGCTTATGTTAACGATCTCGATGAATTCCACACGAATTCCCGAGATAATAACGAAAAATTCGCGTAATTCTCAACAAGAGGATATCGCTTTGTCAGAGTCAATAAGACAACGACATGTCAACAAGACATAAACGAATATTCTGAAGTTTATTCGTTGGGTTTTTCTTATTCTTGCCAGCAGAAGAGCCGATGGACAGTGAGAATAAGAGCGTGGCGGAAAATATTCCAACTCGCAGCGATCACGGAGCCAATACGATCCGGACTGAAGAAATCGTCGAACTCGTGGACAGCAAACAAGAGACAAGGAAGGAACACCTTCTAGACTTGCTGGGTGACGACCCGACTGCCTCCAAAGAGAGGAAGATTGAGTTCGACGTGGACCTGAAGACGAGGTGGCAAAAGTGGATAGAAGATGGATTTCCAGATGAAATAAAGAAGAATATTCTGGAAAAATATCCGAGAAAGACAAATCTATATACAGAGGCTCCAAAAGTCAACACAGAGATCGCTGCCGTAATGACGGACATAGCGAAAAAACGTGATAACCACTTTGAGTATACACAAAATTGTGTAGGTTCAGCCATATCTGCGCTCGGCGGTGCAATTTCGATAATTCTCAACCCTCCGGAAGAAGGTGTTGACGAGCAATTGTTGCTCGAATTCCTCTGCGATGCCGGGAAACTGTTGACAGACGTGCACTATCAACATTCGATAGCTAGAAAGTCGTTCATCACTCCGCTTTTAAACAAATCTATGAAACCGGTGATCGATGCTACAAAGTCAGACAAATGGTTGTACGGAGAAAAATTTGCTGAGCAGGTAAAAGAAGCAAAATCAGTGGAAAAAGCGTGCTCGAATCTCAAGCCAGTGGAAACCCCCCAGAAAAGAGCAAAACAAGGATGCAGGGAAACTGGAGACACCCACCTGCGAATTATCGTCAGGTGGGTGGAATGTAGAGACGACCGACGATGAAGTTCAAACAGAGATCGTACACGAAAAAATCTCAATCTCGAGCACCGACACAAACAAAGACAAAATGAACGTGGTAAGGATAAAAGCAGGGCGCTTAAAACGTTTCGTCAAAGAATGGGAAAAAATCACGACCGACAAATTCACGCTGCAATGTGTGAGAGGATATAAAATTCCTTTCACGGCTCACCCTGTACAGAGAAATACGCCTAAAGAACCAACTAGATCAGCGGGCGAAGAGTATCACCTAAGAAAAAGCATAGAAAACTTACTCTCGATCGAAGCGATAGAAGAGTGCGAAAGCTGTGTTGATCAGTTTCTCTCATTTTATTTTCTCGTACCCAAACCGGACGGGTCATTTAGATTCATTTTAAATTTGAAAAAATTAAATCAGTTTGTAGAAGCGCCGCACTTTAAGATGGAAGATATACGGAACGCAAAAAACTTGTTTTCGAGTAACGATTTCAGGGGAAAAATTGACCTAAAAGAGGTGTACTACCTAGTACCTATACATAAACTGCATCGGAAATATTTGAGATTTTCGTTCCAAGAAAAATTGTTTCAATTTAAATGCCTGCCATTCGGCTTAAATACAAGTCCGTTTACGTTTACAAAGCTTATGAAAGCGGTATTCAGTCAATTACGAAATCAAGGCATCGTTTCAGTAATATATATTGACGATATTTTACTCATTAATCAGTCCTACGAAAAGTGCAAGGTGGACATCGCGCAAACAAGACTTTATTTAGAACGCTTGGGATTTATTATTAACGAAAAAAAGAGCACACTGATCCCGACACAGCGCTGTGAATTTCTGAGCTTCATTATTAATTCAGTAGAGTATGGGCTCGAATTATCAAAAAAGAAAAAAGATCAAATCAGCAGAAATTTGACACCTTTTATAGAAAAGACCACACATAAGATCCGCCATTTAGCAAGTCTTCTTGGCACGCTCAATGCAGCGACTCCAGCAATAGCATATAGTTTAACCTATTGCAAGAGATTGGAAAGAAAGAAATTCCTAGCCTTAATAGTAAGTGATAACGATTACGAGGGAAAAGTAACAATTAACGAGAAATTACAAAAAGATCTGCTCTGGTGGAAATCGAATATCAACAAAGGGTTTAATAAAATCAGAAGCAATGTATTCACACGAGAAATTAGCTCAGGCGCCTCATTGACGGGTTGGGGAGCCTACTGTGAGGGGAAAAGTACCCATGGGTTTTGGAATGAAAATCATAGAGAATATAGTATAAATTATCTCGAGCTTCTAGCAGCAAGATATGCATTGCAATGTTTTGCCTCAGATTTATCAGACTGCCAAATTTTACTCCGTCTGGACAACACAACCGCTATATCGTATATTAACAGAGCAGGGGGGATACAGATGCCATACTTGAGCGATCTTGCGCGGAATATTTGGGAATGGTGTGAATCTAAAAAGCTCTGGGTGTTTGCATCATACATACCATCCCGAGAAAATGTAGAAGCAGACCAAGCGTCGAGAATTAGAAACTTAGACACCGAATGGGAAATTTCGGAGAAAGTATTTTCAAGAATAAAATCAAGATTTGGACCCTTTTCAATAGATTTATTTGCATCAAGTGCGAATAAAAAATGCAAACATTTTTGCTCAAGATTTCCTCAACCAAATACAGAAACGGTTGACGCGTTCACCATTCCCTGGAAGGACAAAGAAGGGCTGTACGCTTTCACCCCCTTCTCTCTAGTTTCCAAATGTCTACGAAAAATAATCTTAGAAAAGGCAGAATGTACGATGATTGTGCCATGCTGGCCATCTCAAGCGTGGTACCCACTATTTGTGGCACTACAGGTCTCGAATTCAATGATTTTATCTCCTGACATCGGAATGTTACTATCTCCTTGCAGGACGAAGACCCATCCCCTGGCTGCGAGACTTTCACTGGAGGCAGCGCATGTATCCGGAAAGCGTTTCAAGAAAAAGGACTAGAGGATCCTGCGGTGAAAATTATGATGAGCTCAATAGCTCTTTCAATAACAAAACAGTATCAAAGCTCTCTGCGTCGATGGAAAAAATTTTGCGCAGACAACAGAATCGATATGTACCGAGCAAGCAGCAGAAATGTTATAAAATTTCTAACTGAGAGGTACCAGGAAGGAGTCGGTTATGGGTCACTGTGTTCGGATAGATCTGCAATTGCTTTAATTTCATCAAACGAAATTGGCAAAGACGAATTGGTTTCTCGTTTTCTCAAAGGAGTGTATAGAAAGAAGCCCTCGAGGCCTCGCTACGACTCGACATGGGACGTAGCCCCTGTGCTTACGTACATCGAAAATATGCCGCCAGCACAAGACCCTTCGCTCAAGGAAATTACGGAAAAAATCGCAACGTTGCTGGCGCTGGTTACGGCGCACAGACTACAAACACTAGCTCTTATAAGAACAGAGAACATAGCCACAGGTTCCGAAGGAATATCCATAAAAATTCCCGATTTGATAAAAACATCAAAGCCGGGAAAAAACCAACCAGAATTGTCACTGCCCTTTTTTAAAGACAGGCCAAAACTGTGCGCAGCCACTGCCATTTTAGAGTACTTAGAATATACAAGAAACTTACGACAAACATCTAACAAGAATTTGTTAATCGCGACAGGGAAACCTCATCATGACGCAACGGCACAAACTGTTGGGCATTGGGTAAAAAACATGTTAAAAAAAGCTGGCGTGGATACGCAACAATTTACAGCTTATAGTACTCGCCACGCGGCTGTTTCAGCAGCGTTACAAAAAGGCGTAGATGTAGACACGATAAGAAGAACGGCTGGATGGTCTGAGCGATCGCAAGTTTTCGCGAAATTTTATAACCAGCCGATCCAAAATAAAAGAAATATTTTTGTATCAACTCTGTTGAAAAAATAAACAGAATGTTAATAAATATATAATAACAGCTATCACGATGGCGCTTAAGGTCTACTTGGTTATCATCTTCGAACGAGACGCGTAATATAATCGAACGAGCCCGCCTTCGGCGGGCTCGTTCGATCGCTTAATATCTAATGATAGATACGTGTCTCTTACAAATTGCAAGGCTGCGAAGATACGAAGATGAAGGTGGAAAGCAGTGTCCGATACTTTGAATACGACGAAGACATTTTTTATCGTACGAGGGAATGCAGGCTTTCTATTTTTATAATCTTGTATATCATTACTAAAATTAATTGTTTATAGCAGTCGTTGACTCGAATTGTGATCGAGAGAGAAAAACTCGTGTTTCATAGTCAAAGACTTCTTGATATAATTCCACCTTCGCCGAAGGTACCTACCGCTACAAAAAAGATTTTTTTTCTCGAAGGGCAATGTATATATGTAGTGCGATCAATACTATTCGTGCATCGTAGACGGGCACACTACTTCCGGAATCTCCAAGGTAAAACAACAGCCCGCCACTGTCCGTTCATTTAATTACGAATTTTATTTTCGCAATACAATGGAGGAAGGCTTGGGGATGAGAAATCCTGCGAGACGTTCCCGAAAATTTATTAATTTGTTTTTGAAAAAGTGAATATTTGGAAGAATGAAGCCATTTATTCGATATGAAAGAGGTTTTCTAGTGCTCACGGTAATATGTTGGTACGTGTGTATACAAAGCTTTCTGAGCACATTATTTAATTAGTAGCAATTAGTGGCGGGCCTACATAATTTTTTAGGTGGTGCAAGATTTCACGGTGGCGCCCCTCCAGACTCAGAGGAACGTAGTCACACATTTTTTGAAAATTCAGTATCGATCGTCATCTTTAGTACATCCGTGTTGAAATACAATGAGAAATATTAACAGGAAAACAACAAAACGATGTGAGAATAGAGAGCCTTTCTGATGGTACTAGGAACGCAGATGGTGGTTCCCTCACACACAAAAAAACGAAAAAATAATCTGCAAGTTGTGATGTATGCTGCAACTGACGTTAGGACTTGAGCAAGCAAACGACCCACTTGATGGAAATCGGTCTGATAACGCCGTGGTACGAGTAACCAAATATTTATGTTATGTTATTACGGAACCAACATACTTTATCATAGAAAAATATCATTCCGGCGTAAAAATTAAATAACTGTAAAATCCAAATATACTCAGCGAAAAGATCGTAAAATTAGAGAATATCTTTCGATGCGGACGAAATCGCGGCTAGAAGCTGATGATTTTATAACTTTGAAGTAGATTCACAATTATGTCTTTGCTGATCGCAGTTGACGATTTTTTCGCGCTAGTGCTCGTATTCAATTCTTCATTGTCCATTTTATTTGTGAATTGATCAAGGCCAATTTGTTATCTTTTGGATAGATTGTCATGATATTTTTGCGATGTGTACGCCCCAAGAATCGCAGCAAAACTAATCGTTGATGCTACAAGCCGCAAAGTAGAAATATGTACACAGAGATGCATTATACAGCTTTATACTTCAATAAATCATTTGATGGCTCAACGGGAAAGCACTCACACACCTGCTCGACGCTCCTCTGATTTCGGCTTTGTATCTTCGAAAATTCTTAGAATGGACCTCTGTTACTTTGTAAATGTCTTCTTGGATAGTTTATCTTTCGATTTTAGCAATAAATAAACGATTTTTTGGACTTTCTCAAGCAGGATACCCCCTTAAGGAAGAATACGAGAATCACGCTACTATAAATTATTACTATGACCATATATGGTTACAACGACCAAAATGCAAAGACAACACTTTTGCACACGAAGCACTATCAAAACAATTATTGATCACTCTTCCGCATTGTCCTAGGTCACGGAAGTCAATGCAAACGCGGTGCAACGCCGTGCGGTGTGTCAATGTCAAATATTTCTTGACGGCTAGGCAATATTTATAGCAATATAATAGCGGTCTAGCGGTTCGAAAGAGAGAGGGAGAGAGAGAGAGAGAGAGAGAGAAAGAGAGATTAATAATGTCTAAAATTGTTATTAGTGCTGTGCAGAAACGTTCAGCATTGTGGGGCAATAGAAATAAAAGTTATCACAACCGGTTATTATCTAAACGTCATTGGGAGGAAGTTGCCAAAATAATTGGTACTACAAGTAAGTAATACATTTATTTAAGCAATTTAATTTACATTCTTTATATAAGATCTTGTTGAAAATACAATAAAAAAATCACTCACTTGTGCGGCTGCTGGTGATGAAGCATTAAATCTCCTTTATAAATTGTCTCGTGGTGTTCTCATATTTCGGTATGAATCGCGGTAAGATCATCAGCCTCAATTTTTGGTTCAGAATCAAGTACGATATTGTGTAGTAAAGTTATGGCTTTCGCGATATGTAGGTATTGCATTTTCTACATTTCGATGGGTTTATGTAAATATCTGAATTTAGGGGTTATAGCACCAAAATAACATTCTACCACCATTCTTGCCCGAGATAACCGATACTTATAGTTATCTTTAGTGTCCCCTTTAGTCGTTGTTCTTTCCGGAAAAGGTCTCATTGAATGATCCATCAGAGGAAACACTGCATTCCCAATGAGAACATATGGAACCTTGTTATTCGAGCCTAACAATAATTCTTCTTTTGGTATTTTTAGTCTTCTCATTTCTATTGCATACCGATATGGAGAGTTTCCCGTCCGTAATTCCTAAAGAATTAGGATATTGCCATCTCTGCCAAAAACATTGCGCTATTTTTTAAAAGTCATATTCTCTAGGCTCAGGCAAGTGCTTCGTTAATGATGTCGTTCATATCGCTTGCCAAACTTCTGGAACGATTGTGGAAATAGCCGTTTTCGAAATTCTGAAAGAGAAACTGAGTTGCCGACAAATTATATATATTTATTTACTTTTATGCGGCTAAAAAATGAAAAATTAACGGACACATTGGCCAAAGAATTGAATAAAATTCCAAAGCCTCGTTCGGGAGATGATGCTGATGGTGCCCCTGAGTATAAAGATTTGGCTATATTTCGAGTCGATGTTATTTCTGAAGGTTGTTTTAAAGCCCCCAAAAATGGACGAGAACATTTCTACGGATTTTTCGAAAACAATTCTACGGATTTTATCCCTGACAAAATCAACCGTGTTTCATTATAATACTTATCGTATTTCAAGTACGTGTAAAGCGCGTTCCGAAACCCGCCTAAGCATGTGAAAAACATGAATATTCGTAC
This sequence comes from Netelia inedita, assembly GCA_964017225.1. Taxonomy (NCBI): domain Eukaryota; kingdom Metazoa; phylum Arthropoda; class Insecta; order Hymenoptera; family Ichneumonidae; genus Netelia; species Netelia inedita. The sequence continues at coordinate 25,969,344 of OZ024920.1, forward strand.
ACAACCACGTTTCGAGTCCGTTTAACTCCGTGCGAAGAGCGTAATATTGTCTGGTCTGAAATAGGCTTGTCACACGATACGACGATATTACAATTAAACATTGTAACATAATAAGCTGTAAACAGACATAATGTAAATATAAACTAGACCCAAGCCAACGAATACTTCATCTGTTTTGGGATAGTGGATTAACTCGTTCATCGCAGTCGCGAGACTTATTTTTCCTGCAAAGCGCTCGCGTTTATAATCCCAGTGGGGTATCGCTTCACTTGCGAGAAACGCAGGATAGCCAAGCCCTTACTACCTGTCGGCCGCGTGTAGTCCAACCAGCATGTGACAACGCATCGAGGGCACGCGAAAAAGTACGTTTCAACCGTATGAGACGCTTGGAACGCAGTATTCTGTGGGAAAAGTCCGTGTCGACGTCACACAAAATAGTATGCTTCAATCGTGTAACGAAACGTGCTTTGAACGTGAAAAAGTGCACCAACAGTATATTTCAAGTCCATGTCCTCAAAGAAACGTACTTAAAACGAACCTTTTAACGTACGTAACTTGAAACGTACTATTCCGTGGCAGGCTTTTGTCAGGAATAGAGTCTACATCCACTGATCCACTAGTCTGGAAGACGTATTGGACGTGAAGATGATACAAAATACCCCTGAATGCGCTACTGTTCATGTCAATAATGAGATCGTTCACGTCGCTGCTTTCGCCAACAACAGACAGAACGACAACATCCGTCCATCCTCAACAACGCCAATAGATTAATTAAAGAAAAACGGAAACGAAATATCGATAGGCATTCCTAGAATTTGAGAGCGAGAAAATGAAAATTCGGCGCATGTCCACATGAGAGTAATTTCCGAGAGTTTTTCTCGAGAGTACTCGCGCGCCCCATCATCATCGCATCGCATCAGTAGTATTTAACATGCCTTGCAATTTAACCCGGAGTGTGTATACTGGGTCTTTAAAGGAACAGTCAAAATTTCAAACTCATATTTCTCTCTTATGAATAGAGGGCGAGCTTCGGCTACCCTCCCCAAAAAATCTAGGTAGTAGTGGGGACTAAAGACCCAAGGGACGCCTGGATCTGGCAGTTTACGTGCGGACGCCAGCGAGTGCAAGTCGCGTCAGTATTTTCGAAGGTAAGTGAATGATGTTATTTTTGTTTTCTCTCGTAGTTTTTCAGTTTGTTCATAGCTAAAATAAATGTTGTATATAATTTGATGCTGTTGCGGCTATTTGTTACGAACTTTGACCTCAATAACAAAACCTTTTTTGTATTTTTGGCTTATCAGTTCGTTATTCTTCCTTACTTTTTGTAGAAAATAAAGTTTGGCTACATTTTTTTAACATCTTCACTTTCTTGCTTTCTCGGTTTCTTTTTTTATTTAGTCCATGCTTTTTTACTGAAATAATTTTTCGTTCGAGCAGGTTTTGAAGATGGGTGAAAGGAACGCATCAAAGATTATGTACTATTTACGCGACCGTCGTCTTGAAGTATTTTACGATGAAGAAAGTGGAAATGAAGCCGACGGAGAAGAAATTCACGACGAAATGCCCGAAGAACAAGATTGCGACGAGGACCTCGATTTGCAGCTGGAAAGATAACAAAAAAACACTGTACTGTTGTGTCTTGTGCGAAACGCCGGTTTTCGAGGAACATCGTACGCATTTTTGCAACAATTGCGCAAAATAATTTAATTTTTTTCTTTGATTAACATTAATATATTATTCCATTTGTATTTCAAATAATAAAAAATCATTTTGTGCCGAACAATTACCTTTTCACTTATTATGATATGTATGAATCCGTAAAATATACCCCACTTTCAGGTGCTTAAATAATTTAAGGAGGTTGAAGCGTTAGTTGAGGAGATTAGACGAATTCCAAGTTTAATTGTTTAATATTCGTATGAACCTTCTTAACAATAATACTCAACTGTGGGTAAAATTTGAGAAAGTTTTACCGTCTAGAAATCGAGTAATTTATTGTCAAAAATCGTATTTTTTCGTAACTTCCCATGAGACCTCACGATAAAGTTGCGATTTTAAACACTGAATATCTCGATTACTAGACGGTGAACCCTTCTCAAATTTGTCACCCATTATAATACGATGCTCAAGAAGATTCACGCAAAATTTAAAAAAATGATCTTGGAAAAAATTGTATCTGATGATTTTGCCATTACTTTGTATATACTATTATGATTATGGCGCGTGAACCTCCTTAACTTTTTGGAACCCACGCAAAAAAAATACTATATTCTTTTGAAAGCTCATAGTCTAAGCTACGAAAGCATAGAACCGTTTTTCAATGTTTGTTTATTGTAGAGTTACGAATTTTTCGTCAAAATTCCGTTTTTCCGCTTTTTAGACCATTGTTCAATTTTTATTAAGAACGGTTTTAAACTTTTGAGTTTGGTAGCTGCTGAGCCATGTAGGAGACACTTTAATAAGTAATCCAGATTTAATTCAGATTCTTTGGAAGCCTAGAAAACTTTGTAATCCCGACTGTTCCCTAAAAGACCCAGTATACATACCGTGCACTTGAAAATATAGTGTACACACGCCGGGTTAACACGTCGTGCCATTTCAACAGCAGAACCGGGTTCGAACTTTAGCGAGTAGCTTGCCTGGAGCGCGTTTCACCCTGTCCACACGAGAGCGCGCTCTCGCGAGTCTACTATCGTGCTAGTATGGCGTCACTGCTACGAGCTACTAGCACCACCCTGTCCACAGGCGAGAATTATACTATCGACAGCGACTCTCGACAGTAAAACTCTCATGTGGACATTCACCATTAGATCCAACAAAATAACAATGGCAAAGACCTTGTTTTGTTCAAATCGATATTACCTAACATGATACAGTTGCCATCATTAAATAAGTTACATTTGAGAACGCGGATGCAGGAGTTACTTTTAACGGAGTTGTCACAATAGACCACAAGTATTCCCAATAGTCATATCTTACTAATCGTTATAAAACGTTATGAGGTGATTGCCTACTAATCATTACGATAATAATACAAATTAAAGAAGTTGTATATTAATTTATGTTGTTTTATTATCTTAAAGTTTCTATCAATCGTTTTTCAACATACATAGGTCGTTGGAAATTAGTAGACCTTAATTGCAGAACAGCTTTTATAGCGTCCACGATCTAATTAAACGTTGTTGGTAATATTCGAGCATATTCCTTGAATAACAAGGTTCTTCGATTTTTCATACAAGTGGTGAAATTCGCCATGAATATGAGGCAATATTAGTTCCGCTCCTTTGTCCTAGACATTTTTCAATATTTGATATTTTAGAAAGTTCATAGTTTATAGGTTCTATGCCGACTGGACGAGCGGGCAGCCCCGGCGTGGCGGCCCCGCGCACGCAGGACAGCGTAGCCGCGTCGTACCGTTTCGCGTTGGAACGCTCAATAATCGCGCCGCGCCGCGTTCACATTGAGTTTGCTTAACGAGGACGTCGGGTTACCTGACGAGCTGAGCTAATTGTAAGTGGTTGAGCCGATCAAAGCTCGGACGCTATTAGGTACTTCTCGCGGATTCTTGTAACTGTTCGTTCCAAACCTTACAATAAATTGTTACTTAGTTACACTTTCTAACTCGAGTTTTTTATTACCGGTGGTAAACATCTCGAATAAAATCCTATATCGTACATTGTTCACATTCTGCCGATATAACATCTGCAACCGAGAATTGAGGACTCTCCATCGAGTCTCGACTCGACACATATTCGTCAAACTATGCTTCTAATCGTAAAACCTCGTCGATCAAGCGCCGTCAATCTCAGCCGTGAATGTATAATCTCTTTGGCGGACGCCCTCGTCAACCATGGGCATACGCCGGACAGTATAAGTGTTATACTGTCTGGTTCACTATCCAATGTGAACCCATCGATCAATTCTGGCAAACTTAACGCGAAATATGTTTGCCTATTAACCGGCAAAAGTCCTACATCATACTTGGCACATTATCAGGGATAACGATTGAATACATTATTATAAGCACGTTTAAATGCTCATTGACCAAACATAAAAATAATAATTGAAGCTGAAAGATGAAGAAAAAAGTGGCTATAATGGCAAACTTAAAATTTGTAACTTATGGGATTAGATTTGGGTTTAGGCTTACACCGTAAAGGCTAGAGATTTCTACAAAAATAATATCTCGAAGCAAAAATAATTAAATGCATATATTACGTCAAGTATATATAATTCTTGACAATGAAACCACATTTATCATGACATGAATATGAAAATGTACAATCTACTTGGAGTGGAATGTAATTTATAGATTTTTAGTAATCACTTTAAAAAACGTATATTTTTTAAAAATAAATCGTATGATAGAAAGACCGCAAAAAATATAAGCGATACAAAATTCAAAACGAAAAACAATTTTTCAAAGACAAATTTGCGAAAATAATGATAAAAGAAAGAAAGAAGTGGCTACAAATACTTTTTTTCTTTTCATTTCACATTATTTCTACTACATAAATAATGTTTCGTCACCAATTTTTTTTCTGAATGTTTTTGTTGCAACAAATTTTTGTTTACTCACTATCTTTATCCCGTCACCATTTATTACTTTTTATTTGCAGCACTTTCTTCCTCAATACGAGTATGTGGGTATTGTCGGAAGATATCACTAACCACCTTACTTATTATCAATAAAAACTAAAACGACGACACTTAAAGTTTTGAAATGTCGAACAAAAAGGTAGTCCCAACCACGCGACCGGCCCATGCAACAAATAGTAGCAACGCGATGTCTAACAGACTATCACACGACTATACTTGCATCGAAATCTCATGTCGGTGTCGAGTCAACTCGCATGACTATTGATTGTAGGTCGCTCAATGATATCACCAAAAGAATTAAATGCCCGTTACCGACAAAAGATGACCAGATCCATCAGCTAATAAATATAGCTTTACATCGCCAAATCTGAAATCAGGATTTTATCGGACCCCAATGCACCCTGATTCGATAGAAAAATCTGCGTTCGTGACGCAGGTCGGTCAGTGGGCGTTTTATGTATGGCTTTTGCATTGGATACCACACTAGCGACATTCCAGCATGCAATTAATGGGGTCTTAAAGGGATGTGCAGTACTGTACATAGACGACATACTAGTCCCTCACAGAGACAGTAGAGAACGGTTCATACAACTAGAAAATGGTTTAAAGGCCCTTCGAACGAACGACTTTATACTTTACGAGTAGATAAAGTGTAGGTTTTTCCAAAGTCATATAGAATACCTAATTGTATGAACCGAAACCATAAATGGGATTCGACAATTCTTAGGACAAGCGGGATATTTCTGTCAAGTCATCGAGGGGTTTGTGCGAATGGTAGCACTGTTGACTTGTTTGCTAAAAAAGGACATACCGCCGGCATGCGGGGCGGGGGGGGGCGGGGAGAAGCGAGCTATGAAAGATATTGATTCATTAACATAGAAATGTCCTGGATTTTGCGGTTTTGTTCGAACCGTTATGGCACGATGACTTTAAGAGGGGAGAAATCCTAACCCATCTATCCTTATGTTTTCAAGGTTACTCTTTCCAATGACTTATCTCTAAATTTCCTATATCTTTAAAATACAAATATATATTCCATATTATATGTATATATACCTCAAATGTCTAATAAATTGGAATCCAAAGATATTAGAGAGAATCAAGTGAAGTTGGACAGTCTCTATGCAAAGAGATTATAAAAGATTGTAAAAAATTATGTGGAATTCCTAAGTGAGTATGTAAAAATATGTTCATGGGGTGTGTGTACACGTAGGGACGATATACATATAATGGTTACAGTTATGATTAAGAGCTGTCTTGAATGCAAACTGTCGCGGTATAAGTAATATTTATAGAAAATGTCATTCTTTCCGAAAATCATCTGACAATGTCTATTTGAAAAATATTTTGCCCATCAAATTGCACATGCATAAGTTATAACGTTTCATACCGAAGATTAAATGTATAAGTGTTAGGACTGTACATGCGCTTTTCTCGTAAATGTCTTTTTTAAGTTAATTGAAGTCCTCAACGACGGAGAAATTATACGATAAATACATTCGGCATAAATCTTTTAAAAATATTCGGTAATGTTATCTCTATACTGTTGACCCGAGTGATAAGAAAAAATCCCGAGCAATAAGATTTGTAAAGGAAACGTTTGGCCTAAGCCCTTAAATAGTCTCAAATTTATACGCGAATAAAGATAAAGGATGTACAGTCAATGTTTCATCATTATTTCCTATGCACCTTGAAATCTGATGAAATATTAGATGAAATATCGTTTAAAATGTCAAAAATATCTGGTCGATGCCGAAAGAGCAGTGAGATTTATTGTGAGATAGAAATGGATTTTTCGGCAGAGGCTGAACCAAATTTGCCAAGGGCGATTGCTATAATAACAACTGGTCTAAAAAAAATCCGGATTGGACAGTGAGTACAATGACAAACTTTTTTTAAGGAATCGACTCGTAATCGAGTGGTGAATTTGTTTTATCGCTTCGGTAGGGGATTACGTACATGTGTATGCGCGCGCCTGAGTGCATGCGCGCATACGTTTATTTTTGAGTTAGGGTCAACATTATTAAATACGTACTAATAAAAGTGCCACCCTTCTAGAAGATATAGATTTTTGATAAGATGGCAATAGTCAATTCATACTTGAAACGTGTCAAAAACCAACGAGCTCACCATCTGTACAGAGCACCTAGTGATTATATATTTCCCAAATTACCTACTCTTTAATGTTTCATATGTTGGAAAACTAATAGGATATAGCGTTGTCATTAATTTTGCTTGCTTACTGCCAGACGGTACATAGGGTTCAGGCGCCAGGGGTAAAACTTTGTGTAGTGCGTGTAATTCTTGCGGATACTCTAAATCGACTTCGAAAATATATCCTATGGCATTGTCATCCGGAATATCGCGTGGATCTATCGACTCTTCCTCTTCCCCCACCCACTCGAAAGACCCAGTAGGAAGATATTGGCTCATTGCTGTGTTACGTACTGGCCGACATTAGAGGCCCAGTCAATTTTCAAAATTCAGTCATGACCAAACGTCGGTTGCATATGTCCTCTAGTCGGTAAAAGGGCGCTCTGCGTAGTTACCCCTAGTACCGACATACCAGATAGTTCTGTCTGATAAGTAAATAGTATGACTTATCTCAATACTAGAGACGGTAGGGAAAACCCAGCCAATCACAAGAACTTTCCGACCCTCTCCTAAAGGAAAACCCAAACTCCACCCTGAACCAAACTCCACCCTAAACAAAAATCCCTTCCACCAAAAAGTCAGAGCTGATATAGAAAGACACGCTCTGACCCAAAATCTCTCTCTCTTAGTTAGATACTCACTCACAGACACTCTTAGACTCCGTCTATCGACACATATTGACTACGTCTTTTTAGACTCATAGACAATTATTACACAACTCGAGTTCTCTCAGACCTCAGTTAGAACAGTTTCTGTAAAACGTCTTGCACTACGTTCAGTTAAGTTAATCCGACACAAACTAAGAGTTACACAATAATCTTGAATCAACTTGAATAAACTCAATTGTTAACTGTTATTCATCGTGTTGTTCTCTTCAACTGCGCATAGCAGGGGGGTCGAATTTCATAAAGAATCTTCGAATCTCCGAATTTCCGAATTTCCGCTCGATCAGAATATCTCATTCATTCTGATCAAACTGAGCGTACTCTTCGTAGTTCGCGCCGATAAAACTATATCGGCGGAGTCAACAGAACGGCGTGACCGTGCTGTTCCGAATCATCATCGAGGACGTAACAGCTGCACCATACAAATTATTTACATCGTAATACATAAGATATGTTTCAGGCTTGTTTGGATCGAATTCTGCCCCCATATAACGATTATTAGCTTTTGCATATCGATTCGAACACTGTGACAATCCGCCTCGAATACCTCTTTCTATAAACATGAGCATATCCACATCCGTCAAGAGCTCGAGCTTCACACCCGTACATTTTAGCGCGGCATCGAAAGCCAACCCAGGAGCAGTGTAATAGTGCAGTGGATCAAGATCATATGTCATTTTACATTTCATTCGGAAATTTTCGAAAATGTCTGCCAAAAGAAGGACATCAGTTTTTAGATAGAGATCTGAGTATTCTCCCAAGGTTTTCACATTAAAAACTTCCCACACTGTGCGTGCGTGAGAATACTCGCCGTCTGATATGCCTTCGCTCTTTAATTGTGAATAAAAATTTTGTTTCATCGGTAATTCAGTCTCGTCGAGTCTTTCCCAACTGTCCACGTAATCATAAGGAAAAACACCTTTTCTCGTTAATAAATCGAATTCTTGTACATAATTACAATGCTTCTTCGTGATTAGCTTTTCGTCGTTACTAAGATACGATGCTAAGCTCTCGATACTCGATGGCATGAATCTGAATGAATCTATGAATCGATAATCTATGGCGGTACCCTTGACGCTCTTCGTGAAGGATATGTAATTTTCCTTATTCACAGGCAAAAGTTTGATCAACCCTTCAAATTGGTTAGCAAGAGCTTTGATTAAAAAGTGTGAGTCATAGCCCGATAAATTATGAAACACTACTGGAATGGTATGTGAGTTTTTAAAATTCAAATTACACCCTTCATGCGCTGCACCTCGATATTTACCAGAAAAATGGCAATGATCACGATGTTTGATATCTTCGGGGGCAAATGGTTTTCCACAAATATGACAATTCTTTGCAAAAAGAAAGTCCATTTTTTCGGCGTGACTCATCGGATTCATCGGCTTGATCGATTTTAAACTTGCACTCAACGGCTCGGCTATTTCTTTTAATTCATTGACAAACCATTCAATACAATCCTTGTTACGATAAACTTTGAATTTTGATTGAGAATCGTCAAAACTACATTTGAAATAATACACGATACTGTGGGGGGTATGCTTCTGATAGGCGCTAGTATTTGCATCGTCTCTTGGTGAGATTGGATTCAAGATACATTCGAGATCTGCGTAAATTGCGAACGGAACATCTATTTTATGTTTATAGTTTTGGAATTTCAGAATTGAATCCTCACCGCTTGGCATAATGATTCTCGTCTTATTTAAAACTGTGCAATCAACGCCGTGTTTTTCAAGTCCACTTTCCGTATTAAAATGAGACAAACAACGATCGCAGAGCCACGTGCGGTATTTGTGCCGTGAAATTTGTGAGCTGACGAGACGTGAGAGATTTTTGATTAAAGCAAAATGATAAAGTGTTTTAATGTTATGTTCTAATTCCTCATTACAATCTTCGGTATTTACTTCATGCACGAGCAAGTGAATCGTAGGCGTATCGGATTTGTTACGGCTAACGTGAATGGGTATTACTTCATTACGACGCTTTTTACCCTCATCGCGATCAAGTCCATACACATTTATTGTCAAACTGTTCATTTTTTCAAATTTCGCAATATCTTTCAATCGCATAGGAAAGTCTATACCTTCATACTTTAATACTGTGCTGAAGTGAGGATATGAAGTCGGACGAATCGCATTAGATGAGCACGGATGAAGAGCAGCGGTGACGGCCCACAGGAAACAGTAGGGGTCGTCGTTTTGGATGTTGATGGCTGCTTTCTTGTTTTGAATGTCACGTGGGAGCTCGATGAATGTAGACAATCCTCCGCGCAACGGTATATGCTTATTGATGTTCACCGTTAAATTGACAATCTCCACCATGGACCAACCTGAATCTTTTTCCTGAAAATCTTCGATTTTCACCAGTAGTTTTTGCACTAACTCGGTGTACCACTGCTTAAAGTTCGTTGCCATGTACATTTCTTCGTTTCGCGTATTGAAAAATTTAATCTCCTCGATGACGTCATCATTTTTGGTGATTGAAAATTTACACGCAAGAACACAGTTCACTTTAACACTGTTGTCCTTTAACAGAATATTTTTCAACCGCCGGATGATCAAATTTTGCGAATCATCGCGAAAACTTTTCACATCTTTATGTCCTAGATTTATCACTATTCCGGTACGAATGCTTGATCTGAAAGCCGTCACGGAATCTTCCCACTGAACTCTGTCACTTCGCCGCGAAACATCTGCACCAACTTTTCGCAAAGATTTAATTTTTGCGTTTATGGATTTGAGAATTCCAATTGTCGCGGAAATACGATTTTTCTCGCCCAGAGTTGTGGCTGTTTTCAATAGGTTGCTCAAAAGTCTAATATTTGTGAGCCCATTTTTTAACCATTGTTCACTGTCGCGCACCGAGAACTTGTCTTTGAGCGATTCATACGCTCTCCCCATAATTCGAATCAACTTCTGACATTCTTTTGACTCCATTATGGTATACGCAAGAATAATTAGATGAGGGATATTATTCAGGCTCGGTGATAGAACACAGAATGATCTAAGCCTTTGCTTGCATAGTTCTTTATAAGAGAGAGAGTCAAAAAATGGGGTAATGCTGCAGCTCTCTCTCTCTCATTCTAAGGTTTGTGAAAGAGAAGGATAGCTAATTCTTTGGACCGTCGTCATTGTTTATCATAAAACGTCTTGAAGAAGTGTCGCCCGATATCCTAGATATCGTGGCTAGCTCGTTACTCTCTCTCTCTCATTTTAAGGTTTGTGAAAGAGAGGGATAGCTAATTTTTAGGCCGTCGTCATGGAACGCCACCCCAAAACGTTCGAGTGCATTTTGAATAAACACTTGGCGAAGTGTCAACCGATATCCTAGATATCGCAGCTCGCTCGTTGTGGCAAACGCTTTGCTCTGGCTGTGACGTCACCGCGACACGATCTAACACGTCGAACATTAAAAGATATAGGATACTCATATGCAACTGCACCGGAGCTATCGATGAGAACAAAAATTCTCTTTATGAAAACTCATGGTGAGAATTGTCTCGATATACCCCCCATCATCGGTATGTAGCCATAAACCCCCCCCCCCTTCTTTGATAAAAATCTGCTGTTCGGCGGTATCTAAGAATATTTACGCGATGAAATATATCACATGACACATAGGGTCAAAGCATTATTTATCTAACACTTGGCTGTTGAATAAACAATATGGCCGCTGTAGTTGATATCCGATATTGGTCAGCGATGCTAAAGAATATTTATCCTACACTTTTTAAATAAACAGTATGGCTAAGCAAGACCGGATAACTCACACCTCATATCTCATATCAAGAATATTTATTAGACACAATTAAATAAACAATTAAAATAAATCATTTGGCTAAGAAATATGGGGTAACTCGCGGCTGATGCCCCCCCCCCTGTCGCCATGGTGCCGTGGAATATTCGAGATGCCCCCGCCCCTCGCCGTCATGGTGTCGTGGGGTATTCGAGATGCCCCCCCCCACCCCCAACGTCTTGGAAGTCGGTGCGTACCCCCCCCCCCCTCCCCTCTCCGCCATGGTGCTGTGGAATATTCGAGATGCCCCCCCCGCCCCTCGCCATGGAAGTCGGTGTGTATGTGTGGGCGTGTACGTGTGACGTGTACGTGTGCACTAACACACGTTGATCCAGAATCCGCCTTGTTTACCTACTAAGGTTTCTTATTTTTGAACCGAAATATCGACAGACTTGAAGAAATTTTGGAAAGCAAAAATGTTGCCGAGTAAATTTTGTGTGTACGATCAAAAGCGAGTGACGATAGTATCATAAAGAGAGGAATACATATCAGTGGAGTTTTCGGTACATGGCACACGAGGCACGAGAGCCTATATCTATAACGTTGACATAAGCTCGAACGCGTTGGCGTGGGTTGAGAAGTGGAGGAGGGAGGAATTTTATTTTAAAAAGCTCCTTGGCCCGCGCCTTCCGCACGAAAGTCGAGGTCGTTGTGTGTCGAGCAAGCACTAACCTGAATTCAGAATTCGAATTGGCTAAAACTCAAATATGCAAATAATTAATGGTGTTGGTATTGCTCTAGCATCTAAGTTTCTCTTTCGAAATTATTACGTACCAACGTCACATGGAGAGTTCTGGGGCTAACACGAGCAAAGAGGAGCAAAGGAGTTTCTCAGCTCAGTCCCTTTACACACACAAAATCGGAGAATGCATGACGTAATGACGATTTATTCAACGTTTTCAATAGAATTCACGAAGCAATGTACAATCGACAATGCGTCTGGGTTCATTAAGAGTTAATAAACGTGGCACAAATGCGAACCAGGTCACTGATATCTCAAAGAGTTCCAGATCCATGGTAAACAAACAGCAAATTGAGCCCAAAGATTGGGAACAGTGGAAATTATAAACAACCAGTGCATGAATTTCATTTATATTAGAAGTCACGTCTTTAGTATTATTGTTGTATTTGTTAATTCCCTTCCAGAAAGAAATATGTTGAAAATATACAAATCGTGGAACTTCCATTTTTGTTGTTGTAATTATACTTGTTTAATCTTATTTTATGAGATGATGTGCGGTAATGGAAAAATATTCAGTGAAAAATTTATAAATTCAAGACTCGATGGCCGAAATTGAACTCAAATAATCATCGGTAAGTTGATAGAGGGTTTAAAAAAATATATATACAGGATTTGTATAGGATAATCGATCGGAGCGACCGGTATGTTACCGGCAGCTGGAAAATGAGAATGAGTTTGTCTTATCCGACAAAACTTGATATGAGCTGATAGATCTGGCTGATACAGCTGGCACAACTTTGCCAGATGTTTTGTATAGAAATGTTCCATGTACCTATAAAATACGGTGCGATCAATTGTGAAAAACCCCGTATTCTGCTCACGTTTTAAGGTTGAAATCTATAATTTGCATCCTTATCGACGATCAAGAGTTGGGATAGCAGCCCTAGACAAATACACATACTTTCAACTACCTATCATCCCGACGTACCGACACACAATGATATAAGGTTGAAATTTCAAAAGCGGATTTTCAAATTTCACAAGGAATGTTACTACGAGAAACAAAATGCGTGATATTCAATGACCGGTAGACCCATTCCCTTCATTGATAAAACTACAAAATAAGTTTTCTAGGAATTAGCTCATTCTACTCTCATGTACATAACCACGCTAACGCTAATGAACCATTAAACCACGCCACGCTATACGTTTATTAAATTGGGAAAATATTAAATTTCCTTAATCGTAATCTGGCTAGTATCCAATAGATCGTAGACCCTTATCCAACCGGGTCCGGTTCATGTTTTCCAACGAAGCTATTTTAATCAACCTCTCGTATAGAAATTGTGGCCGGAATCTATCGGGATTATATTTGGACTTCGTCGGTTTTAACAGAGGTCAACTCAAGAGACTAGCTAGATTCGGGGACCGAAATATTGCATTTCCGAGTTGGATTCTGATTATAAATTTGTACCGATCTACCACGAGAATCCATTCATACGTACTTATCTATCTATAAAAGGTGAAGTGTGTTATTGTTCAGCACGTCATTGAATACGGTCACGCGGAACAATAAAGTAATGGGCTGTGTTTGTTTATACATAAAAAATGATGTGTGAAATCAGACCTGGAACCTACACGTGGTACACATCGGGTAATGCTCATCCAGGTATTTGAAATTTCAAAGTCACTCCCATCCTGCGCAAGGGGATGCCGGGGTGAGGGGTAGTTAGCGTCTAACCAATGTCATTCTCAACACCAAACAACTTTTGTTTCTTGTGATTTTTTCCTCAAGACTGTCGCTGAGGCATTAGGAAGTGCATGAAATGACAGAACGAGGTTTTTTGTCACAGGTGTTCGAAGAGCCAGGGTGACATCGAATAAAAAATGTTTCAGATAAATTCCTGCTCTTCACGAGTAGACATTATCTTAGGTCCTTTCGTAATTGCGAGTAATCGGCATAAGTAAGAAGTCATCACGTGTTAAGGGTTATATACCTGCATTAATTTGAGAAAAAACAATTTTTCATATATATATTGTCACGCCGATGGTGGGAGGGAATTCGGGGAAGCGGGGAGAGGGGGAAAATAATAATGATGTTCAATACTCGAAACTAAAATAAACGTAACAAAGTTTATTCAGGTTTATAAAGAAAAACAAAATTAAAAAGAACTAATTGATCGGCGGACTATCTCCGGGGCGATAATAATAACAACAACAACAACAAAAAATACAACTAAGTAATAGCAATGGTTTTTGGGCGCCAGTTATTTTATAAAACAAAATAACAAAGTCTTGATATTCACCGATTGGGAGGTACGCGCTAATTTGTCGGGAGGGGAAAGGTCGGACGGGATCTCAGGGGAAGGTTCTCCGACTCTATATGGCCTCTTAATAATTACCACTGGCAGGGAATACACGGGGACAATATTTAATGCTTGAAAATTTATTCGCGATATTCGGGCAATTACGCAGTACCGAATCGCGCTTCGATGACAAAAAAAAATATATATTCACTCTCAATAATCTTCGTATACAATTATCTTCGCTCAGTCTTATTAGTCTTAATACAAAAAAAAAATATATATTTTCGAGCTATCCGCTCGGTCTTATTATTCGGTCGATCGGTGGAGAGGGGCAGGCGGGGAGAAGGGAAAAATGTAACGGTACTCGAGGCGATTGGGCGGTAAGGGGGTAGGCGGGTGCGGGAGCTTCGCGCGACGGTAGCCGTCGCTGGTGCGTAGTAAGGAACTTGGCCAGGCAGGCCAGGCGGGGAGGGGAGGGGATGACCGTGAATTTTCTCGCACGCGGTCTGACTAAATGAATTATCGGATATGATATTTCGATTTTCCTTAATTAATACAACCGTCCCACCGGTTTTGTAGTCGCACAAAAATAATATTAACAACTTTCGATTCGCGGATATTTTTCCGAAGTATGCACGCACGCAAAGGGGGGGGGGGGGGGGGGTAGGCTCTATGAATTTTTACTACTGAGTAATTCGTGAAAGTACGCAATATAGTACTCGACACGCCAAAAAGGGAATTTAATGGCCGTTGTAAGTGTATTGCCGGGGGACCTGTGCAAACACTTACCGGTCGGCTGTCTCTCTCTATCCCTCGTTCTATCCTCGATCCTTCTCGTTCTTTCCTCGTTCGTCTTTTCTCGTTCCTCCTTATTTTTCCTCAATCCTTTTCACAATCCTTCGCCTCTCTCCGTTCACTCTCACTCTTCACACTTCTTGCACTCTCTACTATTCTGTATTACTTTCCTATAATTATCTTCGTCTAAATTTTCCTCTAATCTCCCTATTCTCTCGTCAACGGCTCGTCGCAAAGTGACGGCCTCGTGGCCGGCCGGAAGCTCGCGAATTTTCTCGGCCGCTGATTGGCCGAGCTTACCGGCATCGACCACGGGTCGCTCGATCCTTCGGCAGCAGCGTCACGGGTCAATAGATGGGTCAGGCGTATGATTGATTCGTGCCTGACGGTAGCGGGATCTATCGGGAGTAGGTAGGTAAGTAGGGCGGTCGATAATTCAGGGTAATTGCGGGTATGGATTTATGCGTGGGAATAATGGGGAATTATTGGGGATCGCCGTGCGCTGCTGCCATCTTCGCTCTCTTATCGCCGCTCAGCCGATGGATGGCTGGGGTAGCGGGGACGGACGATTGCAGTGTATGACAGTTGTGTACTTTTCGAGTGTAATGCGATGCGGATAATGTGCGAGTTTCGAGTGCTGGATTTTCCTTCTTCGTGGGGATATTTCTTCGTTCTTCGGTCTGACTCGTCGAGGGATGATTCTCGTTTGTACCAGGTGAGTAATTTTTCATTTCCATACTTGTAATTTTCTGGCAAGTAATCTTCTTTTGTTTTCTTTTTAGGTTATTTCTGCAGGCGACGACGACGACGACGACGGCGATTAGGACGGCGACGTCGACGACGACGATGATGATGACGGGGATGATAGGACTGCCGGGGACGACGACGACGACGACGATTTTGTGGCGACGACGACGACGACGATGATAGGACTGCCGGGGTCAGTCCTGCGAGTGACTGGCCTCCCGGGTAAGTCTTTGCACAGATCTTACAAGCTAAGTTTTAGTGCGTAAGTCATACTTATCTTTTTATCCGCAGGTTTTGTGGGACGGTTGCCTTTGGACGGCCGGGCGCAGGGAGGATTATTTGTGCAACGTCACAATATATATATATATATTGTAACGAGATTGTCTCGTCACCTTCGTACTCCCCCTCGGCCGCCTCGCTAGCCGGGGACGCGGTCTCCTGCCAGGCTGGCGGGGCCGACCGGGGCGGTTGGGCGCCAGGTACCGTGGGTACCACCGGTCAAGACCGGCTTATTTTAGTTTTCCGCCCCGGTGGCCCGGCGCCCCCGCGAGACGAGGGTCGAGGGGTTTCCGGCTCCGTAACAGGCTAGCTCAGCCCGCCATGCGGCGAACTCGGTAGAGGGGTGTGGACGAAGGTGAGAAAGGCCGTGGCAGCAATAATGACTCCAACGATGGTCGTGAAAATTCATCAGATTTATTGACGTGGCTCGCCGGGCTTACGTACTAGGCTGTTCTTACAGGGGTTGCTTATCACTAGCCTACATTAGTAGCGGTACAGCTAACCGGGCCGCCGGCCCGTCTTAAGGTTATGCGAGTCCCCGACCTGAGTCGGTACGACGCTTGGACGATCGCGGGTGCGTAGCACCCGTAGATAGCCGCGGAATCGGGGGTTTCAGTCTCCCCCTTAAGGATGCGCAAAATAACTGTCCGATCGGCGGACTTGACCGCCGGAATTATCGCGGGTACGCTGCGTCGTTAGATAGCCGCGGAATCGGGGTTTCAGTCTCCCCCTTAAGGATGCGCAAAATATCTGTCCGATCGGTGGACTTGACCGCCGGAATTATCGCGGGTACGCTGCGTCGTTGGATAGCCGCGGAATCGGGGTTTCAGTCTCCCCCTTAAGGATGCGCAAAATATCTGTCCGATCGGTGGACTTGACCGCCGGAATTATCGCGGGTACGCTGCGTCGTTGGATAGCCGCGGAATCGGGGTTTCAGTCTCCCCCTTAAGGATGCGCAAAATATCTGTCCGATCGGTGGACTTGACCGCCGGAATTATCGCGGGTACGCTGCGTCGTTGGATAGCCGCGGAATCGGGGTTTCAGCCTCCCCCTTAAGGATGCGCAAAATATCTGTCCGATCGGTGGACTTGACCGCCGGAATTATCGCGGGTACGCTGCGTCTGAAAACAGCCACGATAGATAACCGACAGATGACCGATCGACAACCGAGGGATAACCACGACGGGTAGTTATGATGGCGAAACTGCGATAGATAACCGCTACATATAATTACAATGGGGAAACCGCGACAGATAACCGATAGATGACCGATAGATAACCGATAGATAGCCCCGACGGCTAATGACGATAGATATACGCGATAGATAACCGATAGATAGCTGATACATAAGCGCGACCGATAGATAACCGATAGGTAACCACGACGGGTAGTTACGCTGACGAAACTGCGATAGCTAACCGGTCGATGACCGATAGATAACCGATAGATAGCTGATACATACGCGCGACCGATAGATAACCGATAGATAACCACGACGGGTAGTTACGCTGACGAAACTGCGATAGATAACCGGTCGATGACCGATAGATACCCGATAGATAGCTGATACATAAGCGCGACCGATAGATAACCGATAGATAACCACGACGGGTAGTTACGCTGACGAAACTGCGATAGATAACCGGTCGATGACCGATAGATAACCGATAGATAGCTGATACATAAGCGCGACCGATAGATAGCCGATAGATACTCGCGAACGACGCGTAACTCCTGACTGGATCGCAGACGTGTGAGAGAGATGGGACGAAGACTACTTTAGACCTACTACCGAACACGCAAAACACCGGACATACCCATCACTACTCAAGACTCGAACGTCGGACATACCCATTACTACTGACGGCTCGAACGTCGGACATACCCATCACTACTCAAGACTCGAACGTCGGACATACCCATCACTACGGCTAGACCGAGGTACACCCGGAACAATAACGGGGGGTCGCCGTAGAGGACAGCGGTCTCGAAGCTGCCGACTCGTAAACACGAGCCCGCTACTACACGACACGCCGGCCGTGCCGGCCGGCGAAATAATGCTATCACGCGCACTGAATTCACGATTTAGGCTTCGACTCCCCGACGGCTAAATACTGCAAAATTTAATTAACGACTTAGGCGCTCGAGCCCTCGAAATCATCGCCCCGCCAAGGGGAAAGCTCGAGCCCGTAATAACGCAACAAATTACTGGAATCTAACTTAACAAAAGGCCCGCCGAGTCGTCGAAAGGAGAAAATGGCCTTTCGAGAAGCCACGAAGTTTTACTCACGCAAATGATGGCTGCTGGTGCCGAGGTCCTTCGTCCGCTGCTGCCGATGATCCTCTCGTCGCCTTCCGTCTCCCTCCGCGCACGTAGCCTTTTCCGTTGGTGGCTGCCCGCGATCCTGCGCTACGGAGCCTTGTTCGTCACACTTCCTGCCGTTCTAATCGCTCGTGCCTCACTGGTTTTCATTGCTCGTTACGCGAGCGTTGCGACTCTCCTATTTTCCCCTTGTTCGCCTGGCCTTTCCCCTTTTCTCACTTTCTTCGCCGATTCCTTTGTCGATGCTCTCTCTCCGCGGAGCTTCTCCTCAGTCCTCCCGTGCCTCGTTCCCCTCGCCGGCCGACGAGTGACCCGAGGCCAGGGAGGGGCAGAGTTGACGGGTGACGTGCACAGTTCACGTAGGACCCGAGTGCTCCCGTCACCCCGATCAACGTCTCCCCACCGAGCGTCTTCCTCACGGAGCCCGGAGTGGTTCGGAGGACGGGGGAGGCTCACCTCGCGGGGCCGGCGTCCCGTATCCCCGCGGTTGACCCACGCTCTATGCCACCAGGCTACTCAAAACAACACCGCGTCCCCCCTCGCCACCCCGAGCCCCAACAAACGAGGCGCCGTGTAGAGCGGTCCTCGACGCTCGGTGTACTTCCGAGAATCCCGCGGAGACTCTCGATCTTTGTTGTTCGTCCATCGGCCAAGGGGCGTAAATCCGACCCATTCCTCGATCGAATTCGTTCGCGTAGCGAGAAGTCGGCGAATTCTCGTTACAAAGCCCCCTCCCCAGATGATGGTTGCCTTTGCTGGGGGCCGATGGCAGCGAGCCTGGGAGGTGGTAGGCCAGATGGGAGAGTACGTCGTGGTGACGCCGGCGCCCATCCGATTAAAGGGGTTCCTGAAATGAAGCGAAGCCATGGGGCCATTGCCCGAAAGCCAGACGAGAGGTGTTCCGTACTAGTCCCTGGCTCTTGTCCTTTAAAGCGGTGTAGGGTAACGGTATTCAAGGGACGTAACTCAGTGAGCGTAGCAACTCTTTTATTAACAAAAGGCAAAGCTGAAGGCACAGTCGTTTGAAATTAATGTAAATAAGCGAAATAATTAAGGGAAAACAAGGCAAAGCAAAGAATCTAACTTATTAGCGAGAGAGAGAGAGAGAGAGCGAGAGAACGTAGCCAGTTAACATGAGAGAACAGAAAAAAAAGAATGAAACGCCAAATAGAAAGCCCGCAAACAAAAAAAAACGTAACCCGTGATCTCGGCGCGGAGGGGCGCCGCCCTGCGGGGTGGTAGTGAGCCGCCGAGGTAGGTAGGTAACCTACCCTCCGGGGTCATAGGAGCTGTTACCACTAACGCGAATAAAATAAAACAAAATGAAACTGAAGGCTTACTTACTGGACTCACGCGGATAGTGGGGCTTACGGTGTCTTCCCTGCCCATTAACGGAACTGACTCTACTCTACTCGACTCAAACAACTGGATAACTAAACTATCTAAGTGGGACTTATGGCTGCCCTTAACGGAAAAGGAAAACAAAACAAGTCTCTACTCAATCGTAACAATTATACTAAAACAAAAAAAAAGGAAGCCCCAACTCCTAGGACCTCGGAGGGCCGTCCCGTGGTAGATGCCCCTTCGCGGCCGAGAATTCCCTCGCGAGACTTTGCTCGCGGGGAACGTTCCGCCCCAACGTCCTCACGTAGGGGCCCGCCTTCCTCCATGGGTCCCCGTGGATAGGGCACGTTTTTAGGGTGACCCCGGGGGTGCCACACCTGTAGCAGAAAACCTGCGGTGGTTCCGTGCAGGCCGCCCTGGTGTGTGCCGGGTCACCGCAGTTAAAACAGCGCCCGTAGCGGGGTCCCGGTGCGGCTGGCGGTGGTCTGGCCGTGACGTCCGGCTGGCGGTGATCCTCGGCGGTCCGCTGTGGTGAGCGGTCCCTTGGCGGCTCGGGGTTGGTCGGCCCCGTGGTGACCTGTACCCCGATCTGTCGAGTCTCCACCGGCGAAGTCCGTCTTGGCGTGCGGATATTCGGCAGCTCGGGGTCGAACGGGCCCGGGATATGCTGGACCCCGACGTCCTGAGTTAGGATCGGCGAGGTTTGCGTCCCGGCGTCCTGCGCGGGGGGAACCTCTTGGATGTCCACGCAGGTGGCGTATCGGATGGGGTGGCCCATCCCCTCGCTGATGGGGCACGGATAACCCTCCCGGTGGGTCAGGCTGAGCACCACGAGTCTCAGGTCCCGCAGGAACCCGGGCCGGAGGTATTCCAACGCCCGTAGTTCCCGTACGTATCCGCGTAACGGGTCCCAGAGGGGGTCGGGGTCTACCTCAGCGTCCTCTTCCAAGGAGATGGCCAATTCCAGTTCCTCCACGAGGGGGGGTGCCGCTGTGGAGGCCTCCGAGGCCGTGTCCGCCTCTCCCCGTGGCCATCCTTCTGCCCTTCCCGATCGCCCCGCTGGTCGACCACCCTCTTCCTCTATATCCAGCACCTCGATCGAGGAGGTGGACATCTCGTCGACCTGAGGCGCATACCGCGGCCTTCCTCCTATCTCCTCCCACTCGGGCTCCCCATCACTGGACGGGGTCGGACTATACGCCCTTGCACTATCCATACTGCTGTAGGGTTCAAAGCGGTTATTTCCCGAGCCATAGTTAGCGTGGAGGAGAGGTTTAGGTGCAGGGAGCCAAGCGAGCCGAGGGCAGGTAACGAGAAAAAAAATAAAACAAACAACAAAACAGAGCCAGTTAGCCGGACTGTAGTTAACCTTGTTAGTGGAGTTAGCCACAAGAACGGGTAAGAGAAAAAAAATAAAACAAACAACAAAACAGAGCCAGTTAGCCGGACTGTAGTTAACCTTGTTAGTGGAGTTAACCACAAGAACGGGTAAGTAAGCGGAGCATACCGTCTTCCCAATTTGGTCCCTGACCGCCCAGTGACCACTTCTCTTACGGAGCCGGGATAGAGCGTCTTTAGCCGGAATGTTTACTGAGCTGTGAAAGAAAACCAGCAACTTTAGAATCCGAATACCACACCCATGCGGGTACGTAACACGTAGTCGCGTCGAACGATGGCTAGGGTCCGCTGCTGGGTCCCGGACCCGGGTTAATCGCTGTTGGGTCGGACGATAGATATGGTTTAATATCTTGCACGTGGACCTTGCCGGTCCACTTACCCGCGGGGTCTTTCAGTTCGACTACGGTCTGGGAGATGATTCGTGTGATCTCGAAAGGACCGTGGTATTTGGTGGCTAACTTGGCGGCAAAGTGTTGGGCGGAAGACGATAGGACGTGTTGTCGCTTAAGAACCGTGTCCCCCGGTTGGTATTGCTTGTCCCGACGGCGGAGGTTATAGTAGTGAGCCTGGCGATCGAAAGCCTTTTCTAGGGATTTTTGCACGGTCTTACGTAACTCCTCTAGCCGTGACATGCGTTCGTGCCATGCCTCGGTGGAGGTGGAGACTAGAGTTTTGTCTTGCGTCCGCGGTATTAACGCGCTGGGTTTTGGTTCTCGTCCGAAATTGAGGAACGCGGGGGTGGTCTGTAGCGAGCTGTGGTGGGCCGTATTGTACGCGAAACGCAACTCGTGCAAATGGAGGTCCCAGCTGCGATGGTCTTTCCCCACGAAGGCGGTGATCATGCCTTTCAGCACCCGGTTTACCCGTTCCACCGGGTTTGCCTGTGGGTGATAGGGTGGAGTGGTATGGTGTTTGATACCCACTCTTTCGGTGAAAGCTTGGAGGTCTCGATTGTTAAACTCCGTACCATTGTCGGTTAACAGCACTCGCGGGGCTCCCCAACGGCAGATGACTTGGTCCTCCAGTACTTCGACGATGCGTTTCCCGGTGGCTTTCTTGAGGGCGGTGCATTCGATCCACTTGCTGAACAGGTCCTGTACGACCAAGATGTAGGTGAATCCCGCTCGACTGGGGGGTAGAGGTCCCATCATGTCGACGGCGATGGTATCCCAAGGTTGGGTTAGTGTGCGTCGGCCCATTAGGCCTACCGGGGAGGCCTGCTCCACTTTGCACCTCTGACATGTATCACACTTCCGGACGTAGGTAGTTACGTCCCGGCGCATAGTCGGCCAGTAATAGTACGTAGCCACTCTCCTCAGGGTTTTGTCGATACCCAAATGCCCTGCCTGCGGTACGTCGTGGGCTTTCGCGATTACGTCTCTCTGAGCGGCTGGGGTTACTACCAATTTCCATGCGTCCAGGTCTTCTAGTTCTGTGGTCGTCCCGGGGGCACGCCTGTGGTGGTACAGCTGGTTCTGCTCAATCTTCCACTCCGCGCATTGGTCCGGATGCTCGATAACCTGCCGCCACCGTGTCTGATACCATTCGGGTAGTCCCGCTCCTGTGGTGGTCAGCGTAGCACACATGGACTCCGGAATACGCGATAGTGCATCGGGGACATGATGTAAAGCCCCTTTCCGGTGTATGATCTCGTAGTCGTACTCTTGGAGTTCGAGGGCCCACCGACCGAGGCGGCCGGTCGGATTCTTCAGGTTGTGAAGCCACCGTAGGCTGGAGTGGTCGGTGATCACTGTGAACTGGTAGCCCTCGAGGTAGCAACGAAACTTTTGGATGGCCCAGATGACCGCGAGGCATTCTTGTTCCGTGGTGGTGTAGTTCCTTTCCGCATCTCGTAAGGCGCGACTGGCATACGCGATGACATGTTCCCCGTCGTCGGAGGTTTGCGTGAGTACTGCTCCGAGGCCCACGCTACAGGCGTCGGTCTGCAGCACGAACGGCCGATCAAAGTCCGGGCAGGCGAGGGTTGGTGGCGCGGTCAGACAACGACGGATCTCCCGGAAAGCGTCTTCCTGGGGTTTATCCCACGACCACGGTTGGTTCTTCCGGAGTAACCCCGTCAGGGGGTTAGCCAGTTGGGCAAACTCCGGGATGAAACGTCGATACCACGATGCCATGCCGAGGAACCGTCGCAGCTGTTTTAGGTTCCTTGGGGTGGGGTAGTCCAGTACTGGGGCGACCTTGTCCGGGTCCACTTGTAACCCTTGCCGGTTAACTAGGAAGCCTAGGTACTTGACCTCAGCACAGCAAAATTCACTCTTTTCCGGGTTGATGGTTAGTCCCGCTCGCGTGATTTTTCGGAGCACTAAACGTAGCCAGTGGAGATGTTCCTCGAAAGTGGGCGTGACTATGATAATGTCATCGAGGTATACGTAGACGTGTGGCTGGAGTTCCGGTCCTAGGAGCCGATCGAGTAGGCGTTGGAAGGTGGCTGGCGCGTTAGTTAACCCAAAAGGCATGCGTCGGAATTGGAATAATCCCATTCCGGGTACGGTGAATGCCGTGATTTCTCGGCTGCCCTTCTCTAACGGAACCTGGAAGTAAGCCTGACTGAGATCCAGAGTCGTGATGTAGTTCGCCCTACGTAGCCGGTCGAGAATCCCGTTCATGTGAGGAATTGGGTAGGCATCCTTCTTTGTCACACTGTTCACTTTACGAAAGTCCAGGCAGAACCGGAGCTTTCCGTTGGGTTTCTTTACCATGACGATGGGGCTTGACCATTCGCTTTGGGAACGCTCGATGATCCCGTCAGCTAACATCTGGTTGACGGCTTCGTGGATGGCTCGCTCGATGACGGGTGATACGGTGTAGTACCGTTGTTTGATGGCTTCATGGGTTCCCACGTCGATACGGTGCTCCGTCAAGGTGGTCGCGCCTGGCTTGTCCGGGGGTGGGGGAATTTCCTCCGTTACCACCTTGGCGAGGCGCTCCGCTTCTTCGCTGGACAGCTCTTGTAGTCCGCAACACCAGGGGTCTATTTCCCCCCCGTAACCCCTCGCTTCAAACGGGTGCGAACTTGCCGGGTACAGCTTGCTCCACCAGCGAGCCTGGTCGAAATCGATGATGATCTTTGCCTGTTGCAAGAAGTCCAATCCCAAGATACATGGCAGTACGAGGATCGGTAATAAGTGCGCGGTGAGGTGGAACGTTTGGCCGGCTATTTGGAGGGTGACGGCTGCTGTTTCACAAGCCGCGGCCTTTTGGCCTCCCGCCATCTCCACGTGAAGGGGGGCTGTGGGACGGCGTGGTATTCCCAGAGCCTCCACGAGGTTGATTGCGGCGGGGCCTAGGAACGTTCGACTCGATCCGGTGTCCACTAGGGCCTGGATGGCCCGGTCTTCGATACGGAGCGTTAGATAGAAAGCGGAGGGGCTGGTCGCCAGTTGCAGGTTGGTGCACCAACTGGGTTCTTCCGTCGGTTTCGTGGTAAGCGCCGAGTGGTCGGTCTGGGTCGCGGGTGTCGCTAGGGCGAGATCCCCGGTTCCGCGTACCGGTCCCGCCACTAACGGTTTCCCGCACAGCCGCAGTTGAAACTCTTCCTGCCTTCTTTGCCGCAACGATAGCAGAAGAGCCGTCGGGGTTCCCGGCAGTTGTTGAAGCGGTGGCCGGGACGGTGGCAATTCCAACAGCTCGCGGGTCTAGGTGTGTCTCCCGCTTGTCGCGGGGCCTTTGGGCCAGGCGAGGTCGCTCGTGGTGGTTTCTCTGCGCGGCTCGGCGAACTGTGGTGCGCGTCTTTAAAAGACACTTTCCGGTGGTCTCCACTCGGATCGCGGGGTGGTAGCGGTCGGCCCGTGGCGTTAGGTAACTCTTGCTGGTCCTTCAGCGGTGCGGTGGGTGCCCGGCCCCTGGGGGCGTCCGGCGTTCCCCAAAAGTCCTGGGAACCTGGATCCTCGGGTACGTATCCGCTCTGGTTAGCCTCTATGGTGGCGTAGAGGGGTTTTGGCGACGGAGCCTTGGGTGTGCGCGGACCTCGGTACGCTAGCTCTGGACAGAGAGATTGCTCCGGGGTGGGTGGCGCCCTATAGGTACGGGCGGAGTGGTAACTCTTCTCCATCCTTACCGCAATATGTTCGAACGAATCGAAATCAAACAGGTCGTCTCGATGTATGGCGACTTGCAGTTTGGGTAACATGTTCCGATGGGCGTATTGGATTTGCTCCGGGTCGGGTAGTGGTGGACGTAGCCGGTTGAATAGCCCTCGGAGGCAGGTCAAATAGTCCGCGACGGGTTCGTCGGGTCCCTGGGTACGTCGCATGATCTCCGCCTTCAGAGCGTATTGGTAGTCCGGATCTCCAAACCGTAGCCGGCACGCGGCCTTCAATTGGTTCCAGGTGGTCCATCGATCCCGGTCATTCCTGAACCACTGGAGGGCGATCCCCGTCAGGAAGAACGGTAGGCACCGGATGAGGTCGGTGTCGTTCACGGGGAAGAGGGTCCGGCCCTCGGTGACTCGAGTAAGGAATGGCTCCACATCCTCGCCCCGTTGCCCCGAGAAGGAGAGGTTCCATTTCTTCATGGTGTTTAACACGGTCGCCGCTGAGTTGAAAGGGGGCCTGACTTCCTGGGGTGTGGGTCGCTCGTCGCCCGCACGCCCGTCTTCTGGCCCGCCAGGTACCCCCGACAGTGGGTAACCCGGGGTTGGCGCGTTGTAATGGTGTTCCCGGGGGTGGTGCCGATAGGGTTGCGTGGCAACCCCGGCTCTGGTCCCGGGCAGTTCTCTGGCGTGGTTGGTCGCTGTATGGAGGCCCCGAGGTGGGAGTGACGTGTCTCCCATTCCTGCCGATAGTCCTAGCGGATGCCACTCTGGGTGCTGCGCGTAGTCCAGGGTGGAGGAGCGTGCGTGGGTCGAGGAGTCCCAACGGGAATCGACCGGGAACCCTGAATCCCACGCGGTCGGGCCGGCTGGTCGGCCCGACTGATTCGGGTCCTTCGAGGTTACTCGGTCCCCTGGTTCGCGAGGGTTTCCCTCTCGGGGTCCGGAACTTGCTTGTTCTTCGGGTTCTCCGCGTTCTGGGGTTATTAGCGGGCTTGCGGTTGTTTCGGGCATTTTTCGGGAACGGGTACTTTCCGTTCGGGGCTACTCGCGTCAGCTAACCGGGGGGTGCAAGTCTTAGTCGCGTAGATTAGCCTACAGTAAGCCTTGATTGCGTTAGATGGCAACCAGATAGTAAGCCTTAACCGCGTAACCGATAGTAAGCCTTAACCGCGTAACCGATAGTAAGCCTTAACCGCGTAACCGATAGTAAGCCTTGATTGCGTTAGATAGCAACCGGATAGTAAGCCTTAACCGCGTAACCGATAGTAAGCCTTAACCGCGTAACCGATAGTAAGCCTTGATTGCGTTAGATAGCAACCGGATAGTAAGCCTTAACCGCGTAACCGATAGTAAGCCTTAACCGCGTAACCGATAGTAAGCCTTAACCGCGTAACCGATAGTAAGCCTTGATTGCGTTAGATAGCAACCGGATAGTAAGCCTTAACCGCGTAGCCGATAGTAAGCCTTGATTGCGTTAGATAGCAACCGGATAGTAAGCCTTAACCGCGTAACCGATAGTAAGCCTTAACCGCGTAACCGATAGTAAGCCTCGATCGCGTTAGATAGCATGCGTGTGGTAATTCGTGATGGGTTCAATATTAGCTGGTCCCTTCCGCTCCTCACTGGTTAGGGGTCTTTCCTTCACTTCGGGGTGATCACTGTTCACTCGGGTCAGGTCAGGCACCAAACTGGCCCCCCGACTCTGAGCCGCCTCCTTATAGGAGGCCTCGACGAAGTGGGTGGGGGTTCCCCCTTCTTTGGGTCACCTCCCACCCCACGATTCCGGACTCCCGAATAATAATGCGGCATTCCACAGTGGCCATCACCAAGGACACAATAGATATTTTCGACATCGAAGTAAACACAAAATTCACGCGAATAATAAGGCGTCGTTCGGTAGCGACAAGGACTAAAGACACAATAGATATTTTCGACATCGGAGTAAACACAAGAATTCACGCGAATAATAAAGCGTCGTTCGGCAGCGACAAGAAATAAAGACACAATAGATGTTTTCGACCTTGAAATAAACACAAAATTCACGCGAATCAGGCATCGTTCGACACCGACAAGAAATAAAGACACAATAGATATTTCGACAGTGAAATAAACACAGAATTCACGCGAATAATAAGGCGTCGTTCGGTAGCGACAAGAACTAAAGACACAATAGATGTTTTCGACATTGAAATAAACACAAAATTCACGCGAAGCAGGCATCGTCCGACAGCGACAAGAAATAAAGACACAATAGATATTTTCGATATTGAAATAAACACCAAAATTCACGCGAATCAGGCATCGTTCGACACCGACAAGAAATAAAGACACAATAGATGTTTTCGACCTTGAAATAAACACAAAATTCACGCGAATCAGGCATCGTTCGACACCGACAAGAAATAAAGACACAATAGATATTTCGACAGTGAAATAAACACAGAATTCACGCGAATAATAAGGCGTCGTTCGGTAGCGACAAGAACTAAAGACACAATAGATGTTTTCGACATTGAAATAAACACAAAATTCACGCGAAGCAGGCATCGTCCGACAGCGACAAGAAATAAAGACACAATAGATATTTTCGATATTGAAATAAACACCAAAATTCACGCGAATCAGGCATCGTTCGACACCGACAAGAAATAAAGACACAATAGATGTTTTCGACCTTGAAATAAACACAAAATTCACGCGAATCAGGCATCGTTCGACACCGACAAGAAATAAAGACACAATAGATGTTTTCGATATTGAAATAAACACAAAATTCGCGCGAATCAGGCATCGTTCGACAGCGACAAGAAATAAAGACACAAGAATATGTCGCGCCTAGGGCATGTCGAACTACCTTTCCTTTGTACGCCACTTTTAACAACAACCTACTCGCTTCCTTTTCCCTAGCTTGGCTCTCTCTCACACGTCGCGCAGGGGCCTAAATTCGCAACTCCCATAATGGGGTGATCTGCCACGTACCTCCTCGGGCCCCACGTTGGGCGCCATTTGTAACGAGATTGTCTCGTCACCTTCGTACTCCCCCTCGGCCGCCTCGCTAGCCGGGGACGCGGTCTCCTGCCAGGCTGGCGGGGCCGACCGGGGCGGTTGGGCGCCAGGTACCGTGGGTACCACCGGTCAAGACCGGCTTATTTTAGTTTTCCGCCCCGGTGGCCCGGCGCCCCCGCGAGACGAGGGTCGAGGGGTTTCCGGCTCCGTAACAGGCTAGCTCAGCCCGCCATGCGGCGAACTCGGTAGAGGGGTGTGGACGAAGGTGAGAAAGGCCGTGGCAGCAATAATGACTCCAACGATGGTCGTGAAAATTCATCAGATTTATTGACGTGGCTCGCCGGGCTTACGTACTAGGCTGTTCTTACAGGGGTTGCTTATCACTAGCCTACATTAGTAGCGGTACAGCTAACCGGGCCGCCGGCCCGTCTTAAGGTTATGCGAGTCCCCGACCTGAGTCGGTACGACGCTTGGACGATCGCGGGTGCGTAGCACCCGTAGATAGCCGCGGAATCGGGGGTTTCAGTCTCCCCCTTAAGGATGCGCAAAATAACTGTCCGATCGGCGGACTTGACCGCCGGAATTATCGCGGGTACGCTGCGTCGTTAGATAGCCGCGGAATCGGGGTTTCAGTCTCCCCCTTAAGGATGCGCAAAATATCTGTCCGATCGGTGGACTTGACCGCCGGAATTATCGCGGGTACGCTGCGTCGTTGGATAGCCGCGGAATCGGGGTTTCAGTCTCCCCCTTAAGGATGCGCAAAATATCTGTCCGATCGGTGGACTTGACCGCCGGAATTATCGCGGGTACGCTGCGTCGTTGGATAGCCGCGGAATCGGGGTTTCAGTCTCCCCCTTAAGGATGCGCAAAATATCTGTCCGATCGGTGGACTTGACCGCCGGAATTATCGCGGGTACGCTGCGTCGTTGGATAGCCGCGGAATCGGGGTTTCAGCCTCCCCCTTAAGGATGCGCAAAATATCTGTCCGATCGGTGGACTTGACCGCCGGAATTATCGCGGGTACGCTGCGTCTGAAAACAGCCACGATAGATAACCGACAGATGACCGATCGACAACCGAGGGATAACCACGACGGGTAGTTATGATGGCGAAACTGCGATAGATAACCGCTACATATAATTACAATGGGGAAACCGCGACAGATAACCGATAGATGACCGATAGATAACCGATAGATAGCCCCGACGGCTAATGACGATAGATATACGCGATAGATAACCGATAGATAGCTGATACATAAGCGCGACCGATAGATAACCGATAGGTAACCACGACGGGTAGTTACGCTGACGAAACTGCGATAGCTAACCGGTCGATGACCGATAGATAACCGATAGATAGCTGATACATACGCGCGACCGATAGATAACCGATAGATAACCACGACGGGTAGTTACGCTGACGAAACTGCGATAGATAACCGGTCGATGACCGATAGATACCCGATAGATAGCTGATACATAAGCGCGACCGATAGATAACCGATAGATAACCACGACGGGTAGTTACGCTGACGAAACTGCGATAGATAACCGGTCGATGACCGATAGATAACCGATAGATAGCTGATACATAAGCGCGACCGATAGATAGCCGATAGATACTCGCGAACGACGCGTAACTCCTGACTGGATCGCAGACGTGTGAGAGAGATGGGACGAAGACTACTTTAGACCTACTACCGAACACGCAAAACACCGGACATACCCATCACTACTCAAGACTCGAACGTCGGACATACCCATTACTACTGACGGCTCGAACGTCGGACATACCCATCACTACTCAAGACTCGAACGTCGGACATACCCATCACTACGGCTAGACCGAGGTACACCCGGAACAATAACGGGGGGTCGCCGTAGAGGACAGCGGTCTCGAAGCTGCCGACTCGTAAACACGAGCCCGCTACTACACGACACGCCGGCCGTGCCGGCCGGCGAAATAATGCTATCACGCGCACTGAATTCACGATTTAGGCTTCGACTCCCCGACGGCTAAATACTGCAAAATTTAATTAACGACTTAGGCGCTCGAGCCCTCGAAATCATCGCCCCGCCAAGGGGAAAGCTCGAGCCCGTAATAACGCAACAAATTACTGGAATCTAACTTAACAAAAGGCCCGCCGAGTCGTCGAAAGGAGAAAATGGCCTTTCGAGAAGCCACGAAGTTTTACTCACGCAAATGATGGCTGCTGGTGCCGAGGTCCTTCGTCCGCTGCTGCCGATGATCCTCTCGTCGCCTTCCGTCTCCCTCCGCGCACGTAGCCTTTTCCGTTGGTGGCTGCCCGCGATCCTGCGCTACGGAGCCTTGTTCGTCACACTTCCTGCCGTTCTAATCGCTCGTGCCTCACTGGTTTTCATTGCTCGTTACGCGAGCGTTGCGACTCTCCTATTTTCCCCTTGTTCGCCTGGCCTTTCCCCTTTTCTCACTTTCTTCGCCGATTCCTTTGTCGATGCTCTCTCTCCGCGGAGCTTCTCCTCAGTCCTCCCGTGCCTCGTTCCCCTCGCCGGCCGACGAGTGACCCGAGGCCAGGGAGGGGCAGAGTTGACGGGTGACGTGCACAGTTCACGTAGGACCCGAGTGCTCCCGTCACCCCGATCAACGTCTCCCCACCGAGCGTCTTCCTCACGGAGCCCGGAGTGGTTCGGAGGACGGGGGAGGCTCACCTCGCGGGGCCGGCGTCCCGTATCCCCGCGGTTGACCCACGCTCTATGCCACCAGGCTACTCAAAACAACACCGCGTCCCCCCTCGCCACCCCGAGCCCCAACAAACGAGGCGCCGTGTAGAGCGGTCCTCGACGCTCGGTGTACTTCCGAGAATCCCGCGGAGACTCTCGATCTTTGTTGTTCGTCCATCGGCCAAGGGGCGTAAATCCGACCCATTCCTCGATCGAATTCGTTCGCGTAGCGAGAAGTCGGCGAATTCTCGTTACAATATATATATATATACAGGGTGTCCCATTTTAATCTTACACCTGATTTTTCTCGGAAAATACTGCTCCGATCAAAAATTGTGTATAATGAAACTTTTAGGGTTCGAAGGGGGACGTTCAAAAAAAATTTTTTTTTTGTATCATAATTCAAAATGGCGGCTGTAAGATGGCCGACATGTTTTTTTAAAATAGAAACCGGCCATTTCTTTGTTACTAAAAAATTTGTCGGATCAAAACTAACAACTTTTATAGGAACATTTTTTTGATAAAGTCCATAATTTTTGGAGTAGAACACCATTTTTGACTATTTTAGCGTTATCCAGGATGTACCACGAGGAGGTAAAGTCTTTAACATCCCAAGTGTAAGTGTGTGTGTGTGTGTGTGTGTATGTGTGTGTTTGCGCGCGTGTGAGTGTGAGTGTGAGTGTGAGTGAGTGTGTGAAACACTCACAAGGATTAGGTCTCTGCGACTCGTCACTTCCGCAGTATTTACCGACTCCAAACCCTCCTTGTGAGTGTGAGTGTGAGTGTGAGTGTAAGTGTGAGTGTGAGTGTGAGTGTGAGAAACACTCACAAGGATTAGGTCTCTGCGGCCCGTCACATCCGCAGTATTTTTCGACTTCAAAACCACCTCCTTATGAGTGTTCTCTGAACTCTTAAAGGTGTTCGAAGATTCCCCCATTCATGTTTAAGCATGCCCGAACTCTCCTCTCAAAACCATCGACTGTTCGCAAGAGAACAACTCTCGGGATTGCACGGCAGGCAGCTCTTATCCGCACCCTCATATCCTCTTGTGTGGTCGGAGCTTGACGGTAGACAGCGTCTTTAAGATAACCCCACAAGAAAAAGTCGGGAGAGGTAAGATCAGGTGATCTTGGAGGCCAATGGACAGGTCCATCTCGTCCGATCCACTTTTGACCGAATGTTGCGTCCAGGTGATTTCGAACAACACGAGCCCAGTGAGCGGGTGCACCGTCTTGCTGAAACCACATCTGTTGACGTGTAACCAAATCAATGTCTTCCATCAAAAGCGGCAATTCATTTTGCAGAAAGTCAAAATAACGGGCTCCCGTCACAGTTCCCTCGAAGAAGTGAGGACCTATTAATTGCCCGTTAATGATTCCACACCAAACATTCAAACTCCACCGATGCTGGTGATCGATCTGTCGCACCCATCGTGGATTCTGATCAGTCCAATACCGAAAGTTCCATCGATTTACCTGACCTCGGTTGTTGAATGTGGATTCATCACTGAACATAACAAACCTAAAAAAATCTGGGAATTGCTCGATTCGTCTCAATGCCCACCGACAAAACTCCATCCTTCGCAACGGATCAGGATTAGGCGTATCTTGGTGGAATTGTATCCTGTACGGGTGGAGCCTTGCACCTCTCAGTACTCGGTGCACTGTGGATCCGGGAAACCCCAGTCGCTCCGAGATCACTCGAACACTCAAATGAGGATCGATTGCTATCATCGCTAAAATAGCCATGTTTCGAGCCTCATGCGGGCCACCAAAATCATTGTTCACGTTTTGGCGACGTTGGCGGTGGCGGGTTATTCGGCCTGCCCTCGCTCTCCTCTCGAGGGTTCGGATTGTCTGCCGCGATGGATGACGACGATCAGGATATTCGCGTCGATACAAATTTTCTGCTCGTAAATAATTGCCCCGGCATCTCCCTAAAATAAGGAGCATATCAACGATTTCGTTGGGACTGAAATCAGCCATTGTTGAATTGCCGTCAGTAAACGGTTAACAAATCCGCGTCTATTGTAGGCGTTCAACGTGAGATTTCGTTTTCTTATTTCGATCAGAAGCGAAGCGAACTTGAAACGCTCAAATGATATGGGGTACCATGAAAATTCGTATTGTCCTGCCGTATCCAGTTAACAGAAAAATTTCAACAGCGACACATTCCAGAGAAAATTTTCATGGTACCCCATATCATTTGAGCTGCCTGCCGTGCAATCCCGAGAGTTGTTCTCTTGCGAACAGTCGATGGTTTTGGATGGAGAGGAGAGTTCGGGCATGCTTAAACATGAATGGGGGAATCTTCGAACACCTTTAAGAGTTCAGAGAACACTCATAAGGAGGTGGTTTTGGAGTCGGTAAATACTGCGGAAGTGACGAGCCGCAGAGACCTAATCCTTGTGAGGGTTTCACACACTCACACTCACACTCACACTCGCGCAAACACACACACACACTTACACTTGGGATGTTAAAGACTTTACCTCCTCGTGGTACATCCTGGATAACGCTAAAATAGTCAAAAATGGTGTTCTACTCCAAAAATTATGGACTTTATCAAAAAAATGTTCCTATAAAAGTTGGTAGTTTTGATCCGACAAATTTTTTAGTAACAAAGAAATGGCCGGTTTCTATTTAAAAAAAATATGTCGGTCATCTTACAGCCGCCATTTTGAATTAGGATACAAAAAAAAAATTTTTTGAACGTCCCCCTTCGAACCCTAAAAGTTTCATTATACACAATTTTTGATCGGAGCAGTATTTTCCGAGAAAAATCAGGTGTAAGATTAAAATGGGACACCCTGTATATCTTTTTCGATCGTACACTCTTTCAAGAATATGATATGAAATGTTCACGTTAAAAAAGGAAGAAATAAGGAAGTTATAATTCAAAGAAAGTAGGCAGTCTCCGATTGCTGATACCAACACTTAGAGCAGGTATACGATTTTCTTTAAACTTTAAATGCAATATTCTCGAAACGAAGTTCTCTAATTTTACCGCACCAACATTTATGCAACATTTCATCGCAGCAACTTGGCTTCATGAACATCTTTTGAGATACAGTGTTCAAATATCAGCAGTTTGGTCTTTACCACAAGGGCACGTGAGGTACGGGTCTCAGGGTCTCCAGCCTGATGGGGCTCCTGAAATGCCGAAATCCAGTTCCTATGTATTTTTCATGCAATAAATAAATATGAGAAAACGCGTTGCTTTCTTAGTTCAACGCATCATTCTAACTAACTGTAGCGTCGACCACGTTGGTTATGTCGGGACCGCCAATTATATATTTTTGCTTCTATCACTTGGACTTCACGGAAATTTCCTAAAGTCCAGAAGTGGTAAGTTGATTGATTGAACCGCAAGAGGCTAACAAAGATAAAACAAAGTATCTTTATTAGAATATGTACACCATGGTTACGAACGGGCTTACTGTTGATCTAGGGTCTCTTGATTATTGACCATTAATTTCCAGGAAGGCGAAAACGTGTGGAGTAGAGCGTCATGTATAACTTGTGGAGCGACGCGCAACCAGAAGGTAATAGACCGGGAGCCCATAACACTTTTTTTGCGCATCATTTGTTCACACTCATTGGCAGTACAAGATAAATCGCCATAATTGGACCTTGCACTGCACGAAGGTCGGTTTGCGGATAAAAATCGGGAACCAAAGGGGGGGCGGTGAAATTGTATTAAAAATGCAAGATTTCGAATTATTAACTACCGTTTGGCGTATGTCGCAAATCACTGATATTGAAAAAAGTGTAGGCGGACGCATTGACTGTATTTCACGTCTTTGAATATCGAGAGCACCGCTTGAAATGCCACTGAACATGGAAGCGTAATTCATTCATTTTCCCAAGGGGATTGATATCGCGGATGAGGGTTGATATAATACTCATTTTACGCGTATTTTTAAGGCCTACAACTTTTACGTTTAGACGAATTTTGTAAAATGACCTGGCGAAGAGAAATTTCGAAAAATCTGTACCAAATATTGTTTACCCTAATTTTTCACCCCGAAGCGACGTCCTGACGAGGTTGAGTCTACGAACAAAATTAAAGGTGAATATTCAATATATAAATCATCTTGAATGAAAATTTTCGTACAGTAAAAACTTTTTCAGCAAAAGATCAAAATATTTTTATTTTTGTTAAGGGATGAAAACATGGCAAAGTTCGAAGGTTGTTTATATGAACGAAATTGTAGAAAATATTAATGCCTATATTTTGTACATTCAAACTGCACCCGTAAAATCAACATTTCTTCATTTTTTATGGGGGAGGGGGGGGGGGGGGTTCTTTTGGAATTAAGGAATTATGTTAATCTCAATCGAGGCGTCTTTTTGAGAGCTACAACTTTTTCATTTGAATGGAGTTCGAAAAAAAATTTCCCGGCGAGTTATTCTCGAAAAACTGATTTTTGGTACGTTCCCTCCACTTTTTGACCACGAAAATGAAGAGATACGAGTTTGGCGCTGTGGACAAAAATGTAGCTGAGGCTTCAAACTACAAATTGTTCCATGGCGGCGAATTCGTATGGCCAATAGTTTTGCCAAAATTTCATTTTGAACTTTCAACCCCCGAAAGGGGTTGGAAAAAGGAAAAATTTAAGGGTGGACCATACGAACAAAGATTTAGAGAATATTATTCTGTATATTTCGTACATTCATACTGTACCCGAAAAATCGATTGTTTTTGAGTTATTCAACAAACAAATTTTTGTTTCAACAATATTTTGGGGGGTGAAGATATTATCGGAGAGGGATGATCAAAAACTCAATCGACGCGTATTTTCAAGGGCTACAATGTTCCCATTTGAACAAAAATTTTACGATTTTTTCCTAACGAGTTATTTAATTAAAACTAATTTTTCTAATTTCACCCCTCTTTTTCACCCCCAAAATGAACTCCCGCGACTTCGGTGCTGTGGACAAAAATGGAGCCCGGATTTTTCTGAACATTTTATCTCATGGAATCGACCTCGTAGAAGTTGTAGTTCAGCACAAATTTCCATCCCTCCCCCTTCAGCCCTTAAAAAAACCTGCACCCCGATTTGTGGGCAAACTTGGATTTAGCACCGGCGACACCTACAGAATCACCTGTCAAAAAATTGGCCTTCTTCTAATTTTGTCAGATTACAATGTAACACCGCGACTGGATTACTTCTCACAAACTTCCACAAGTTTTTCTGATCTAACAATAAGCGGCAAAACAAAAGTTAGAAACTTAACCAGGTATGTGTTCGCTCGCAAATTTACGAATGGTGAGTGTGTAGAAAGTAAATGGCTCTTATGTACGCCATCAAAGAAATCCATATATTGTTATTGCTGCCACCTGTTCAATAATACTACGGGAAATAGTTTGAGTTTTTCTAGTAGATACAAAGATTAGAAGCATATAAGTAACTTATTAATGGACGATGAGAACAGTTTACAGCACAATCAATCAATAATGTATTATGTTGCAAGAAAATTACTGGATGAGTTGATAGTGGATTGCTTCCCCAATATAGGGCACAGATCATTTATTGGAAGAATTCACTGAAAAGGATGATGGCAGTTGTGAAATTCTTGGCGTTAAGGAGATTTGAGTTTCGTGGTGATAATGAATTTTCAGAGTCTCAAAATAAACAAGAAGTTATTTGGGATGCTGTGAACTAATAAGCGAATTTGAACTTTTTCTTCCCGATCATATGCAAAACTTCAAACATTGGACTTTAAGGACATAATACAATAAAAGATTGTGTACTTCAGATATCTCGAAAAAACCATTCAAATGAACATAAGCCCTATTCTCAAAAAAGTAATTACATCACCCATATTTGATTTGTATAAAGATGCTCATAATAACCAATAAAATCACTGAACAAAAGTACATTCTGATGATTGCATTCGCGTTTTTCGGCTTTTTAAAACGGCCCCAAACTCGTTGTGCCTAAGCGCCCCTGCATGGCCTAAGACAACGTTGAGTATTAGCCTAGAAATTTCCAACAACGCGAGATATGCTTGATGAACCATGACCCAAGTAAGTATAGCTTGCTTCATCACGGGGACTATGAAAAGATCCGTCGGCCACCCGTATGCTCCCTTCGTTGATCGCTGGTAAAGCGCGTGCTGTACAAGGGTAAGCGAAGACTTCATCGTCCATCGTTATACTAACAAATTCAAACGTAACTGAAAGCAATATGCATATGCTCCGCGTGAAGTCCGTAAAGTCGGAGTGCCAGCTTAGTTGGTGTCCCGCTCATCTGCATCACTAGCATCGCTGCAAAATGTATTAGACAACGCGAATGTGTCCCGATAAACAGCACGGCAGCACATACATTCGTAGCCTAACTCGGCCTTCTCTCTCACCAATCACGTATAGTAAGGTCACACATGCTTTACCGTACATCCGCACTATTGTTACGTCCCAACATAGGTAATGCGCACCTCCGGTCGATAAATTAGAACATTACCTTATCTACCTTCAAAGCAATGTAGCCTGCCGGTAAAATTCAAATGCTATGTACATCTTTTTTCTCATTATCATCTTATTATTGCATTTATAAAACTCGACCTAAGAAACAACCAACATTTTCACTCCAGATACGAAATCACGATTTCCCAGAACACTTTATAAATTATTTCTCAAACATTCGGAACGCCAAACCTCAATTTATTTACATAAACAGTCGCGCAATGCAACGAGAAACGCTCCTTATCCTCACAAACACTCTCCCAACGAATAATCATCTCTCTTATATACAACCAGCAATAATAAAAACCTTAGTAATAATAAAATTATTTACTCTCAAGCGCAAGGCGGACCACGCTTCGAGTTATATATATCCAGATCAACAAACTTTTCTGTACTTTCTTTATTCACATTACATTCCAACAGACGCCTTATCCGATACTGCCGCTCGAAAACCTAGTTATAAACAAACTCTGTAATCATTCTACGAATTATAATTTGAAACTCTACTTCCTTTCTCACGGGCGTCACCCACGAGGCGATGATCTCACGCCACCCCGCGTCTTCGAAACAACCCCACCATAGAAACGAGCGATTCTCGCTAATGAATTAGGCCAATCAAACTTATCGAATTTTTGTAACTCCGCCCGAACCAAAGCGAAATCGTCAACCTTCTTCGAGAAGAGAATCAGAATCTACCCAAATTCGAAACAGAAAGTATCTACTCAGAATAGTTCCAACCTCGGAACAGTCAATATCTTAAGGGAGTAAAATCCCAGTCTCTCTATGAAACATTATAAGTACAAATTTTGTGTTGTAATTTCAAATTTATAATTTCAAAGTCAAATAAAGTAAGAGTTGTTTGTTAAGTGTATGTGAGTTGTTGATGTTGCAAATTAATAATTTCCCAAGAAATTCATTCTTCACGGAACAACACCGAGAAGTCTGGGAAACAACATCTAATAAAAACGTCTTCGAAGAGGAATCAACCTCGACGATTTAATCCTAAATCGTTGAATTGGGATATTGAGCACAAGTAACTCCCAGGCGGCGAGCTCACGTCCAGCCGAATACGCAAAGCAACTCAAATATCGCGCGCACATCGAATTATCGACGGAGCTACACTTTGTGCCCCACCTTGGGACGTAACACTATGCTCCTCGCACTGCTCTTCAGCCCGACGCGATGTTGCCGTAGGCAGCCACACACTGCTCTACTCCCGCTACTCACCGCGATACTCTGCAATCGGTCTTTGCTGTTCGACAATGGATGTCAACGTTGCGGCAACCTGCGCAGTATGTCTTTATAGTATGGCAAATTGTATCAATGTGTATAGTCTATGAAATATAGCTTCATATCTACATCTGTTATCGTGGTGGGCAACCAAATTTGACCAAGCGTCTCGAGAATAATTTTAATTACTGATTATTTATTTAAATTAATTTATTTTCACAAAATTTCACTATGAAAAAGTACTCTATAACTAACTAAAAATAATATCAGATGGCGTATTTAAAGTGATGTCGGATTTGATGATGGTAGTCGCAGATATCAGGTTACATTTTACGGATTATACCGACACTAGAGGGGAGATGAGATGACATGGCTTGTAATAATTCAATAAGTTTACATGTTTTTGGTTACATTATTCGCCAGAAAGCAGCATGACTACTAACCTAAAATCTGACGAATGCTTTTACTACGAGCGCTCGATGCAGAGTACGGTTCCGCGAGTATGTAGCCGGCTATTCTTCTTCGCATTGTCGGTTCTTTGACTCACTCACAAAAAACCGACAAAAAAGGGAGCGGTGGGCATGACGAGTAGCATAATGCGCGGCATGGTGAGTAACGTAGCACACTACGTCTCTACCTACTTCCCTCGCTCCTTACTGCGCCACTCGTTGAGTGTGTGTCTATAGCATTACAGTCTATTTCACTTATTCTTATGCGAGGTATAGACTGGGGTACTTGTGCCGACTGTCCAATTTTCTAAGCTGCTACTACTATAACACACTGATATTCGACATAGAAAACCGGTTTCCATTATTTTCTCCTCACATTTTGTTAATCTTTTTCAACGTGGAATGTAATTTAATAAATAACACCGACACTCAAAAAAGGTTGACTTTTGGGTCAACATTTGCAAAATTACGGCTAATTTATTTTTAAAAATTAAAGAAATCGTAAGAGATTTGAAAAAAAAATTGACATTTAATTCGTAAGTTTTGATCAGTAAAGGCGCGTAAATTTTTTTGTTTACTTTCTTACAATTTTTTAATCATAAACTATAAACTTCAACAACAATTTGAAAAAAAATGGAAGAAAGCAGCATAGACAAGACTTGAACCAGAGACCTCCGGGACGGTAGTCTGACTCGCTTACCGCTAGGCTGCTCGCCTTGTTGTTCTTATGCAGAAATTCTACAGTCCACAATCAGACTCCCAAATTTGAACGGTGATTTTTCGAAAATGGAGCCGAATTGACGGCTAATCCTTTGGGGTTTGGTTGGTACCTACCCACACTATAAGCACGCGAAGCGGGAGTCCGTAACTCCATGCCCCTCCCGGACCGTCCCCTCGTAAGTTAAAAGAGAGAATTTTCGATGGACCCCAAATTTGGAGTTCATTTGAGGATGCAAATTTCGTTGAAAAAATGAACGACAATGAGAGAGCAGCTTGGCTAAGTTTAAAAAATGTTTCACAAACCTTTTTGGAAAATAATAAAAGTGAGAATTACAAGACTTTAGTTAAAGAGTTGCTGGAAATTTGCAAAAATTTGGTTTGCTTGATGAATATGAAATTGCATTTTCTACATTCTCACCTCGACTACTTTCCTGAAAATCTGGGAGACTACAGTGAAGAACAAGGAGAACGATTTCATCAAGACATAAGTGAAATGGAGAGTAGGTATCAAGGAAATTGGAATGTCAACATAGTGGCAGATTTTTACTGGACGTTAAGAAGAGAAATACCGAGAGAAAATAGAAAACGAAAAAGAAACCCGCTGCGTAGGTCATTTGAAGACAAAAGCGTTCGATACAAACGAAGAACATTTTGAAATCCATGTTTCGTTTCATACCTTCTCTTTATAATGCTATTTTTTTACGATTTTTTATAGTTTTATCAATGTTTGAGATTATCAGATTCTAAACTAATATTTAATGCATCAAAATATACAAGAAACATATGTAATGGTGTTCAATAATTTTATTTTTATTTTTATAACCGCAATTTTCTCAGTTTTTCGCAATTTACTCAAATTTTGGAGGGTTGACGGGCTAAATAAACTTCAGATACAGATTTAGCGGATCGAAACACATAAAAATCATACTCGATCCAGGTACACACAATTTTTTTCATCTCCATAACTGCAGTTTTTCGCGATTTACTCAAAATGTTGAGAGTGTACAAGCTAAACGGGCCCCAAATTCGGATTCAGCACGTCGATATTCATGTCGGTAGACGGGTCTGTTCAAATGTACAGACCACTTTTTTTGAGTACCGGTGTATTAAAAAGCCAATATTAAATACGCACACCTAAAGGACCTTAATTGCCGATCAGAATCTAAAACAATAAATCAGTAAATAATAAACAAATTAAATAAGAAAAAAGTAGTTAACTTAAGAGGCAGTGTAACAGCCGACGAGCGCTTCGAAAACGGCATCCCTATTTATACGAGCACTGAGCAACCGATCGGGTTAAAATTTGGCCAGTACATAGAGAATTATGGCACACGGTACATGAGAGTCGCGTTTTTTCGAAATTTTGAAAAAAAATTTGCAGATTCGACTTATCATTGGAGAAATGAGACAATTCTTCATAGTACACCGATTCGATCGAAATTTCCCGACTCTCACTCACTAAAGCATCAACAAACGCACATTTTGAGCTTTGTTTCATTAAATTTGATGCAAAATTGGCTTCAAAAATAGGGATGCCGTTTCATGAAAGAAAAAAGCGAGATTTTTGTCAGCGTAACGAGAAAATAGTGTGACGAAATTCCGCGCGAAGCGCTGACGCAACATTCTCACGAGGTCGGTAAGTGCTGTAGCCCGCGCGACGGAAGGGGCAGCCGCGAGAGAGCAAGGCATAGCCGCGCCTCGTGTACCCGTTGGACTTTGCCCTGCACGGAGACCTAATGCGTCGCGCGTTAGGCGTGAGGCATAGGCACGAGCCGTGCCTATGCCTTCGACTCTCGTAGCTACCCCTCCCGGCCCTCTCCGCCGCCGACGGTCACATAAAATGAGTACAGTGCGAAGCATAGGTAAGGCCCTCGCTGCGCACTGTAGAGCGTTCGCTCCATGCTCGCCGAGACCGAAAAACTCGGCGGCAACTCGAAAACGAAATCCCTAATTACTCCGGCACTAATCATCCGATCGCATTGAAATTTGGAGATGAGCTAGAGAATGATGGCACACGGTACCTGAGACTCGTTTTTTTAATGGCGAAAGCGGAACCGCTTTTTTTTGTATAAAAACGATAAATTTTTCATAATAGCACGATGTTTCTCGTTGCGTTGATGTAAAAATTTCGTGCTCCATGGAAATATGCACATTTTGGATTTTGTTTTATATCATTTGATAAAAAAATGACCGAAATATAGCAATTTGAGTTTTTATGCAACGCGGGTCTAGCATCGACAAGTTCGGCGGCCCGCGCGGCAGGAGGGGTAGCCACGAGAGTCGAAGGCATAGGCGCAGTCCTCGTGCACACGTTGGTCTCTGCACGGAAACCTAACGCGTCGCGCGCATATATATGGATCAGTCATCTCTGAAAAATATGGCAGATTTTGCATATCGTTAGTTCCTGACGAGATAACGTATCGTGTCGAATATCTTTTTTTAATTGCAAAATTTTTCGATTTATGAATATAGGAACATTTTTCGACTTTTTAATCAATAAGCAATTACATACCTTCTTTCCTTTAATTTTTTTCATTAAAGTTGTGACAAAACGACTATATTTTATCATAAAAATATTTACAACATTAAAAAAACTATTTGGTATTATTTATATAACAAATGATTTTTCAATCATTTTTTTACCTGTCAGGGTGTTACGTCCTCGATGATGATTCGGAACAGCACGGTCACGCCGTTCTGTTGACTCCGCCGATATAGTTTTATCGGCGCGAACTACGAAGAGTACGCTCAGTTTGATCAGAATGAATGAGATATTCTGATCGAGCGGAAATTCGGAAATTCGGAGATTCGAAGATTCTTTATGAAATTCGACCCCTGCTATGCGCAGTTGAAGAGAACAACACGATGAATAACAGTTAACAATTGAGTTTATTCAAGTTGATTCAAGATTATTGTGTAACTCTTAGTTTGTGTCGGATTAACTTAACTGAACGTAGTGCAAGACGTTTTACAGAAACTGTTCTAACTGAGGACTGAGAGAACTCGAGTTGTGTAATAATTGTCTATGAGTCTAAAAAGACGTAGTCAATATGTGTCGATAGACGGAGTCTAAGAGTGACTGTAAGTGAGTATCTATCTAAGAGAGAGAGATTTTGGGTCAGAGCGTGTCTTTTTATATCAGCTCTGACTTTTTGGTGGAAGGGATTTTTGTTTAGGGTGAAGTTTGGTTCAGGGTGGAGTTTGGGTTTTCCTTTAGGAGAGGGTCGGAAAGTTCTTGTGATAGGCTGGGTTTTCCCTACCGTCTCTAGTATTGAGATAAGTCATACTATTT
Source organism: Netelia inedita (assembly GCA_964017225.1). Taxonomy (NCBI): domain Eukaryota; kingdom Metazoa; phylum Arthropoda; class Insecta; order Hymenoptera; family Ichneumonidae; genus Netelia; species Netelia inedita. Next base: position 26,012,356 of record OZ024920.1, read on the forward strand.
ACTTATCAGACAGAACTATCTGGTATGTCGGTACTAAGGGTAACTACGCAGAGCGCCCTTTTACCGACTAGAGGACATATGCAACCGACGTTTGGTCATGACTGAATTTTGAAAATTGACTGGGCCTCTAATGTCGGCCAGTACGTAACAAGGGATACGATCAACAATTTAAAAAAAAACGTGTGTGTGTGTTCTTCACACACGTGAGAAGTGAATGCTTTTGGTATCCAGCCTTTCGCTTCAATGAAAAATTAAAAATATAATCATTAAAATAATCGTTAAGATTATTAAAAACAATCATTTTAAAAAATTGAAAAAACTGGGAGCCTGATGAGGCTAACTCAGAGACTTGCGGAGCCTATTGAAGGCGCTCGGACAGAATACAGAGTCTTTCAGAAACCCTGCGGAGACCTATATAAGAACAGCAAAAATAATTTTGATGAAAATAATTACAATTACAAAGATTCATTAAAATAACAATTTAAAAGAATCATCCAAATAATAATCTATTATATCCGAAGGCCCCGCAGCGCTTTCGAAGGACTGCGCAGGGTTGTAGAAGGCCTGTGGGAGCTGTAGGAGGCCTTCTAAAGCCCAGCACAGTCCTTCGAAGGCACTGCGCAGGGTTGTAGAAGGCCTGCGGAGGCTGTAGGAGGCCTTCTAAAGCCCAGCACAGTCCTTCCAAAGTGCTCCGCAGAGTTGCAGAAGGCCTGCGGAGGCTGTAGGAGGCCTTCTAAAGCCCTGCGCAGTCCTTCGAAAGTGCTGCGGGGCCTTCAATAGGCTCCGCAGGTCTCTGAGTTAGCCTCATCAGGCTTCGCAACACAGTTTTTTCAATTTTTTAAAATGATTGTTTTTAATGATCTTAACGATTATTTTAATGATTATATTTTTAGTTTTTCATTCCGGCGAAAGGCCGGATACCAGAAGTATTCACTTCTTGCATGTGTGAAGAACACACACACAGGTTTTTTTTTAAATTGTTCATCGTATCCCTAACAGTTAAAAAAATTATTGAAAAATCATTTGTTAAATAAATAGTACCAAATAGTTTTTTTAATGTTGTAAATATTTTTATGATAAAATATAGACCTTTTGTCACAACATTAATTAAAAAAAAAATTAAAGGCAAGAAGGTATGTAATTACTTATTGATTAAAAAGTCGGAAAATATTCCAATATTCATAAAACGAAAAATTTTGCAATTAAAAAAAATATTTGACGCGATGTGTAATCTCGTCAGGAACTAACGATATGCAAAATCTGACTGATTTTCCAGAGTCGAGTGATCTATATATAGTGGCGTGCAAAAGTTCCGGGCCACCCAATTTTTTTGTGTTAATTGATGAAATATTTAATTTTTCCACTCGTTAATGATAACAAATATTCCATAGCGCTACAATGTAGATCTTCTGTAGACCTTCGACGGCGTGCAAAAGTATTGGGCCGCTACGTTGCTCTTGCTCCGAACACGGTTTGTTTACGTTTTCTTCCGTACTCGTTTCAAAATATGCTTAACAAAGGAAATTGGTCTTGTTTCTGACACGATGGCGAAACATACGAATATTCAGGTCCGGGAACTGGTGGTAAAACTTTCTTCAGAAGGAAAGAGTTCTCGCGATATTGCGACGATTTTACCAATCGGTAAAAGTACCGTTAATCGTATTCTGGCAAAATATAAATTGACTAAATCGTTCACCGATGACAATCGCAGTGGTAGACCACGAAAAACTACCGATCGTGTCCATAAAATTATCAAGAGAAGGTGTATCGTAGATCCGCGAAAAACTGCAGCAGAGGTTTCTCGGGAATTGCGGTGCGAAAATCTTGCTGACGTTAGTCGGAGTACAGTTTCTCGCCGTCTGAAAGATGTAGGACTGATTGGACGTATTGGTGTAAAAAAACCGCTCATAAGTAAAAAAAATAAGAAGGCGAGGCTGCGCTTCGCGAAAAAATACGAGCATTGGACGGTATCGGATTGGCGAAAAGTGCTTTTTTCCGACGAATCAAAGTTTCAATTATTCGGAAGTGATGGTCGGAAGTACGTAAGACGCCCAACTCGTACTAGGTATAATGTCCGATATCAAATTCCTACCGTAAAACACGGTGGTGGGAATATTAAATGTTGGGGCGCATTTTCTGATGCCGGCGTTGGTCCGTTGACGGAAATTGATGGCAATATGAATGCTAAGATTTATAAAGACATTTTGCAAGAACATATGCTTCCATTTGCCAATAAAAATATGCCACGCGGTTGGATCTTTCAACACGATAACGACCCTAAACATTCTTCGCGCTTAGTCAAGAATTTTCTCGAAAGCCAAGAAGTGCGTCTCTTGGACTGGCCGTCGCAATCACCGGACCTGAATCCGATTGAACATTTGTGGCAAGACCTCAAACATCGTGCTGGAACGAAAAATCACTCCAACAAGACCGAGTTATGGAAGCATTTGTGTGATGAGTGGAAAAAATTGCCGAAAGAACGAATATCGCAGTTAATCGAGTCCATACCTCGTCGGTGCGCTGCTGTTATCGCTGCGAAGGGCATGGCCACAAAGTACTAACTCACATAAAGAACGTCGAATTATATTTTTTCATTTCTAATATTTTTTGTAATTTTTTTCATTAGCAATAATATGTGGCCCGATACTTTTGCTCATACGAGAATAAAAAATGTTTGAACGATCAATTCCTCGAGAACAGTATTATTATTTACAATATATGGTTATCAAATATAAGTCAATACAAGTTTTTGTTATTTATTTATTTTTCCCCGCAGCCGTATTTCTGTGCAATATGCACGAAAAATAATGTGGCCCAAAACTTTTGCACGCCACTGTATATACGCGCGACGCGTCAGGTTTCCGTGCAGAGGCCAACGTGTACACGAGGACTGCGCCTATGCCTTCGACTCTCGTGGCTACCCCTCCCGCCGCGCGGGCCGACGAACTTGCCGATGCTAGACCCGCGTTGCATAAAAACTCAAATTGCCATATTTCGGTCATTTTTTTATCAAATGATAAAAACAAAATCCAAAATGTACATATTTCCATGGAGCACGAAATTTTTACATCAACGCGACGAGAAACATCGTGCTTATATGAAAATTTTATCGTTTTTATAAAAAAAAAGCGGTTCCGCTTTTGATATTAAAAAAAGACGAGTCTCAGGTACCCCGTGCCATCATTCTGTAGCTCACCTCCAAATTTCAATCCGATCGGATGATTAGAGCAGGCGTAAACTCGGATGGCGTTTTTGAACGTCCACCAAGTTTTTCGGTCTCGGCGAGCATGAAGCGAGCGCTGTACAGTGTGCAGCGAGGGCCGTACCTACGATTCGCACTATATACACTTTAAATGAACGGCGGCGGTTGAGCGGGCTAAGGCGTTATAAGCTTGACCCGTCATCAGCGGATTCGATGGTTCGATTCATCACTACGACAATTTTTTTTTTCGTTTTAACAATTTCATACATTTTTGCTACGAAAATGGCAAAATACCGACTGATAAAACTATAATATTTACCGATTACTCTCGAACTAACACGACCAACAATAAGACCCACATCATTCACGTCGATGATACAATTAAAAACAAATTCAACCAATACTGTCGTCCATTTTTAACCATTATATGCATTATAAAAAATTAAGAACGATGCTATTTATTCCTGTTTTGAGAAAATTAAATTCCATTTATATACGCGTAACGTCCGGTGCGATGAATACCCGTGGCTGCCACACCGAGTACCGATTCTTCACGCGTATAGAAATTGAACAATTATTTTCTCCATAACGAAACAAAACACATCGATGAACATTTTTTGTAGCATATTGGAGGATTCAAAGTTTTTGAAGATTTTTTTTTAAATTCCTTCATCATATCTCTGACAGTAAAAAAAATTATTGAAAAATAATTTGTTAAATAAATAGTACCAAACATTTTCGTTTGATGTTGTAAATAATTTTATTATAAATCATAGACGCGATATAAAAATTTTATAGATGCTAGAAAAAGCGACGATAAGAGCGATACCATTGTTAGACCGATTGCCGTGTAGTCAAATTCAGGCATAATATGTTTTATCTTTCTCGCCCTAAGAAGCTGCCTATAGCTCGATCGGGCGAGCCATCTACTTGCGGCGACAGTACATATATAGATATGCGTCGCATTGGGGCTACGTACGGAGCAGAGTCGAACGTGTATATGAGGCGTCTCTCTGTTCGACTTTATGCCGGCTGTACACGCTCGCGCGAGTGCTCTCACGATGTCTCGTCGAGAGCTCTCGCGCTCTCGCGCTCGCGATCCCGCGTCCTTTGACTCGCGCTCAAAAACCGACTCGGAATGGAGAGCTCACGTGTGACTGCGAGGCATCGCGAGACGGAGCGAGTGTACCCTGTACACTCTCGCACTCATCCAGCCTCGCCGTCCCTCGACGAGAGTGTACAGCCGGCATTATTATGAGAGACGTATCCACGACACGATCTAACACGTCGAGAACAAGGGACTTTAAAAATGTAAACATTGGACGCTCTCGACTGTCGCCCGAGAGCCGCGTGACGTATGTTAGTCGCTCAGCTCGCCGGGCACGCGAATGTCTTACGGCAGTTCGCGACGTGTTTTATTTTTAATTCGTCGCGAGTTATAACGAGTTTTCTTTCATTTATTGAGTCGCGGTGTGTTTAGTGAACCAGGGAATATCAGTGAAAGTGATGTGATGTGTGTGTGTAACAGTAATGAGAGAGGATTTCCATGGGAAATAGCCGAAACAAACAGAAAAGACTTACACGGAAACGGACTTATTTTATTCGGTAAGTTTACAATTTTGTAAAAAAATTTTATCATTCTCGTTTTTCCACGAACATTTTTTTTCTTTTTCCGTGATCGATTTTCACTGAGCGATTCTCTTTACAATTTTTTTGTACAAGACTGTTCGTCGTTTAACAGTTTTTTAGATCGGTCTAATAATGGACAGATAATGAGATGATTTTTTTTCGAATTTCGAACAGCTGCGTTCATTGTATTTGTTTTTAAATGAAATGGATATTTCTTAATTATGTTATGAACGACGATCCGCAATTTTTATTTGAAGATACCACAATATATCATTAATGTATTACATTCGTGATACTATACTCAGGTATCTTCAAATAAAAACTGTCGGTTGTCGTTCATAAAATAATTATATGTTGAGACGAAGACACCTGCAACAGACATTAATAATATTAGTTGCGGCAAAACTCCTAAGAGGGCGACGTTTCTCATAAATAAACAATGGGGAGCAACAATATAAATACCGGGCGAACATAGCAATAAACACTTCCTCAAGTAATCTCAACTCACCTCTCCTCACCTCACCTGATTCGAAAGTAACGATCTCACAACGCTTACTGTTGACGCCCAACTTTGCTGCCCCGGCAGACAAAACGGGAATCTCGACTGTAAGCCGAGAAGATGACCAGGGTGCAGAATCTACGAAATAAAATCGTCAACCCGTTAATTTAAGAACCAAGTTATATCTCGATACTCACCGAGGCAAGGTCGACGTAGCAGCGGAGATATCACCCGAACACATCACAAAAAGCCACGCTCAGGGTCCGCGACCTGATCAGCCAAAAGGTCGACCCCGTAGAGAAACGAAAGTCACACGACGAGCACTACACGCGCCTATCAAAAAACTAAAAGGGATCGAGACAGAAACTTAAGAAAACTAATAAAAACACCGACACCCCGAGCCGTCACTTTTCTGGCCGGCGCCATATTGATTTTCTCGGACACGATCACATACCGATGAAGAGCGCAATAAGTGGCGCCTGACCGTCAGCGCCAATATCCGTAAATCGTATCACGCCCGAAACGAGGTACTACATAATAGCACATCTCGATTACGCGATAAAGAGCGTGACCGATATTATCTACTACTGTGAAACTTGTAACGAGAGCTGGAAGAATAAAAATATTTCCGTTTACCCAAGGTTCCATATTTATTTTATTTCTTGCTCGAGAACCCAAACAATAAAAAAAAAGAAAAAAATAAATGGAAAGGGTATCACCCGTTTCAATGTATTATTATTATAGTATACATTGCTATGCAGTCCAGTCGTGCTGTATATATATTTGAATCGCAAATGGAATGCTCCACTCACACATATATATATATATATATATATGGAGCATTCCACGCGACTTGAAGGATATGGTTACTTGCCATAAAATAATTTGTATAAAACATTTTATTTTCAGAAAATATTTGCATAATTATTATAAGTTTAATTATAAAATATATTAGTTAATAAACTCGCTCTGTTAAAGAGCGAGGTGCCAGCGACGCCTGTCGCTGTTATCGTTCGTCCGCGAAAACGGACGAAGAGAATGACAGTTTCTAAGAACTGTTGGATGTTAATAAAAACTGCCTTGCTAAAGAGCGAGGTCACAGCGATGTCTGTCGCTGTTCTCCTCCGTCTGCTAACACGGGCGGAGAGAGTATCAGTTCATAAGAACTGTTAGTCATATACATAATATGATTGCAAGAATTCAATTCTTGAATAATAAATATTTTGTTTGCAGATGAAAAAATTTTAGTTGACCTCTAAGAATTATTAATTAACAGACATGTTAATTAACATGTACCTTGCTAAAGAGCGAGGGTACAGCGACACTTGTCGCTGTTCTCCTCCGTCCGCTACAATGGACGGGGAGAATTATAGTTTATAAGAATTATTAATTAACAGAAATGTTAATTAATAACTACCTTGGTAAAGAGCGAGGTCACAGCGACGTATGTCGCTGTTCTCCTCCGTCCGCTAAAACGAACGGAGAGAGTATCAGTTTACAAGAACCGATTGTCATATTATATGATTGCGAGAAATACATTTTTCTATAATACATATTTCTTCACAGATGACTGGGGGTATATTACCCAGACGCATATATGTATATATATATATATATATATATATATATATATATATAATTGTATCGTATGGTCGGATTAATTTGTACAGACTATTTCGACTCATTGCATTTTCATTTCATCCCATTTTTATATCTACAAATTTTCGTCCATGCCACACGGTAAGAACTTCGAACGTTCGCGAGGGGGATGGTTGGGGGAGGGGGTGAGTGGAATTTACAAATATGTATTCGTGTATTCAAACGAACTTATATTAACGTAAATTTAACCCGGAATGGCAAAAGGCTACCCGATCATACGATGCAATTGACTAAAAAATCGAGGGGCAGTTTCAACCCCTTAATTATGAGATATCGAAAAAATAACAAACCCGTCAACTTTATTTTTTCATCCTCTACCTTTATGTTAATTTGCATCCCAATCGGTTAAAAACTCTCGGAGATACGTATGAAAAAATTACAAATTTGCAATAAATAATAAGAGATTTGTTGCTATCTACACCATTCTGATATCCAGTGTATAGTACGCGAAAAAATAAACGTTGTTGCAATTTGAAGTTTTTTCATATCTTGTATTTTTATCCATTCTACAAGCATACCAAATGTCACCGAAATCGGCGAAGATGTATGAATGTAGTTGCCTGTCACTAAGCAGCTGCCATCTCTGGAGCGGTCAAGCAATCCAGTTGTAGGTAGTCGGTAATTTACGACGCATGGTAAATACCATCAAAAAGTGGTGTCCACCCATTATGATTCACCCTGTATATATAGCCGGAGCATTGTGCTCGGCTCTCGGCACGGCCTGTGTTTACTCTTCGCTTTTCTCTACAGAGAGCGGCGGAGGGGGAATACGAGTAGCCGCATATCGTGCGCGCGTCACGAGGCCCGGATCATCCACGGGACCCGAGGGATATGGCATCTTGCCATAAACTAATTTTTACAAACATTTTATTTTCAGAAAATATTTGTATAATTATTATAAGCTTAATTATAAGATATATTAGTTAATAAACTCGCTCTGCCAAAGAGCGAGATGCCACGACGTTTGTCGTGTATTATCTCCGTTCGCGAAAATGAACGGAGATAATTGTAATGGTTAATAAATGTTAATTAACAAATATGTTAATTAATAAACTCGCTCTGCCAAAGAGCGAGGTGCCACGACGCTTGTCGTGTATTATCTCCGTTCGCGAAAATGAACGGAGATAACTTTAATTGTTAATAATTGTTAATTAACAAATATGTTAATTAATTAACTCACTCTGCCAAAGAGCGAGATGCCAACGACGTTTGTCATGTATTATCTCCGTTCGCGAAAATGAACGGAGATAATTTCAATTGTTAATAAATGTTAATTAACAAATATGTTAATTAATAAACTCGCTCTGCCAAAGACCGAGGTGCCACGACGTTTGTCGTGTATTATCTCCGTTCGCGAAAATGAACGGAGATAATTTCAATTGTTAATAAATGTTAATTAACAAATATGTTAATTAATAAACTCGCTCTGCCAAAGAGCGAGGTGCCACGACGTTTGTCGTGTATTATCTCCGTTCGCGAAAATGAACGGAGATAATTTTAATTGTTAATAATTGTTAATTAACAAATATATTAATTAATTAACTCACTCTGCCAAAGAGCGAGATGCCAACGACGTTTGTCCTGCATATTATTTCCGTTCGCGAAAATGAACGGAGATAATTTTAATTATTAATAAATGTTAATTAATAAATACTTTAATTAATAAACTCGCTCTGCCAAAGAGCGAGATGCCAACGGCGTTTGCCGTTGTTCACTTCCGCCTGCAAAAATGGGCAGAGATGTTATATTCAGAATTATTATAATTCTGTTGCTGTTATTGCAGCAAAACCAAACTTGAATGTTTGGCATGCTCGGCTATACACTGTAGCGAGAAATAAATTCTCGCAGTGTACGTACACGAGTGTACATTACATATATATGGCCGAGCGTTAGTATAAGATTTTCGAACGGGGCGGGTCACGGCTGGCCCTGCTACGACGCCTCGGTCTTCGGCCCGCGTCGATGTGCCGGGGCTTCGTAGCAGACGCGCGCCGTGACATCTAGCGGTAGTCCGCAGCGGCTCGTAGTGAAATGCTGCGAGCTCTGCACTACCGCGGAGAGAGCGAAGCCGTCGAAATTTTTCTGTGTGTTACACTGCCTCAGTGAGTCAGTGATACCGGCGACGCGCGCTTGGAAATTTTGATCAACACTCATGCGAGCAGTAAACAACTGATCAGGTTAAAAATTGGCAGATACACAGAGAATCATGGCAAAAAGTGGCTCTTGCTATATTCGTTTGAAAACCTTGAAAAAAAATTTGCAGTTTCACTTATCATTGGAGATATGAAAGAATTTTGTATGGGTGCACGGATCAAATCGTAATGTCTATGGCAAGAGCCGAACCGCAATTAAAAAACACACATTTTGAGCTTTATTTCATTTGATTTTATGCAGAAATCAATGAGAATTGGCGAAACAAAATTTTTGACAAGAAGATAACGACAACGGCTAGAAAATTGTACCGACATATAAAAAAAAGTGTAACAAAATTCCGCGTGAGTGCGCTGTCGAAATTTTCTCACGAGCCTCGTACGATGACAGACGAAGGCGAAGCCATATGCCGGAAAGCATTGCCGCTATATATTGATATATGTTAGACCGCGAGGCCTAGCCTCCTCCGTCGTCGTCAACTGTCACCCGGCCTGCTACCGCTACGCCTCGTGCATGTATACATATATATACCACGAGTGCGATACCGCGCGCTGCACATAAGCCCTACGTCAGGCGGACCTAGATGCTATATAAGAACGGCTATGTGTGCGGCTCTCGTGGCTGTTTCGTCGCCGGCGGCGGCGCGGGCCTCGTGAAATAAAGTCTCGTACCCTGTTTTATCGACAATGCGAATTGTCAATGATGCTCGTACATTTTTGCACCGAATGAAATAAAATAAACGGTAAAAAGTGCGTATTTTCATTGCGTGCTACCTGTATATTCATAAGTCATCATAAACTTCATGCAACTATCGGGAATATGCAAGTTTTATATATATTTATAGATAATGTATATATATTTTGCGATGGTTATAACGAAAAGTGGGCTTTATTTTTCGAATTTTTCAGAAAAAATGCCAAGAGCCCAATTCGGCTAGTATTCTCTATGTCGTGTAAAAATTTCAACTCGATCGGTTGCTCACAGCGCGCTGGAGAACGTTTCGAAATTAGGCTTGCGTTTCTCGATGCCGGCGAGCGTGAACACACGCACGTATAGCCGCGGAGCGCACTACACATTAGCTGTACGACAGGCGGAGCTGGATGCTATACAAGAACGGCTATGTGCGCGGCTTTCGTGGTGTCGTCGTCGGCGAGCGCGGGACTCGTGAAATAAAGACTCGCACGCACCCTGTCTTATCGACAATGCGAATTGCCAATGATGCTCGTACATTTTTCCACCGAATGAAATGAAATAAACGGAAAGAAGTGCAGATTATCATTGGGTGCTACCTGTCTATTCATAAGTTATCATAACCTCCATGCGACTGTCGGGAATCTGCATGTTTTATATATATTGTGATGTCGCGAATTATTTATTTAATTTATTTATTATAATTGGGGCTGCCGACTCGGCTACGGAACGCGGTGGTTGAGAAGAAAAACGCGGTAGACACTTAATCGAGAAGCACAAGACTTTATTTTCAGTATTACAACGGACAGCGTAACGTTGCTGCTTGGATGATCGGAAAACTACTAACTGGTTAGCCTAGGACGAGGGTGGTTCTTATAACATTAACCTGTGGGAAAGTTGTGGTTTGGTGGGGAGAGAATTTGGGAGTCAGAACGTTCTGGAGACGGAAACGTCTGGGGAGACAATGGGGACTGCAGGTGTTTCGGGTTTGAGACAGGTCAGGCCATAAAGATAGGTGCTTTATGGCTGGACTGTGGAAAATGGAAAAAAGGTGTTTTTAGGCCTTTATCGGGAAACAAAGACTAGCTGCGTTCCAACGGAGAGATGTTCCGGCGATAGCGAGGGTGTAGCTGTACGAAGTCACGTAGGCAAAAAGGAATGCGGGAGACGCGTGAGAAAGGAAAAAATGTAACTGAGTATGGACCATCGTCACAATATGCTTGGATAATATATATATTTCTTGCAATGATTGCAACGAAAAGTGTGCTTTATTTTTCGAATTTTTCAGAAAAAATGCCAAGAGCCCAATTCGGCTAGTATTCTCTATGTCGTGTAAAAATTTCAACTCGATCGGTTGCTCACAGCGCGCTTGAGAACGTTTCGAAATTAGGCTTGCGTTTCTCGATGCCGGCGAGCGTGAACACACACGTATAGCCGCGGAGCCCACTACACATTATAGTCCAGTCAATAGAGACATTCCGCAAAACATAATTTTGCCTACTTCTAATTTTTTTACCAAATGTGAATTTGGAGGTTAAAAAGCGTAAGTTAAAAAATGAGACCGTCTACGATGGTCAGCAGTGGCCGCCATCTTGCAAAACGCGTTTATAACAATTCTCGGAAACTATTAGGTTTATGACGATATATGTAGAGACCTTTTTTATCCGTCACTAAATTTTGCATCATTTTTGTTTAAACTTTTTTTTATATCACTTATGGTTTTTGTGTTATTGTTGTTTTTCTGAACATGATTTTTGTTTTTTCCCCTTCAAATCCTTAAAACGCTATATAATTAAAAAAACACCTATTACAAAACTTGTTTATTATTTAATTCCCTACAACTTTCGTATAAAATTTTTTTTATTAAACAAATAGTTTGAAAGTTATAAGCTTCTTTAGGCGACGATGACGCGGTGCTCCGGCGCTAGGCAAGCGCGCTGCTGTGCGCAGCTGTTCTGACACTGAAATGTATACATATATATTCAAAGAACATCGCTCCTTCTGCCTTTATGCCCACTTCCACATACTACCATCTGCATTGTACGGTGGAGATTCTTCAAAGAAATCTCTAAACGAACTGCGCTATCAACATTACGTCCGCCTATCTACGAAAACTAAGGCTAACATGGCATCTTTACCTCCAACAGAAGATGCAGCCCGATACCATTCGTTTCGGGTTTATCATCAGGTTTAAGCTTGGTTAGGGAACGCTCTAAACCCTGGAGATTGGGGTTGGAAAAGGACAAAACGTGGACTCATCGCCATCAGTATGTCTCAAGAAATGGCGTCAAAAAAATTACTTCAGGCAATTCGCTGTCGATGTTTATCCACACACTGTGAAAGAGCTAATTGCAGATCTCGCAAAGCAGGGTTGAACTGCTCAGTTCTTTGCGAATGTCGCGAAGGAAAGTGTGTCAACAAACACAACAAAAGTATAGAAATCAGCGAGGCAGATGATGTAGAAATTAACATGCTATTTTCTGATACAGATATAGACGTAGATCATGAAAATGAGTGGTTGATTAATGCATTGCGATCAATACAAACACCGCATAAAGAAACTGAATCGGAATGCTCCGATTGTGAAGAAGAATATGTTTCAACTATGCCCGAAAAGCGCCAAAAAATTATCTAATTTTTGTATTACTTCAAATTGAATCACGACAATAAAAATCTTATTTCACGCTTCATTCTCTTCTTAAAATAATTTTTTAAACGATATATAAGCCACACATAATACACAAGAAAACGAAATAAACTGCAATGTCCGATTTCGCACTGACTAGCCATAACAAACCGCCGGAGCACCGCGCCATAGTCGCCTAAAGAAGCTTATAACTTTCAAACTATTTGTTTAATAAAAAAAGTTTTTATACGAAAGTTGTAGGGAATTAAATAATAAACAAGTTTTGTAATTGGTGTTTGTTTAATTTTATAGCGTTTTAAGGATTTGAAGAGGAAGAAACAAAAATCATGTTCAGAAAAACAACAATAACACAAAGACCATAAGTGATATAAAAAAAAAAGTTTAAGCAAAAATGATGGGAAATTTAGTGGCGGATAAAAAAGGTATCTACATATTTCGTCATAAACCTAATAGTTTCCGAGATATTGTTATAAACGCGTTTTGCAAGATGGCGACCACTGCTGACCATCGTAGACGGTCTCATTTTTGAACTTAAGCTTTTTAACCTCCAAATTAATATTTGGTAAAAAAATTAGAAGTAGACAAAATTATGTTTTGCGACCAAGTATAAGCGCGAGCTCCCTCGCCTGGGCTATAGCGATCGGTTCACGAAACGATGTTTTCGGGGCGAGGCAGGGGAGAACACCAGCAGTCGCATACCGCGCGCGTGGCACCATGCGACTCACACCACGAAATCAATGGGCTATATGTATACACTACTACATATGCATATAGCGCTGTACGCACCACGCGGTCGTGACAGAAGAAAACAAAACACGAACACGCGTCAGCTGAGCGGCGTGGTTCATTCGGCTTGCTGTCACGTCAGTAAAAAAACGCGTAGTACCGTAATTACGTGCTAATAAATGATTAGTAGAGCCGAAAACTGTTTCAAAATCGATTTTTTCGAAATAGTGTACAGTCTATATATACATAGAGTAAATAATAGTATTATATAATCAGTGAGTGAGTGAGATACAAAAAACAGGTAATCGAAGACAAAAAAAGGATAAACGGGGTCACTCTTGCCGAAAAAGGAATATCTTCAGGTATATATCACGAAACTTATGCAAAAAATTCTATTTATGGGACGGCGAACCTAAGAATAACCTGAGATCTCTTTTTTGAGGTTTTGTTTGTGCGGCTAGACTATTATTTATCGGAAAAAATCTTTATTTTTCTAAAGAGAACTTAGAATTTTGGAAATAAAATTTCTTCTTTATTCCTCTCCCTACCACGGAACATATTCAGGAGAGAGGAAATACAAAGACAGAGGAGGGCCTAAAGAATATATAAAATTGTGACAATGAGACATGAAAAGTATAAAAGGAATGTGTGCATTTTTTTAGATCCTATCATGTAGAAATCAGTAGAATTTCAGACTCGCAATAGTCTGTATAGTAGGTTGTTTGGCTCATATACGCTTGTCTCTCGCTGACCAGAGTCGTCCGTCACCGAGATCGCACTTTCTCGCCTGACGTTGACCATGCTTGATCGACGATGCTTTACAAGCATCGTTCGACGAATAAAAATATTCGAGTCGAAAATGGACCGAGAGTTTTTGATTCTCGGTCGCAATTGTGAGACTCGCAATATTCTGTAGATTGTTTGACGCATGTATACCTGCCCAAAGAAATTCGAGTCGAAACTCGGCCGAGAATTTTCGATTCTCGGTCGCGAATGTTATTGTCAAACTCGGCATTTTGTAGATTGTTTGTCGCATATACGCTTGTGTCTCGTTGCCGAGTGTCGTCCGTCGCCGAGATCTCACTTCCTCGCCTGACGTTGACCACGCTTGATCGACGATGCTTTACAAGCGTCGTTCGACGAATAAAAATATTCGAGTCGAAAATGGACCGAGAGTTTTCGATTCTCGGTCGCAATTGTGAGACTCACAATATTCTGTAGATTGTTTGACGCATGTATACCTGCCTAAAGAAATTCGAGTCGAAACTCGGCCGAGAATTTTCGATTCTCAGTCGCGATTTTTATTGTCAAACTCGGCATTTTGTAGATTATTTGTCGCATATACGCTTGTGTCTCGTTGCCGAGTGTCGTCCGTCGCCGAGATCTCACTTTCCCGCCTGACGTTGACCATGCTTGATCGACGATGCATTACAAGCATCGCTCGTCGAATAAAAATATTCGAGTCGACAATCGACCAAGAATTTGCGATTCTCGGTCGCGATTGTGAGACTCGCAATATTGTGTAGATTGTTTGACCCATGTATACCTGCCTAAAGAAATTCGAGACGAAACTGGACGGAGAATTTTCGATTCTCGGTCGCGATTTTTATTGTCAAACTCGGCATTTCGTAGATTATTTGTCGCATATACGCTTGTGTCTCGTTGCCGAGTGTCGTCCGTCGCCGAGATCTCACTTTCTTGTCTGACGTTGACCATGCTTGATCGACGATGCTTTACAAGCATCGTTCGACGAAAAAAATAGTCGAGTCGAAACTGGACCGAGAATTTTCGATTCTCGGTCGCAAATTTTATTGTCAAATTCGCCATGTTGTAGATTGTTTGTCGCATATACGCTTGTGTCTCATTGCCGAGTGTCGTCCGTCGCCGAGATCTCACTTTCTCGCCTGACGTTGACTATGCTTGATCGACGATGCTTTGCAAGCATCGCTCGTCGAATAAAAATATTCGAGTCGACAATCGACCAAGAATTTGCGATTTTCGGTCGCGATTGTGAGACTCGCAATATTCTGTAGATTGTTTGACCCATGTATACCTGCCTAAAGAAATTCGAGACGATACTCGACGGAGAATTTTCGATTCTCGGTCGCGATTTTTATTGTCAAACTCGGCATTTTGTAGATTATTTGTCGCATATACGCTTGTGTCTCGTTGCCGAGTGTCGTCCGTCGCCGAGATCTCACTTTCTCGCCTGACGTTGACCATGCTTGATCGACGATGCTTTACAAATGTAAAGCAAATGTAACGAGCCGAGTCGAAACACGATCGAGAATTTTCGATTTTCGGTCGAACATCGGCCGACTATGCATATACCCTATCAGAAATATGCATATATATATATACATACATACATATTATATGGATAAGATATGGCCGAAGCTGTAAGATTTGTTTGCGCGACTCTGTTGTTTTTATTTCATCTATTTCTCTCCACGGCCAAGCGGGCGGCGGGCTGGGGTGCAGGGATCGCATATCGCTACGAGGCCTCGGCGCTTGGCTTGTCTCATCGTACCGGGCCTCCGTAGCATACGCGCGCCATGCCATCTAGCGGTAGTCAGCAGTGGCTCTTAGCCAAATTTTGCGAGCTCTGCACTACCGCGACGAAAGCGAAGCCGTCTGAATTTTCCGCTGGGTATCACTGCCTCTTAAGATGGCTCTGACGTTGTACCGCCCGTGGCGGTCGGTAGTTAGCTGATATTTACTGGTCAGTCGGTGATGAATGCTGTTGGCTACCATGTTATGCCTGTGTCGATACTCCCCTTAATAGAGGAGGCGGCAATCTAATCTGATGTGCTGAATCGATTCGGGACAAAGATGACATCGTCTGCACTTATCATCCTGTATTAGCGGGTCCTTGATGATGTGTCTCTGGTAGTTTTTGTAGCGATGGCTTGATCTTGAATAGCAATCATAAAACCTTTCGTCTCTGGGATCAACATAATTCTGATTGAGATAATGGTAATGTCTTCCTTGTAGTTCTTTTCTGGCTCATTATTGCAAGGTGGTTTCGTAGCTACTAGTGATTTTACCGTCGTTCGGGTGGTCTTCTGCCATATTCAATGGCGTGTGGTTCTTGTCTGCCCGTACTATAACGTTGTGCATCAGTGAGATTCGCTGCTTCTTATAGAAGAATACTCTCAACGTCTTGACTTCCTTCTCGTGAAGACTGATAATATTGAACTGGCCCCAGCCTCTATCGGATCTTGGTAATATCATCCGCTTCACCGCTGCTCTTGGATGGTGATACCTGCTCGCCGTTCATTTGGCCCTCGTTATTCGCTGATGGCCTTCCAGGTCCATCCGATTAGTCCTACGGAATATGTTAGCACCAGGATGGCGTTGGTATTGATCGCATTTACTGAGTTCTTTGCTGTCAATCTGCTCGTGAAAATTTCGTCGGGTCGGCCCGTGTAGTTGTTGGTAATATTATTCTTGACGCGCCTGTATTCAAGCGCCTTGCTTGCATCACTCCTAAGTATTTGTATTCTTCACCATGTTGCATCGCCCTTAAGGTTCCCTGGTCGTCGACAGGATAGGCTCCTCCTCGCATCTTTCTGTTTGCTATGTGGATAATCTGGCACTTCTCTAGTCTAAAGTCCATCCTGATGTTTTACGAAAAAGTCTCCGTTATGTTCAGAAGGTGTTTCACTTGTTTTTCCCTGCTCGCACAGAGTTTGAGGTCGTCTATTTGCAGCAAGTGTGAGATGGTGTATCCGTTTTCCCGGCCGATCTTCACCTTGAATCCATATTTGGAGCTGTTCAATTGACTGGACAGCGGGTTGAGTGCAAAACAGAACCACAGTGGCGTAAGTACATCCCTTTGGAATATTCCACGCCGCATATGAATTTCCGGAGTCGTTACTTGGTCTTCCTCCATGAACAATCGTAATGTTATTTTCCACTTCTCCATGGTCCGCGTCAGAAAGCTCACAATGATTGAGAGTATAAATCCGTAGTACCTTGGTCAACCAAGAATGAGGCACGATGTCGTAGACCTTCTTATAATCAACGTATGATACGTGGAGGTTCCGCTTACTCTTATGCGTTTGAGTCAGTACTACTGAATCTATGGTAAGTTATTCCTTGCATCCAATATGCGCCCTGCGACATCCTTTCTGCTCGTCTGCTAAAATGTTCTCAACCTCGGTGTAAGTATAGATCTTGTTGGCTAAGCACGTTATTAATAGCTTATGCAATAGATAGTTGTACTTCCTGTAGTCCTGTATTTTCCTCTAGTCCTGTATTTTTCTCTACTCCTGTATTTTCTCCCCCTTTGGCAATATTTGTATTTCCTTCCCCTTTGGCATTCAGTGCCCAACATAACTTGGGGTTGTCTCTAGGCACTGAATGATGGGCACGTCATTCGCTGGTGCAGGGAGTACAGCCACTTATACCAGAAGTTATGAATTCCACCGATGCCAGGCACCTTCCAATTCTGTATTGTTGTGATGAGTGTCTAGTTCTTCTACTCCGATGCCTTCGTATGCCACGATGTTCTTGTGGTTGATCTTTATTTTTTTCAGCGCGAGGCCGATTTTTACTGTGTTTACGGGTCAAGGTCAAGTAAATACAGTGTGTGGCGTATGATGTAGTAATTATGATAGTGCTGTAAGGGTGATTTTTTCTATTTCATTTTCGTTAAGTAATAGGAATCTTTTACTATTTTACAAGTGTCTAAAAGGGCGGCTGGGTTATATTAGAGGGATACGTTGAGCTTTATTATTTTAGGCGGTGGTGGCGATGTTTAGGAATGGTTCCGGTGGTGGAAAAGACTATGGGTACGATGGAGACTTTACCTTCCTTGTTACTTCTTCCTTCAGTTCTTGTGAGAAATCTCTGTAAGATATATAAAAATCGAAAAGATCTCTAAAAAGAAATAAGCTGGTAGTTCGAGGAATGCACACAGCGCTCGCGTGCGCCACAGGCATAATTTTTCGTTCGAGTTTCCCCTCTTGTGGCTGGCGGCTCACCGTTCTTCTTCGATCCGTGCGCCACGCGATGCTCGGGCGTCTCTCGTACTCTTCTATCGCCACAGTGGCCACTGTTTCTCTATGCATAGTGCGTTTATAAACTGAATATAAGTTCGTTCACTAAAACTGGCGTTCGGTGCACGGAGTAAGAGAAGAGGAGAACGATCCGCATAGTGCGCGGAATAGGAAAGTGGTTCCGTTTGTACCCCCCTAATTGGGAGGGAATCCGCTGAAAGGAATGGATTCTTATCCATGGTCGCCATTTGCAATTACGGTTACTCCGTGATATAAAACAAAGATAGACTGAGTGAGCGTGAGCGTCAAACGAACATAACCGTAAACATCGTCGTACTCATCGTAGTCGTAGCAGTGGTTAGGTTAAGTTGGGTAGAAAAATCTAAACTTTGTATTTTTCATTTAAAAAATATTTAAATACAATGATTTCATTACTATATTATTAAAAAAAATTGAAAACAAGATGATAGTAAATAAATGTTCAAAAGTACCAGGTTTTACTCCCAACTTCCTTACATGGTTTTACATTAGATAATTTTTGAAAAATATTATGAATGTCTTCTATATTTTTCATTTTTTCCCGTAGAGAATCAATTTCTCTTTCTCCAATATAAATCTGACATTATAAATGTAACAGAAAGTGACATGTAAAATTTTGTATTTATAATCTTATAATATAATAATAAAACTAAACCACTCATCTACATTTGCTGGATAACTTTCTTCGTGATGTGAAATAGAATTCTCTGATTCAGATGTAGGTGGCATAAAAACGGAACAATTAATTGTGCTCTTTAATTGATTTGTAATGCTTGTTCCTTCATTTTGCTGTTCTTTCAAAATCTCCTTGTTAATGGGATTAAAATTACAGTACAGTACACAGTAATTACACTATCACTCCAATTATTAAACCTTTTTTCCGTGCAAGCTGTAAAAAGGCTTTTCTTTTCAGAATCATCTTTCTTTCCACCTTTGGTGATACATCCACGTATCCAACACGCCATTTCACCATATAAATACACAGGTAAACAGATTGACAATGAGATACAGCCAGACCACATGTACTGAACATATACTGAAAGCCAGACCGATCGGGTGAGGTTAATAATTGCAAATGGCGTCCGTGGATAAGAATCCATTCCCTTCAGCGGACATCCTCCCAATAGGGGGGTCAAAGCGGGCCTACTTTTGTTTTACGGACATCGTTCTCCTCTTCTCTTACTTCGTGGTTCGGTGCCTTGAATAACCTAAATCCCTGACAGTTCTGCATATTTACTTATTTTTTCACCGATGGTCTTTTGTATATTGTATATATACACAATATACAACTCACAATACAACACAATATCGGAACTGCGATATCTATGAAATAAGTGGTTTTATTAAGTTTATCCTATAGTGTTATGTCTGGTCTTTTGTAGTGGATGGTACTGTCTGTGAGAATGGCGCGGTCGTAAGAAAGTTTATGTAAGGTGTTCTCCAATATAGTTTGAGGACGTGTATTTGTAATAGGGAGTGTTTGTCTCCTGTATGTGGTCACGTTTGAGTGCTAGTTTTTGGTGAATGATGTTAACTATTTGATTATGTCTATGTGTGTAATCTGTCTATGTGAGGGTTGTGCATGCTCCCGTTATGTGTTGGATGGTTTCGGATTGAGTATGGCGTTTGCAACATTTATCATTTGTAATGGAAGGGTCTTTAACTGTGAACTTTCTGTGATTTCTAGTATTTATTATTTGATCTTGGATGGCTATCATAAATGCTTCTGTTTCTGGGAATAAGTTACCTATTTTCAACCATTTATTCGGTGCTATTCTATCTACATGAGTTTGTTGTAGATAATGGGGGTGTCGTCCATGTAGTATCTTCTTTTTCCAGTTTTTGATTTTATATGTTTCGAGGTCGAAATTATTATGGTTCTGTATGTTTGAGAGATCATTTAAATTGAGTGAGGCGTAGTTGAGATCATTGTGGACTATGGATTTATGTATGCTACGCGTGTGAGATTTTATGAGAAAGAATGTTTTCACGTTACGAGTTTGTTTGTACCATAGGTGACGAATATCTATCAAACATCTGCCCTAATACGATCTTTTGATGGTGTGTCTTTCTGTTGCAGATTTAGGATGTAAATAGTTATGTTTGTTTGGTGTGGTGCGTGTAGTTCATTCCATTTATTCTATAATATGTCAGTTTTGTTCATTTTATAACTCCGAATGAGTAAGTTAATAATCTTATCTTATTACTATTAGTACTATCATTCCCTTCCTCCATGCCCCCGTTTATCATTCCCCTCTTCGTGAGGCGAAATTTTCGGGCGCTTCGAGAATAAGCCGTGTCGCGACCCGTCCGCGAGGATCGTATCCATCTATCAAACTCTGGCGGTATTGCCAGCGCAACAATTACTCGAAGCAATATTTGAATCGAGGGCGGGTTGTGGAGGGTCATCGACTCGCCACGCACAGTTGGGATCGAGATCAGGGTGCGGGGGCTCCTATTTTTCGAACATAGGATTAATGGCGGGTTATGGAGGGTCCACGATGACATCATATTCAAGCTGGAGGGCGCGTTGGCCTTGCGCGAAGGATGGCGGCTCAAACGCTACAAAGGAAATGGAGTCTAGGAGATTGCGAGGAGTAGTAAAAATTTCGACTGGGCTTCATACTTTTCAACATATTTTCCATACCATTTCCACTGTCGTTTCACCTTCATATTACTACGCCTCGTTTGGTATCTCGTCGTCTCCCAACGCCTATTCCTCTCTCATCTTCTTAATCATTTTCCTCACTTTCTCCGTACTAATCTCTACTTATCCTCTTCACTACCCCCCCCCCCTCTCTGTCACTCTTCCCGCTTTTACTCTTACTTCTAACCCTTCCAGCAGCCTCATAAAATGTTTCATCCACTCGTCCTTTCCTATCCTATGGTTGACCTTCTTTCTACATTTTTCTCCCTTTTCTCAATCTTCCTAATTTTTTTCCGTGATCTCCCGTATCATCCTCTCTCTCTTACTTCCTCTTTTTTCCTATCACACCATTCCTTATAGTCTTTCATTTTCTCTTCATATGTTCCCCTCGTTGCCTTCTTTTTCCTCCATCTTCTCAGCTCTCTTCTTTTCTTTCCCTTCTTTGTCCCACGACCCTTTCCTTTTCTGCTTCTTCACTTTTCCTCCATTGTCTTCTTTCCATTTCATTACCCTTTTATCCTTCCTTCTACTCTTGCATTGTCTGCCACCCGTTGTCCTCCTCTGACCTTCCTTTCTCTAGCTCCGTTTTATATTCTTCTATCATTCTGTCCGCCTACTGCTTATCTTTCTTTCTGGACTTTTTTCTGTATTCTATCTACGTTTTTTCTCCTCATTGTGACAATCAGTGGGTGGTGGTTCGACTCTATTCTGTCTCCTACCGCCATACTTTTTCTTTCTTTCATTATTCTCTTATCTTCTATCACTGATTCTCCGAATTCTGCGGTAAAAGGGGAGTCTCCCTGTTCATCTCCTTCTGTGCTTCCATTCAATATTTCCCATCCACTTCCTGTAGCACCCTTGTCAGTTTTTTACCATCCCCGCTTATCTTCTTATCGTTCGACTACCGCGCCTCCTCTCTCTTTTTCGCCGTCCCCCTTTCGTATCCGTCCCTGTCCCCTCCTATTATCACTCAATTCTCTGTTACGATCTGCTGAACTCCTCCAAGTATCAAGATGCTTAAGACCGTTCCAATTCTCTTTTCGAGTTAGGGAAATTAACCCCTTTCCTCACGCGGGGAGTCTTGCCTTTATGTTACTGCATGATTCGTTTGGAGTGGTTTTCGACTACGCTAATACTATCATTTTCGACCGACCATCGGCCAGTTTCTATTGCGCGAGAGGTTATGTGGGAAAATTTCGACTCACTCTCTTTCTGGATTTGTGGCGACGAAGATCTGGAGACGCTCGGTATTCTGCAGCGACGAGTTTTGAGACTCGGTGGTGAGTGAAGAAAAGCGTGATTTACACACGAGTTTAGTTATAAAATGTTTATTTCACGGCACAACTCTACTGACTCTAATTGTAAGATGCTTTTACAATAACGGGATTACGTTTGGCGAGCTTACATTTTATACATAAACGGATAATATACATTTAACGTGCTAGTCATGTACTAATTTTTCGGCAAATGCTTAATGATAGTTGGACCTCCCAATTGGTTGATTTCTTTGGTCTTGTCTTAAATATGTCTTTTAATTGGTTATTGATCATGGGCAGATATTAGCGACGGGGTGACCTAATATCTAACAAGAAGCGGATACGTAGAAAAACACTTAAATACTCTTAGCAGGTCAGTACGTGAATTATGATTGCTTGTCAAAGAAGGGCAAAGGCGGGGTACGTAGGTGTGTGGTATGCACACCTCATATTTGGGTTGTGGCTCATGTGTTAGGGGGAAGTGCATCTTTACTTAATGGGATTCGACATATTCGGAAACCCCTACCCGACATTTTTTACTTCAAATTAAGATTTCTCCAAAACTATTCAACATTTTTCGACGATTTTTTTAGTTTTGTTGTCTGATTATTGATATGGTAAAGTCCAGTTAATCTGAGTTTTTTTATTATCATAGCTCAGCAGAGTGCCTATGAAACGAAAGATTTTATTTGTTATTAAATATTCATTCTACGTTTCAAATAAAAATAACAGTAATAAAACCTGATTTTAATTGTTCTGCCCCATAGGTGATATATGAGAATTATAAATAATGCGAGGACGATTTGATTATTTCAATAGTCGTTATCACACTGCCCTATCATATTGGGCATTTGTCAAACCGCGCGGGCATTTTTTATAATGACCTATTAATCACTTGGTCTATAACACATACAATACTTGACATTTTGAGTTTTGTTGCTAAACTATGTCAATTTTTAGTAAAATCACGTTGTAAAATTGATTCTAATTCAAATCACATCTATTTACGGTTTAGTATTAATAAACGTTTATTACAAACTGCAACTAAATGTTACTATAAATAATGTACAAAATTGAAGTATTCGAGACGAATTTGGACACTATTTCAATGCATTTCTCGTATTTTAATATACTATTATTATGTTTATGTATACATATTTGATTTCGTTTTCAATTTTATCCTTAATTGGAGTATATGTTAAAAGAGTATGAATTTAAATTGGATTTTGTTTCGCATAAAACGATTGAATTTTTACCATTTCAACTTACGCACCATATGTCTATGCAGTGAACCGAAAGAATTTGAAAAAACCTGCGTTTTATTAATTGGCAGTCTTCAACAAAATAGACTTACATTAAAAAATTGTTTTGTCAATGTGTTTTTTAGATTGGGCGCAAATATCGTGCATGTTGTCGCATTTCCACGTTATAGGTACTGTGCGATCTATGTATATATATATATATATAAATTCAGTCGACACTTTCGGAAAATATTATAAAAATAAAAAAATCCGTGAGATTTGTCCTGAGCAGGCATATAGACCAGAAGATGCAAAGTTTTGTGTTACCAGTATACTTGTTGACAACAACATGACCGCTTCGTCGTATTATAAAAACAAATAATAAAATAACAACCAATATCTCTGCAGCCTTTTGTTTATATTTTTTTCGCAAGATATAACCATTGCTACTTTTCTGCTACTCACATTTGCACACGCTCGTGAACTGCATGTATCAAAGACTCACCTGAAACACAAAAAAAATACAAATTTGAATAAATGCTTTCGAATGAAAAGTTTTTTGTATGGAATATAGGAGGGATGAGCATAAAACGGGTAAGCTAGGAGACATGTTTAATTGTTGGGTGTGGGAATCAAAATAGTATCCGGAGAGCACACACAACGTGATTTTTCAAAAGTAATCTTTTATTATCGGTGACTCAAATAAAAAGTGCACGCCATGTCAAAATGAACAGTTACGTAGTTAATAAGAAAGTTGGACTCAATGCGATCGTTTTGTCGCGTGGTGGCGCGGTGGTGGTTGCATCCGCGAATCGTGTGATAAAGGCGCGACCGTCAAGAGCCTAATATTAATAAAACAGACTTAGAAACGTAAATGTAACTTACATTGTTATTCATGGAAATTTTTATCTAAAATAACGCTGGGAAAATCAAAAACAGAAATAGCCATTTTGCTCAATAATCATAAAAAACCCCTCTGCGAATTACCCACTTTGCCCGTATCGATATTTAGTATGATATTTAGTAAGGAGTCTACAAATATCACTGCTAGTCATTTTTGTCTGGCTTTTTAAGGTAGTCCTATCGTGGGTGGGGGAATTACAATTTTATTCCCGTTTTTTCTCAAATTCCAAGTGGACTGAGCGTTTAAATTCATTTAGAAAAGTTGTTGCAACTCGACTAAAGAACAACATACTCAAAATTCAAATTGATCCTACGTAAAGTTTACTTGTTATATAATAAACGAAATCATGAAATCTTTTTTGCATAAGATTGTTATAAAAAAGTACTTGAAGCTTCTTTCATGTCATATAAAAATGTGTGTAAAATTTCAACAGGCTTGATCGACCAAAAAATCGAGATACTTGTTGTATAATATTGCAATATTTAACACGGGCTCTTATGGGAGGTTACGAAAAATGATGATTTTCAAGAATAAATATCTTGATTGTATTTCGCGCCTCTTCCGATAGATCACGTTGTAGTATCCCCTCTCGTGCCCTAAATTACCACACGCTTCACAGCCATCTTGTAACTTTCTTTACCCCGATGGCTGCCGACTGACTTCATTCTTTTTTCGTGTGCCGAAAGAAAGCCACACGCTGTTGAAAGTGCGCTATTATTAGTAAAATTAAGGATGGATCGTGGTAACGCAGAGGAAGGCGATTTACAGTTGCGACTGGAAGAAAGAATAAGAAAGCTGGAGAAGATAGTCGCTGGGAAAAAACATAAGAAGAAGCGTAAAAGTAAGTCCAAGGTTTACTGTGTTTTAGGTTAGGAATACACGTGGCGCATTCAAAGAGGACGCGAAGATGTAACCTACGATGGCTCTAACCTACGTAGGGAGGAGATATTCTCCTCGAAAAATTGTCGCAGAACACGAGACCTTCGGCGCTCGACAGGCTCTAACCTGAAAAGCGAGTACGTTTTACGTACACATGTCAAAAGATTATCCGAATTATTATTCGATGCCGTCGTTCGGTTTTTGGGCTCTAACCCAAAAATCGAGTACGTTATACCAACGAATTCAGACGACTCTAGAAGGAGTATGCCTATGCCTGGATTGAAGCCAGAAAATGATCACCCCACTGAGCTTCCGCACCCCGTTTACTGGCGTCGCTGGCGTCGCCACAAGAATGTATTAGATCACACAGACATGTCCACGTATACCTCACACAACTTTATGGCGTAGCTCCGCCTCCTCTCCCACCAATCACGGACGAGCAAGCGCTCCTTCTCGCTTTCTCTAATGTGAGATATACAGTGGGGTGCTCGTGCAAACTCTCTCTTTCTCTATGCTGGAACGGCAATAGCTCCTTCTCGCTTTCTCTAATGTGAGATATACAGTGGGGTGCTCGTGCGGACTCTCTCTTTCTCTATGCCGGAACGGCAATAGCTCCTTCTTGCTTGCTCTAATGCGAGGCATACAGTGGGGTGCTCGTGCCGACTCTCTCGTTTTCTAACCTTGATACTGCCGCACCCCACTGATTCGACATATTTTATATAATATTGAGCCAGACATAAATTTTTCGCCGTACTAGATGGAGCCCGAAAATGTACTAGAATTACAGAAATGTACAGATAAATAATAATTCATAAAAGTAAGCGGAAATATTTTTATATTCGTATTATTATATTAACTCTCATACTTTCATGAAGCGATAAAGAATTATCCCCAAAAACAAGTCAATCATCTATCCGGCCGCGCATCGTAAGTTTCAGAAAGTGCATTATTAACACAAGTGATAAGATGGTCCCGTTGGTAGCGTTCCTGACTTCGGTCCGCAGGGGCGTGGGATCGTTCCCCGCTCTCAACTCCTTTTTTTATTTTTATTAATTTATTTTTGTATGGGGTGAATTGTTTATTCGTGAAACACGCTCAATGAAAGAATATTATTCTGAAAATCTAAAAACTGTTCATGATGTTTGACCATTAAAAATTTGTTGTTATGTCAATGGTGAGTGTTCACAAATAAACAATTCACCCCATTACAATGAAAATTACCTGTAAATGTAAAAACACACAAAAATGCCATGTTTTTACATTTACAGGTAATTTTCATCGTATAATTTCAGCGTATTGTAAAAAATATGTCATCTTTACTATTTGAATTATGAATTAATAGTCCAAAAATATATATATACGACTCAAAAGAATAAAAGGAATTTTTTGTTCCCTCAATAAAATTGTCAATATGTCATAATACGTAAGTTTGGTTGTGGTTGTCGCACGGGGACGAGAAAAAGAAATTTGAAGCTTCAATTTTTTTGAGCAGTATAAATTGTTTCGTAGAATATATTGAAAGCAATATACAGAACTAAAGTGGGTCGTGAGATCCGGTGATTTTTAATGCAGAGATCTGCATTCTCGGCCCGTAAATAATAAATATAGTTGTAATAAAGTGGCGAAAATGCGACCCGAGCCGGCGCACCAGTTACCGGCGTCCCTGCAAACATGTGTTGGATACACAGATGAATATCTATAGAATCACACAACGTTGCAAGCCACGCATGGATACTCGGGTTGACACCCCAGCGACTAGAGGCGCTCGGTGTAATCGTTCTGTCTCTCTTTCTCTCTGCCTTCAAACCCCAGTTCGAGCCGGCATACAGCCACGTGCGATTGTTTTGATTCTACTCGGGACGTTTTTACTAAGTTAGAATGCCGCGAACAAATGTGTGCGTGTACAGAGGATGTACAGTGTCTAAACGGAAATATCCGAATATAACTTTACATCGTTTTCCACCGGAGGAAAACACGTAAGTCGCTTTTATGTGTACCTATCTCGCAACATTGTATGCGATGCCTGTGAACGTGGCCATACGTTTTATTTTGTATCTGGAAAAAGCCGTGTTTTTTGCATTTTGGTGTGGCACTGATTTTATTCAGTGAGTATTTTTTCTTTACCCCTTTAACAGTCGCCTTCTATGGATCACTCGATCCCGAAATGCTTCACTAGAACTGCTGACAGCGAAACAAATAAACGATGTCAGGATTTGTAGCACGCATTTTTCCGACAGTGATAAGATAACGTATGGTGTGAAAGGTAGAGTCCGTATAAAGCATGGTGCACTGCCTATTGATGCAGATATCGCGAGCGTTGATGAACATATTAACGAGACAAATACTTTCGGGATTGACAAAGTTGCACCGGAAAATAACGCGATCGCGAATCCTGTCCGCCAAACGTTGAACGCAAAACGGGGCAAATATACGAAATTAAAAGATAGATGCTGCACCCCTATGGAACAAAAGCTGCGACGATTGGTGATTGTTTTACGTAAAGACATCATAAATAAAAATCAAATTATTCGGCGATTACAGGTAGCGTTAAAAAAAAAATCTCAGGCCGCCGCGTTTGCTAAAGCATCGACTTCTCTGACCGATAGCCAGCTCAATTTCGTCAAAATGCAGATAAATCACTTAAAAAAAATTCCATGGACAGAAGAGGAAAAGCAATTTGCTTTATCTTTGTACTACAAATCGCCGAACGCGTATTGCCATTTAAGAGATAATTATCATTTTGCTTTACCGTGTGTTCAAACGATTCGCACGTGGGTAAACAACCTCCACCTGTCGCCCGGAATCAGTCCCGGGATTTTTGCAAAATTAGCGACGAAAGCTAAAGCAATGACTGATTTCGAGGCACAGTGTGTTTTGATGTGGGACGAGATGTCAATTAAGCGGCTTCTAGAATATAATTCTAAAGACGATTTGGTCGAAGGCTTTCAAGACTTCGGCGAACTCGGTCGAACTAACGAAATCGGGAATTACGCATTCGTTTTTATGATTCGCGGGCATAAATTTTCTTGGAAGCAGCCGCTTTCATATGTCGTCTCACATGGAAACGTGCGCAACAGTGTTGTGAAATCCCTTGTAGATATGATTTTGGATTCACTTTTTTCAATTGGATTTAATGTTCGCTATATGGTATGCGATCAAGGATCAAACAATCGTACGGCGATAGCGTCCATGGGGGTCAGCGAAACCAAACCATACATCGAACGTGCCGGGCACAAAATTTTTTTCGGGTACGATGTACCACACTTAATCAAAAGCGTCCGCAATAATTTGCTAGTGAGAGATTTCATTGTAGGTAATGATCGCGTTTCGTGGCAAGTAATTCGCGAACTTCGCAACGTTGAACGGCATCGAATGTGCAAAGCCGCCCCAAAACTGTCAGATCTTCATGTAGAGCCGAATCCCTTTCAAAAAATGAAAGTCAGTCTCGCGACTCAAGTTTTTAGCCGTTCGGTTGCGGCCGCGATTAATGTCGGTAAATGCACGGGCGAACTGCAGCATCCGGACTGTGTCGCGACCGCGAATTTTATTCAAAAATTAAACGACGTTTTCGATTGTTTAAATAGCCGGTGTTGCACGGATCCGAACCCGTTGAGACGCGCATTGTCGAATGCGCAACCGCAGGTCGAAAATTTTCTTCATACGTCGGAAAAAACCCACCGTGTTTCGAGGGTTTCCGATTAACCATTAGGAGCGTGCTCGGCTTGTGGGACGATATGAAGAACGCGGGGGATCTTTATTTAATCTCTTCCAGATTAAATCAAGATCCGATCGAAAATCTTTTCGCCGTTATCCGGAATCGCGCCGGTCATAACGATAACCCATCAGCAATGTGCTTTCGTCGTAATCTTCAGTATGCGATGACGGCACATCTGATGAAACCACCGGCAGCAACGTACTGCGAACCGGATGATTCAATCGCGTTGCTCGCTAGCGAGATGGACGAGCAGTCCGAAATTGCTCGAATCCGAGAAACGACCGACGTTACTCGAGATATCAGTGTAATTAAAAACGGAACGGAAGTCGACGTGACCAAAGAACCAGGTGAGACTGAGGAACGTTGCGAACTTGATAATACATTCCCAATAATAAATCCACTCGAAGAATGCTCGATGAAGTATGTTGCAGGGTACCTCATCTATAAATGCAAAATTAAATTCAACTGCCAATCTTGCGGTGACACCCTCACGAGGGATCATCAATATTTCGAACAAACCAATGATCTCCTTATTTTTTGGAAATCCTACAAAAATCACGCGAATGATGAGCTCGGCTCTTTACAAGTTCCATGTGATCAATTTTTTGACCTAGTGATGACAGCATATAAAAGTTTCAATTCAAAATTTCACCATATTTGCCACGTCAATAACGTCTCTACGCATCTTAAAACCTGCATCAGCAATGCTGTGTTTCAAAAACACTTCGACTTCTGGTCTATCGCCGGAGATTGCGCACTCCATCGGGAATACATTTTGAATTTTTTCGTCCGGGTGCATTTGTTTATTTATCTTAAATGGAAATCACGAGATATTCGCGACGCGATGAATCGCAAACACGGTCTGAAGGGTATCGCGACCCAACCTAATCGAAAAGTATTAAAAATTACGCATCAATAGGTGATGCACTGTTACAAAGATGCGCGCGCCTGTATGAAGTTAGCCCCCCATTTTTCGATTTTCCAAATTTTTGTTGTTGTTCCAGATTGTTCTATATTTGTTCTAAATTGTTCCAGAATTTTAAGTCGATAAACAAATAAACATGGCGGAAAATTTAAAAAAACCGATTTTTTGAGCAGCCCCCCATTTTTCAAAAAGTCAAATTTTTGTTGTTGTTCTGGGTTGTTCTAGTTGTTCTTAACATTGTTCCAAAGTATTAGAACCCTCCGAAAAAAATTTAAAGAGATATAGCGAAAAAAAGAAATCAAGCGCGTAATTTGTTTAAATTCGCATTTTGCGTGTTTTGACCGATAACGATGAGCCAGAGCTGCCAAAATATGGAACAATGTTAAGTAGACATAGAACAACCTGGAACAACTCTCAGTTTATCCGGAACAAACGTACAAAGGGCACTTTACTCTTGAAGGTACGAAATTTTGTTTGCTTGTTTCGGCCGATAACGGTGAGCCAGGGCCACCAAAATATGGAACAATATTATTCAGATATAGAACAACCCAGAACAACTCGGAATTTGCCCAGAACAAAGTACAAAGGGCACTTTACTCTTGAAGGTACGAATTTTGTTTTGTTTGTTTCGGCCGATAACGTTGAGCCAGAGCTACCGAAATATGGAACAATGTTAAGTAGACATAGAACAACCTGGAACAACTCTCAGTTTATCCGGAACAAACGTACAAAGGGCACTTTACTCTTGAAGGTACGAAATTTTGTTTGCTTGTTTCGGCCGATAACGGTGAGCCAGGGCCACTAAAATATGGAACAATGTTAAGAAGATATAGAACAACGTGGAACAACTCTCAGTTTATCCGGAACAAACGTACAAAGGGCACTTTACTCTTGTAGGTCCGAAATTTTGTTTGCTTGTTTCGACCGATAACGATGAGCCAGAGCTACCAAAATATGGAACAATGTTAAGTAGGCATGGAACAACCTGGAACAACTCTCAGTTTATCCGGAACAAACGTACAAAGGGCACTTTACTCTTGAAGGTACAAAATTTTGTTTGCTTGTTTCGGCCGATAACGGTGAGCCAGGGCCACCAAAATATGGAAAAATATTATTCAGATATAGAACAATCCAGAACAACTCGGAATTTGCCCAGAACAAAGTACAAAGGGCACTTTACTCTTGAAGGTACGAATTTTGTTTTGTTTGTTTCGGCCGATAACGTTGAGCCAGAGCTACCGAAATATGGAACAATGTTAAGTAGACATAGAACAACCTGGAACAACTCTCAGTTTATCCGGAACAAACGTACAAAGGGCACTTTACTCTTGAAGGTACGAAATTTTGTTTGCTTGTTTCGGCCGATAACGGTGAGCCAGGGCCACTAAAATATGGAACAATGTTAAGAAGATATAGAACAACGTGGAACAACTCTCAGTTTATCCGGAACAAACGTACAAAGGGCACTTTACTCTTGTAGGTCCGAAATTTTGTTTGCTTGTTTCGACCGATAACGATGAGCCAGAGCTACCAAAATATGGAACAATGTTAAGTAGGCATGGAACAACCTGGAACAACTCTCAGTTTATCCGGAACAAACGTACAAAGGGCACTTTACTCTTGAAGGTACAAAATTTTGTTTGCTTGTTTCGGCCGATAACGGTGAGCCAGGGCCACCAAAATATGGAAAAATATTATTCAGATATAGAACAATCCAGAACAACTCGGAATTTGCCCAGAACAAAGTACAAAGGGCACTTTACTCTTGAAGGTACGAATTTTGTTTTGTTTGTTTCGGCCGATAACGTTGAGCCAGAGCTACCGAAATATGGAACAATGTTAAGTAGACATAGAACAACCTGGAACAACTCTCAGTTTATCCGGAACAAACGTACAAAGGGCACTTTACTCTTGAAGGTACGAAATTTTGTTTGCTTGTTTCGGCCGATAACGGTGAGCCAGGGCCACTAAAATATGGAACAATGTTAAGAAGATATAGAACAACGTGGAACAACTCTCAGTTTATCCGGAACAAACGTACAAAGGGCACTTTACTCTTGTAGGTCCGAAATTTTGTTTGCTTGTTTCGACCGATAACGATGAGCCAGAGCTACCAAAATATGGAACAATGTTAAGTAGGCATGGAACAACCTGGAACAACTCTCAGTTTATCCGGAACAAACGTACAAAGGGCACTTTACTCTTGAAGGTACAAAATTTTGTTTGCTTGTTTCGGCCGATAACGGTGAGCCAGGGCCACCAAAATATGGAAAAATATTATTCAGATATAGAACAATCCAGAACAACTCGGAATTTGCCCAGAACAAAGTACAAAGGGCACTTTACTCTTGAAGGTACGAATTTTGTTTTGCTTGTTTCGGCCGATAACGTTGAGCCAGAGCTACCAAAATATGGAACAATGTTAAGTGGGCATAGAACAACCTGGAACAACTCTCAGTTTATCCGGAACAAACGTACAAAGGGCACTTTACTCTTGTAGGGCCATGAATGTTTTCCCCTTATTCGACCGATAACGTTGAGCCAGAGCTCCTAAAATATAAAACAATGTTAAGTAGACATAGAACACCATCAGAGAAACCAGCACGCAAAATTGCACGGTTTCGCATTGTTTCATTATTTCATTACAAAATAAATTTCGATCAAAACCACTGCACTACCTAAATTTTCCCAAGCTGAACTGATTCGAGCTCACATGTTTGCACATTAATTCTCGTGAGTACCTCAGTATTCACACTGGTTTTATATACGTCTGTACATCTCTTATGTACATTTTTTACACTTTCAATGTGTTGTAGGTTTCTGATATTTTTATTTTTTTTGTAGCTTTTTATATTTTTGATTTTTTTGTGGTTTCTTTAAAATTTTTATTTGTAGCTTTTTATGTTTCTCTGTTGTCGTTATTGCTTCATTGCTACAGGTGGTATTTTACATTTTTTTTCTTATATACATTTGTACATCTTTTATGTACATTTTTTCACACTTTCAATGTGTTGTAGTTTCTTTATATTTTTAATTTTTTTGTAGTTTTTTATATTTTTAATTTTTTTGTGGTTTTTTTATTTTTTTTATTTTTTTTAGCTTTCTATGTTTACTGTTGTCGTTATTGCTTCATTGCTACAGGTGTTATTTTACATTTTTTTTTCTTATATACATTTGTACATCTTTTATGTACATTTTTTACACTTTCAATGTGTTGTAGGTTTCTGATATTTTTATTTTTTTTGTAGCTTTTTATGTTCTCTGTTGTCGTTATTGCTTCATTGCTACAGGTGTTATTTTACATTTTTTTTCTTATATACATTTGTACATCTTTCATGTACATTTTTTACACTTTCAATGTGTTGTAGGTTTTTGATATTTTTATTTTTTTTGTAGCTGTTTATATTTTTAATTTTTTTGTGGTTTTTTCAAATTTTTTTTTGTAGCTTTTTATGTTCTCTGTTGTCGTTATTGCTTCATTGCTACAGGTGTTATTTTACATTTTTTTTTCTTATATACATTTGTACATCTTTTATGTACATTTTTTACATTTACATTTTGACATTATTATGTTTTTACGTATATAAACATTTGCGGTTGGATCTTGGTATTACTTTGAACATATTTAGGTTGTTTGCACAAGTCGTCAAATTTCACCCACTCGTTGTTTTTGACGAAGGCGGTGTAGTGTCCTACAGATCGTATCGACGCCCCTCCTTCATAACTAATTACTCCTGCTAGATCATAATGGGCTTCGTTTAATATTAAATTATGTTTCAGTTGGTTTACTTGAGTTTTTTCTGATCCGTCAGTAGATTCGATGAATATTATATTGCCGTATTGTATCTCGACATCAACCTTATTGTTGCAATCTTTACAATTGTGGTTTAATGTTTGATTGTAGTCGTTGATTGCATTATGCAAATTTTGGTATCCAGTCTTCAGGATGTCAATATTAATAGGCAGAATGGTTCCTTTGCGCTTAACTGTACGTTCACAGTTTATGCAAGTTTCGTTTATGCTATAATTAAACTCTTCCTTGAACAATTGTTCGCAAAGCTAAGATATATTGGATACAGCATCGATAACTGTGACGCCAGGAACATTTTGGCGCACGAAGTGTTTTATTTCGCGCAACATTTCCGCCCTTTTTCTGTAAACTACTTTGCTCGACCCAGTTTTTAAAAATAATTTTAAAAACTGGAAAACTTTCGTGGTACCCTTCTCGATCACGTCGCGGAATGAATTATGCACACTTGCCGATGCTAAAATATGAAAAATACTGGTACGTCCTCGATGATGATTCGGAACAGCACGGTCACGCCGTTCTGTTGACTCCGCCGATATAGTTTTATCGGCGCGAACTACGAAGAGTACGCTCAGTTTGATCAGAATGATTAGATATTCTGGTTGTTCTGAGATTCGGAAATTCGGAGATTCGGAGATTCGGAGGTTCGGAGATTCGTTATGAAATTCGACCCCTGCTATGCGCAGTTGAAGAGATCAACACGATGAATAGTTATTCAATGATGAGTTTATTCGTAGATATTGTTTGATAATGAGTTACAGATTAGTTCGGACTTTTGAGATGGTCTGAACTTAGCGTCGGTGTACAAAGTTTGTAAGTGGTTGTCGTTTAAACACTTCTATTAAAATAACTTGGATGATTACTTATGAAAAGATAATGTTAGAATATACAACTAACATATTACATAGACGCTGTAACTAAGTTTCTGTATCTGTTAACTCGAGTTATGTCAAAGGCAAAAAGCTGGAAATTGGGTCGGAGCATGTCTTTTTATAGTTGCTCTAGTTTTGGGTGGAGGGGAGTTAGTTTGGGGTGGAGTTTGGTTTTCCCTTTGGAGAGGGTCGGATGGTTTTGTGATAGGCTGGGTTTTCCCTATCATCTTACTATTTAGCTATTGGAAAGGAAAATTAGTTGTACTCTACTATGTCGATATTAGAGGTAACTACGCAGAGCGCCCTTTTACCGACTAGAGGACGTATGCTACCGACGTTTGATCATTACTTAGTTTTGAAAATTGACTGCGCCTCTAATGTCGGCCAGTACGTAACACTTCCCTCCCCGGAAAAAGAGGGAGCGTCCTCGCTCCGACATGAAATCAAGCATATTGAAATTTGTATTTTGGTAGCATGTGTCCCCTTACGATCTTAGGTTCTACTTGGATTATAGTATTATTACATGAAATTTCTTAAAATGTACTTATCGTTGTGTACGAATTATCTTAAGTTGTTAGTTCTAAATTATGATTATAGCATGTATTACTTATTGCTAATGTTTCCTAAGTTTGTTTGTGAACGATGATTATTTATGTTTTTAACCTATGTTCTTAATTTATATTCTTAAATAGCGTTTCATTTCTTAATATTTTTCTTTCTTGCATAATGGCTTGCTAAAGATTGTCTTTGTTTCTTATACAGAATCATAAGTATGATTATTGTGTGTTTTACTTAATTCTGCTTATAGTCGTTTGTGGATGTCGATTATTTATGTGCTTAATCTATCAAAAAAAAAATTTGCGTGTTGGATTATACTAAGTTACACACTGCATTAACTAAAGGTAAACTAAAAGTTTGAGTTTCCGTACAACTCTAAAGGTGGAAAGGGTTCAAGGCGTTCGTGGTCTTAATCCTTGTCGCTACGGACGATGAGTTTTACCGTTATATATATTTTTTATTTTTTTTATTTGTGAGCTATTTTTAATCTATCCCAGTGAACTATTTTTCTTTTATTATTACCCAAGTCAATTTCTACGTTGTTCTTGTCTGCAATGATGTCTGTGATTAAATACGGTCCTAAATAGTTGTCGTCCAATTTGTTTGTTTTGTGATTCTTGGTCAGATATACTTCTTGTCCTATTGTCAGTTTTATTGGGTTTATTTTTTTATCATAATGTTCTTTGGATTTTTGTTTTGCTTTCTCTAAATTTTCTTTCGCCTTAATTCTGTCTTTCGTGGTTTGTTCTAGTTTTTCTTTGATGTAATCGTCAAAAGTCATTGCGTCGTCTAGTAATGATATGGCTGATGGTATTCTTGCTTCTCTACCGAAGACGAGTTTGTATGGCGTGAATTTTGTGCCTTCGTGTACGCTAGTATTGTATGACATAGCTGCGTGTGAGAGCCATTCATCCCAGTCCCTTTTTTGTGTGTAGTGTTTCAGGTAGTCTACCAATACTTGGTGGCTTCTCTCGAGAGAGCCGTTTGACTGAGGGTGGAATGCTGTTGTTTTTATTTGCTGGATTTGATATGCTTTTGCTAATCTCTTCATAACCTGTCCTATGAAAGCTGCGCCTTGATCTGTTAGAATTACCTTGGGGCAACCAAATTTATTTATAAACTCTCGGACTAGCGCTTTCGATATTTCCTCTGCCGTTGCGTTTATTAGGGGTATAGCCAAGCTGTATTTCGATAAGTCGTCCTGCATTGTTAGAATGTATTTGTAGCCGTTCTTCGAGACTTCGAATGGTCCAACTATGTCCATTGCTACTTTATGAAATACATCCGCTGATGTGTCTGTAATAACCATTGGTTGTTTTGTTTTGACTCTGACTAATTTCTTTTTCTGGCAGCTCGTGCATTTCTTAATGAATTCTTGAATATCTGTTTTCATGTTGGGCCAGAAATATTTTTGCCTGATTCTGTTATAGGTCTTGGTCACTCCTTTATGGCCTCCTAAGGGGGTCTCGTGACACTCTCGTATTATGCCTTCTTTGAGATCTTCGGATGGAATTACAATTTTGTCTTTGCAAATTGTTATCGTGACATCATTAGGTAGTGTCTCTTCTATAATCTTACTTATTTTGTTCCAGACTGCTGTTCCTAAGTCACTTTCGGCTTGTGAAATGCTGGCTGATTTGACGTTTATTTCTGCCATAATAAGTTTAAAATTTTGGAAGGCCTTTCTGATGGTTGTTTCTGTTAATTGATCTTCGTTAGTCTGTCGAACAATTAACGCGAAAATTTTTCTATTGTTTTTTGTTGAGACTATTACTTCTCCAATTGAGTATTTTTTTAACGGTGTGAGTTTATTTAACAATCCTTTCTTAATGAGCCTTTTACCTATTTCATCTGATACTGTGCCGTCTGCATTGGCGAAGCAAATTATGTTGTCGTTCCCTATCTCCAGATTATCTCTCGTTTCGATTAATGTTCTGTCTTCCTCTTTGCTATCATCATCTAAGCTGCTATGGGTTTTCTTTGCAACATTTTCTGAAGGAACCTGTTCTTTGTCGCTATTGTCTTTACCGTTATCTGAACTGCTATGGTTTTCCCTTGCGATATTCTCTGAAGGAATCTGTTCTTTGTCACTATTGGCTTTATCGCCATCTGAGCTGTTATTTTCTGTGTTTATAAAATTTCTTGAAAAAGATTGCTCTCTTGCTTCGTTATTGATATTTGAATCAATAGCATCTCTTTCCTCTATCGGTGGTGGTAAGGGGTATACTTTTGTGGTTTCAGATTCGTTTATATTCGGGGGGATCGCTGCTCGTTCGGTGACCGGCTGTTTCTCTAAATTCTCGGCATCTTGCTTATTTTGAGAGTCTGTCAGTGCGTGTTCTGTTTGACCTACTAACGGTGAGAGTTCTACACTTTCATTTATTGTGGGAATCTTAGGGTCGCTCGTTTCTTTCTTATGTTTTTTCTTTGCGACTCGAGGAAATTCAGTTGTCGGTTTATGAGATTTCTCATGTGTTCCTGAGCAGCATGAGCAAGAGGGTTTCTTGATGACCCTACTCGATCGTCTAAGCGGCTGGAAGAGCTCGAGGGTGTTTAAATTTTCCCGAGGCTTGTCTTCGTCTAATTTTATGGGCTTTGAGATTTTTTCGAGTGCTGGTCTTTGCATACTTTCAGCCTCTTGGTCACTCGACTCCTGCTCGACGTCCATATCTACGTTCCTAAATTCTTTATTTTCACATGTGACCGATTTTACGACTTCGGGTATCTCGGTCGACTCCGAGGATTTATCGGAGCAATCTGGCTCCGTTATCGTCTCGTGTGAAGTGTGGAGGTCCATGCGCAATGTGAGATTTCCTGTCCTAGCCTGCGTTCTATCTGAATCGTTATCTGACGCTTTTACATTTTCCTTGGTCTCCGTGTAATTTAAGAGGGTATCTGTGTGCGGTGCGTTGTCGACTATACTGGCTTGTGTTTTTTCAATATTGCTATTCGATATTTTTATTCCTGTTTCGTATTTCGTTGGAGGGCCTAAGGGTGGTTTGTCGCTGTCGGACATTATATCGCCTATTTTCCTCCTTGTTCTAATGGCTGGGGATGGAGTGAATTCTGCTGCACGTGTGGACCTTTTTGTTAGCTCTCTGGCTAGCTCGCGTTGAAAATTATTTTGTTTCTTCGTCGAATTTTTTATTTTTGGTACTGTGTGAAACCCTGAAACTTCTTGGGGTGACTGGTTTATAGCTGAATTTTTTTCTTGAGAGAAAGTTAACGGGCTTTCCCGTGGTGGAGTTTTCTCTCCCTGCGAGGAATTCGCGTTTGCTGCCGTTACGGCGTTTTTTGTATCGTCTCGGTCCACAAAATTTAGATGTACTGGCTTCATATGGTCTTCTTTTCTAATTTTTTGTGGTGACTTGACTGTATCGCTTTTGTTGCCTGACGATACTGACTTTTCTGATTTGCTGCTATTGGATAAATGCTTCTTACTCTTTGCTTTTTCTCTAATTCTCGATCTTAATATTTCTGTATTCCTATTCAGCTTCATCATGTTTATTTCTTCATCGGATGATTCTAGTGGAACTTGAATCTTAAAATCTGATTCGTTTGCCATCGATGACCTACTTTCTTTATTCGCTTCCTGTTCTGGTATGATTGTTTCCCTATGTACGTGTTCGAGAACATCATGGCGTTCGGCGGGTTGATCAGACCCCCCGTGGTCGCTAGTTGGACACTGTATCAGTGGGTTACGCTTTTCTTTACATACCTTGTCCGTGCTTTCTTTTCCTTTCAGTGTTCCTTCTTCATCCGATGGTTTCTCTAACTGTCCTATCTGCTGAATATTTTCATCCAAATTTAGAATGCCAATAATTTCTTCTGATTTTGGCTTTGAAATTTTATCACTTTCCTTTTGTGATTTTCCTAATTTTTCAGTATCTCGTGATACTTTTGTTACTGAATTTCTGAAAAAATTTCCCGAGTCTACAATCTCTTTGGATATATTTGATTCACTCCTTGGAGATTTCAGTGATGCTATAGTTTCTGGGAATTTTATTGATTTATCACTTTCTTTTAGTGATGAATCTAACTTCTCAATGCTTTGAGGTATCTCTACTACGGAATTTCTGAAAAAATTTCCCGAATCTACAATCTCTTTGGATATATTTGATTCACTCCTTGGAGATTTCAGTGATGTTATAGTTTCTGGGAATTTTATTGATTTATCACTTTCTTTTAGTGATGAATCTAACTTCTCAATGCTTTGAGGTTTCTCTACTACGGAATTTCTGAAAAAATTTCCCGAATCTACAATCTCTTTGGATATATTTGATTCACTCCTTGGGGATTTTATTGATTCTGGGAATTTTGTTGATTTATCTTCTTCATCGCTCTCGCAAATTTCTTCTAATAATTCGCTTAATTTCGAAAATTCAGGCTCGTTATGCACCCTATCATTATCTGTCGGAGATTTTTTCTCCGCGCCAATTTCTAACTTGTGATCTTTATTCTTATCGCTTTCGTCTTTATTGGGGAATCCTAAAAAATCTGACCCAGAGGATTCTATCTCCATTCGACTGTCTTTTATGTCAGTTTTATTGTTTCTCGGAAAGCCTAAGAAATCTTCGTCCTCGTCATCTGGTACTGCTACCGTTTTACTTTTCTTTTCCGCTCGAATGGTCAGTTTCGACCTTTTTTTTTCTATGCCGTCGCTACCCGGGGGTGAGCGTGGTTCGGCTATTGCCTGTCTTGCTTCTTCTCCTTCTCTGCGCGCTCTCTTCCGCCACCTAACTTCGACTACGTATACCGTTCCTTTTTTTATTATAGGGTTTCTGGACAGCGCGTCTGCGTTGGTGTTAACACGCCCTGCTTTATATTGAACTGTATACTCAAATTCTCTCAATCGTTCTCTCCATCTCATTACTCGTGATGTTGGGTCGCTTACTGTATTCACCCATACTAGCGGTCTATGATCTGTAACTAGTGTGAATGATCTACCGTAAAGGTAAGGCCTGAAAGTTTGTAACGCAAATACTACTGCTACCATCTCGCGCTCCGTGGTATGGTATCGGGTTTCCGCGCCGTTGAGTACTCTCGATGCATATGCAACCGGGAGGTCCTCGCCTATTTTGCCCTGAGACAATACTGCGCCTATCGCGAAACCTGATGCGTCCGTTGTGACAATAAATGGTTTCGTGAAATCTGGGTATTGCAATGTCGGTGCTTCACATAGCATATCGCGTAGAGTTTCGAAGGATATTTGTTCTCTCGATGTCCATTCGAATTTTCTATTTTTGCTAGTGAGGTCCGATAATGGTCTTGCGATTTTCGCGAAATCTTTAATGAAACGTCGGTAATACCCCGCGAGACCTAAAAATTCCTTTATATTCTTTTGCGTTTTTGGTGTCGGAAAAAATTTTACCGCTTCAATTTTCTTCGGGTCCGGTTTTACGCCGTCTGCCGATATCACGTGACCTAGGTATTTTACTTCTGTCCTGAGAAATTCGCATTTATTGGTCTGTAGCGTCAAGTTGGCTTTTCTCAGTCTGTCAGCAAGCTGTCTAAATTTTACGTCATGTTCTTCCAATGATTTCGAGTAAATGACGATATCGTCGAGATATACGAACAGTTCGTTCCCCTGTAATCCACGTAGGACCATATCCATTAGCCGTTGGAATGTTGCTGGTGCGTTCTTTAAACCGAAGGGCATTCTATTAAATTCGTAGTGACCGTGGGGGGTCGTGAAGGCCGTTTTTTGTCTATCTTCCGGGTCCATTTCAATTTGGTGGAATCCCGAGGCTAAATCGAATATCGAAAAATATTTGGCTCCCCCTAGTTGGTCTAGAATGTCCGTTATTAATGGCAATGGGTATGCGTCGCCGATAGTTTTCTCGTTTACTTTTCTAAAATCGATTACGAGGCGCCAACGCGGTTTCTCCGATGCGTCTGGCTTTTTGGGTACAATCCACAGAGGTGAATTGTACGGCGAACTTTAAGGTCGTATTATGTTTGAGTGTAACAGGTCGTCTATCTGTTTCTGTACTTCTATTTTTTGCGATGGTGTGTGTCTGTACTGTCGGGTATTAACGGGTATATTGTCTGTGGTCAGTATGCGATGGGTGAGCGTGCTCGTTGCTCGCAATTGTTCTCCGGGGATATGAAAGAGGTCAACGTATTCATCCACTAGGGTGTTTACCGCTTTACGCTCTTCTTCATTAAGATGATCGAGTTTCAACAGTTTGATAACTTCTTCGGTACGAGTTCCCTGAGCTCTAGGGATGTACTTAGAGTTGTTATCTTTGTCGAAAGTTTCGTCCTCGTCCATACTTGTATCGAAAGGATACAGAGGTATTACGGGAATGTCGATCTTAATGTCATTCTCCCGGGTATTTATTGCGTATAAGTAGGCTACTCCTTTATTATTCTTGACGATACCCTCTCCTGCGTATATACCTTCGGGTAGGTCAAGTCGTGGCAGGTAGCCTTCTTCGAGCGCGTTTATGACTCTCACAAATATACCGGTTTTGGTTCTTGCTGGCAGGACTATGCTCTCTCTTTCTATGAAAGGGATTTGTGTACCATTTAGTATTATCTGTCCCTGTTCGTAGTTTATTATGCTTCCTGCCGCGGATAATAATTCGGATCCTATGATGCCCGAATAATTTAACGGAAAATCATCTGTGATTACATGAAAAATCGTCTGAGTGCCGTTCACGTTAATTCCAATTTGTCCTATTGTGCAAGGTTTGTTTGTCTTTGAAATCCCTGTTAATTCGTACTGAATATAATTATTTATGAGATTTGGGTTTTTTAATGAGCTGTATTTGATAAGATTCAATTGAGAACCTGTGTCTATCAAAAATATTGCACGATCAGAAAAAATGTCTTTGGATTTTACTATTATTGCTGGAGAGTTGACGCATGGGGAGACGCATGCTGATTTGTCTGCCTGCAAGATTTTTACCCTGTCTAATTTTGTTGGGTGTTCTCTTGACGCTGGGCCGGCACGTGCCCCGTCGGTGCGCCGTGGCCGGGGGCTGCCTGCCCGTTTCCCG
Source organism: Netelia inedita (assembly GCA_964017225.1). Lineage (NCBI taxonomy): Eukaryota > Metazoa > Arthropoda > Insecta > Hymenoptera > Ichneumonidae > Netelia > Netelia inedita. Next base: position 26,054,410 of record OZ024920.1, read on the forward strand.
ACTGATTATTCTGACTACCTGCTCGGGCCGCGTTTTCGTTATAGATCCTTTTTCTACAGACTCCGATCGAATGGCCCTGTTTTTTGCAATAATGACACGTCATACTCGCGTGGGGGTTCGTTGACTTGTTTGTCTGATTTTTACTGTTTAATGCCCAGCAATCTTCGATGGTGTGATTCGATTTTTTGCAATATGTGCAGAATATGCCTGATTGCTGTGAATGATTATTGTTCCTACTTTGGTTTTGACTCGATTGGGTCATTCTATTGTTGTTTCTCTGAGCATTTGTGTGGACTGTGAAACACTCCGTTTCTTTGTCTTTGTCTGATCTAAATCTTTCTTCGATCTTTTCTGCCATTGTTGTGGCATCGGCAAGGGTTGCGAACTCTGATTCTAAGAATGCGGCTATTCTTTGTGAAACTCCCCTTTTGAAAACCCAGATTGCTAACTTTTCTGCTATCAATACCCTTTCCCTTACCGATTTCTTTTTCAAGTCTATCTCCTCCAATGTCTTTTTTAAATGTAGTGAAACTCGGTAGCCGAAATCTAAGACCTTTTCGTTCGGTTGTTGTTTGAGCTTTGCAAATTCCATAAACCATTCTTCGACATCTTTCTTTGGCCTGTAGTGTTTTGAAAAAAATTTTATGAGATCTTCTACTGTGTCTACGTCCGCTTGACTTGCCCGCCTCAAAGGTTCGCCCTTGCATTTGCTTATCAACGTTCTTACTACGAGAGATTCGTTTACTCCCTGTGCCAATTCTTTCGCTAGTTTACAATCACGTAAAAATGAATCTATTGGGTACCCGTCTGTCCCATTATCGAAATTTGGAATTGTTTTCAAAAATTCTCTGAAATTTTGTTCTGCCCTATATACAAATGGAGGGTCTATTGACATATCCATTCTTGATGTATTTGCGTCTGCGGTAGCCATGATTTATGCAAGAAAGAAAAAAAAATGAAACGCTTACTACTTAAGAAGGTCTCTGTTGTCTGGATACAGTTGTCTGGTCGTTGAACTCCGGTGTCGATGACGAGATTTATGGCGTTGCTGGTCGTTGGCGGGTGTCTTGTTGTGTTGCGCCGGTGACGATGGGTCCTTTACGGTGCGGTTGTACCTGCTGCGGTCGTGGATGCTGATGTTCCTCGAATTGTCGTCGTCCACAGTAGTTGATTGATTGCCGTTTTATGCGATTTGTTTATCGCGTCGTTGTTCTGACTTTTGATGTCAGGACGAAGTAGGAGAAAAAAAAAATTTTACAGATTTTCGTGTTGTATATGATGTCTTCCGGTCGAATCCCGTTCGCTGCCACCAAATTTATTTATAAACTGAGCTGTTACGTCCTCGATGATGATTCGGAACAGCACGGTCACGCCGTTCTGTTGACTCCGCCGATATAGTTTTATCGGCGCGAACTACGAAGAGTACGCTCAGTTTGATCAGAATGATTAGATATTCTGGTTGTTCTGAGATTCGGAAATTCGGAGATTCGGAGGTTCGGAGATTCGTTATGAAATTCGACCCCTGCTATGTGCAGTTGAAGAGATCAACACGATGAATAGTTATTCAATGATGAGTTTATTCGTAGATATTGTTTGATAATGAGTTACAGATTAGTTCGGACTTTTGAGATGGTCTGAACTTAGCGTCGGTGTACAAGGTTTGTAAGTGGTTGTCGTTTAAACACTTCTATTAAAATAACTTGGATGATTACTTATGAAAAGATAATGTTAGAATATACAACTAACATATTACATAGACGCTGTAACTAAGTTTCTGTATCTGTTAACTCGAGTTATGTCAAAGGCAAAAAGCTGGAAATCGGGTCGGAGCATGTCTTTTTATAGTTGCTCTAGTTTTGGGTGGAGGGGAGTTAGTTTGGGGTGGAGTTTGGTTTTCCCTTTGGAGAGGGTCGGATGGTTTTGTGATAGGCTGGGTTTTCCCTATCATCTTACTATTTAGCTATTGGAAAGGAAAATTAGTTGTACTCTACTATGTCGATATTAGAGGTAACTACGCAGAGCGCCCTTTTACCGACTAGAGGACGTATGCTACCGACGTTTGATCATTACTTAGTTTTGAAAATTGACTGCGCCTCTAATGTCGGCCAGTACGTAACATACTATCGTACCCGCATGTATTTTGTACGATATATTTCATTTTTTTCAGGAATTGTGGGACATAAGTTTCCGTTTTGTAATATACTAATGTCAATTGCATTTTTTTTGCTAAGTTCCGTGATATTCCACTCTGGCCGAACACCGAGGTATGTACGTTTCACTTTTTTAGAGTCATTTTTATTTCGCCAATTTTGTTCGAACGACAAATCGTGCTGTTCATTACATGAAGAGTTAGATGTTTCTGGATTTAAAGTATTGTTTTTACTTTGTATAATATCGCATGTCGCTTCATTTTCGACGTCAGATGAATTGTTTAATGATTCCGTGTCATTAGAATTTGTCTGACAAGCGTTTGTCTCTTCTTTTACTCCACAGGTTCCTTGTTTTTTATTTACACTTGCATCAAGTCCGTTTTGTGCTGAAGCTAATTTTGCTTTCCCCGAAAAAGATTTTAGGTGGATGCTTAGAAATTTATCAATGCGCATCGGTCGGCACTCATTTTTTAATATGCGGTGCTTAAGATCGTTGAATTCTGATTCCACCGCGGATGAACTGATACATATTTTTTCATGTTTAAATGCATTTGCCATAGTCCTGGTATACAATGGGAAATAGTACAAGAGATTTTTTATTTTGGAAGTTATGGCAGGAGCATAATATGAGTTAATGGCTTCACCCTGAGGGGCAGAAGTAACTGCATTTATGCAATCTTTGAACAAAACATTCAGCCAGTTCCCAATAGTATGTTTTCCAACGTTTTGTGTATCGTTGTCATTACAGAGTAGCGTTTCTTCTGCTGGAATATCTTTAGTGGTATTTTCAGTTTGCAATATATTATTTATATCTGCATTACCTTTGATTATACCGTGCAAGTGGTTTAAAGCTTGTTCAGCTAAACTTTCGAATTTACTTTCAGTTAAACCACATCCTTCACTGTTACAAAGGATGATAACAGACCTGATGACATTTTCAAGTTCCCGGAAATCAGTTATTTTTGTTAAATATCCCATGATTAACATGTAGAATGTCTTTGCTCGTGGATGTACGTTTTTGAATTCATTCCATCGGGAAAGGAAATGTACGTAGTGTAAAATGTCTAAACGAATGAAGCATGATGGTAAAGTGTGAGGTAAATCCGAAAGGTAAGCAAAGCATTGCTGTAAATAATCTTTCAAATGCTTACAACGTCCAAACGAGTTTGATATCGCTCCAATCAGTGCTTTATCGAAGTCGCAAACTATTTGCTGTGGGTATGGGAAATTTTTTTTGTGAATACTCCCTATTCGAATTATCTCATTGAACCAATACATTATCGCATTAGTATTTTGTACCGAGCTTAGCATTTGAAATACGGGCATTTTTGCTGTTGGTGTTTCTGTCACTACCTGATATAAATATATGTGCGATGCTAGTTCATTATTAGGCAACTTCAATTTTTTTACCAATGATCCCGTAGCATCGACGCACACAAAATTTGGATTCTGCAGGTATATCGCCATTTGTTCTTGCGCCCAATAGTGGACAAAAAATGGATCCATTGCGAGTGAATGGATATGCCCCGCATGAATGTCATATTTCATTCGCTGTATACTGTGTATTGGATCGCTAACAGTTACTCCTAAATTTTTGTTGCGCCGTTGTTCTTTTGCCTTACGTAATACATGAAGGTTTGGCAAATGTGCAGGCTCGTTGTCACCAAAACTCATCAGTTTTTCCGCTTCCTTTCTGCGCCATATACATGGTAAAATGTTTGAGTCAACCATTTGTTTGGAAACTGCAATTCGTCGGCTACCTTTTAATTGGCGCTTCTTTTTATGTGCAATGGAATCGTCGTAATTTTCAATTACACACTCCATCGTCACGTCAGTATTGGTTAGAGGTTTGTTAGTAACACAACCTTTGAAGATACAGTCACATTCTGAACATCGGCCTGATACCGTTAAAAAAATACCAGTTCCAGATATTTTACAGTGCCTAAAAGACAGGGGACATGGCAGTTTCATAACGGTGTATATTTCTGCGTACAACTTATCGGTCCATGCCTTGCGTAATAAAACATTATATTTTCTTTCTTGTAAAACACTATCCGTACAGAATACTTCTTCGGGAGCTTTCTTCAACCAAAGTTTGTAAGATAGGTTCAAGTTGAAAGTGATAAGATCAGTATTGGAGTCATTTAAAGTAATATCTTCGTCCGATTCCAATATTGATTGACCAATTTCGAAATTGAAAAACTTCAAAATTTTTTCCCAAATGGCATACCTATTTTTCTGCAAAATAACGTAAATATATTTTGGCTTTAGGTGTTTGGTACTGTCGGGATTTTGCATCGTAATGTCGCTAATCTTTGCATAAATTTCCGAACTTGGGACAACCGGTTTGCCGCAAGGACTTACTGCATCATGAACATCGAACGATGAAATAATATCCAATATAGTTTCGACGTGCGAAGCCATATCGAATAATTTGGATTAATAGGCAAAGCAAATATCTTAAAAAAGATCTAGACAAATGTTGCTTTTTTCTTATAATTACAATCTTCAAATCATATTAAGCCCAGTCACTTAAGTTAGTTTGTGATACGAAATGCTAATAATAGCGACAGTAAAGTCGCTCACAAGCGCATAGAGACCATGTCTCTCGCTCATTAGAATTCTTCCTCTCCTGGCTAAAGTAAAAAAATAGCAGTTTTCGAGGAGTCTCGTCTCATCCGAATCACTCGACGCTCGCCAATCGCAACCGTTACAGCCAAATTGACGAGCTCGGGTAGCCGATGCGCTTTCCTCTCACGCAGCAGCGACAGTTGCACCCAACGAGCACGATAGGCCGTGGGCCGCGTACGTGTCGACTATAACTGTCTCTATCCAACGGCAGAGAAGTGCGGCGAGAAAGAGTCGGCCGAGTAAGCGCGTCAGCGGGGAAGCAAGAGGGAGCTGTCCACCACCCTGAGAAAGAGTGGGGCGCGAGTGTGGCGCTCCACCTCCCTGAGAAAGAGTGGGGCGCGAGTGGGGCGCTACACTCGCGCCCCACTCTTTCTCAGGGAGGTGGGGCGCTACACTCGCGCCCCACTCTTTCTCAGGGAGGTGGAGCGCCACACTCGCGCCCCACTCTTTCTCAGGGTGGCGGACAGCTCCCTCTTGCTTCCCCGCTGACGCGCTTACTCGGCCGACTCTTTCTCGCCGCAATCTTACGCGCCGCACTTCTTTGCCGTTGGATAGAGACAGTTATAGTCGACACGTACGCGGCCCACGGCCTATCGTGCTCGTTGGGTGCAACTGTCGCTGCTGCGTGAGAGGAAAGCGCATCGGCTACCCGAGCTCGTCAATTTGGCTGTAACGATTGCGATTGGCGAGCGTCGAGTGATTCGGATGAGACGAGACTCCTCGAAAACTGCTATTTTTTTACTTTAGCCAGGAGAGGAAGAATTCTAATGAGTGAGAGACATGGTCTCTATGCGCTTGTGAGCGACTTTACTGTCGCTATTATTAGCATTTCGTATCACAAACTAACTTAAGTGACTGGGCTTAATATGATTTGAAGATTGTAATTATAAGAAAAAAGCAACATTTGTCTAGATCTTTTTTAAGATATTTGCTTTGCCTATTAATCCAAATTATTCGATATGGCTTCGCACGTCGAAACTATATTGGATATTATTTCATCGTTCGATGTTCATGATACAGTAAGTCCTTGCGGCAAACCGGTTGTCTCAAGTTCGGAAATTTATGCAAAGATTAGCGACATTACGATGCAAAATCCCGACAGTACCAAACACCTAAAGCCAAAATATATTTACGTTATTTTGCAGAAAAATAGGTATGCCATTTGGGAAAAAATTTTGAAGTTTTTCAATTTCGAAATTGGTCAATCAATATTGGAATCGGACGAAGATATTACTTTAAATGACTCCAATACTGATATATAATACTCCAATACAATACACCGCCTTCGTCAAAAACAACGAGTGGGTGAAATTTGACGACTTGTGCAAACAACCTAAATATGTTCAAAGTAATACCAAGATCCAACCGCAAATGTTTATATACGTAAAAACATAATAATGTCAAAATGTAAATGTAAAAAATGTACATAAAAGATGTACAAATGTATATAAGAAAAAAAATGTAAAATAACACCTGTAGCAATGAAGCAATAACGACAACAGAGAACATAAAAAGCTACAAATAAAAATTTAAAAAAAACCACAAAAAAATCAAAAATATAAAAAGCTACAAAAAAAATAAAAATATCAGAAACCTACAACACATTGAAAGTGTAAAAAATGTACATAAGAGATGTACAGACGTATATAAAACCAGTGTGAATACTGAGGTACTCACGAGAATTAATGTGCAAACATGTGAGCTCGAATCAGTTCAGCTTGGGAAAATTTAGGTAGTGCAGTGGTTTTGATCGAAATTTATTTTGTAATGAAACAATGCGAAACCGTGCAATTTTGCGTGCTGGTTTCTCTGATGGTGTTCTATGTCTACTTAACATTGTTTTATATTTTAGTAGCTCTGGCTCAACGTTATCGGTCGAATAAGGGGAAAACATTCATGGCCCTACAAGAGTAAAGTGCCCTTTGTACGTTTGTTCCGGATAAACTGAGAGTTAACCGGTAAACTGGCTCATCGTTATCGGTCAAAACACGCAAAATGCGAATTTAAACAAATTACGCGCTTGATTTCTTTTTTTCGCTATTTCTCTTTAAATTTTTTTCGGAGGGTTCTAATACTTTGGAACAATGTTAAGAACAACTAGAACAACCCAGAACAACAAAAAAAATTCATTTTTTGAAAAATGGGGGGCTGCTCAAAAAACGGTTTTTGCTATATCTTGTTTAATTTTTTTTTAGGGTTTTAATATGTCGGGTATGGGTAGTTCTATGGCTACTTAACATTGTTCCATACTTTGGTGGCTCTGGCTCAACGTTATCGGCCGAAACAAGCAAAACAAAATTCGTACCTTCAAGAGTAAAGTCCCCTTTGTACTTTGTTCTGGGCAAATTCCGAGTTGTTCTGGGTTGTTCTATATCTGAATAATATTGTTCCATATTTTGGTGGCCCTGGCTCACCGTTATCGGCCGAAACAAGCAAACAAAATTTTGTACCTTCAAGAGTAAAGTGCCCTTTGTACGTTTGTTCCGGATAAACTGAGAGTTCTACCAGGTTGTTCTATGTCTTCTTAACATTGTTCCATATTTTGGTGGCCCTGGCTCACCGTTATCGGCCGAAACAAGCAAACAAAATTTCGTACCTTCAAGAGTAAAGTGCCCTTTGTACGTTTGTTCCGGATAAACTGAGAGTTGTTCCAGGTTGTTCTATGCCTACTTAACATTGTTCCATATTTTGGTAGCTCTGGCTCATCGTTATCGGTCGAAACAAGCAAACAAAATTTCGTACCTACAAGAGTAAAGTGCCCTTTGTACGTTTGTTCCGGATAAACTGAGAGTTGTTCCAGGTTGTTCTATGCCTACTTAACATTGTTCCATACTTTGGTGGCTCTGGCTCAACGTTATCGGTCGAAACAAGCAAACAAAATTTCGGACCTACAAGAATAAAGTGCCCTTTGTACGTTTGTTCCGGATAAACTGAGAGTTGTTCCAGGTTGTTCTATGTCTTCTTAACATTGTTCCATATTTTGGTAGCCCTGGCTCACCGTTATCGGCCGGAACAAGCAAACAAAATTTCGTACCTTCAAGAGTAAAGTGCTCTTTGTACTTCGTTCTGGGCAAATTCCGAGTTGTTCTGAGTTGTTCTATATCTGAATAATATTGTTCCATATTTTGGTGGCCCTGGCTCACCGTTATCGGCCGAAACAAGCAAACAAAATTTTGTACCTTCAAGAGTAAAGTGCCCTTTGTACGTTTGTTCCGGATAAACTGAGAGTTCTACCAGGTTGTTCTATGTCTTCTTAACATTGTTCCATATTTTGGTGGCCCTGGCTCACCGTTATCGGCCGAAACAAGCAAACAAAATTTCGTACCTTCAAGAGTAAAGTGCCCTTTGTACGTTTGTTCCGGATAAACTGAGAGTTGTTCCAGGTTGTTCTATGCCTACTTAACATTGTTCCATATTTTGGTAGCTCTGGCTCATCGTTATCGGTCGAAACAAGCAAACAAAATTTCGTACCTACAAGAGTAAAGTGCCCTTTGTACGTTTGTTCCGGATAAACTGAGAGTTGTTCCAGGTTGTTCTATGCCTACTTAACATTGTTCCATACTTTGGTGGCTCTGGCTCAACGTTATCGGTCGAAACAAGCAAACAAAATTTCGGACCTACAAGAATAAAGTGCCCTTTGTACGTTTGTTCCGGATAAACTGAGAGTTGTTCCAGGTTGTTCTATGTCTTCTTAACATTGTTCCATATTTTGGTAGCCCTGGCTCACCGTTATCGGCCGGAACAAGCAAACAAAATTTCGTACCTTCAAGAGTAAAGTGCTCTTTGTACTTCGTTCTGGGCAAATTCCGAGTTGTTCTGAGTTGTTCTATATCTGAATAATATTGTTCCATATTTTGGTGGCCCTGGCTCACCGTTATCGGCCGAAACAAGCAAACAAAATTTCGTACCTACAAGAGTAAAGTGCCCTTTGTACGTTTGTTCCGGATAAACTGAGAGTTGTTCCAGGTTGTTCTATGCCTACTTAACATTGTTCCATATTTTGGTAGCTCTGGCTCATCGTTATCGGTCGAAACAAGCAAACAAAATTTCGGACCCACAAGAGTAAAGTGCCCTTTGTACGTTTGTTCCGGATAAACTGAGAGTTGTTCCAGGTTGTTCTATGTCTACTTAACATTGTTCCATATTTTGGTAGCTCTGGCTCATCGTTATCGGTCGAAACAAGCAAACAAAATTTCGGACCTACAAGAGTAAAGTGCCCTTTGTACGTTTGTTCCGGATAAACTGAGAGTTGTTCCAGGTTGTTCTATGTCTACTTAACATTGTTCCATATTTTGGTAGCTCTGGCTCATCGTTATCGGTCAAAACACGCAAAATGCGAATTTAAACAAATTACGCGCTTGATTTCTTTTTTTCGCTATATCTCTTTAAATTTTTTTCGGAGGGTTCTAATACTTTGGAACAATGTTAAGAACAACTAGAACAACCCAGAACAACAAAAAAAAATCATTTTTTGAAAAATGGGGGGCTGCTAAAAAAACGGTTTTTGCTATATCTCGTTTAATTTTTTTCGGAGGGTTTTAATATTTTGGAACAATGTTCAGAACAACTAGAACAACTCGGAACAACAAAAAAAGTTTGACTTTTTGAAAAATGGGGGGCTGCTCAAAAAGTCGGTTTTTTTAAATTTTCCTCCATGTTTATTTGTTTACCGACTTAAAATTCTGGAACAATTTAGAACAAATGTAGAACAATCTGGAACAACAAAAACAATTTGGAAAATCGAAAAATGGGGGGCTAACTTCATAGAGGCGATGCGCGCATGCATTCACACATACGTAGCAAACAGGGTTTGGAGTCTTAAAATACTGTGGAACTGACGAGCCTCGGGGTCCCTAGCTTTGTGCGTGACGTGCATGCATGCGCGTATACGCTGTAAATATGCTATTTCTTTTGATTTAACTAAATATTTGAGAAGATAATGTTCCAATAATTAACCATGTTTAGTTAGAATCGATTATATACAAACGGTTTTCATATAAAATAATATTTCGTATGATTTAGATTATTTATTCTTTTCAAATCTCTACGCTGCAGATAATATAAACAATTGGGTGCATGCAGTTACTAATTCATACATGGTTACTTAAAGGAACACTTACCCTCCATTTTGCATGCTTTTCCAGGAATTTAATTTGCTTTCTTGATTTCGCTATAACCCTATTCCCAACCCTCCCACTCTTCACTACATCCTTCCTCTCCCGATGGAAGACGTCCACCACCTTCGCGTGGTTTCCATCGAGTAATTTTAGCTCACGCACGTTTTTTAAATTACTTTCCCTGAATGGCGATATTCTACATTCATTGCAAAGCGTGAACTAAAATTAGCTAAGAGTGGGCACGAATCAATAAATAAAAACTCCTGGAATTTTTCTTATTTTTTCTTGTTAATATTTATGCAATATAAAGTGCCTGTATTTGCACGAAATAAGGAAATAATTTTAAAAAATAATGAAAAAAAAAATTATTCGAGGGGGTTTTGATCGTTCAACTCTCATGTCAGAGATCTGCATTTAGAGACTGCTGGGCGTCTACGTTCTCGTGACTCCGCCTACCGGGCGTATACAATCCCGAGTGACGTCACAAATCGACAGCTGCGACGCCAAGTGGCAATTTCTGGCGGAAAAAACTTTGCTTCAATCTGAAGCATGGGCATATTCCTTCTGTAGTCGTCTGAATTCGTTGGTTATACGTACACAAGTGACGAGGGGAAAGAGCTGGATCAGTTTTGGAAGGTTCTCGTTCGCTTTTGGGTTCTAACCTGAAAGACGGGTACGTTTTACGTACGGAAATTATGTGGGTAACTCGAACGAAATCAGCGAGGACTTCGGTCGTATCTGAGCGATAACCTAGAAAACGAATATGCTGTGCATACACGATATCGAGCGAATGTCTCAAGATGGCTATGGTTAAAGGAAAATTTTGGTTTTTCTTCATTAATTAGGACGTCGGCGCGAAACTGAGTCGTCAGAGGAGGAGCCGCGGCGAGTCAGGAGACGTGTTGAGAGTGAGACAGAATCCGAGGACCGTGGAGAGTACAGCGAAGTTGAGGAAATAGGCGTCGATAACACCGACGAACGTGTCGCCTCACCACGTCCTCAGGAGATTGAGCAACAGGATAAACCAGAGCAAGATTCGGAAAAGGTCATTGAACCAAAATTTTTGGAATTGCTGGGAAAGCGTATTCTTGAGGAGAGATGTCTCGATGGAGAAATCGAGAGTGAAATTGTTGTCCGATGGGAGGAGATTCTTCAGAAAGGTCTCCCTTCAGAGGAACGGGATAGAATAATCAAGAAATACCCTCCGCCAAGGAACGCTACATGCATCGACCCTCCGACAATAAACCCGGAGGTTAAAGCTGCCTTACCGGAAGCAATTGTCAAGAGAGACGAGAGGATCCTCGAAAAACAAACGAAGATTACAGCTTGTTTGGCGGCAATGGGGAAGATGTTTCAGGAAGTTTTGAGCGAAAAACAAGAAAAATTGGCGTTTTTAGAACGTTTGAGCGACGCAGGGAGACTTCTCGCTGACCTTCAGCATGATGAATCATCGATCAGAAGGAATTTGATATTAGCAAACATGAATACATCTGCCAAGGATATTTTGGTCTCATCAGCCTCGGATTCTTTCTTATTCGGAAAAGACCTTGAGGAGAAAGTAAAGGCAGCTAAGGTCCTCGAGAGTACGTCTCGGGATCTTAAAATAAGTAAAGCCCCAGTGTCAATAAAAAAACTCAAAAAACTTGAGATTCCCGCCCCGTCGACTTCAGGGAAAATATGCTCAACGGTCGGCGGAATCAGGCGGGAGGAGATATACTCATCAAGCAAAGAATCAGAGCAATGCATCGAGAAGGAAGGACAATCGCCGGCGAGACGACAACAGTCGCACGGCGGACAATCGCGCATATCGCAGACGCTAACAACAGAGGTAAGGAAAATCGGAGGCAGGTTAAAGTATTTTCAGGAGGAATGGGAGGAAGTCACGTCGGATATACGAATTTTGAGTTGGATAAAAGGGTATAGAATACCTTTTGAAAGGATACCTCGACAAACCTTCGTGCCGAGGGAAAAGAGTATGTCTTCAAAAGAAGGATCAGTTACTCATGATTTGATTCTTGAATTAATAGAAAAAGGAGCCGTGGAAAGATGTGGGCCCATCAATGGTCAGTTTATATCGGACGTCTTTACTGTACCAAAAGCGGATGGCGGGTACAGATTAATCTTAAATTTGAAAAAATTAAATGAATTCGTACGCACCGACCATTTCAAGCTGGAGGACCGACGTACAGCGATTAATGTGATGCGTGAAGGTTGTTATTTAGCAACTATTGATTTGAAAGATGCGTACTACGCAATTTCGATAAGCAAATCGAATAGAAGATATTTGAGATTTCGATTCGGGGGCGAGTTATTCGAGTTTACGTGTTTGCCCTTTGGTCTGGCTTCAGCGCCGTACGTGTTTACTAAGATAATGAGACCGGTGGTCGCAAAATTAAGAAGCCTCGGTTATCTTTCGGTCGTTTATTTGGACGACATTTTGATTTTGGCGCAATCTGTATCCAAGTGTAAGAGTAATATTGAAATGACGAGCGCCTTAATTGAAAGATTGGGATTCATTATAAATAGAAAAAAGTCGCAGTTGAACCCTTCGCGAAGATGTAAATATTTAGGCTTTTATTTCAACTCGGAAAAGATGCTACTTGAATTACCAAAAGAAAAAGAAGAAAAAGTAAAGCAGTTAGCTAAAAGATTTCAACGGGCAAGAACGTGCAAAGTGAGAGATTTTGCTCGATTTGTAGGCACGGTGGTATCTTATTGTCCGGCAGTCCCGTACGGATTGGCTCACTCAAAGATGTTCGAAAGAGCACGGTATTTAGCGTTGTTAAAAGAGAATGGAAATTTTGATAAAATTATGGCCATAGACAAAGAACTTTGAATGGTGGAGAAAAATCACAGGAAAACTCTACATGTCGATAAAATCTCCAAAATAAAAAATGGAAATAAGAAGTGATGCATCGACATCAGGCTGGGGAGCCGTGTGCGGAGGTAAGAAGACGCATGGGTTTTGGGATGCGGATGAGAAAAGATTCCACATAAACTTTCTAGAGTTAACTGCAGCATTTTTTGCACTTAAATGTTTCGCGGATCACGAGAGAAATTCTGATATTCTTTTGCGTATCGACAATACCACGGCTGTTGCCTACATAAACCGAATGGGGGGTACGCGCATTCAAACTTTAAGTAAACTAGCGAAAACTATCTGGGATTGGTGCGAGGAAAGAAGAGTGACTGTATTCGCTTCGTATATTGGTTCAAAAGAGAATAAGGAATCAGATTACGAATCAAGGAAAAAAGAAGAAGATACTGAATATGAATTATCGGACTGGGCGTTTAACGAAATTGTAAAGAGTTTAGGAGCGCCAGATATTGACTTATTTGCATCTCGTATTAACGCAACGTGTACAAATTATGTATCATGGGAGCGCGACCCAGGGTGCGTGGCAGTCGACGCGTTCACGATACCGTGGAAGAATTTTTAACTCGGTTACGCGTTTCCCCCTTGCGCGATAATTCCAAGAGTTCTAAGGAAAGTTGAAGAAAGTCAAGCAACGATAATTGTTGTAGTGCCGAGATGGCCAGCCCAGGCCTGGTATCCATTATTTCGGTCCTTGTTAATCGAAGACTCTATTGTTTTTCGGCCGAATAAAAAGCTCGTTTCCTCCTGCAGCGGTCAACCACATCCACTCTGGAGGGATCTTTCCCTGGAGGTAGGGAAGTTGTCAAAGAAGCCTTTCGATTAAGAGGAACTCCAGAAGAAGCGCTTGATGTCATAACAGCCTCTCTTCGGAACTCGTCCATGAAGCAATATGAGAGCGAGCTGCGGAAATGGTGGAGATTTCGCCAACAACGAAGGATTGACCCATTTTATGCCTCAGTAGAAGAAGTATTATTAATCCTGTCCGAGAAATTCAAAAGAGGATCTTCACACGGGTCACTGAACGGATTGCGTTCCGCTGTTTCACTGGTAGTCGGCCCTCACGTCGGTCAAGATCCTAATATTAAACGATTCTTCAGAGGAGTGTCAGAACTTCGTCCGCCGCAGGCTAAATATGCACAAACGTGGGACCCAAAGATAGTTCTGGACTACTTGAGTACCTTGGGGAGAAACAAAGAAATGATAATGGAAACATTAAGTGAGAAACTAGCAACCTTGCTTGCTCTTGTGACAGAGCAACAAGTGCAAACATTGTCGCTAATTAAGATCCAGAATATAGAAAAAACGGTAGAAGGATTGCAGATCCGAATTCCAGACGCGATAAAAACATCCGGCCTGAAGAGAGCACAACCGTTGCTAGTACTGCCGAGGTACACACAAAACGATAATTTATGTGTCGTTTCAGCACTTGAGACTTATTTGGAGAAAACAAAAGATTTTCGAAAGGATATACAGTCGCTCTTTATTACACAGAAAAAGCCCTATAAGAAGGTTTCACCGCAAACCTTATCAAGATGGATTAAAAGAGTAGGGGAAAGGGGGGTAGCCCCGGCCAGTGGGTAGCCCCGGCCATGTCCTAGATCTATGCTCGCTCTGTATTTACAAGCAATGTTTTCGTTGTTTTGTGTTCATTCACGTCCTACCAGAGATGCGCGACTACTAGAGCTCAGTTCGTCTTTGTGTTCGGTCGTGACAACGTTAACGCTGATTTTGGTAAGACACGATCACGTTACGCTCAAAGTTGAAAACAATGCACCGTTGAAAAAACGTAAGTAATAATATTTTTTACCTGGCCAACATTTAGTATAAGCATTATATATTACGTGTCATTTTTGGTTTGGGAGAATTAATATTTATTCAAGTGCTAAAGCCATAATTTTGTTTAAAATTGAATCGGGTAGCTCCGGCCACCACTTTGGCGGGTACCTCCGGCCATCCATTCGAATGCCTATTTCTTATAAACAATTCATAAAAAAGGTTTGCTTCAATTACTTGTTCTTTGTTTTAGTAAGCGCGTGTCAAAATGCCTAAATTCAAAGGGAGAACATGAAATCGAGGAAATTGGAGTTACGAAAATATGAGAAGGGCGATACAAGACGTTCTTGAATATAAGTCTTCTGAGAGAGCTGCTGCAGAACATTATATGATTCCTCGCACCACACTACAGGACCATGTTAAGGCCATAAAACAAGGTCACTCGATTAATCTTGAGCCAAAACTCGGCCGGTTTGAACAAACATTCACTGCCGAATACGAACAACAGCTTTGTGAGCATATCAAAGATCTGGATAATCGTCTCATGCCTGTAACGAGAAAAGAATTTTTATCGTTGGCGATACCGAAGATCGTTTGCCGTTGCCGTGACCGTTGCCGAAAAAGATACCGAATGTATCATTTGTGGTGAAACATTTGACGAAAATTGGATCCAATGCCAAAAATGTGAAGACTGGGCTCATGAGGCATCTGTCAATATAAATCCAGGCGATTTATATTACACATGCGACGTTTGTGTCGCCAAAACACGATTTTTCTATTGAATTTCGCAGTGGCCGGAGCTACCCGCCATGTTTCTTGAGAGGCCAAATTCAAGCCAAAGATTAACATTTTTTTTCAAGTTTTTGATCATTTATAACTTTTTTTGTACGATGTTCTGTTAAAATATATATTGATTACCATATTCGTGCATTTTCGATTAATTATCCACCCTTAATTTGCAGCGTACTTATAAAAATAGAAAACTGGCCGGGGCTACCCCCCTTTCCCCTAATGGAAAAAAGCGGACTAGACACGAACATTTTTTCAGCGCATAGTACGCGCCATGCGTCGACATCTGCAGCAAAGAGGAGAGGAGTAAACATCGATACGATTAAGAAAGCTGCAGGTTGGACGGAGTCGTCAAGTACTTTTGCGAGGTTTTACGACCTTCCGGTTACTTCAGAAAACTCAGCTTTTGCAAAAGCAGTGTTGAATAACGAATAGTTATGTTATATGATCGTTCAATTTTATAATTAAGACGGTTAAGTACGAGTTGTTCTATAATAATAATACAATAACGGAAATAAGTTAACCAAAAGTAATTCATGAGAAAGATGAATGGGAATTACTGCAGCTTGTGTAGTTGCCGTGAATAACTCTAAACATCTACAACGTGATCTATCGGAAGAGGCGCGAAATACAATGAAACGATCAAACGACTTACCTGTAAGGAAGTTCGATCGTAATAGTATGAGCGCCTCTACCGATAGATCACGATCCACCCGGTTCCTAAAACTGAAAAGTTCGGAAATACCCGATTCATCGAACAATGATTGCCCTAGCACGGCAACACTTTGAAGTAATGAAGTCAGTCGGCAGCCATCGGGGTAAAGAAAGTTACAAGATGGCTGTGAAGCGTGTGGTAATTTAGGGCACGAGAGGGGATACTACAACGTGATCTATCGGAAGAGGCGCTCATACAATTACGATCGAACTTCCTTACAGGTAAGTCGTTTGATCGTTTAATTTTTGAGTCGATAAAGGCTCCTGAAATTTTACACACATGTACATGTGACATCAAAGAACGCAAATGCAAATTTTCAGTGAAATCTAACGGAAACGTTGTAACGATAGGACTATCTTAAGCGAAAACTTTATAAGAATGTATAAATGGAAATATTTTTAATCGCACTTCGACCTAAATTCACTGAGTATTTTGAGTAGACCATAGCCGATTACACATAAAAAGTCATAACAGGTTATAACGAAGTAAGGCGATACATTTCTCTTCATCAATGTGAATGACAATAAATTAGGATTAAACTATAAGTTAACCCATATATACTAAATTAGTGCCTTAAATGAAACGTTGTCTTCAATCGGTGTTAGATCATTATCTAATGCATTGTTGATTAATTGTGCACACGTTAATCTGCATTGTAATTGTAATTTTTAAAAGTTTATGTTAAATTGATAGCAATGTTTCCTCTAATTTACTTATGGCCAATACTGAAAAATACGATTGGTATTTACGATAAAGCATCTATTTTGAAAAATGTTATTGTTGCAGAAGCATATACTTTATCGTTCTGTCAGCAATATTATACTTATGCTCACAATGAATGTCTATTTTACCCAACCATACTGGTTAGATGGTCGATATAAGAATGCATTGTACGTTAACGTTTGATCATCATTGTTAAAACTACATTGAAAAATAAATGATTTATTGAGGTCATTAATTTTAGTGTCAATGGCATAAAAGCATCGCCATCTGTAATTCTGTTTGTTCCTTGTAAATTTTCATAATATCATTCAGTCATCTGACTATTCATGTAGCTACTGTAGGGAGTCCGGCGTAGCCAAGGTTCCCAACAATATGGTTTACAGGAAGATTGCAAAAATATATGGAGAAGTAAAAATTTACATCAAGAGCCTATAGCCTTTTAATATGAAATAAACGATGTTATCGTTCGGGCCTCCGTCAAATCATTTATAAAAAAAATGTCAATTTTTCCGTACTATAAATCTATAATATATAGATGTGTAGATATGTACTATTCACATGTTATCTGAACCTGTTAACTCAGACACACAAAACGAAAAGTTGAACAGCTGTGTTACACGTAGTGCGTAGTCATCAGTGCACTACCACTAACGGTGTACTCTCACGTAACCATGCCACGATCTATAATAGGAGGATACCCTTGATTACATTTATTGTGCTATTTCAGATTATTTTAAGCAGTAGATGCATCTATGTTTACTGCTTGAAAATGTTCATTGCTAAATTGTGTGATTATTTATATTATTGCTGTTAATAATCGGTTGGTGAGGCTTGTCATGACTGATTCTATTTCGCATAGCAGTTGTAGTACCAATAAGTTGTTCATACTACTTATACTATCTTGGAATAATCCTGAGTTACTGACACGGCTATTATTTGAGAGCTGGAAGAAAATCATTGTGATGTAAGCATGATTCATCGTTTACAATAAAATATATAGAATTCCCAATAACATTGATAGCTATTGAGTAAACACTCTGATTTCATAATGCAATTGACCATTTTAGCAATTAACAAAATTATGACTTCCTTCTAATAATGGCGTTTTCCTTTGACGCCCAAAGGGCCCCGCAGGTCTAACTGAAGTCCAGAGAAGTTCAGAGATTTTATTGATCTTCAAAGGACGGGTCACAGGGTGGAATATATGATTACAGTGGGTCAAACCCTTCCATCTTCTACTCCTCGCAAACCAAATGATATTTCTCTCTACAACGGCCAACTCTGGTGAGAAACTTTGGCGCGGAAAGGTACCCGGTGCGACTGTACAACAGGCATCCTCACCTTTCTGTCGCATGTTTAACGTCCCGATTTACCCCCTAGCGGATGCTGTTTAATCCTATAGTCAGAATGGTAGAGGACTACTATTAGGAAATAACTATAGTTGCATGCAAAAGTGTCCGGCCAAAAATAATTTTATGATGAAGTAACATTTAAAGGATGCAAAATGAAAACACAAATATGTCATCGTAAGGTTCGTTTATTATGCAATCAAAACGTGTAATTAAAAAATTATATATAACCATTCATAATTATTTTTAACAAATATAACAATTTTCGCTTTTCCATAAGTATCCGGTCAATCACAAATTACGCACTATATACGAAGAAAAAATGTAGTAACTCAACAAAAAAATTTGAAAACGGTAATAAATGTAATAACATTCATCAATACTTGGTAGCCATGCCTTTCGAAGCTATGACGGTAGTACATCGGCGAGGCATCGACTCAATAAGTTTGATGATTCTATATTGAGAGATATTTTTTCACTCTTCTTGAACTTTCTCCCACAAAGCAGCTTTATTGGCACAACTTTTAGTTCCTACTCTTAGTTTTAACTCTTGCCATAAATGTTCTATGGGATTCAAGTCCGGAGATTGACTTGGCCATTTTTAAACTCGAATATTTGTCTTACTAAAAACCTGCTGAAGGAGCTGTGATCGATGTTTTGGATCATTATCTTGCTGAAAAATCCATCCTCGTGGCATATTCTGGCGAGCATAAGGCAACATTTCTTCTAATATAATATCTCTATATATAGCAGAGTCCATAATGCCTTCAATTTTAAAGATTGGACCGACGCCTTTCCAAGAGAATGCACCCCATAGCATAACACTACCTCCACCGTGTTTCACAGTTGGTGTTTGATATCGGAAATCATTTTTAGCACCTTTTGGTCGTCGAACGTACCTTCTCCCATCATTACCGAACAAATTAATTTTAGTTTCGTCTGGAAACAACACTTTCTTCCAATCTTCAACAGCCCAGCTCTGGTATTTCGTTTCGAATTCTAATCTGGCTTTCTTATTTTTTTTACTGATGAGCGGTTTTTTTACTCCAATACGCCCAAAAAGTCCCACTTCTGGCAGTCTACGTGTAACAGTACTTTGGCTAATGTCAGCCAAATTTTCATCGCGTAATTCACGTGCGATGATTGCAGCATTCTTTTTTACGTCTACGACAGCCTTTCTTTTAATTACTTTCTCGACACGATTCGTTGTTTTCCTAGGTCTCCCAGGACAGTATTTACCTTCTAGACTACCTGTAGTCTTGAATTTATTTATTAAATCGTTAACAGTCGATTTTCCGATAGACAAAATTTCAGCTATTTCACGTGAAACTTTTCCTTCGTTGTGCAATTTGATAACCACTTTTCGTAAATCTAAAGACGTGCGTTTCGGCATCTTCACTAAGTGTTACTGATCATACAATATAAAAGAAGCGGAGCTCTCAATATTTACATACCTTCGCGACTGATAATGTAAACAAAGCGAAGCAAATTATATGTTCTTGGGATTTGGCCGGACATTTATGAAGAAGCAAAATGTGTTATTTTTATTACAAATAACTGTTGACCGTTATAAAAAAAATTTGAATTACATATTTTGATTGCATAATAAAAGAACTTTACGATGATATATTTGTGTTTCCATTTTGCATGCTTTAAACGTCACTTAATCATAAGATTATCTTTGGCCGGACACTTTTGCATGCAACTGTATATCTGATTGCGTCCTCTCTCCATTGTGCAGTACCTCTGTTGGTATACTCCTGAGTACCCCTTCCAAACTTAAAGGATCGATAGCAATGAAGGTTCCTAAAGTAAGATTTGAACAGGGCGTACCTGCTGCCCATGATCGGGCTGGTAAACATTGTTACTATTAGTAACAATTGGGACCGTTACTTTCACAATCAGTATCGGCAGTCTTTTTCAGGATTGGCGGCTACCGGATATAATATAAATACCGCACGAAGAGGTTTCTCTGGAAGAAAATATTGTAAATCGCTTTCAAAACAAATTTATGAATATTGTGCACGCGCCCGTTCTTATACTGAATAACTTGGAGGGGTTTGTGAATATATGCCGACCTGTTGTTAATATTTCTCAGGAAAATGTTCAAAACTTTACGATTGAAACACTTTCAATAAACAACTAGTTTGGAAATATTTCGAGTATACAGCTTTAACGAAATATTTTTGGAACCTGGTCTTTCAACTAGATACCCTTACAAGGTAAGGGTATCTAGTTGAAAGATACCCTTACCTTGTAAGGGTATCCTCCATAGAAAATAGTTCACGTTGAATGTCGTTAAGGTGATGTGAAAGGCCCGGACGAACTCCGACGACGTCGGCATAGTAGTGAACTTGCGCGCTACGCAACACCGCTAGATGGCAGTGCATGGCCCAAAGTGCGAAGCCTCGGCAAGAAACGATAATCTCCAGCCAAATGCAAGTATTGCGCCGCGAAATAGACGGGATCAGGATGGATCATGGATTTTCTCCAAACTTTGCACACTTCTAGTCGTCCATTAGAACAACATAATGTGCAAGTAGTAAGGCGTACTACTCAAGCGTTTTCGAGAAAATCGCAAGAGAAGTCTTCCGCGTTCAATATATACCGGTGCGTTGCAGCGGTAGTCGATAAGTGGTGACGGCCGAGTGGTTAGCATTCGTGTTCCGTAATCTCTGGGTCTCTGGATCGAGTCCAGTTTTCATTTTTTTTTTAATTATATAATTTTTACAACATTGGTCATATTATTTCGTATATATTACGACTCAAACTCAATGAAAAAAATATGTGTATTTGTATGAACATGTATTGAATTGCCGTTGTTATGTGGCTGTTTACTAAATTTTATTATTAGAAGAAATATCATATTTATTATTATCGAGAAGTAAACGATCAAACGCATATAGTTTTCTTGAAAATGAGAAATCTCTTCCAAACCAGGCTTCGAAATACACGTATTTTTTCATTATATCGCCTTTCAATTTTAATATATATAAACAAATATGACCAGTGTGGAAAAAAAAGATAAAATTGGCAAAAAATGATCGGAACTCGATCCAACAATTGCGAAACAACTCGACCACCACCATCTAAGCCTGCTCTACACATTGGACGAGACGTCTCGCCGAATGTCTCGGGCGGGACTCGCCTCTCACGAGACATGAAAAATATGCCCCTCCGCACTCTTTTGTTGCTCAGTTGATGCCTCATCTTTTTTTATTCGTTATAAGTGTAGAGGGCGATCTCGTCTATGGACACGAGACGCCCGAGATCCCTTTGACTCGTGTAAAAAAAATGACAACGGACCGAGACGACACGAGACGGCGAGAGGCGAGACGAGACAGCCCTCACACTCTCGTATTGGCCAACATTCGTCATGTCTCGGCGAGTGTGCAGAGCCGGCTTTACACTTGCAACGCACCGGCATATATTAGACGCGTAAGATTTCTCTTGCTATTTTTCCGAAAACGCCTATCAATAAGTACGCATTACCGCTTGCGCATTATGTTGTCCTAATGGACTTCTGAATGTATAAAAAGTTTGAAGAACATCCGTAATCCGTACGTCGTGGCCCCCTTTAATTTAATTTCATATGGTCGATTAAGAATCGATAATTCTCGATCGAGTCTCGACTCGGCTAGTTGCATTTGTGAAGCGCCTCCCTTCAGTCAAATGCACATGTGTCAAAACGTGTACATGATACGGGGTGAAATTTGCGACCACGTGGTGCATCTCATGTTTCCCATAGTTTCGCTCGGCGCGAAAAAGCGCTATCAGCGCTCGAAGTTTCGCGAGGGAGAGGCGGGATATGCACGAACTACGTTCACAACCCCGCTCTCCTATACCAATTGCTATTATCGGCCTACCCCATGTTATTTGCGGATAAATGCCATTTATGTAATATTGCACGTGTAGAAACGTGCGGGTACGCATTGTGTCCGATTTTTCATTGTCTAGTGCGTAAAGACCACAGTTTTTTGATTCGAACCATTAATAAGTCAATAAATGCAAATCTGCAGCCAAAATTACCACGTGGTAACGAAATCTGTGAATTTTTGAGCAATTTTTGAAATTCTGCGACCTTTAGGCTACGTAGGACTATCAACTGTATAACATACTCAAATTTCAGCTCATTCCGTTCATTAGTTTAGGAATGGCATTTGTCCGCAAAATGCATGGGCCGCAGGGACGGTAAAGAAGAGCTATCACATCACCTTAAGGTGATGTGAAAGCTCTTCTTTACCATCACTGCGGCCCATGTATTTTTCGGATGAATGCCATTTCTAAACTAATTAACAGAATGAGATGAAATTTGAGTATGTTATACAATTAATCGCTGCGCATATGCTAAAGGTCGCAGAATTTCGAAATTCGGTAAAAAATGTACAGATTTCGTTACCATGTGGTAATTTTGATTACAGAATTACGTAGTTTGACGAATTAATGACTCGAATCAAAAAACTGCGACCTTCATCGACAAAGTACTAAAAAATCTGACACAATGAGTACCTGGACGTTGCTGAATGTGCAATATTACAGAAATGGCATACATCCGAAAATAACACGTGGAAAGCCGATAATAGCAATTAGTATAGTAGAGCGGGGTTGTACACGCAGTTCTCGCATATCCCGCTTCTCCCTCGCGAAGCTTCGGGCGCTAATAGCGCTTATTCGCGCCGACCGAAACTATGGGATATACATGAGATGCACCACGTGGTCGCAAATTTCACCGCGTATCATTAGGTACACGTTTTGACACATGTGCATTTGACTGAAGGGAGGCGCTTCACGAATGCAACTAGCCGAGTCGAGACTCGATCGAGAATTATCGATTCTTAATCGACCATATGAAATTAAATGGGCCACGACGTACGGATTACGGATGTTCTTCAAACTTTTTATACATTCAGAAGTCCATTAGGACAACATAATGTGCAAGCGGTAATGCGTACTTATTGTTAGGCGTTTTCAGAAAAATAGCAAGAAAAATCTTACGCGTCTAATATATACCGGTGCGTTGCAAGTGTAAAGCCGGCTCTGCACACTCGCCGAGACATAACGAATGTTGGCCAATACGAGAGTGTGAGGGCTGTCTCGTCTCGCCTCTCGCCGTCTCGTGTCGTCTCGGTCCGTTGTCGTTTTTTTTTGACACGAATCAAAGGGATCTCGGGTAGTCTCGTGTCCATAGACGAGATCGCCCTCCACACTTATAACGAATAAAAAAAGATGAGGCATCAACTGAGCAACACAAGAGTGTGGAGGGGCATATTTTTCATATCTCGTGAGAGGCGAGTCCCGCCCGAGACATTCGGCAAGACGTCTCGGCCAATGTGTAGAGCAGGCTTGGATGGTGGTGGTCGAGTTGTTTCGCAATTGTTGGATCGAGTTCCGATCATTTTTTTGTCAATTTTATCTTTTTTTTCCACACTGGTCTATTTGTTTATATATATTAAAATTCAAAGACGATATAATGAAAAAATACGTGTATTTCGAAGCCTGGTTTGGAAGAGATTTCTCATTTTCAAGAAAACTATATGTGTTTGGTCGTTTACTTCTCGATAATAATAAATATGATATTTGTTCCAATAATAAAATTTAGTAAACAGCCAAATAACAACGGCAATTCAATACATGTTCATACAAATACACATATTTTTTTCATTGTATTACGTTTGAGTCGTAATATATACGAACGAATATGACCAATGTTGTAAAAAATATATAAATAAAAAAAAAATAAAAACTGGACTCGATCCAGAGACCCAGTGATTACGGAACACGAATGCTAACCATTCGGCCGTCACCACTTATCAACTGCTGTTGCAACGCACTGGTATATATTGAACGCGGAAGACTTCTCTTGCGATTTTCTCGAAAACGCTTGAGTAGTACGCCTTACTACTTGCACATTATGTTGTTCTAATGGACAACTAAAAGTGTGCAAAGTTTGGAGAAAATCCATGATCCATCCTGATCCCGTCTATTTCGCGGCGCAATACTTGCATTTGGCTCGAGATTATCGTTTCTTGCCGAGGGTTTTTTTTTTTTTATTAAGGGTGCCTCACGTACACGTCAGACACCAAACAGAAGTAAAGGCCTTAGGACACCTGTCCCATCTAGCCACTGGTACATAAACAACTGGTCGTTCACATAAACATATATAGATGTCACCCTATGAGGATGACCAACGAGGTACAGTCTTTCAAATGAGATCCCGCGACTTAAAAACTATCTTAACTCTAGCCTTATATTTACATTTATGAAAATATGTAATATATCTCGTATAAAACACTCTTATAAAAACAAACACTTACTGCTAAAGAGAATAAACTCTAACGAAACTGTGAGAGGCAGTTAACAAAAGCTGGAAACTTGCATATCAATAACATCTTTGGTACTACACTAACACTTTGATTTTTGCAAGAAACTTTCCAATAGCTCGTAACGAACTTGGCTCCATAGATTGTAGAAGGGACTCGATGGTGCACGGTAAGAACCCAGATTCTTTTTTCCAATTCTTCAGCATTTCTGCTCTTTCCCGAATATACAAGCCGCATTCCCCAAAATCGCGATTGGGGGTTTCATCGGCATTACCACAATCACATCTTGCTGAAGGGACTATATTGAAACGGCTGAGACTGGACCTCAAGGAGGTATGATTACTTCTTAACCGACTAATAGAAACAGTGGTCTTTCTCGTGAGCTTGCTGTTATAGAACCAGGGTCGACGACCACGCTTATAAAAATTGTTAAAATAGTAAACTCCCTTATCCCCGCTGCCTTCTAAACACCATTCATGAAACTTTTTTTCTAACTTAGATTTCCATAGACTGGTAAAATCCGCTATCGATTGACCAAGTTGAGTATCGCGCCCCATAGTAGAGGCCTCCTTGGCCGTTTTATCTGCCACCTCGTTACCGACAATTCCTACATGAGCCGGGATCCAGATGAGATCGATGATCTTCCACTCCCCTCGGAGTCCTCTCAAAAAATTTTTTAAATAAAAAACCAAGTACGATTTACATCCTAAATTCGGTGGAGAGGAAATAGCTTGAAGAACACTCTTCGAGTCCGAAAAAATGGCAAAACTTGGGCCTTCTAGCCCCGAGATCCACGACAAGGTCTCGGCAATAGCCATAGCCTCAGCCGTAAAAATCGACGCGAAACCAGCAGCCCTAAAACCCCGAGTCTCCTGGTCGCCCGCCCCCACTGATGAGAAGCCAACGCAGGCGCTTCCAGGGGTTTTCGACCCATCTGTAAAAAAACACGCTGATGTGCCCAGTCGATCCTTAAACATACTTTCAAAAGTACTCTTGGGATTTTTGGAAGTCTGAATGGTTTTGCCCTCTTCAAATGAAACTCGTGGTTGGAAGAAAATCGATTCATAGCTATAATGAAAACAAAGTGGTATGTTCGAAGTTTTTAAGAGATTAGCGATTAGGTCAAGTTCCCGAAAACATTCGATAAGTGGAATAGTTCCATCACGATTGATTATTATCGGATTATCCTCGATTTGTACGATCTCCTCGAGGATGGAAAATAACTTGTGATCACAATTATTGGCAAGTGCCTTGGTCAGGAAATTCACGCCCAAGTATCCAAAACGCATGGAAAGAGGAGGGAATTTCGTCTCTGCGAGAATAACATTTGTCGGAGTTGAACTCCTATAGCCTAGTGCCGTGCGTAAAGCCTTGTACTGAATTCTTTCTAATTGAATTGACTGTTGATGAGAAAGATTATGAAATAAAAACGCTCCGTACTCGATTCTTGACCGAATAAGTCCTGAATATAGCCTCAACAGCAAAGCGGGATCAGCTCCCCACCACGTACCTCTTAGGCAGCTTAGAATCTTTAAGGGATTTTGACAGCTATTCACAATTTTTTTAACTTGAGCACTCCAAGAGAGAGTAGACTGAAGTTGTAACCCGAGAAACCGAACTACTCTGCTTTCTTGAATGATGGCATCCTTAAAGCTGAAACTATATGTATTCTGTTGTTTACCCCTTTTCTTGTCGAACACGACAAGCTTGGTTTTTTCCGAAGCCAACGACAAACCTAACTGGTCTAGGTGGTCGGCTACCTTGAGAAGAGAACTCTTAATATCGTTAATGCCAAGACGAACATGAGGATTAGTAGTATAATTGACCACGTCATCCGCATATTGGATCATCCTACACTCTAAATTGATCTTGGTTTCTAACTCCATTACGTATATTGCGTACAAAAGCGGACTAAGTACACTCCCTTGTGGAAGACCTCGGTGGACCCATCGTATCTCATCGATATCCCCAAACTTGATAGATAACGATCTAGCAGATACTAAATTGAAGATAAATGCCAACAAATTACTTGGAAAGCCAATAACCTTGAGGTTGTCCATTAAAACGTCCGCCAATACGTTGTCATAAGCCGACCGGATATCCAGGAAAACAGCCGGTACCACCTGGTCCGTCTTGAACGCCTTAATAATCTCTGAGTGTAGCAAAGAAAGATTGTCCATACATGACCTAGTTTTCCGAAACCCGAACTGAGTCCTAGGAAATTTTTGATAATACTCCATCCACCAGCAAATTCTATAGTTAATCATTTTCTCAAGTATTTTACATAGGCAAGGAGCCAATGAAATAGGTCGAAACTCAGAGCCATCCCCCTTGGGAATAAAAAAAATACTGTACTTACGCCATTCTTCTGGGAATGAACGAGATCCAAAAAATTCGTCTCAAAACGTCGTTGGAGTTCGTCCGGGCCTTTCACATCACCTTAAGTCGTTTTGCGTAGAGCCCTTAGACGAAATCGAGAGTCTCACTCGGACGACGCCGCCCATTGGAACAGTATGCCGACCAGAAATTTATCAGTTTGAGATTTGGTTTGGATCCATCGTGTCTCATTTAAAATGCGGTACTGACAAGTACATCAATCCAGCCCGATTCAAGCGTGAACGGTACACCGGACCCGGCTCTGATCCGGTACCTAACTTGGCCTAAATATCAGCAGCTATACGACTAGCTATGGACCTATATAATTACGTACTGTTATTTTCTTAACTATTGATTCCGATTTCAGAAAATTGGTTAATTCTCTCATGATTTTGTATTCATAAAACAGAAGTTATTTTTTAGAACTTTAGATAATGCGTGCGGGCGGGCGAGCGGGTGCGTGTGTACATGCGTATGTGTGTATGCTTGTATTTTTGTATACGTAGGTGGATGAAAAAAACCTCCAAACGGCTCCCAGTATACAACATGGCATACTGGGTAGTGTCGGATTGTTACGAACGAAAAAAACATCTACCTTTGAGCCTCGGACCACTTTATCACCTTCGGGACCACCTATTTGTTATTAATTCGAGGGAAGCAGTTGCTATCCTGACCACATCTTGCGGTTGCTGTCTTGGCATAATCTTACCTTTGTCATTTGCTGGTTCATTAGCTAAAGGGATCTTAATACCTATTACCAGACATCTGCCTATGGCTTCTATTCGTTACTCAGTATGGCACACCCTTAGATCTTCATCCCCAGGAAATATCTTCTAGCACTAGCGCAGAGTCTCTCAACTTTTTTATCACTGCGAACCGCTATCAAAATTTAACAAGTCCCACGGCCCCCTTTCGCGTATTATATGAAAAGAAAAGAAGGGAATTTAAAAATACTTATTATTAGGTAAGGAAGATTAGCCTCAAACGGTTAAGCTAAAGGAGATATTTAATAAAACAGACTTAGAAATGTAAGTGTAACTTACAATTTTATTCATGGAAAAGTTTATCCAATAAAGTTATGAAAATCAAAAACAAAAATAGTCATTTCCTCAATAATCGTAGAAACAAAGAAAGCTGTTCGAATTACCCACTTTGCCCGTATGGGGAGGGGGGCGGCTAAAACGGATAAAGGCTAAAATAATAAAATTAATCAACTTAAATAGAATCCCAAAAATTCTAAATATTCCATATAAAAGTACAGAATTTAAAAAACATTAATCAGTGTCCACAATAATCAACTAATTATAAATTTAGTGTTTAAATCTATCTCTAAAATAAAAATGAACTTCTTCTTATAAAAAGTAACAATTATAATCTCTAATTCGTGAAATAACCTGCATCCTGCATCTTATCATTGATAAGCATCACAGTAATAAGAGCCTCTCAGGTTACCTATTCTAGGACAGATTGTGTTTCCTCCTACCCTACCCGTTTGCCCAAAAGCACATTTTTATTTTCTATCATTATAACCTCAAAATTAAAATGCAGGGAGCCTCGAGTTTGTGAAGATAAGAAGCACATTACTAATGGAAACATAATACAAAACTTAAGAAAACCCATTCCACATCATACTCGAGTAGTCAGAACTAGTATATTTCCAATTTTTTCGACAGCAGCAAACAAGTTTGTTTCTGTCTTATCTTGTAAGCGTTTGCGTCATCAAATCGAGTATTCTCACAAATACTTGTAATCTGCATGTTGGAAGACCTACCCGTTTTAGGCGAGGTACCCGTTTTGGGTTCATCTCCCCTAGGACTAGAGGATATGGGGAATATGTGTTACAACCAGTTAATGAGTGAGAAGGGTTCTGTTGCTTAAGTTGAGTAGGTACATTAAATTGAGAAGTTGACGTTGACAATACAAGGCGCATGTCATCTTCCACGTTCAATCGATTACGATTTTTCGTTTTAATTGATACTAAAACTAAGAACCCAGATTCCCAGAGCTACGTAATCCAAAACGAAATTAGAACGGACATGGCTCGTTTAAGGGGGGAAATCACAGTAGGGCACGAAAAAATAGGCATATTTTCGGGATTTTGTTTTGGCTCAATGAAAGGTTTAATCGAAAATCTGTAAAGTAGGTTTTATATTGTTAGTAATGAAGTAGTACAAAAAGTAATTTTTTCAAAAACAAATATCTCAAAATGGCGGCTCTGCAGCATTTTTTCGAAGGCGCTGTTTTCAGAAGGGGGTCCATGGGAGGAAAGAAACCTTCCTTAATTCTTGACCTGGAACATAAAACCGAAAATTTTTAGTTTCTATATAACATCAGCTATAGAGCCACGTAGGATTTTTTCGATATATTGATTTTTCGCAAAATGGTGCACGTTTTAAAAAAGTTACAAATTTAACGCAAAAAAACGTCATAAAATTGTCGATAAAACAAAAACTAAGGAATATTTCAAAACCCCCCTACGTGGCTCCATAAAGAAAGATGTTTCGAATATACTGTCCAAATTTCAAGTCGATCGGTAAAGATTTGTTCGATTTATCTTTCCTCCAAGTTCAAAAAAGTGGTTTCGAGAAAACCGCGTTTAAAGTGTTAAGTACTGAAAAATCATAGAATATTCTTATATACCTTTAATCTGCGATGCCTGCACCATACAATTGGCCTTCCAATTCCATCTCTTCATCTTCTTTCTCCTTTCGATCAGTTTTGAAATCGATCCGAGCCTGTTTTGCGCCGTCACTCAGAAATCGCTCCGCCTTTTGTACGCGTTTCTCATCCACCTTCGTGCAGAGTTGATAACTATTTAATCCGATTTTCATCTTCATGGTCTCAAAAATATTTAAGATTGACATCAGTCCGTCGTTGAAGATACACAAAGCGATGTTGGTTGCAATGTCGACGATTTTCGTGCGGCATGCGGTTTACAGACGCTACACATGATTAGTCGAATGTATATTGCATATAGTGACCCCTATAGACATTCTTGACATACTAGACTTTTTGGGGGTCACTTTGTACTATATCAACTACCGTTACACCTGCGCCCGTACTCATAAATTCTAATGCGTTCCGGGATCACAAAAGGCGCTCGGAGCATACCTGAGGGGCGTTGCCGCAGAATGGGAAATTCGGGCAGTTCCACACTTTTGCTGTATTCTATCTTTTGGTATATTATTTTTAAGAGCCTAAAGCACCGTTTAAGCGAAATTTTTTTTTTTACGAAAATTCAAAATTTTACTGTGATTTCCCCCCTTAACAAAACTAGGGTAAGCTTGTCTCAAATAACACCAAGAGCCGCTAACATTCTTCGTGTCGAATTCAAATCGCAATACTTCTTTGGATCTGATGTCAATGAGATCATCTTAACAAGATCTTCATCATTGATATTATCAATATCAATTAAAAATGTTTCGTAATTAAGGTGTTCTGGGCAAAAGTAACTTTCAAAAGAGTTCTGCAAATTCTGTACATAGACAAATTTCCAGTGTTACCTGCATCCACTCTCCTTTTCCAAAGAAGCAGCTTGACTAAAAAACTTTTTAAGCGTTCAGTTACATCTGCGATAGTGACTGCAGGACCTTCAAGGGATAAGTTTATCTCGTTCAAATAGCTAAAAAGATCGACTACATAAGGCATCCCTTGTACAAAATTTCCTGTCTCAAAATATTCGTACAGTGATGTTTCTTCCTCTTTCAAAAAATTGATGAATTCTACACGTAACTCATATACCAGGGGTGTTAGTTGAAGTTTGCCGGTTTCACTGTCAGATGTCGCTAGCAATACGTATACATTTCTATGATTCGGCATGTATGTCATTTTTTTCTATAAACATTACCCTTCAAAACTACACAAGTCACATTGGGCCAAAACAGTAGCGTCATAGTTGTTTACCTCAGTGAATATGTCGAGTTTCGTTCCAAGTAAATCGCATTTGCGGCATTCGTTGCTTTTCTTATTTCATCAAAAGAAAAAAGCAGCTGAAGCTCATCGATTGTTGATAGAAACTTACGGTGAACATGCTCCAGTGATTAGAACATGTGAGACATGGTTTCGTCAATTTAAAAGTGGAGATTTCGATTTGACAGACAATGAACATCCTGGTGCAGCGAAAAAGTTCCAAGACGAGGAATTGCAGGCGTTATTGGACGAAGACCCAACCCAATCGCAAGAAAAATTGTCACAAACACTAAATGTGACTCGAGGAGCTATTTCCCAACGTTTAAAAGCCATGGGAAAGATCCAGAAGTATGGAAAATGGGTGCCACACCAACTGAACGATAGACAAATGGAAAATCGAAAAACCGTTTGTGAAATGATGCTTCAACGGTTCGATAGAAAGTCTTTTTTGCATCGAATTGTCACGGGGGACGAAAAATGGATTTATTTTGAGAACCCGAAGCGAAAAAAATCATGACTTTCACGTGGTGAAGCCAGTAAGACAATGCTCTGTGTTTGGTGGGACCAGTGTGGTGTGGTGTACTACGAGTTATTAAGACCTGGTGAAACGGTGAATACGGATTGCTACAGACAACAAATGATCAATTTGAATCATGCGTTGATCGAAAAACGGCCGGAATGGGCCCGCAGACATGGCAAAGTTATCTTGCAACATGACAACGCGCCGTCTCATACCCCTAAACTGGTGAAGGAAACATTAAAATCACTTAATTGGGAAATATTATCACACCCGCCGTACTCTCCAGACCTCGCCCCGTCCGACTATCACCTTTTCGCATCGATGGGACACTCACTTGCAGAGCAGCGCTTCGCTAATTTTCAACAAGTCGAAAAATGGCTCGTCGAATGGTTTGGCTCGAAAGAGAAAAAGTTTTTTGGGAATGGTATCCATAATTTGCCGAAAAGATGGGCGAAGTGTGTAGAATCCAATGGCCAATATTTTGAATAAAGAAATTTTGAGATTCCCTGAAAATTAAATGTTTTCTTTATCGAAAAAAACCGGCAAATTTCAACTAACACCCCTGGTAAGTGCTTCAACACTTGTTCTCTTAAAAGCCAGCGACCTTTGTGTAATAGAGCAATACTTCATGTTTGGATCCCATTTCTTGACAAAGCTTCTTAAAAAGGCGGCGGTTTAAGGCTCTTGCTCTGATGAGGTTGATTATCTTTACACATGTAGACATGGCCTCCTTCAGGAAAGTAAGTAAAGTTCGTATCGACAACGCATGTCGATGCAAGGAACAGTGAGTGATAATTATACCGGGAACCTTTTTCTTGACCGATGCAGCAAAACCAGGTGTATCCCTAAGCATCGCAGATGCTCCATCTGTACATAGACTGCCAAGTTTATTCTCCCACTCTACTTCGTATTTTACGAAGAAACTTTTTATTATCTCGAAGACATCTATCGCTTTTGTAATTCCTAAAAGTGAATCACAAAAAATAAATTCTTCTTTGATGCTTTGCGCATCTGTGTTTTTATCCAATTTACCCAAATACTAAATGACAATGGCAAGGAATTTAATTCTTCAATGACTTGCTTCAAGATGTCGGACGAAATTTCAACAATTCCAGAATTAATGACATCGTTCGACAGTGAAACAGCTTCAATTATCTTTTTTTTATTCGTATCACGCATAAGTTCCAAAATATCCAGTGCACAAGGCTTCAGAAGTGTTTCCGCAATCATGTGCGGCTTGTTTTGCTGGGCAATCTGGTATGCGACCTTGTATGATGCTTCAAGACATGCCTTTTGTGTTGGAGTAAATCCGAGTTGAGGTTAAGTAACTGCATACTCAAACCGAGCTTTTTTGGCATGAAAAACGTCTACGCTGTCTACTGCGTTTCCAGCGTAGACATATTTCAGATGTTTTGACAACTTTGCAGACTTTTTATTATTATATTATTGTATTTCGCGCCTCTTCCTTCAGAGATAAAAATGTAGTACCCCTCACTTTCCACAGTGCCGCCGCAAAGTTTTGAAGCAAGATATTTTTCTTAATATTAATAAGAACACAATAATTCAGAAAACATGGGAAGGAAGACGAATCACGATCATTCGACATCAGGGGAGGAGAGAGAAAAGGATTTAGTTGAAAAACTAAAAGAAATAGTGGTGAATATTGACCGTAGGTATAAAAAAACGTAAGTTGGAGCGAACACAACCTATGCTTGCTTGACACAAAGAGACGTCACGAAGATTGACTCTTTCTGAAAGATCAATTACTGGCAAAAATTTGTTGGTCTGGACGCCTAGTTGTTCTGCCAGCGATTTGATCGCTCGGCAGCGTGCCTTCGGTCTAACCGAGGCGCACGCCTTCGTTTGTCGAAGGAATACAACATATATATTGCCCAGTCTCCATGGATCTCACCCTCGGAAATAGACATTTTCATCTCATGAAAAACTGAACAATTTACAAAAAATTTCAAGGCAAGGACGGCATTATGGCCGTTTTACCTTCTAGGTTATAGATCGAGTTCGCTGCATCGTCGAGATCGCTCTCGACCCCGTCACCGGAGGCACGGCGAACGCAGGCGAAAATCAGATCGTCGCTGCCGGTCTCGTAATCGCTTATGGCACTCTATCGGTCGGTCGCGACGGTCGGGCAGCCGTTCACGTCACTCTCGTTGCTAAGAGCGTAGTCGCCCGCAAAAATCTGACTATGGCTCGCAATAATCTCCGCAGAAGTCGGAGGGAGAGCGGGAGGAGTCTCAAATATAGACTCAAAAAGATTACGAGGTAAAAATCGTTCACGAGCAGTTGTCAGCGGACCAATTGCCGCCTGAAACAACGGCCCCGGTTAACACTTAACAACAGGCGAGCGTGGCCGCTCAAAATAATCTAATTCAGCATGTGCATGATGTCGACCTTCAAGAAGACGTATTAAACGTTATTGGCCTGCGTCTGGAAACGGGCCGGAAAGAGGCCCCTTCATTGCACAAGGATATCGTGATGCGCTGGATGGAAATCTTCAAAAGAGGGCTCTCCAAGGAGGAAAACAAGAGCCTCGTGGAAAAATATAATATTCCGAAAAATTGCGGGTTCATAGTTGCCCCGGTGTTGAACTCGAAGGTTGCTGCCGCGATACAAGATAATGTCAAAACAAGGGACAAGCGTATCATCGAAAAACAGGAGCGCATCGTTTCTTGTATGGCAGCCATGGGAAAAGCTATCTCGACTACTCTACAATCGGACAGTCGAGAAAAACTGGAGTTGCTCGAAATTCTGAGTGACACAGGAAGACTCCTGGCGCTTCTCCAGAGGGAGGAATCAGAAATTCGCAGGAGTTTAATCCTCGCAAATCTCAACTCGTCCGCAAAAGAAATCTTAACGTGTTCGACAGTCGACGGTTTCCTGTTCGGGGTGAATCTGGAAGAAAAAATCAGGACTGCCAAGACGATCGAGCGTACATCAAAGGATCTTGTTCAACGGGGAAAATCCTCAAAACTCAAGGACTCAAAAAACCAGAGGGGCCCGCCGGCGCAGCGCTAGTTGGAGCGCAAGAAAAATTGGACGTCGAGCTGGCCAAAAAGATCGACGAACGACAGATTCGGCTCGAGGCGGAGGAGAACGTGTATCCTCAAAAGACGCAGTTTTTATCGGGCATGATCAAAAGTATCGGCTGATCTTGTGATTCAGGAATGGATCAGAGGATTTAAAATTCCCTTTACATCACTTCCTGTGCAAGGTCGGATCTGGGAAAAAACGGATTGGTCAAATAACGAAAAATTCTCGATCGCATACAAAATCGAAAAATTACTAGAAAAAGGGGCGATACTGAAGGTTATTCTGTCCTCGGACCAGTTTTTATCAAGTATTTTTTAGTGCCATAGCCCGACGGTACAAAAAGGTTAATTTTGAACCTCAAAAAACTGAATGAGTTCGTAAATGCGGAACATTTAAAAATAGAAGATTGGCGAGTGGTGAAGTCGTTAATTGAGCCTGATTATTTTATGACGTCAACCAATATAAAGGACGCGTATTACCTCGTATCGACAGAAGAAAGTTCTCCAAGGTTTTTACGGTTCCAATATAGCGTTGTATATTACGAATTTAATTGCTTACCGTTTGGTTTGAACGTCGCACCTTTCGTATTAACAAAAATACTGAAGCCGATGCCAGCATACCTAAGAAACCAAGGCTTTAGATCCGTGTTCTACTTACAATTAGATCATATTTTGCTTATCGGAAAATCATACGAAGATTGTGCAGAAAATTGTCGAGCTACGGCGGCTATTTTAGAGGAACTGGGGTTTATAATCGATCATAAAAAATGTCGCGGGATTTCCCGAAAAACAATGCTAATATCTCGGACTTATTTTCGACTCGGCGAAAATGACGATCGAATTGCCAGAGAACAGGACCCAATGATCTCTGGATCTATTGAAAAAATTTAGAAAAATTAAAAGCTGCTCGATTCGTGAGTTCGCATCCTTCATCGGTACTCTCGAATCGTAGTTTCCAGCACTAAAATATGTCATGATACATATGAGGCGGTTCGAAAAAGTCAGGTTATTAGCACTCGAAGAAAATAATAATAATTATGACTTAACTATGATTATTCCGAAGGAATTAAAAGAGGATATCGAGTGGTGGACGCTTAATACAATCTCAGCCAGCGCTCCTCTAAATGACCCAGTATTCGATTACGAGATTTTTACAGGTGCTTCGCGTACAGAATGAGGAGCAGCTTGGGAAGATCGGCGGGCGAACGAACACTGGAGCACAGATGATTTAAAGTATCGCATCAATCATCTCGAGTTGGTAGCCGCATTTTTTCGGACTAAAATGTTTTTAGTCCAGAAAAGACAATGCAACGTCCATCTTCGTATCGACAACACCACCGCGATAGCTTACATAAATCGTATGCAATATAGCCGGTTTGATAACCTTAGCGCTATAATGAAACAAATATGGGATTGGTGTGACGCCAGAGATATTTGGATAGTTTCGGGATACATTGCATCGGAAGAAAGTATAGAAGCGGATTACGATTCGCGAAAATTACAGCCAGAAACGGAATTTGAACTCGCGGAATATGCGTTTCAAAAAATAGTAAGGGTATTTGGTGAGCCAAGAATCGACCTGTTTGCCTCACGAACAAATACAAAATGTGACCGATATATTTCATAGCGCTGAGATCCCGAGTCATTCGGGATTGATGCATTTACCGTGGAATAGAACCAATGGTTGTTTTACGCTTTTCCGCCATTCTCAATAATCTCGAAAGTTTTGCGAAAAATTTGCCAGGATCACACAGAGGGAATTGTGGTTGTACCGTATTGAGAAGGTCAACCTTGGTTTCCCCTTTTTTCCAGCTGTTGTCAACTGTTCCAGAAGTTGACAACTCGATTCTTTTCGTCCCTTCGTGTTGACGTTAGTCTTGCTAGGAATGCTCGGACTTTGGACACTTTGTGTGCCGCATACTTAATGTGCTCATTAAAGTTTAGTCGACGGTCCAGTGGAACCCCTAGATATTTCACATAGTTTGCTGAGACAATATCGCACTCTCCACCATTTATAGTTATTTATTCAATGTTTCTGCGGCCACTCATAGGTACAATATCAGTTTTTATGGTCCGCTAGCTCTAACTGATTGGGCCGAAGCCACGCGTTCATATCCGCAATGAATTAATGTGTCTCGCATTTTGATTCCTTTCAACTCCACTGTCTTTATCATAAAGTAAGTAAATAGTATTTTGTTCCAGTTTGTGGATTTAAACGCGTTTTAACGTCCAACGTTATTAGAGCACAACGCTCCTTTGGATCAAATTTCCATCTCTCACCCGCCAGTGCGTCTTGGGCAACATTGCGTACCATGGCAACATCATCAATTGTGTTTCGCCTTTTTCTAAACCCATATTGATTATTACTTAATCCATTCCGACTTGCAGTATCTTGTTCCAATCTTTTACAAATTAGCCTTTCAAAGAGTTCCCCCGTGCCATCTAACATACAAAGTAGCCTATGTGAAGAATACTGATCTGGTGGCTTACCACCTTTCGGTATTAGGACTAGTGTTATAGTTTACACCTGTTAAGAAATTCTCCTTCGCTTAGACATATTGTCTGACATGTTGGTCCTTTTGCTAGGTATTGTAGCAATATAGGACAAACGCGAATGCGACAGAGAGAGTAAGCGAAGGACAGAGTGAGAGAGAGAGAGAGAGAGAGAGAGAGAGTGCGAGGAGGAGAGAAAGATAGAAGAGCGTTCGAGAAGATTCTGGAAATATCAAATTATAACTAAGAAGGGAAGGAGAGAATCGACGAGGCAGCAAGGAGACACTCGCACGGTAGACACTGAGTTGACCGAAGGTACCTCGACACATGGCTCAACCGAGTCCCGTCTCACCCATACGCCAGAGTACCTGTCGATGCAAAATCAAGAGCCAAGCAAGGACTACACCATCGAAACCTACTATATCGTTGACGCCTGCACCCATCGGGATTCTACGAGGCCACTCCCGACCGATCCTGCAACCGCACCGTCGCCTAAAGGAATCGGATTGCAGAGCAGCATTAGATCGTCGTTCGCAAAACCTCTCTCTCTATCGACGTAAAACCGCTTAAGGGGTAATATCAAATCCCTTCATACACATAATTTATAATATTCAAATTCGTAAATATTGTTCATATATATATATATAGGTCAATAAACATTGTCACAAAACCTATAAAATCGTTACAGTATACTCCTTGCTTTGGGAACTGTGGACTTATGGTCCTTGCAATTTTTTGCAGTTTAACTGGGAGTTATGTCTGGGTAGCAACTTTCGTACAGAGTACTGCAATAATCTTGATGTGATCTCTTATTTGCTGATGTATTGATCGTCTTTTATCATCTTTCAACAACTCTACTAGTTCATTGCTTTTGTCACCGAGCACATAGACCTTATTATTCCTGTCTTCTGTTGTAGCAGGCGACGGTAACATATCCGAGGATAAACGTATTCCTTTATGCACTGAGCTGTTTGTCGTCCCATTGGGGGATGTTGCCACCCTTGATCTTTTTTTGAACCTGACATCCGGAGAAGATGCACTATCACCGTTGCTTACCCGAGTAAAAATGATTGTATATAAACATATATAATTGTATATTAATTGACCATAAACAAATTTTATATAAAAATTGGCCCGATAGAATTTTATATATTTGTATATAAACGTATAGAATTGTATATACCAATAATGTCCATTTCCATAAATTAGGGGAAAAAACCGCTCTTCCGGGAACTTGAGCACGGGACGCACGGACGGTTGACCGGCGCGCTAACTGCTCGGCTACGCGCTTCCACATTTTTAACTTACACGTCAAAGCTTATGTGCGGCGGCAAAACCTTTCAAACCGGGTATCTCAAGAACGGCTGCGTATCTACACGTAGCCCTTTAGGGTTTTCTTAGTTTCAGTCCCCCCTACAACCCTACGAAGTCCCATCGCTAAACTCGGTTGGCCTCTGCTGGACTCGCCTTGTAAGACCGATAGTTCAGTACTAGACGAATGACAACGAAAGTGTTCCCATATATGGAACAAACCGTCTTTTCTTTTCATTTGAAAATACTTTATATTTTATAATTCAACGTTTCAATGTAAAATACGTTGATATGTATGTTAAAATGCAATATATATATTGCATTTTAATACATAATTTATTAACTTTTAATGAACAATCTTTTGATTTACCTGCTTCCATACGCGAATAAACCCAAAGAAAACTGTTTCTATATTCTATCATATATGAGTAGCAATATAATTATATTAATTTCAAAAGAAAAGAAAAGTACTCATATACAGTTATATACAATTTTATATACCGAAAATAAATTTTTCACGTATATATATAATTGTATACAACACTATATTGAATTATATATAACTGTATATGATGGAAGTACATTTATATCGGATTATATATACGAATGTATAGAGTTATATACAATTATATATAAACCTATATATAAATATATATGATTGTATTTCATTTTTATATAATTATATACAATCATTTTCACTCGATATCGGATTATATATACTGAAACGTGAGGCTTTGTTTCTGTTATTTATTAGGATTCGTGGCTCGAGAGGAGGCAAAAATAAGTGGGTGATTCCTTAAGTCAGATGTGTGTGCGCGCGTGCCTGTGCGATCCTTGGCCCGGCCGTCGCTGCCTCTCTTCTATGTCGATATTCCGGGTCGATGCGTGATCGATGCTCGGGTTGCGCATGCGCGTGTGGCCTGCTGCTGGCCTCGTGGTGTATCTCAGGCTTGAGAACCAAGATGTCTGCGGGTCTCGTGGCGTGTTGTGTGTTTTGTGTTTCGTGACCGTTGGGATATTGTGATCGCCTGGTAAGTAAATTCGATTTACTTTCTTTGCACGGATGTCCGGCTATTTAGGCATCGGCTTTTCTTTTTTCTTTTTCCGGTTTCTGCCGATTTCGGGACGAGATGTGGAATTGGCTTGCCGCCCTAACCTCGACGGTGAGTTGTTCCAGTTTTATCGATCAGTTTGTGAGTGTGCCTAATCGTGCGGTCTTTTTTCTTTTTCCTTTTAGTGCGGCGTTGCTTGGGATTGCCTTGTTCTGCCTGCTTTCTTCCCCCGTGTGGCGCGCCACACTATGTGGTGCCGGCTGCGGACCTATCCGCTGCTTCTCTCAGGTGAGTTTCTTTCTCTTTGGCTGTCCCTTGCGGTGTGGCGTGTACTTGGGTTCTTTTTCTTTTTCTTCCCGCCTTCCTTCTCGCTGATATTTCTTGCGTCCTGCCTGCGTTGGTCTGTCTGATCCTGCCGCCGTCCTTTCTGCGCCCAAATCGTGATCTGCTTGCGATGCCGGGGTTTCCTCGCAGCGGGCTCTTTGATGACAACTTCCTTATCTCGGTTTCGCTCCTGACTTTTCTCCTCACCGCCACCTCTGTCGAGTGCCAGCTGTGAGAGAAAATCCTCGCGTCTTCCTTTCGCCCGCAGTCCCTCCTCGCAGCTACCTCGTTACGAGTCCCGGCTGTGAGAAAATCCTTCTACGTTCTAATCCTATTCTCTTTCTGAGCTACCTCTTGCGAGTACCGGCTCTCAGAGATTCTCCTATTTTCAAGTCACCGCAAACTTAGTCCGCTCTCGCAGCTACCTCTTCCGAGTACCAGCTTTGAAAACTTTCCTTGTTTTTAGTGGATTTTCCGCTAGAATGAGTCTTTTTTCCTCTTCCTGACAATTTTCTGTGCCTTTATATATGTTTCTTGGATATCTTTTGTTTGTGAGAAAGTCTTTTGCCATCTGTCATTTATTTTAGGAACTAACCTACAATTTTCTCGTTTCTATTTTTGTTTCAGATTTTCCTCGTTGTGGCGCTGCCTGCCTGCCCTGGCGGGACGATGGCTGACGCTTCAATACGAATGTATAGAGTTATATACAATTATATATAAACCTATATATAAATATATATGATTGTATATCATTTTTATATAATTATATATGAGTATATACAATCATTTTTACTCGGGTACTGAAGCCTGTAGTGTGCGTAGCCAAGCCGCCGAATGCCGTTACAGAGTACGCATTTCTAGCCCCCCCCCCGCCCCCAGATCCGCGGGCCAACCCGAAGCTATATCGTTTAGGAACTCTCCAACTAGGTTAGGAGCCGTCTGGGGTAATTTGTTATCGAAAACTGTACTTGCCACTATTTTTTCTATAGATATCATGTCGTTTATGATCACAATTCTCTTCTCCAAACCTTTGGTCATGGAATAACGAACTACAAGGTAGTAGATTCCCTCACCGTACTATTCGCTATAACTTTAAGTTACTGCCTACTGTAGGCTGTCTTTAAATGTGTTAGATCACAGGGGACCCTTCATCGCCCGCCACAATGACCGGAATGCGCCCGTACCGCGGCTGTAGATACTACTAGGAGGCTGTGAAATAGAGTTGACATTGATAGTCCAGGATTTTTAGATATTTGCAAAGCATCAAATAGAGCTACTTTTTCTTTCTATTGAATTATGTCAGGGGTTGTCTCCTAAGTACAAATCCAAGTTTCTGCCCTCCCAAACCCTCCGCGTTAGCCGCCATCTTGAAAAACGCCTATTGGTGAATATCTCGGAAACGGTGAGCTTTACGTGAAAAATCGTAAGAACCTTTTTTGTAGAGGATAACATTTCCCATCTTTTATTATTTTATACTTTTTTCTTTATTGTTAATATTTGCCGAGATATAGTCGATTAAAAAAACAAATTTTGTTGTTGTGAACAATATCTCGATAATTTTTGCAAATACGAAAAAGAATGTGATAATCAAAGTTGTAGAGGATGAAATTTTTGACAATTTTCGTATAAAACTTTTTTTTGTAAAATCAATAGTTGCTGAGTTCTAGCGCACTGAAAGTTGCCGTCAGGTAAAGAACAACAGCGATTAGCGGTAATACATTAACGGGGTTCGACATATTCGGAAGCGCCTATCCGACCTTTTTTGCTTCAAATTAAGATATCTCCAAAACTACACAACATTTTCCGACGATTTTTTTTAGTTTTGTTCAGAAATACTTTATTAATAATTCTATATATGTTTTTAGAAGATATTCAAATTAGAAAAGTTTTGGGACCAATTCAAATTCGAAAAACAATGGTTCGAAAAATGCTCATTTTCAATGAACCTTTTCTCAGGAACCATACGGTAGAGTTTCACCATTTTTGTTGTGAGTATATATTAAGCTGTTATAAACATTGTATCAAGCCATTTTTTCGATATTCTGTTTCAAAATGTTTTTATGTCGTTGTTACGGCAAATTTCAAATGAAAGGAGACAAGCCGAACTTGATTTTATAGAAATAAGTAAATCTATAGAGCGTAGGGAATTCCTTCCGAGAAAATTAAAAGTATTCCCGAAGCGTGTCTGCGGCTAAACAGTCGAGCGATCAGCCGGTGTCTCGCACCGGCAAGGCCGCCGAAACTCGGCATCGGCGGTGTCATTGACCTCAGATATAAACGCACGAAGGTACTTGCGCACAGTCGATGGTAAGAAGAATGTAAACGATGAAAAAGCG
Organism: Netelia inedita; assembly: GCA_964017225.1. Lineage (NCBI taxonomy): Eukaryota > Metazoa > Arthropoda > Insecta > Hymenoptera > Ichneumonidae > Netelia > Netelia inedita. The sequence continues at coordinate 26,096,223 of OZ024920.1, forward strand.
AGCAGTACTGTAACGGCTATCCGCGACACAACATCGGAAATTAAACTCTCATTTTAAACCCAAACATTCTCGCCGTACGAACGAATCGACTTATTTCATCCTCTGTCCATATTCCTGCTCTGGTGAATCTCACACTGGACTCTTACGTAATCTCCGAAAACAGTCGTTTTTAAATTTTTTTAAAATTTTTACCATGTTTTTTTACCTTCTAATATTTTTTTCTCGCGTATGAATCGTTTTTTCGAACAAAACGGCTGGACACAATATTTATAATACTTTAATACCACAATAAAAATAGTGAAAATCGACCGTATGGTTCCTGAGAAAAGGTTCATTGAAAATGAGCATTTTTCGAACCAATGTTTTTCGACTTTGAATTGGTCCCAAAACTTTTCTAATTTGAATATCTTCTAAAACCACATATAGAATTATTAATAAAGTATTTCTGAACAAAACTAAAAAAAATCGTCGGAAAATGTTGTGTAGTTTTGGAGATATCTTAATTTGAAGCAAAAGAGGTCGGATAGGCGCTTCCGAATATGTCGAACCCCGTTTGTATTACCGCTAATCGCTGTTGTTCTTTACCTGACGGCAACTTTCAGTGCGCTAGAACTCAGCAACTATTGATTTTACAAAAAAAAAGTTTTATACGAAAATTGTCAAAAATTTCATCCTCTACAACTTTGATTATCACATTCTTTTTCGTATTTGCAAAAATTATCGAGATATTGTTCACAACAACAAAATTTGTTTTTTTAATCGACTATATCTCGGCAAATATTAACAATAATGAAAAAAGTATTAAATAATAAAAGATGGGAAATGTTATCCTCTACAAAAAAGGTCCTTACGATTTTTCACGTAAAGCTCACTGTTTCCCAGATATTCACCAATAGGCGTTTTTCAAGATGGCGGCTAACGCGGAGGGTTTGGGAGGGCAGAAACTTGGATTTATACTTAGGAGACACCCCCTGACATAATCCAATAGAAAGAAAAAGTAGCTCTATTTGATGCTTTACGAACTCATTTTTGGTGCTAAAATTCCTGGACTATGAGAGGCTATCTGTTACGCAGTAAATACCCGTTGCACCTCTATGTATGTACGCGCGAGTACGTGTGCGTGCGTGTGTATATGTGTGTGCGTGCGGGGGTGTGTATGTCAATAGTCGGGTATCCATTTCTGACACCTGTGAAACCTTTTTAAAACTATTAAAAAAATTGGCATTGGCATTTTTGTCGTTTTAAGATTTTTTGCTATGCCAATTTCCTCATTCATATCCATGGAAATTAAAACAAATTTTCATGCATAGATGACCGAGAGGACAGGAGAAAACAGAACTCAACGATGAACAATAGTTGGCGAGTGAACATAGATAAGAGCAGACGTCGATGATGACATTGTTGTTTTATCTACATTTTATATTACACATATCATGACTGTTTTTTGTGTTTGTCCATAATCCAATTAATTGTATAATACATTAAAACCTACATATGAGTTCGTCGTAAGTTCCCGTCATAGAACCCCGTCAAAATTTCAGGAAACTACCGAATCAGGCAAGTCTCATCAGGGTCTGATATTATCCCGATTTACATTCTGGGCGTCCATCATATCAGGTGTAACGACATCTGTTTTAGTCACTTCAAAGAATTAATGCATCATATAGTTGTTATTTAATTGAATTAAAACTGGTTTATTAGTGTACAAATGCTATGTTTTGGGCCTAGCACAATAGAGCAAATTCCTTATATAATAATTAATATGACTTAATAACTAAACGAATATAATACATTGACTGTTGGTCGCTCGATTTTAACAATGTCGAGACGGACTAACGACAATCTCCTGGACATTTTTCACTTGTGCAACAAGGAAATTAAAGTGTGCAATTAACCTCTTTCATTTGAATGTGCCTTTATGACAATAGCAATAGCAATCGTACTTATCTGCGAAGGTGGACGAATGGTGTATTGTCTATTTGTTGAATCTTGGCCAGGATCTGGATAGTTCTTTTTCGGTCGTAGGTGGGACCTTGATGACGGATGTAACTATACGTGTTTCAGGATCATGATGTGGAAAGATGATGTGCGAGATTGCTCTATTCAAAACCGTGGATGTGTATTCCAAATAGGATGGACGTAAATCCTCTACTGCAGATGTACAGCGAATCCACCAGACGATCCCTTTTCCGATTGACCTTTTTCGGTTCGTTTTTGGCCAAAATTCGGCAAGCCGGGACCGGCGAGCTTTACCACGGTCTAATGTGGCCGTAACTTATATTATATACATATACGAGGTCAGACAGTACCTCGTGGATACCTTACTCCGGCCCTATTCAGCTGAAATCCAACAACCTGGCACGCTTCCGAATGGAAGAGTGATATCCAAAACATTTGCAACTCACTGGCAAGCACAGTAGCTGTTTGGTCATCGTAGGGGGTTTATTCAGTCGCATGCAGTCGGTGAATTATTATTTATTGAGGGTATTTCGGATAAGTTTGAATACCTGGCCATTTTTGAAACTAATCTCAAAACAAGTGCTACTAGAATGGGGATTGGGTAAGGCTTGAAGTTTAAGGCAGGAGCTTGCTTTAGAAGCATAAAAATCGATTTTTTATTGCTTAAATCTATTCCTAGTATATCTAAGAATATGTATGTAAAGTTATAGAAGCTAATTCACAGTATTTTCGAAGATACAGCACGACACGTGGTGGGGCGCAGAGCAGGTATACGAGCGCTCGGGCAGCTGCAGCGCGCGTTTTCTCGTGTTTTCGTTCTTACGATTTTTCTAAACTGGCGTGCATGATTGCAAGAAAACTAGACGACCAATCAAAAAGAACCAAGGCTTATTAGCTTTAGTTTTGTATACCCTTCTATTTGAACTAAAAAAATTCACGAAAAAAAAATTCTAAACAACTTTTTTAGCAAGTTGAAATGATTTTTTTTCGTGCAAAAAGCACATTTTTTTCAAACTTGCGAAAAAACTTTAGTTTCACAATTTTTTAGGTTTTTCGTAGTTCAAATAAAAGAAAGATATATGAAAATTAAAATTTTCTTTGGTTTTTTGTTTGAGACGAAAATTGCGAACTCCATCTTGTACACCGATTGGAGACTGCACTTGCAAAGTGCTGAACGAATGTTCGTAAAAATCGACTGCATTTAGATATTTATCTCCAAAAAAAATTTGTTCGTCATGTTCAAATATGCATTAAAATATTCTCAAAAGTTCGCTAGACATGCTTATTTTTTTCTGCCCTAAAAAATCCCCAAAAAACGCTTCTTTTAGGCCTCCTAAAGCAGGATCCTGCCTTAATCAAGACAACGATCCGAAGCACAGCACACCGATTTTTCACGAATATTCAATGTTATACACGTGCTAATGTTGTGCACCCACCTTTACGATCGCCGGATGTTAATCCTACTGATAATTTGTGGGACGAACTGCATCAACAAAATTAGAAAACTCCCATAACAACGAAGGAGGGGTTGAAAACCCGGCGTGACTAGCTGTATATTATGTCAGCATTCCATAGATTTGTTTCTCTATTGCCTCAAATAAATATAAGTATTGGATATCAGCCACGATCACTCTCGTTTTATCCGCGACTGCCTGCTATAATATTAAAATTTGTCATTAAAATTCGTTTGATTTGTAGTACAGAGTATATTATGTACAGAGTAGTGACATAGGACCGGAAGCAAGCGACCACATATCGATACTACATTTCATACGCCTGCACGTATCACTTATGTGGGCACGCACTCGTGAAGGTACGCATTGTGCGATTGTTATTTCAGGCAAAAGTTAAAAAACTATATATACTCCCTTTATCAGAGAAATAATCCTACCGTTGAGCGCGCTACTAAAATGTGCGATGCGAGAGAATCTTTTATAAACCTAAATGAAGTTCGTTTTTCAGTGGACGCTTTAAAACGACCATGTAACTGAAAAAATGCGGCGATTATAACGTGAAATGGCGCATGCAGCAATTTATCAACTGTATAATAATAAAAGTACCTAAGTTTATATACGAAGTCCTCGTGTATGCTTTAACTACAATTCCTTCTTGCAAAGTGTTTCGCAATCCGACATTTTTCATGATTATGCGCCCATTAAAGTAATGACGCCCTATACCTTTTGTGAAAATTGTAATGATATTAAATAAAATATAAATAAGTAAGTAAACAAAAATTTGAAATACGCCAAATAGAAAATTTCCCCGCAAGGAGACTCGAACCGACGCCCGAACTCTTGCAGCTGCGCCAACCGCTGCTTGAAAATTGTATTAACATAAAAGACTTATGGAGTAACCGATCCGCAAGTAATATTTTATTTCTCAAATAAAAATTAAATGTTTGGGCATCTCGAGCTCTCATTTGTAGCACGTTTATTTGTAGTCAAGCCCTATATTTACTGTGGTTCCGGACGAAATCGGTGATGCCGAGTTCGCGCCCTCCCCTTTTGAGTTGTAATGCACTATTAAGCCCTCTTCAACATCGAACTTCTTGGAAACCCCTGTTCTATCTCAAATTCCGTGTATTCACTTTTGCAGCGCCTTTGTTGGATATTTCGTTTTTTAAATATTAATTTTGAATAGAATATCTGTTTGGAGAATTCTCTATTTCTAAAATCTCGATCTGGAATGCTTCGTACATTTTACCATCCTGATAACGGGGGCGCGCTTGAAAAAAAACTCTCGAGCCAGTGTCATAGATGCAAGTTAGCACCATGCCAAGTCAAGACGGGTATGAGACTTGAACGAGTAGTACGGCCACTCATGATGATACTCTTTCCCGCCAGCACAGAGCACATTCGATACACTTGGTGACCGAACCAATCAAGACGACACGATGTTCAGCTTAATACCATTTGATTTTGAAGAATGAACTTATGAAATCAATCGTTGAATGCTTTCGTAACTACGTAAGTGCTATACGGAGCGGCTCGATAGGAAACGCAATGAAAATCTATAATGCCAATTGGTAAAGCTTCCATCTTAAAAGATAATTTGTGTTTCATACGAAACTCACCTACAGATCCACGAATGGCGTCTTCTCGGTGTATTGCTCGGTGGAACAAGAAGTAATGGCGCAGTTCCCCGTACAACAACAGTGGTGATGGCACTTCCACCTTGGCCAGCCGGGAGCCTCAACTCCGGTACTTGGAGGTTGCTGTTCATCTTCGAATCTTTGCCAGATGGCGCGGTCCAAGGCCCGCTTACCATGATAACTTGTCCATTGTAACCACCGATTCTCTACGACACATCACCCACTAAAGAGCAATTTTCATTTCGATCTTTCAACAACTAATAAATTCAAGAGGATTCGAGAGAATATGAATTCATATTCGATATTTATAACATCGACTCCGCTCACCTTCTTTTTTCAAGGATGTTGCAACCCTACGCGTATTAGCAAAAAAGCGAACGCAACCCAAACCTAATCACAACCGTCCACTGCTCGTTTTTTTCTCTTCCTTTATTCACGTTGTCCTTTTTCACTTCGTCGCAGACGCATCACCTCGATCACTTTTGTGCTCCTGCTTTCGGCCTCGGTCTCCACGACGTTTCTCTTGTAATTTATAGCACACACATTATGTCATCGCGTGCAACACAAAATACGCGCCGGCTCGTTCCCCCCATAATTTTCTCTCCTGGCATGCATTATATTTTATAATTTGATCACTTGTTAAATGGACAACATTCTCGTCAATTATAAATATAGTACAATCGACTACACAGAAAAAGTCAAAACATTACAAATTGGGATGCAGCATATCACAAGGATAAGCATTAATAAATCGATCGTTGTTGCTGATGCGAAAGGGATTACGATGATGAAATATCCGAGCATTTCGATCTCTTTCTTTGATTCGACGGTTCCGTCGGGATTTATCTGTCCAACTTTAGATTTACTTTTGATTTAAAAGAAAAGAAATCATTGCGCTATAATGCAAGGATAGTATTGAACATTTATTAATAGAATTATTATAGTGGCGACAGTGAATATAGCAGCGATAGCAGTATTGAAAGAAACAGTGTACAACAGATCGCAATGTTAATATAATCAAAACATTGCCTTTACATAATTTAACATTTGCAGCGATTTGATAGTAATAGTGTGTTATTGTGAACATAGTTTTTTTAGATCCTCAAAATAAAGCGATCGGCAATGGCGCACTGGATGTACTCGTATTTTATTCTATTAGATATGCTGAAATAGAAAAGACTCGCTAATAATTACGATACGTAACATGATGGTAATATTCAATTTCCCAAACACGGGAGTTACGATACGTCTTTTTGCGTGTATGCGCATATTTACCTTTCTAGCGCGCTGGAGGGAATTTCTTTCTTTAAGCCACAGAGAGTTGCTGCACGGATACACCCTTATTCTCAAGACTACGAATGTTTAAAAATGCCCATCGTTTCTTTTGCAACGGTCTCTCGAAGTGCCTGTCAGGAAGTTATCCCTTGCTACTGGTCCACAGTCGTAGATAACGACTCCTAAGTAGGAAAATACAGGAAGTTAAACTCCCAATAAATAGTCCACATAATTGAGTTTCGTTTTTTAGAAAAAAATCTGTCTCGAGCTAAAGGTTCGGCACGTGCCATGGCGAAACACTTACATGCATACCCATACTTTAAACTGCTAAAGGTATCGGCAATGATGTCACCAATTACCAATTAGTGGGTAACTGTGTCGCAACATATATTCCTCATATAATTTGAAATTTATAGCGTTTTATAAAAAAATATTAATCACTTAATCCAAGAAGCTGCCTGGACAACCACACCGACACTAAAACCAAAATAAAGCAGTACCACATACCCAATGCTCATCAGGGAAAAGATCACCGAAAAACGAAGGCTGAGAAGAAAATGGCAAGTGAGTAGAAACCCGACAGACAAAACTATCCTAAACAGAACTACACGAGAACTGACTAAATTAATTCAAGATTACAATAATGACACATTTCAAACCAAACTACTGAACCTATCTAACACAAAATATATAGACTACTCTCTATGGAAAATCACTAAAAATAGGAAACGACCACGACCACAAAACTCTCCAATAAAAAATGTCGACGGAAATTGGGCCAAAAGCGACATCGAGAAAGCTGAGGTTTTTGTCAAACACCTAGCAGAGGTTCTCCACTAGCCAACCAAACAGGAGACAACGACACTTAATTAAACCAGTTTCTGACAAAAAAATGTTTCATAGTACTCGTTCGCGTTCTAGTTATACGGGGCCTCATGCCTTATTACGCAATAGCGGTGCACTCCAAAGATATACAGGGCGATCCGTTTTTATTTATCGATAGAAATAAGTCTTGGAAATAAGGTCGTAGGTAAGGTAAGGTCTAGGAAATACGGCCTTGCGGTGTTTTATGACTCCAAACCCTGCTCTATTGCTGTCTAGCCATTACTGATTGGGTAACCCTAAAATGCTGGCAATAACGAACTTGGATTCGCGATTGGTTTCACGCCATCCTCCACCCCTTGCAATCAAAGAACGTGTACCATCTTCAAAAATTCAAAGTGCTTTGACACCGTAAAAGTTTTAGATTTATACTTAAAAAGCCGACGGTGACTTTCAAGCGACATGAATACCTCAACAGGTAAAAATATCAATATAACTATCAAGTTCCTCTTTAATAATCATAAAACTTTCGTGATAAACTTTATTTCGTATGACCTCATTTTCTCGACTTACTTCCATCGATAAATTGAAATGGAACACCCTGTATATATGTCTAGATGCATATCTCAAAATTGGACATGTAGACTATAAACGGGACATTCCTCAATAAATCTTGCACGTTTGTTGATCTGTCTGCAATACGCGGACATTTTTCACCGCTCGAAATGGGCATATTAACGTGTACTCACCATATATCTTCGTCACAATGAAAAGATATATCTACGTATCGTTATGATTATCGCAATGACGGCATATAGCTAACAAGGGATAACCGAACGAATTATTTAAAACCTTCATGACAATCAGATAAAAATTAGGGTTTGCAAGCGTCGAGAGAGAGAGAGAGAGAGATTTATTCCGTGCTCTGAGACTACGTCCCCTAAGAGCACCGTGCCATCATGTAATACAAGCATCTCAAAGTTGCAGCGCGTATAGCCTATAAAGTACTTAACACTAACGTACAATACAATAAATAGAGTATATATACAAATAAAGAAAAAGAAAGGTAAATAACGAAAATATAGAAAATATAACATATACTACAAATGTGGACAGTACGGACAAAAGGCTATAAACTACCGAAAGAATAATGCGAATTTCGGAAATTAAGGAAACTCAGGCAGAGCTTCCTACACTCGTTCACCCCCTTCGCTCGCACAAGAGCTCCCGGAGTGCTGTTTTGAAGCCGGCAAGCGAGCCCTGCCGTCTGACGGCCTCAGGCAGCGAATTCCACAGCGTGGAAGCCGCCACCACAAAGGACTTTCGGAAGTGTTCTGTCCGGAATTGAGGGATCGCGCAGTCTAATGCCGTCCGCTGCTGCCGCGTGTCGTGCAACCCCGCAGGAACGGCCTGCGTGATGCGTTCCACCAAGTAGCGGGGGGATCCGTGCATCCGGCAGGCGAAGACGAAGGCGCCCAGCAGGAACTCCCGACGATCCGCCACTTTCAGCCAGCCCAGCCTCCGATAGTAAGGCGTGATGTGCTCATCTCGCCGTACCCCGAAGATGAACCGTACCCCTCGATTTAGAGCCCTGTGTAGTTTGAGGTCAAGCTCGACAGTGATGTCAGTTAGGAGGAGGCTGCAGTAGTCGATATGTGGTAGGACGAGTGCCCTGACCAGGAGCACTCGTACATCCTGCGGTACCCGACTCCGACACGTGTTTAGGCGGTAGGTGATGGAATTGACCTTCCGCGTCACAGTCAGCACATGCTCCCGCCAACTTAGCGTGCTTGACACTAATAATCCAAGGCAGCGCACCGAGCTTGACAGCGCCACGGTGGACTGTCCCACCCGAACCGGCGGAAACGACCCGTCCCTTAGCATATTTACAAAGCGCGGCGGTCCGATCAAGATCGCTTTCGTTTTCGCCGGATTGAGACGCAGCCCAGCTGTCCTTGCCCACTCGGTCACTGCATACACGTCGCGGTTTATGTCCTGGATACAGGCGTCGATCTCGGCGGGTTGACACGACATATATATTTGTAGGTCGTCGGCATAAACACTATACAAGCAGCGCGCGAGAACTTCCCCAAAGTTTCCAAGGAAGAGCGCGAATAACAGCGGCCCGAGCACGGACCCCTGAGGGACACCCGATCTTACCACGCCCCACGATGAGTTGTTGCCTTCCCGGTCGTACACCCTCTGCGTACGCCCTCGCAGGTAGGACTCGAACCATCTCACGACTGAGCCCGAGAAGTTTAGGGCAACGAGTTTGCTGAGAAGCAAGTCATGCCTCACGCAATCGAAAGCCTTGGAAAAACCTTCCTTGGGGCAGTCCTTCGCCATGTGACCAAAATTTAGGCACCTGTAGCATTGGAGGACTTTTATGTGGTCTGCCACCCGCGTCGAGCTCCAGCCCAGCGACACCTCCGGCAACTCGAGGAGCCGCCTCCTAATCTCGGCCGTGAGAGAGAGATTGATTGATTGATTGATTGATTACTTTATTGTTATGCCCTAGAAAGCTTTGGGGCAAACTGTAACAATTCGATGAAATACATTAAATTAAAATTAATAATTCTGTTTCAACAACAGCTCACAAAAGAAACTTAGTGGTAAGTAATGACTAAATAATCTATGATAATATCAATGAGTGTACGTAATCTATGATAATAGTAATAGTACTAGTAATGAGTAGGAGCGATCCATCTCCTGATTTCTCCTTATTTTAGACCCTCATAAGAACCATCCTCGCTTCAACTAACTGCTAATTCCGTACTCAGAAGGTAGTTGAATAGCCTCCCTTTAAAAACTCCAATCGAAGGTGCCGAAGTTACCTCCGAAGGGAGTGAATGCCATAAGTAGATCGCCGTTAAGCTGAAGGAGTTATGAAAACTACTCGTCCTGTGATGGGGAATATGGAATACTTGGCCGCTCTCCAATCGAGAAGAGCGACGAGCGGTACAATCCCTTAGAGGAAATAGCTCAGACAGATAAGACGGTGTTTCATCGTGCAGGATATTATAGATCATAATGCCAATGAAGTACCTCCTCCTGTTTGAGACCGACATCCACTTCAATCGCCGCCTATAAGGAATAATGTGCTCATCTCTACGAAGATCAAAGATGAATCTTATGGCACAGTTGACCAGCCTCTGGAGTTTCGTGTCAAGCTGATCCGTTAGGTCATTATAAACAATACAACAATAATCTAGTAGGGGCAGGACAAGAGTGGTGACCAATTTTATACGTAGCTCAGTCGACAGCGAGTTTTTGTGGTGTTTCAGTCTATGGAGCGTGAAATTCACCTTTTTAGAAATAGAAGACACGTGACTAGACCAGGAGAGATTAGCTTGCAGCATCACTCCAAGGTTACGTGCTTCACTCACATACGGTAGCGTTGTATGATTTACAATGATCTCCGGTAACTGATCAAGATCAATACTATTCACATAAGCACCGCTTCCCATGATCATGATTGAAGTCTTGGCCAGATTTAATTTTAGTGAGTTCGTTGTTGCATACTCCGCAACTTGGCTTACATCAAAACGTGCTTTATCAAGCTGGGCGTGGAGAGCAACAGGATAGCCACTCGAATATATTTGCAGGTCGTCTGCAAAAATGATATGATTCGAGTGTTTGAGGTTCTTTGCTATATCATTAATGAAGATGGAAAAAAGTAGCGGGCCCAGGACCGAGCCTTGAGGTACACCTGAGGACGTCGGCAACCATGCAGATGCATTCTCTCTATCAGTGACAGTTTGAATACGACCTGTCAGATAAGAGTGCACCCAGCTTAGTGCAGACTCCGTGAACCCAATATCGCGCAGCTTTTTCAGAAGAAGGGGATGAGAGACTGAATCAAAAGCCTTACTAAAGTCGAAGAGCACCAATACGGTGACTTTTCCCTCATCCACAGCTTTCCTTGTATCATGACAGAGGCGAAGCAGAGCTGTCTGAGTGCTATGCCCCTTCCTATAGCCCGTCTGACGCTGGTCAAGAATATTGTTACACTCAAGATATTTTCTAATTTGATTGTGAGCCACTCTTTCATATACCTTCGAGAGTTCACATAAGTTGGCAATGGGCCTGGTATCAGAAGGTGACAGAGGTAGATTAATTTTAGACAGTGGCCTTACGAGTGCACGCTTCCAGCTAGCAGGGAAATAAGAATGGTCAAAACACGCGTTAAATAGTCCCGTTAGTATAGGAGCAAGTAACGAGGCCGCATTTTTTAGAGTGAAAGAAGGAATGCAGTCAGGTCCAGATGTTAGTGAATCAGAGCTTGTGGCAATTATCAACTGAAGGACACTGGACTCAAAGACATGCTCAAACTGGAACCTCGGACCATTTTGTACCATGTCTCTCATTACAATTTCACGCATCTGGTTATTCGAACACGCTGGCAATGAATTAGCTATCGATACATAGTAAGTGTTCAGTTGGTCCGGTGTAAAAAAATTGAGTGGGGAAGTCATAGATACTTTTACAAGCCCTAGCGAAGCTAGCTCCTTCCACAATCTTTTCGGGTCCCTAATTCCTACCAGCCTGCTACGATTAAATTCGCTCTTGGCCCGCTTCAAATCGCACGTTAATTCATTTCGGAATTTCCGATATATCGCATATCCCATCAAACTATTTGCCCTTCTCGCCTGCTTATAAAGTACGCTGCGCCTTCTGATACGAGATTTCAACTCAGTCGTGAGCCACGGCGCCATAGGTTTGCACACTTGAAATCGTCTCAAGGGTGCATGAAGGTCCAACGCTTCCAGCAAAATATTCTGAAGGCTTGCAAGATGGTCATCTACATCTAGCAGGCTGATCGATTCACTGAATATAGTAGGAACTAAATCAGAGAGATGCATCCTTATGGTATTTCTGAATTGTGTGACATTAAATTCGCGAAAGTCCTGCCGCACAATTTCCCGGTCAGAGTTAGGAGGTGTAATGAAATCGTAAGTGAGCTCCAACAGGTCATGCCCAGCAATGAATGGAGTCTCTGATTTTGTGAAAGCCCTCTTTTTGTCGGCGCTATCTATGATAATTACATCTATAAGTGAATCCAATGTAGCAGTATGGTGGGTTGTTTCCTTCCCTACTGAGTGCAACGCAAGAGAAGAAATAATTTCCCTGAGATAGTTCGACTCAAAAGAGTTCGAGAGAAGATCGCAGTTCAGATCACCCGCAATAATAATATTTTTATAAGCGTGCGAATAAGAGCTGAGAGTATTAACAAAATCGTTAAATAGGCGGCCTTTAGGGGGTCGATACATGGATGTAAATAATAAAGCGTCATTATTAGTATGACGTATATCTAACAATATGAATTCAGGTGAATTGGTATAATGCTGAGGAGAAACCGCTAGTACGTTAGCTTTCAACGATTCATGAATGTAACATGCTACACCTCCACATTTCTTTCCGAGCCTATCATTACGCATCAAATAATAGCCCGTAATGCTTATCAGAGCATCTGCTATCTCAGGCTTCAGCCACGTTTCCGATATAGAGATTATATGAAAAAATTTATCACAAAGAAAAGACCTTATATAGTCGATATGGCCTAGCAAAGAGTTGGCATTAAATTGGCAGACTCTTAGAAACGCAGGATTGCGCACTGCCCTCGGTTGGCCTTGAGAATTTGGCATTTTCACCAGTCAATCTAATTTGTAAAAATCTGCCTCGTCAACGATTTTGATAGGTCGCATACCATCTTGTTTTCGTGCATAAACGGAACCCTCCCTCGTCCAGACATATTTCCAACCGCGCTCACTTGCAATCTTTTTAGTGTCACATAGCAATTTGTACGTTTTAGTGTTAAGAAATTCATTGAGAGAGAGAGAGAGAGAGAGAGAGAGAGAGAGATACAAGTTCTAAAAGATAAGTGTCATTATCGTTTGATTGAAAAAGCAAATAAGGTGGGTCGCCACCCTGAAAAATTTTTCTCATATTTTCTCATAATATACTTTGAAATGTTACGAACAGTTTAAACCGTATTTGATATTGAACATCACAAAATTGTCGAGGAAGCAGGTATTTTTGGTAGGAAGGTCGAGCCGCTGCGAGTAATCGACCGCACGTTTCGATCAATGCATACGAGCATAAAAAGCACGAAAGAAGCACGCCAAGCACGTAGATCATCTCAAAAAGAGGCCCAGGATGCTTAATTAGCTGCCGAAAGGAACATGTATGGATGAGGAATTGCTGATTGAAGGTAGGTCTCATAAAACCGCACCGTCAACCGAATAACCGCACGTTGACTTTATTTTGCGATTATCTCAAAACTGCATTTTTCGAAATGGTGTCGCGTACATCTCGTAAACTATCAGTCCAATTGTTGTGAAATTTATACACAATACTTTTAGATACATTATCTAAAAGAAAGAGTAGGATTGTTGCGATTACTTGATTGGTTTTTTCCTGACGTCTTTTCCCGTGAAATTGCGGTAAAAACTACATCTTTTTTCTTTTTGCTATCAGTATAATTTCCCTCATAGTAGAAAAAAAATGCTGCGCTATATTGTAGTGACATTATTCACTTATAAGCTAATCTTTTTAAATTCAGATGCAACTTTTCGGTGATTCAACTGTTGCAACATAAGCACGGGCCGTGCAAGGGGCCTCCGGCTAAATTTCTGCACTGTCTCCATTTTGTAATACTACGAACGAAAATTTATTTGAGGCATTCTTAAAATCATGTTTTACCTGGAGTTAAAAAATTTTTATATTACATTTTGCACTTTTAAGTTTATGATTTTTTTAAAATATACCCGTTTTTCGAGCGACCAGAGTGGCCACCCGCCAGTTATATAATCAATACATCCGCACCGACACGGAAGATCTTTGTTATTTATTTATTTCGAGCGATAACATTTTATGGGGGCGGCATTCTTCCTGCCAAACGTACAACATTGGTATGAGAATAATAATCATTATATATTGCCTGGCTAGGAAATGACAAATCATTAATATAAGAGATCATGTACCGGAAGAGTAGATCAAAACGTCGTTGAACAGAATTTAGCATCTTACGCTTTTTATGTATATAAGTAAAAATGTAATTTTGCGTTATCCTATTTCCCACAAATATATTGTCACGTGCAACAGAATTCCCAACAACTACGCGTAATCTATTTTATTTTTCGTTCCTACTCTTCTCAATACTTTCTGTATTTTATCTCACAAGAGACCATGGCGAAGTTAAACTTTAATGTCTTTTCCCCGAAATATGAAAATACTCAACTAGCTGAAACAGACTTTGCCACCTCGGCCTAATATTCTATCTCTTTTTGTACCTCCTGGTAAGCACACACCCGATGGAAAATAACTACACCACCGTAGAACGAAATAGTTGTCACCCAAAATATAAAAACATTCGGACTAGTTGACCCGTATGTGTACCCGCCGAGCGAGCTATGTTTTCTCTCTCTCCCGCACGTGGCATGCGTCACAGCGCCTAATCGAACATCCGCACGTGCATAGAAGCAGAGACCCCTTGGCGCGAACTGCAATAAAATCCAAAAACCCAGAACACCTAACGTAGCAGCCGGTGACAGGTTACAAATTCTGATTTTTATTAACACCAAGCAGGAGACCTAGAAAACTCCCGAAAAATCTGTAAAACGCACATACTCCAAATATGGAAAGCCATCCCCCACTAAGGTTATTTTTCTATATAAACCCTACCCTTTCTGACAACCCCGCTCAGTCTTTTGATACAATTCGTTCACGCAGTTACTTTAAAACTTTCACCGTATTACTGTATCTTTGATCCCGGGTCTTCCGTAGAAGAGAGTGAATTCAAAGTTACATTCAGTCGCGATAATTGGGCTCCTAGGAGTGGTAATCGTAGCCACGTGTCATTACCGCAAAACGCATGGTGTGCGCGATTATTTTATCCGACAACGGAATAATACGTGTTCAAGTGAAAGTTGAAACATAAAAAAATACACCACGGCCCCCTCTCACCTCCGGCGAACACATCTCCCTGATCGCCAAAAAGCACGACACCTCTTCGATAAGGTAAAGTGAAGTATTGTATCAAAGACTCGTGTCATTAGGTTAAGCATTTACTAACAATCAAACTTTATTGCAATAAATATATTGTATGTTTATTATTGGAGTTGGAACCATGCTCTCTGATTCATACAATTACTAACTTCACCACCGAAACTAACAAGACTTCTCGAGGTCTCTCAACGAACGAACCCACCATCCTCATTGTCCATTGACCCTTCCTCGACGGACAATAAAAGAGTCTGCGTTAACCGCTCGACGCACGACTCGAATTTTCCCGTCACTATCCTCGGACGTGACAATATATTATTTTCATGAGTAAAAACTTCTCTTGTGCATTGATTGGCATGATCATTTCAATACGGTCGTTAGGGTGTGGAGGGTGCGCACACACGCGGTCGACGCACCCTTTCTTAGCACGCACGATCTAATGTACGTAAACTAGGGGGATTTTATGCCCTAGTTAACATTTCTTCGAATATTGAACTTCGGTCGTACTTTGAGAATAAAGTTGTAATAGGATTAACTGATGAGAAACAAGCATTTCATAGACATAAATATTGAAGTTTTCGTATGAAAGATGTAATGATACCTCAGCTTCGAATAAACTTCGATATAGGTATTATAAGGGAACGCTTAAGGACGTTCCCAAAGAGCAGTTGAACTCAACTTTAAGAAGTTTCTGTTTATGTAAACTACTTCAACTTAGATAAAAAATTAGTTGAGGAACAGTGCACTTTCCCTCTTCCCCCTGCATGCGCAGAAGTATAAAAATGTTCTCGTTGCGTCGTTTTTCGGATCCGGCAACATGGTATTTTTACTCTGAATATTGTCGCACTTGAGACACTTGCTCTAACCTCCCAACGCGTGGTCCAACCTCTCTACGCGTTTTGACAGTATAGAGTTTTTGAAGGTTACTCTCGGGCGAGAATTTTTATAATGAATTCAAGATTAAAAAATGGGAGATTCGTGAAGAAAAAAATAGCGATAAAATAAAAAAAGCCTTAGAAAGTATGTCTAAGGCAAAACAACAAAAAATTCAAGAAGAATTTCGTGAAACAGCGAAATGTGAAATTCCAGATGAGAATTGCATAATAACGTTGGGACAATTAACGAAAAATCTCAAATGCACCAGCTGCAAAAGTCTTTTAGACATGGAAAAATTGAGTGACTTCAAAAGGGACGGGCTTCATGTCAAGTTTAAAATAAAATGTGATACTTGTACTGAATGTAATTTGGTTAATACTGGGCAGATCAGAAACAAAATCTCCGATATCAACTCATCCATGATTCTAGGTAAGTTGTAAATATTTTTTTTAGATTTATGAGTGAAAAAATTGAATGATGAACATAATTAATCATTGCATTTAATTTATTGCACAATTTGTTATTCTAATGTTATAGGAGCTATACATGCTGGTGTTGGAAATACTGGCTTGAATAAAATTCTTGCTTGTGCCAATTTACCTCGAGTAAATGATCATATTTACAAAAAGTATGAGAATATAATTGGCAAAGCAATAGAATCAGAAGCAAGGAAAAGTTGCAAGCGAGCTGCTTCGAAAGAAAAACAATTGGTGATAAGAAATATCAAGGAGTAGTGCGATTCATTGTAAGCTTCCATCCTGATTTATTCAAGACATTCAATGGTCTGATACTAAGTAAATAATAATTATAAATCACGTATTCAAATCAAAATCGATTTTTTAATTGTAATATATTATTTTATTGTAATGGATTATTTGTAAAATATCAAATTTATATATTTTTGTAAAGTTTCTACCGTAGCTTCACAATATTATGCATGACCAGGTGATTTATAATTATTATGTTATCAAGAAATGTATGATAGACAATAATTTTTATTTTTACACAAAATAATACGTATGATATTTTTTTTTTATTTTGTACAATATATTGAATAATATGTTTTTAAAGAATATATGTAAACAATTTACAATTTATGCGTTTTGCAATTGTATTTTTTGCATAATATCTTTTGTTATTTATTTTGCAACATTAAATTGTGTATATGAAATTAAAAAGATAATTGAAAATTCTGTATAATTTTTTAATATTTAATTTTTTTATTTTTTATTTCAGACCTGTGGAAATTACCCAAGATATCTTCCCTCAATTAGACATCCTTACTCTTCCTTCGAAAGATGATAATTCTGTATTTGATAATGCTTTGGGAGAAATAATAAATATCATCGTTTCATTTGATATGGGTTGGACAAAACGTGGCAATGGGCGTAACTATGATAGCTTGAACGGATACAGTACAATTATTGGTCTTTTATCCGGTAAAATTTTAGATTATGCTACGAGAAACAGAAAGTGTAAAAAATGTGATCTTGGACATAAAAAGGGTGACCATGATTGCCGATTAAACTTTCATGGAAGCGCTAAGGCAATGGAAGCCGATGCAGGGGTTCAGCTTATTAATCATAGCAATATCCTAAAAGAAGCTGGGTTACAAGTACGAGTTATTATAGGGGATGAGGATAGCTCTATGATTGCTGCAGTACGAGCAGACAATCCGACTCAAAGATTTCATAAATTAGCCGATAAAAATCATTTGACAATGAATTTTGCTGGTGAATTATACAAAATGCGAGACAAATTTAAAGAATTGACTAAAAAAGATGTTATTCCTCATATTAAAAAATGCTTCACCTATGCTGTGTCTAAGAATAAGGGTAATTCTCAAAATTTAGCTATAAATTTGAAACAAATACCCGATCACATTTTCAGCAGGCATGAAAATTGCGGTGACTGGTGTAACCCGAAGAAGAAACACACTGTTCACTTATTTGACGAGGCATTGTATGAAGAGTTAGTATGCTTGTTCCACAAATACGCATTTAACTCTCATAAATTTTCGATTGCGGCTTCAAGCCAGAGTAACGAAAGTTTCAATAATATTGTGGCAAATAAAGCACCCAAAAATAAATGTTTAAGCACAAGTGCTGCATGTGATATCAGAGTAGCTGAAGCTGTCTGTGTTAAGAACGATGGAGAAAAAAGTATTTTACATATTAAAACAGGTTTAAATATCCCCATTGGATCCCGCACAGTTGAGTTCGTAAATCGGAGTGATTCTAAACGAGAAAAGAGATTATTAAGTCAGTCTAAAGCAAAAAAATTAAGACGAATTGAATTTAAAAAAAAGAGAGCTTTTGAAAAAAAAGACCGACAAACATGAAGGTATTACTTATCAAAGTAATTGCGGAATTAATAAATTAAACAATTATGTTAGTGAAGACTGTGACAAAAATGATAATAACATTATATTGGACGATGAAACAAATATTGTTTACTTTGATATCGAAACTACAGGATTCGCAGCAGATGCTCATATTTTACAAATAGCAGCTGTCTGTGATTCGAAAATTTTCAATACTTACGTATGTACCAAAATTTCAACTGCAGCGAGCGCTGTCACTCAGCTTACAATTAGACATAAATACGGGGATTTATTCTACAGAGATAAAAAAGTTGAAACTTTGAAAATTGTTGATGCCTTAGAATCTTTTAAACAATTTTTATTCGATTTATCTGATGTGGGGAAAAAATGCCTATTAGTTGCTCATAATGCTCGATTTGATGTTCCACGACTTCTACGAGCTATAACAAATGCTAAAGTACTTGGAATTTTAGATTTAATTTCAGGTTTTGCCGATACTTTAACATTATTCCGAGCAGTCTTGGTTGACCGGAAAGGCCCTGGTCAGTTCAAATTAGAAACTTTGAGTAAAGATTTCTTACAACCTTGCGATGATAATCAGCACTCGTTTCACGATGCTGCTTATGACGTTATGATACTGCAAAATTTGATTACAACATTAAAACTAAGAAGTAATTTATTTAACAAGAAGACCCATAAAAGATGCGATGATTATTTGCAAGACGTATTCAATTCTAACAAAGCTAAAGTAAATTTACAAATGTTGTCTGAATTAAAAAGTATTATTTCTCTCAGTATGTGCAGAAAACTAGCTTTAAATGACATTTCGTGTGATCATTTACAAAAAATGTACAATGAAGGCGGCGAAAACGAAATTGTGAAATTGTTTACAGATAAATTAAATACTAAGAAAGTGCGAATAACTAGAAATAAAAAAATTATAGCAAAAGTTGTAAACTTTTTGAAAAATCGAAATTCACCAAAGAAAACAAGTTCGAAAACAAAAAAATAAGTAATAAGAAAGTACCCATATCGAAATTAAAACATTATTGTTTATGTGAACATGTTGATTATTATTATTGATTGATAATAAATATTTCGTTCGTTGTAAAGATTGATTTTTCATTAACAGTAACCTACAATTAGCCAATGCCTGTGAGTATGGTATTTCAAACTTCCCACGCGGTGCAACGTTGCCGTGTCGTCTTTTGTCACTTGTCAAGTTAGGAGAGAAAACAGTAAAATTATGAAAAGTAGCTCACTTTAAACCTTTTTTATAACAAAACAAATACCGCTTGCTTTGTTATTATTACAGTAAAATATTTGTTATATCTTGAACTACTGAATCTCAGTTTTTTAAAATAATCGTAAGAAAATTACTATTATTATTGAATACAACGTTCGCTTTAACACCCATCAGGATAAGGTTCACATGTTAAAGACATAAATTTTAATCATCAATAGCTGCAAATTTAGTGCCGCAAGGACTATTAAAAAAAATTCTACGTATACAAAGTACTTTCAACTATGTGTATTCAAAGTTACAGAAGAATTGTAAGAAAACTAATTTTTTGGGGAACGTCCTTAAGTGTAGCTTGTCGAGATGTGAGGGCTCAAAGAGGAGGGAAGTAGTTAAGTATGAAATTCAGTGGAAAGCAGCGATAAAAATGAAATATGGAGGAATTGGGAGAAATATGCGAAGGTAATTAAGAGCATTCGCAGTTGATGAAAATTGCCTTAACTATCGAGCGGTGCTAAGTTGACTGGCCGATTGAATCTTCTTTGATGAGATGCTTGCGAAAATATTTCACAAAAAAATGTACAGAAATTATTAATTTAATTAGGATTATGAAGGAGCACATTGCTCGATCACGCGTTCCCCCCTTCTCTGTCAATGTACTTCCCAACAAGTATTACCAACTAGGGTGTACACAGAATAATGTCGATCTTATACAGTTTATCTCATGCTAGGTGAACAGTAACTTTTGGGTGCGATTTTTGAACAACCACAATTTGCCTGTACGAAAAAACAGCGATTACATGATTTCAAATTAAGAAGAGCAATTATTATTCTCGTGCATTACTAACATCCTTCGCGCAATCTCAAAGGGAGAATTTGTAGTAGACGACTGATATTAGAAAAGTCGTCGCACCTAAGCAAATAGGGGAAACGAAATAAATAATTGTATCGTGGCTAATATTCATGATACTAGCTCGCCACACGGGCCATGGTGCGCGACACCAAACATAAAAAGTGTCTCACACTACGTGGTTCGTCAACGGTCGGCACATGAGCAAATTCAAACAGTAATTATGTTTAAATTGAAATTGGATAGAATAGTCTAATTTCAGGCAGGAAACGCATCTTTTTCCATATCTTCTTCAATGAATGCTGAATTTATAAGTGGACGTAGACATGAGCATCGTGCAAATATTTATAAAATAATTAGCAATAATTATTCGAAAGTAATTTTACTGACTGTAACCCATTAATATTGACGTAAAAACAATTATTCGAACGTAATGTCACTTGATCGCAAATACATGGCTCAACAAACTGGGTCAGACTGAAAAATGATCAAATCTATAATTACTCATAATAATTATGCTATTGGCAAATTTTTAATATTTTTTGAGAAGACAATAATGATGCTCATTATAAATAAAAACTTATTTCGCATTATTCTTAATAATTAAAAAAGCGAAATTGTCATTTTTAACTCCTCCAGTAGTCGAAATTATTTGGACAGCTTATAAGTTTGAATAGTGTTTTCGCGCGGTTTAGTTCATTTCCACACTTCTCTGGTTGAAATGAAAAATGGATTTTAAGTACTCCACTTTCAATTTCATATTATATATTTTAAAACGTTGACCATTTCGAGCACATATCCGTTACATTTCACACTTTTTGGCACAAATGCAATGCTTGAATGAGCATGCAAAACATTTTTGGCGACTCTATATGGAAACATGTCAGCCACAATTTAATCCTAGCGGCACCCGACCTATGCCAACTATATTGTAGTTCATTCGCCGATATTTCAGGGGATCCCATTAGGTTGATATTGTTAAAAATCCGTCCGGAAGAAATAAGATTTAGAAAGAAATAACAATTTTCGTGCATTAATACAGTGATTATAATTACAAATTAATATTAACGATTGTTCGCTAAATAATCCGTCCTGTAGAATTCTTTTTCATGGATTGTATACACCGCTATGGCCGATATTGTCATTGGAGAGAAGGAATGCCAGTACACAGTTGCAAAAGTCTATACATATTTTGCGGAACGCGAATACTTTAGGAATTAAATTTTTATAAATAAATCGACAGATAGTAAAAATGTTTCTTTCCGTAAAAAAATCATATCAGGCCTAGAACATCATGGATAAAAAACGACAAGCTTTTGTAACACTAAATTTTTCTTTGCTGCAATCGGATGGCGAGCATATACATGAGTAAACTCTACTTTGTCAATTTACCCATGGCGAACACGCGCTAGCGCTCTGATTGCGTTAAAGCAAGCGATGCGCCCGATCGGCCATGCTTCTATCGATAATCATTACACGAACGCTTGGTCGTCGTGTAGGCATATACATATTGTTATACCACCCTCCAAACGTCGTTACATCCTCTATGAAAAGGTTTTATTAATGCCGTACTATGTACCTCAAGCCTTTCGAGAAAAATTCAATTATAAGTATTTTGTTGTTTTTTAAAAATGTTTCTGGTTTCCCACGGTCATCGTAAATGATAATTTCCGACAATTTTTTTCGGCTATGTACATAAAAGTGGGTCGAAAAACTGATTAAAAACAAATATTTGTTGTCAATAGTATTATTCTTTAAACATGTACCCAAACATATTTATTTATAAACTTTTTCAATTGATCAAGTAACGTATGTAGGTCCTTACAGGTATAATGGTATCATCAAAAACTCGCAGAAAACTTTGTATCTTGAAAACTGATGCACCGATTTAACTGAAAATTATCGTCAGTACAGACATTTGGCATGGAACTGTTTAGTCTTTCCCATAGGATTTTCGTAATGTTCATCATATTTGATATTGTATAAATAAAAATGGCATCGGCTTTTAATTAAAAAATGACTCATCGAAGTTCAGGCGGGCCGCGCTGTGACGGTCGGAAAAATAAGTTTTTTTCATGAATTTTTGCACCTCCTTCATCCGTTCTGCACAATATTGTTGCACTGTTGGCTCAATTTCGATGCCGAGGCTTTAAAAAATAAAGCGGTTATTCACTTCATACGTGTTATCAATCAGTCGGAAAAGGTCAATTGAAACAGGCTTACAGTTTGTACACTTTGCCACTAACTTGTAACCAAGTCCACGAGTACTGCGTTCAAGAAAAGTAATATTACAAGACAAAACTCTTGAACTTATCATAACACTTCTATTAAAAGCGAAGTGACTTCATAATTTCTCGTAGACGCACTCGAACCCGAAGTTTCACCACTTTCAATTTCATATCTTATAGGCCTTCTTTCTAATGATCGAGAACATTTTTGATCCATAATATTGAATATTGATTACAATATTTCTACGAAACATAACTATAAATTTCCGGAGCAAAATATCAATGTATACACGGCAGGTTACTCGGCAGCCAACGGAACTGATGTGATTTCTTTCGACCTTATGGATGGCTAACCGCTGGAAGGGTGCTCGGAACCTGTAATACTGTAGAAATGCAAGGAGAATAAAAGAGAGTCAGAATAATCGAAGATATAATGGGCCCTAACGAAAAGGCAGGTGTCGGCCGGTGACCTGTTCTATAAAATGCGATCGGCAGGGGCTGTCGCTACACGCCCTCCTACTAAAAGTGCTGTAACTCTATCATTTTTGTAAATTGAGAAATCATTACACTACAAGAAAATGTAAACAAAAATAGATTTTCTGCCGCCGTTTTACGACAGCTCATTATTATTAATCGTGTGCTTTATAATACCGAGGGAGACTTGCGATTCGATTTCCGGACTAGACATAAAGATAAAGACTCAGACTCGTAATACGTATGCCGCGCCAAATGTGTAGGGAACTGTATTTGCAGAAAGAACTCTAGTATGTAAAGTGTCCGTTAGGCGCTGTAATCGCGAGAAAAAAAAACTGATGAGCCGTGTCAAGATTGAAGTTGTACAATGACGATCAGTGATGCTCTTGTATGACATATTCGCAAGCTCCTATCCGACCTTATTTGCTTCAAATTAACAATTCTCCAAAACTATTCAACATTGATCGATGATTTTAGCAAAATGTTGTTCATAAGGACTTTATTGATGAGTCTATATATGGTTTTAGAGGATATTCAAATTAGAAGTTTAGGGACCAATTTCAAGTGGAAAAACATTGGTTCGAAAAATGCTTACTTTCTATATGCACCTTTTCTCAGGAACTATACGTTCGATTTTTACCATTTTTATTGTGTGTATATATTAAAGTGTTATAAATATTGCGTCGAGCCATTTTTTAAAATATTTTGTTTCAGAATTTTATGACGTCGTTTTGAAAAATTAAAAAGAGTTTTATCGCTTTTTTTAAATTTCAAATATATTTTTCTCGGGTCTAAATAGTTTTTTTGGAAAAACGGCTCAACACATCCTCCATTAGAATGTACTTGCTATGTCAAAAAAATGCCTATACGATGAGTAAATTCTGAGAAAAGGTACATTGCAGGTGGAAAACATAACTTTTCAGGGAACACGATTTTCTGAAAAGTTTGAATTTCCAATGTATTCCGGGTTGTTTGTTGTATCGATCGAAGTCAGCGATTCCTGGCCCATACATATATCCCCTTCGGTAACTGATGGAACATCCCGGGCCTCTTTTTGAGAAGATCTACGTGCTTGGCATGCTTCTTTCGTACTTTTTAAAGTCGTATACACTGATCAAGGCACGCGGTCGACGGTTTTCCGATTTTCAATACCAACTACAGCTTAAATTGTTCGTAAAATTTCAAAGTTTAGTATGAAAAAGAAAATGCAAAAAAATCAGGGTGGCCACCCATCTTAAATAAATATATCCGAACTTTATTCCAACGTCATCCTGTTAATTCTTTTATTTTACTACAAATATGAGGACAACGAGTCAGATTCGCGATATGAGCTGTCAAATACAATAAACTCAGGTGTTGTTAATCATTGACATCAAATATTAGTGTATGTTCCTATTATGAGAAAGTGCATAAAGGAATACTGTAAAATGTATTTCTATATATCTAATTTGAGATTTGTCATTGCACTCACGATGTACGAAAAAAATACACGAGCTCCGAAATTAATAGTATAAAGTTATACATTTAATTCGTTAATTAATAAATGCATTTTTTAAAATGTGCTTTATTGGTTTGTCCTTCAATAAAGCTGTAAAACTGCGGAATAGTTAATTTGAATAACAAAAGTAATCTTATGGTCTTTTATAAAAATAAAGAAATTGATCTACGATATCATATATCGGCCATTATCATACCATTGACTTTCTTGCCTTCGATCAAGTGAGTATATCGGAAACCGTTTGCATGTGGTCAAAATTGGACTTTGTGATTGAAATCAAATTTGATAAAGTTTTACCCAGTTCTGCTTTACGACAGTTATTTACGCTCCACATCCTAAATTTTACATATTCGTTAAAAGAAATTAGGGTAAATATTAAGCTTACGGCCAGAAGAATATTTAAAAAATGTTTTTGATTAATTGATCTGAAATTTAACGAGGATATATCATCCATCTCTTTTTATTCTGGGTCTAGTATTTCATTTTACTGGGAACTATTTGTCATTTAGAATAAAAGGAAATCGACGAAAAACAGAACAGCAATCGTATTGTTACTTTCCAGCCTCGGGAGTGTCAACACCTCTACAGAATAGAAATATTTCGAATTTTTTATTTCAAATTAGTACAGTTCAACCGAAGTTGAACTAACGCCCAGAAACTTGACATGCGCAGGGTATCACTAATTTGGGGTGTCCAATAAAAGTTTGCCAATAATAGGAACGTCCCCATTTAAAAAACTGATATTGTCTACAGGAAAGATATTCGAAATAGTAGCTTTTCGAAGAATCAAACAACAACAAAATCACTAAATTACTTTTGTACTTGCACAACTGCTATAGAAAACGATTATGTTAAGAAAATTCCGACACCGTGAAATAACATAATAATTACACCGTGTGTTAGATATGTTTTCATTTTATACATAAAATAATAAATATCACGATTCGTGCTCGCAAATCGCAAGAGAACACAATTACACATGAGGATGAAACCTAATAAAGAGAATGTTTTCAAGACGAAACGGGAAAGAGTTATCAATGACATATGTACGATATTCGAATTGTTATTAGAGGCACTCGGCGTTATTGTCAAAAAAAATCCTGCTTACTACTCCAATTCGATATTAGATATTTATGCACTGATACAATGGCAAAAATGGCAATATCAAGTAAAAATGGATGCTGTGACGCGCGATGGTAAGAATCACCTAACTTTTTACTTTTATCATTCTCTAATCCTTTTTTCTTAATCTTCAGTGCCGTCGACCCAAAAGTTGTATATTTTCGTCCGTGTCCCAAATGCCAAGTTGAATGTTACTACCAAGAAATAACTATGTGCAAGGTTTACTAAAAAAATACTCGTACAATGAAAGAATTAAGCCGCGATGTAGAAAGTAAAACAGATTCCAACGAACATTCAGGTGACCGAAACCAGTGACTTGATGATGCTAAATGTGGATTAATGAAAAGACGATATTCATAAGAGATATTTGTTTACTTGAGAATCTGAATAAAATAATAATTGATCTCTATACTTGTAAAGGTTTACTTCAATAGTCGACTCGACATACTTTAATTTATAATATAATAACGAATTTGTCATGTGAGCAGTTAGAATCGATGATATCAGTCAAATCATTACCCTGAGAGTTGTTAAGTACCTACATTGATTTCGTAATTTTCGTCCCAAATTCTACATTGTCAGTTACCACTCGTAATGTTTAGTTCAATGATTTCTAATTTCGCTGCTCTTTAGCACATAAGTGGGCGCCGTGGAATAATACCGTTTCGAATTTATATCAATAAAAAAATCATATGCTAACGCAGTATATCAATCACGCGAGCAGCCCTTGCGACGGCGGTAGGTCATGTATGTATTCTATTGAAATCTATAAATCCACAAAATTACTCTTGGATTAATCTTTCGAACGAAGAGTATTCGGGTACGTCTTTTGTAATCCGCACGGTGTCATTTTGTTGAAAAGTTCCATTAAATTACATCGGATCTGAAATCGCCCCGCGCACCTAACGTGTCGACGAAAAACTAAAGATGGCTAATTATAAATAGCGGTAAAAATGGCCGCTCAGACAATATTGATTACTTTCTGAAGGAAATCTGCGTTGACGTTATATGCTAAGTTTGATAGGCTCAAGGGCAGCAATAGAGTCATCATGTCCAGCAGTCGGAACACTTACCTTCTTCGTTAAGAAGGTTCGTCAGCCCCTCTTTCGAGGGGAAAGAAGGAAGGGAAAATATCTACCTTACCAACTGTAAATTAATCATTTAATAAATAAATCATGATTGCAAAACATTTAATTAATCTCGATTCTATGCAAACTAGTTCAGTTGGGTTGTATTTGTACAATGCGCTCATAAACAGAGTTACCGACATTATAACCATAGGCATAACCTATTAATGGTAAAATATTGATACTTTTTATGAATGAATGTGCAGTAAGGTAATGTTTTTAATTTATGTAATGGTCAAAACGGTGTTTATCTTTAATTTTATGCATATTCTGAATTCGTGTGTCAATCTAAAACTATTTAATTTTATTATAGCTACAAATGTACGCGTCCATAAGAGACTATGTTAATGTCGGAGTTTTCTCTGATAAACTTCTTTGATAATACGAGGACGAAAATGCTAAAAAAATGCATGGAGACTTATTTTACTAAAAAGTATGTAATCCATGGATTTCTTGGTTGTGTGTCATTTCCTATTTTGACTACCGAACCTCCTTAACGGACTGCCGTTCCGAATGACCTGCGAATATACTGTGCAAGTTAAGAGTGCCCCTATGACTATTTGAATTTGTGAGTGTTCATGAATATATCAGCGCCTTCCGGCCACTAACGGCTTCGAAATATCATAATTATGTAGATACGATAACGACAAACATTCTGCGACTTCCTTTCATAGAAAATGAGCAATTCGATTGCGTCTTCGCTGTCTTCATTTACGATAAAAGAGAAAGTAAATAAATCATTGAGACTGTACGTCACATATGACATTGTTGGTATGGCTATATGTATCAATAGCCGTCACGTACCACGTGCTACAACAAACGATCCATTAAAAAAGCGAAAAAGATTTCGACAAGTGCAAAGGAGTACGTAGTAACCAATGTGTGAGAAATATGGTTACCTTGTTCCTATTGCAACTCGATGATCACTTCTCGAAGATGACATACGTATATTCATCAATTATAAACCGTAGCTTCACAATACATCGATACGATTTGATAATTTTCCCCATCATTCCTCCAGTTTGTGTCATTAATACGAGAATGTCAATATAGGTATACAAGCTTAACAATGAATTGTTCAACCATTTCGAAATAACTAAAATGATTCTTGACATAGACCGAAATAAGATGAACGTTACAAGCCACGTCACAATCGATCCAACCGGAGAATAAAAACACAGCACAACCGAAAGATGAAATAAATAAGAATAAATAACAAAATTGACGAAAATTTGCAACGGTTTTAAATGAAGTGAAATTAGAATCTGCTTTGTAGTAACTGCAAATAGGAAATTGGTATGTGGTCTCCTGACACCGAACCTCAAGAATCAATAAACGAAACGAAAAATAAACTATCACCAAGAACAATGAACAAAGAAATATTAACTTAAATTACAATAGGTGAAGTTAATTAAATCACTCTCGATGTGAAATAAATAAAAAATCTCATTTGCTATCACGTACCTTAAAGAACGGTTTCAATTACTAGAGACAAATGTTTATGAAAGTGATAGACTCTGCCGTCCAATGGCGTCAAATGAAAATCCGATACTTGGCCTAACGAGATCAAAGTACAATGGTAGAAGAAAATAAATATCTACAAAATCCTGAGCACTGCGGCCCTGCTTTCATTATCTCAAATGTTCATCTGTGCATGAGCACTACCAAAAAAGCCCGTGGAAAGTCGCGAAACTCGCCTTCGCTTCTCAAACAATATTTCAAGGTATTGAGCCAGCTAATACGATAATTCAACAAGCGTACCTTCATGATTGTGAAAAATGCCATGCGTCGTCTCGTGAAATAACGAATGCATATTTATTAAATAAATATTTTGATGTCCCTAATTTACGTATCGGCAATTATCAATAGTACGAAAATATATAAATATAGCCTATTTCTTAATGCAGGACCCCACTGTGACGGTCAGAAAAATAAGCCTTTTTCATGAAATTTGTTGTATCACTTAATGCTTTTTTTTGCTTAATTAGCAATATGTTATTCGACATACACAAAATTAGATTCAAGTAAATTTGCATTGAAAGACAAACAATAGTTTAAATAAAATAATTTTTTTCGAAAACCCGTTTACCGAACTTGTGCGGACGATAACTCGAGCAATAATAATCGGACATGTAACATTTTTGCACGAAATTTTTTGTAATTGTAATTGCTATCGCTGGGCGTAGCCGTTCTTGATTTTGTTTATTTTTCGAAATATGGCCACGTTTCGAAATAAAAAGTATTATTTTCAATAAAAATATTGTCATTGCTTTCAGAAATTGCAATTTTCAAACAAAAACGGCTACCTACGCTCAAGGCTAGCTATTGCAAGTATAAAAAATTTCCTACAAAAATATTACATTTCCGACTATTATTGCCCGAAATATCGTTCGCACCAGTTGGAAAAAAGTGGTTTTGTGAAAAATTTATAGTGCTTAAACTATTGGTTTGTAAATAAAAATTTACATGAATCTACTTTAATGTATGTTGAATAACACATTTAATTGAGCCCAAAAAAACGTTAAGTGATATAACAAAATTCATGAAAAAAGGCTTATCGTTCTGCCCGCCATGGTGGAGTTCTGCCTTAATCACTTTAAATTATTCGCGATATTACTCCAATGAAGTCTTTCGAAGAATTAGTTTTCAGCCATAATGATTTTCAACCATCGGCGGTAAAATATGAACACGATGAGAATATCACTTCTAATGCTAGAAGTGTATCTAGTTAAATATTTGTTACCAATATACAGCGTGTCCCATTTTATTGATCGGGAATACGGCGAAAAAATCAGGTCGATCAAACAAAATATCCCATGAAAAATGTATGATTTCGAAGGAAACATACAATGTTCATGTTGAGATTTCTTTTCATCGAGGCGTTAAGGTTGCCCGAAAGTCCTCATCGAGTTTTTAAATAGGAACTTATTATTTTACCTCCGTCATATTTCAGACGGAATCAAACCGGATACAACGAACAAAAAATCTTTTAGCCTTAAAAGCGACCGGGTTATGGCACTTTGAATTTTTTTAAATAACGCACGTCTTTTAACAATACGTACTGAATGATGACCTCAACGCCACTATGATAAAAAGTCGTATAGGCATCGCATGTCCCTCTCGAAATTAAAAAACTGATATACGAAACTTTTCTTCGGACGATCTCAGTTCTCGACTTATTCCTACCGATAAATTAAAACCCTATCAGGTCACTCTATCTATAAATTATTATAGCAATTCTAATCGATTAATATTTCTATAAAAAACTTATTATTGTATTATGATATATAACATGTATGTTTAGCTACAATAATAATTATGGCGAAGGAGGCTGTAAATAGGTGAAAATGTAAAAAAAGAGAGTAAATCGAGATGTATATATAGTGACTAAGGTAGGAGAGTAGAGGGGAAAAAGGAGACTGAATGGAGACTAATAGAAAGGAAGAATAGATGTAAGGAGTAATGTAAAAAACCCGTAAGGATAAATATGGAAATAAAGAGTACTACTACTACTACTACTACTACTACAATGATAATCCATTTTGTATCGTTAGTATATGAAATATTTTTGTAAATATGAAATATTTTTTTGTGATCGTTAAAAGGGTTAACGCGATTGACAAAAGCACGAAATACAAAAACACACACGAACAAGCTACATTTTTTTTCCGTTGTCATACATTCACTCGAACGACACACCATAAGTCCTACAGCTATAAGCAATAACATTCAACATACGGCTACCTTAAATTTGTGCTAACCACAAAATTTACCGCCTTTGTATTTGCGGAAACAAGAAGTAATAGATGGATCTACGATGGAAGCGCCCTCCACAGCATTAGAATTTCATATTTAACTCCCATCGTTGGGAACTTTTATCGTACTTGGATCGGGAGTTGCATATGCCTGTATCGTACGAGTATATGAGGTCCGTGAAATCAGAGTCGTTCAATCGATTGTCAACGGTCAATACCGAAAAAGTATGCCTTTCGGACACAAGTTCATTTTTTTCACTTAGAATTTTTTCTTATCATCATATGATTTTATTATTATTATTGGAGAGCTCGATTGTCATATTACCAAATGATGGGCGCCTACGCAACCCAATGCAAAAGCATTTTATGGACCATTTCATTGACGAAAATATGATGAAGTTCGAATGGTCGAGAGGTTCGAATCAAAATTGAATACCTGGATATGAGCACAACGTAAACGGATTGTTTACGTTGCGCGAGAATTTGAATCGATACGAACGAAAATATTGAGTTTCGAAAATGTTCGGATTTGTTCAGAGATGATAATGTCCGGTTGCTACTGGTCAAAAGGAGATGTGAAAAAAAAATACAATGAAAAACAAATGTGAGGCCAGACGTTATTCAGATAGTTTACATCCAGCTCAAGCCGTGAATATCATTTCATATCCTAAGAGGAAAGTATATAATTTGGTATTTAAATCATACCGCATCTGGAAGTCTACCAGCCAATCGTCACATGTACACTCGGTCAACCACAACGGAGCAAACCAACAACACGTTTATCGCCGGAATGATTAACGCGAGCGACAATCGAACATTCTTTCTACGCCGTTGCATCGCCTGTACGTTCACGCGCATCTCTCGATAAAACGTAAGCAACGTAAAAAAGAAAAACAGCAGCAAACTAATGCTCGACTGACGCTGAAAAAAATTATAATCGGTAAAAAAACAGCGAGTAAAAAACACTGCAATGTCGATATCCGCGTATGACATCTATCAATATGTCCCATTAAGCATACGATTATTACTTAAAATAAAAGCTATCGTGTAATTGCCGATACCGCACCTTTATTTTTTTACTATCTTTCGATCGGCTATCAGTACACATCCGTACTGTAAAATTCTCCACAACATTTGAGTATTTCAAAGATCCATTATAGAGATTCGCCGAATGTGTATCGAAAATACAAATCGAAAACTTGAATATTTTTATGTATTATCGTTCATTTATGATATGTATCATTTATATTTAGCATCTGCTCTACTGTTAAGTGATACTCGTATACCGAATCCGACAACGACGCACATCGTGAAATAAATAATAGTTTCAATGAGTAAATAATTCGACTATTTAGTAATTTATGCATTTACATCCATATCAACGGTATAACGATATTCGTAATAAGACAAATTCAATAATTATGCATTTTGCGAACTAGTCACTCTGCCGTTTGTTATTATCGTTGTTTAATGACACACTATACAGTTGCACTACATACGGCGTTTGGTTATTTCTCACTTACGTCACAGGTAAGGGATTCTCTCATGCACAAACAGAGCACGCACTTCACGTTTTTGCGAGAAATAGATAGAACGAAAAAGGAAGAGAGCGATAGAGTAAGAGAGCGGAAGAGAGGGCTTCCTTTGGTTGAGAGAGCCACGCAAAAATAGTAGCAACGGTTTCGAGGTTGAACCGTATACTGAATGAATGAGAAAGCCGGCGTGTGCTTTACCGCGCTCGGGAACCTAAGCAGCGCGCGACGGCGGGCGGCGGCGGTGGTAGCAAGCGCACGGAGGTGGAGGTAATACGTGGTGGTGGTGGTGGTGGTGGCAGAAGCGGAGACAGTTTGAAAAGGTGGGTGGTGGTTTCGCGACTGCACGAGTGTCGCACAACCGGTGTTGTTACCGTGTCCCGTTGGTGGT
This sequence comes from Netelia inedita, assembly GCA_964017225.1. Classification (NCBI taxonomy): domain Eukaryota; kingdom Metazoa; phylum Arthropoda; class Insecta; order Hymenoptera; family Ichneumonidae; genus Netelia; species Netelia inedita. The sequence goes on from OZ024920.1 coordinate 26,128,790, forward strand.
GCGATAAGAAAAAGCATTGGTCTCTTCTGCCACCGACGACAGCGAGATTACCCATACCCGGGTAAATCCTCATGAGTAACGCAACGTGCACGTACATGTGTGCGAGTGCGTGCGCGTGTGATATAACTTTTCATGACAACTTCTTTGCATCTCTATGTAATAATATATATGTTTTTATACACACTTGACAAAACAAAACATCAATGAATATTTGTAAAACGAAGCACTTCTAATAAGAAGAAGAATCGCTATCTGAACTGTCAGTGATTTATCAGTGACCATTGTTGCAACTCGAGAGAAAGAGGTGTTCGACAATGTATAAAAAAGCTCGGCGTACAGCAGCTTCACAATGAAAGAATGACCTTTCGATTATTTACATTGAATGACCATTCATTGCAGTGGTCAATTCTCAACTAATCTAACGATTTTCTGACACCGTTAATCGCGAGGGCGCTAGAGTTGGATGAAAGGGAATTCAAAGGAGGTTTGAAACGTTTCTAGAAGGTTCTCTGTCAAAATAACGAACGCGCAAGTGTGGACTCGGTAAAAATGAGGACTTATTTCAACGCTTCCGCCGTTTGAGTGTTGGAGCTCGCTAAGATCCTCGCGTAATTGTTTGAATCGTTCTCTGGTTACATCTTTAGTTAGTATGTTCGCTCGTATAATGTTAGATGGCTCGTATTTAACGCAGACCGTCCGGTTTTCCGACGAATCACGAATGTGATGAGATTGAATATCAATGTGCTTGGTTCATTTATTAATGTTCGAATCCATGACAAGCTCGATGGTGTTTTACTTGTCTACGGATAACTCGTAAGGTCTTATGCAATGATATCCGATGCCATTTAATAGTTTTCTCAGCCACACGACTTCTCTGACTGCGGTCGATACTACCACAAATTCTGAGCTAATGGTGCTGTGCGTGACGAGTTTTTGACGCTGCAAAGCCTGCGTTGCGGCACGTTTGCGAGACAGAACATGTATCCTGCCGTAAATCTGCTAGTTTCGATTTCAACCGCGTAATCGGGATCCGTGTAGTCGACAAATTGAATTCGGTTCCGCTACGGTTACATTCAATTCTCATCTTGAGCGTGGCGTCGAGATGTAAGATAATTCGTTTCACTGTATACCAGCGAGATGATGACCCGTGCTTATTTAAATACTGCTCAGGCTAATTATTGCGAACGCGATGCCGGAACGGGATGTACCGATCGTTACGAATATCAATTGAGCCTGTTTCTTGACGACATAGAAGATTTTTAAGCTCAAATTTGTAAAAATCCACTGAACTGAATGGTTCATAAAGGGCTGAAGGCAGATTGATTGGCTTGGCGCCCTGCATATCGAATCGTTCTAAGAGCTTTTTTATCTCCGCAATCTGATAGATGAATAACGACTTTGCCTTCCCATTGCGATAAATCTCCACTCCAACAAAATAGCTGCTATCGCCAACAGTAATGTTAAACATCTCACTTGGCTTTCTCGTTTCTTTATTAATTACTTTTGAGATTCACATCCGAGTTGCCTTCCACCCGCAAACAACGTTATCTAAACCGCTAGTTTTTTTATGTGGACCGACGAGCCCTCTAAAGTTAGACTCTTTCGGGAATGCACGGAACGTTTATTACGGCACCAATATCTTCATGATTGTTTCAATCTATGCAATGGCGTCTTGAGCCGCAACATCTCGTCGGGTTTCTTCTCTTCGCGTAGTTTCTTGAAAACCTCCATGTCGATGACTTCTTCGAACATTCCTCGCAGGGATGCTGTGCGAAGATGGAATTGTGAGACCACGAGGTGCTCCCTTCCGATCAGAGGGTGAAAAATGCAACCGAAATCGTACTTCACAACTAGTCCGAATGCTTTCTTATAATCGATGTCTTCTCATTGTACGACCGCTCTTTTGCAGAATCGAAGCTTAAATTGACACATGTTCTCGATCACTTCTCAAGACATCCTGAATACCCACTTGGAGTCGATTGCTTTATTGCGCCTCTCTCTAAGCACATTCTCTCAAGTCTTGTTTCTGACGAGTGCTGAGTGGAACAGGGCTAGCGAGTTCCTCGTCGATAGCTCTCTTCCAGCGAGTTACAACTTCACCACCGACCGCCTCACGATGCTACGCTGAAGTATCACACTCTATGTCGGCCTTCTCCACTTCATAACTTGTTGTTTTCGAGTTGTTAGTCGATGTGTGACGCAATGAAGCTCGACGGATGATAACTCGACGGGATGCAATCGTTTCACTCGTGGCGCCGCCTGTACATCTGTCGGTAACTCGATCTCCCGCTCGTTCTCGTTGGCTGGGTCGAGTTCTTCCGAACCAATGATTCCGTGGAGAGCCACGCTTTGTGAAACCGTCATCTTCCTTCTGCTTGAATCATACAGGGTGTAAAAGATCTTGAAATCATTGTAAAATAGAGAATAACATTTTCAACAAAAGTCATGAGGTTTCAGGGGTGTCGACTTTAATTTTCTGTATAAAAGGTCATATTTTAGATTACCAATTCGTATTCTATGAGAGAAATGCGTAAGTATTGTGAAAAACATTTTTTCGTGAGATTTCAATTTTGTTAAAATATAAAGGCTGAGAACTAAAGATCGATCGAATTTTAAATGACTTTTATATCAAATTATATCAACGTTGATTACAAAAAATATAAAATAGCAAAAATATTTGTTTATGATGTAGCACTAATAATGTTTGGTTTTCAGAATATTTTAGTAACGTTTCTTTGAAGCTGATAAATTTCTTTATCACTAAAAAACGCTAATATCGATGATAGCCGATATCGATTGAATCAATAACCTTGACAAAATTAATCCCGTTTCCACCACGTTTCCACGACGTGCAGAGCGCGTTTTTCATAACACACTTTGTACGCACTAAAGTGCGTCAGTGGCAAGTTCGCAACCAACCACGTTTGACATCCAGTTCGACTGTTTGAAAAGCACGTCTAATCTGAAATAGGCTTGTAATGCGCTTTTAGACGCTTTACTACGCTTCCAAAATGCGGCCGCTGAAATAAGAAGCATCCCCAATTTAATATCATAAATAAACATTGCAATATAATAAGCTGTAAATTGACACAATATAAGTATAGGATAGACATAAACAATATAGACTTTATTCTTTTCGTCATAATAGGTTGACTCGTACTTTTCATCGCGGTCGAGAGACTGTTTTTTGGCAAAGTGCTCGCCCTTACAATCACAGTGGGGTGTAGCTTCGCTCGCGAGAACTATTCCCCCACTATTTTGTGGGGGAAGTCCGTATCGACGGCACGCGAAAAAGTACGTTTCAACCGTACAAACAAACGCGCTTGAAACGCACTAAACCACGTTTCAACCAAGTGTAGACCACGTTCGATACGGCTCCGGAAAGCATGTGACAAGCGCCTTTCGAAACGCGCTTTAAATGTGAAAAAGTGCACCAAAGGATGTTTCAAGTCCGCGTCCTCGACGGAACTTACTTGAAACGTACTTTTCACAGAGTTCAAACGTATCTACTATTGCGTGGCAGATTTTTGTCAGGCAATACAACTTTTACAAATAGTTGGCTCTAGGTATTTATAGGAAGGGAGAGAAAAAGCATGTACGTTTTTAAATATTGAAGAAATTTACGAGCTTGAAGAAAATGTTGCTAAAATATTCTGAGAACAATTACTAGTGTCACATCATAAAAAAACATCTTATGTGTTTTATATTTCCGTTCATAAAACTTAATTTATTTTGAAATATAAATCATTAAAAATATTAATAATATTTTGGTTTTAAGCCCGGATATCTGCAAAAAATCAAAGCCGCACAAAGAAAATTTTCACACAAGTTAACATTAAACTACTTCGATTTGACATTGAAAATTGGGGTCAAGGTCAAGGTCATAATTTTTGAATCCCCTTGAACCCCTAGAATGTTTTTTTAGATTTTACATTCCCTTCAAGGTGGCTTGTCTGGTAAGATTAAAAATACCCTGTATATCCTGTAATTTGTTGAATTGTCCTGATACCCAACAAATATTACAGGCTCGACCGTGGCGTCGAAGTGTGTCGCAAATTGCTTTGGCACATACATAAAATCTACTGATCTAAATACTCTCATGCGACGAAGACCTGATTTTTTCGTTGTCCAGATTTCGCATGACGCCGACCCTCTATTTTGTCACTACCAAGCACGCACGATTTAATATGTACACTGATGTATTGATGGCTCCCATTTACAGCAAGCATTGGAGTCCCGTTTTCTCGAGCATCCTCGCATACACGACGATCGTTCTATTGGCTAACTAAAAATCGGTTTTTTAGTTTCTTCTTTTGGAATAGGTTTTATCAAAAAATATTTCCTACAAAAGTCATGCGTCATATAGTCCTCTACAAAATAAGTTCTGTGCAACAATCACGTAACATTGTTAGTTTAGCAGTAAATTGCAATTGAACAAGGATATTTTTGTTTGACTTTATGCATCTATTGTCAGTCATTTATACCGGTACAAAACTCATGTAGCATCCACGATAATCTTTCCCCAAGAAATACACGGAATATATATCCATCTATGTTATAGTAAATAGTTTAGCAATAATCCCCGAGCTACGTAAATTAATCCCCGAGCGGCGTTTTAATATTCCAGCCTCCACAGAAGGAGACATAAGACATTTACAGGCCCGATGCAAATAGTGGTGAAAACTATGAATCTGACGAGGGAAAAATTTATAAAGAGTAATTATTACCTAAATTTTAGAAAAAATATATATAATACTGTTATTGTAGAAAATTGTATTTTGTCAAGAATATTATTTCCTAATACAATAATAGTATAATATACATGTTTTCTAAAATTTGATTAATAATTAGCCTTTTTGGCGGATTTTGCAATAAACGGATAACCATTTATTGCAGAATCATTTACAGGCAAAATCATATTCAGTTAAAACAATCGTTATCAGGGTAACTATCTGATAAAATTGATTTTTAAGGAGATCTTCAAGTTCGCGAGAAAAGAATACGTAGAATTAAAGAAATATGGTTAGAAGGGAGTTATTGAAAATATTAATTATGGCGCTCGAGGAGAGCCGCGAGGTGAAACTACCCCTATGACGCGGCAAACAGCAGCGCGATCGACGCCGACGCTGCTTGCTGACCCGCCCGCGGGTGATCAAATTAAATCATTGCCCGCAATGAAACAAACGCCATATAGGGTTTGTATCATTGCATCTTATGCCCAAAAATGTTGAGAAGCCTCTTGCACTGGAATTTCGCAACAGCCCTTGATTACAACAATAATAAATCGAAGAAACATATAAATATCGACATCTCATTATGTAGCGAAGATATTGATGCTTTTATTATTTTTAAATTACGTGTCTTACATATACACATCAGAATTTGAAAGAATATTTCAATTAGCTTTATAATTTAAGGCGTTATTTTTGCGGTATTGTTTTTTTTTCAATTCAATCCTGAACGTACATGTTAAAACGAACGTCCTGACTTTTTTCTATCCTGTAAGCCTTCTGTGGAGGCTCGAATCTTAAAACGCCTTTTGCAACGATCGTTGCTAAACTATATAACATAGGTCGATAAATCTTGCATATATATCTTCTGGAGATAGCTTCCCCTAGATGATATATGAGTTTTGGGAAGGGCATATGTTAATAAATGACCGATAGCTTATGCAAAAAGCAACAGAGATAAATCGTTGTTTAATTGCAAGTTACAGTTAAACTAACAATGTCATGTAATTTTTGCCTAGGACTTATTTTGCATAGGACATTATGGCGTACAACTTTTGTAAAAAGCATTTTTCGATAAAACTCACTTCAAAAACAGTTTTTTAAAACAGATTTAAGTGGCTAACAAACATATAGGGCTTTTATCGAAACTTCAGGGAATGTTTCTAGAGATCAAAATAATTAGCGCTTCTTTTGTGTCTTTGAATGGAACTCATGTCTATTCCGGATATACTTCCGAAAACCCCCCACCTCCGATTGAGCTATAATTTTGCACACTTATGTTTTGTGGCCTTCTGAGCACGAATATGAACATGAAAATTGGCGCAAATTTGATCTTCATATTAAAAATTCAAAAAAATAGATTTTGAAGGCGTTTTTCTATGTTATTTCAAGAACTACTGATTGGAGACTAAAATGTTTCCAACAAAAGTTGTAGATTATGTAAAAATACACATTTTATGTTCAAGACATTTTTTTGTACAACCAATTTTTTTCAAGCAAAACGGGATTCATTTAAAAATCTCGTTCTCGTGCTGGGGGGGCTCCGCCCCCTCCACCCCCGCAGGGGCTCTGCCCCTTGGCCCCGCCGGGCCCCCCCCCGGACCCCCCGTGGGTGCGAGTTGTAAGTAGTTCCAGTACCCAACAGTTAGTTTCAGTTGAGACTCGTTCCAGTAGCCAACAATTCATCGACAAGTCAGGGAGATATAGATATACCGCGCATGCTAAAATCCAATTTTCAAAATTTAATTTCTCGGAAACTATTGGCACGCGCCAAAAATCCCTTTAGGGGTTGTCTTAGAACATCAAAAGGAAGGTCTGTGCAAATTTTCAAATCGATCGGAGGTGGGGGGTTTTCGGAAGTCCACCCTCTATTCCGACTGGACTATTACTTACAATTATCAATCTTTGCATTTTGTTCGAATGTGTCAATTTCGATCCTCCGTGAAGTTATATATTCTGCGATTCTGTCGTTGTGCCACTTTATTTCGTTGAAAGATTGAAAAGTCTTCTGAGGTTCTTTGCAACTTGTTTGCAACAAAAATTCTCAAACATATTCAGCTTGTATCTTACAAAAAATACAAAATGAAACTCAAAATAATCTTGCACGCAATCTGTATTTTTCTATCAACACGTCACTGTCGGTCACCACCGTGAACTCTCCGTTATCACCAAGGGATATTGTATTGCACCTGTCGGAACAATAAGTCCGGGCGCTATTACTATTTACGCCAATACGATATAATTTTCGAAGTCCCCCCGCCGGTAAACCAGACATTCTGCATATACACACTGAATAGATATGGCGCTCTTCCAAGAGATGGCGCCATATCCCGAATACAGATGGCGCCGGTGTGATACCAACTTTCCACACCGAGTTCCTCTTTACCATGGGCTTAGGTATTCACCCACAAGCTTTTCATACTTATATTTCTAATTCAATAAAGATATGTTTTATACCTTATTAAATAATCTATCTGTTGCTTCTCATTTTTTTTGTATTTGCCAACCTTGGATTTTCAGGAGTCCCACAACTAACTACTTCAAGTGAAGTGAAATTCGTAGCGACGCAACAGACATAACAATATTGGCAACCGTGCCGCCACACTGTTACGTTCCAACATAGGTAATACGCACCTCCGGTCGATAAGTTAGAACATTACCTTATTCACCTTCAAAGCAATGTAGCCTACCGGTAAAATTCAAATGTTTTGTACAACTTTTTTTTCTTATTATCATCTTATTATTGCATTTATAAATTATACTTAAGAAACAACCAACATTTTCACTCCAGATACGAAATTACGATTTCCCAGAACACTTTATAAATTATTTCTTAAACATTCAGAGCGCCAAAAATCAATCTATTTACATAAACAGTCGCGCAATGCAACAAGAACGTTCCTTATCCTCATAAACACTTCCCCAGCGAATAATCATCTCTCTTATATACAACCAGCGATAATAAAAGTCTTAGCAATAATAAAATTGTTTAATCTTAAGCGCAAGGCGGACCACGCTTCAATTTATAAATATCCAGATCAACGAACTTTTCTGTACTCTCTTTATTCACATTACATTCCAACAGACGCCTTGTCCGATACCGTCGCTCGAAACCCTAGTTATAAACAAACTCTGTAATCATTCTACGAATTGTAATTTGAATCTCTACTTCCTTTCTCACGAGCGTCATCCACGAGGCGATGATCTCACGCCATCCCGGCGTCTGCGAAATAACCCCACCATAGAACCGAGCGAGTCTCGCTAACGAATTAGACCAATCAAACTTATCGAATTTTTGTAACTCCGCCCGAACCAAAAAGCGAAATCGTCAACCTTCTACGAGAAGAGAATCAGAATCTATTCAACTTCGAAGCAGTAAAGATCTAAGGGAGCAAAATCCCAGTCTCTGTACAAATTATTATAAGTACATCTTCTGTGTTGTAACTTCAAACTTTTACAAATTCAAAGTCGAATAAAGTAACAGTTGTTTGTTAAGTGTACGTGAGCTGCTGGTGTTGCAAATTAATATTTTCCCAAGAAATTCATTCTTCATGGATCAACATCGAGAAGTTTGGGAAACATCATCTAAAAAGAACGTCTTCGAAGAGGAATAAACCTCGACGATTTAATCCTTAATCGTTGAGTTGGTATATTGAGCACAAGTAAGTCTCAGGCGGCGAGCTCACGTCAAGCCAAATAGTGCAAGCCAATTCAAATATCGCGCGCACACCGAATTATCGACGGAGCTCCACTGTCTTACCCACTTGGGACGTAACAACACAAAGTTTCTGTCAGTACCGCACCGACTCACACTTACAGCGACGAATGTGCAGTCGCGTAATTCACACTTTGATCCCTTTGTCTTTCTCTCTAACGAGGGGACTGCAAGAAGTTCCCATCGCCGACTTCGTCCGAATTCCCAGTACATAGGTATAGGGCTTGACTAGAAATGAAAGTGACGCAAGTGGGAGCTACAGATAGCCAAGTGTTAGTTAGTTATGAACATTTTCGTCGCGGGTCGGTGGAACATAAGGCTTTTATCCTGATGTAAATTTCAAGCAGTAGTTGGTGCAGCGGCAAGAATTCGGATTCGTGATACAAGAGTCGCGGATTCAAGTCCCTTGCCTGTTTTTTTCGTTGGCATTTTCCAACCCGATCCATAATCTCTTACACATAGTGGTTTAAAAAAATTACAGACAGTTATTCTCATTATCATTGTCAACATAATACCATGATATTTTTAATTTCGTCACAAAATAATATAGAAGTACGCAAAAAGGAATCATGCTAGAGTCAAGATAGCAAATGCTTAAATTGTTTTAATTCCTATGCACTTAACGTCGTGGCAATAGACATGACATGCATGCTAACATTATTATCATCTCAGAACGAGATCTTACATATAATTTCTGCATCAAATTTCACCCGCCTTCGGCGATCTCGTTTCTATACAATTGTATGGAAAAATGAAACACGATTAGAATGAGAATAACATTTGACAAATATTGTTAAGATTCTTTTAATAAACACACAAAGTCGCGTTAACGAAAAAAATACGTGTAACGGAATGCAAGTCAGTGATGACAGCATCCTTTTTCCGACGCACTCGAACAAAGAGGAAGAGCGAGTAAAATGCAGGCAAGAGAGAAAAGAAAGATGGTGAGCGAAGCTGACGCGGCTGAAGATGGCGTAGCTACATCCATTTGATCATTATCGTTGTCATTAAAATTATTATTATTCTTTGCATATCTCTTCCGAGTTTTAATTACCACCTGTGTCCCGTTTGGCGAAGTAAGCGAGAAGGCGAAGAAGGCGAGACAGAAAAAAGGTACTGGATTTTATCTCTAAAAGTGGCTTGGTCATTGAATAAAAAGTGAAAATAAAAAAAGTTGAATTTTTCGAAAAATTATCGTATTTACGGAAGTTGCAGCGGTCCAGTTGAGTCAAAGAAGCGTTTGTGATTTTTTTGTTATTAACCCTTAAGAAATGCGTACAAGGTATATATTAATTCTGTAGATACTATTGTTCATAAAATATATAGTTAAAAGACAAAATTATGACTTTTAATATTTTTATTACGTGAAAGAGAACAATTTTTGCGATAAGTACCAACTTAAAATAGTAAAACTTTATCGATTATTAGTATGAAAAATTAGTATCAGTGAATGTTTTATATAACACAAAATGAAATTTTAAGGATACGTCATAGTTATGTTTAAGTTAATTTATGCCGCGAGATTTTTTTTATATCAGTAATTAACGATAAATATTGCCGAAACACGGCAAGATCGCGGATATGGAGGTTGGCAGCACTGCTTGCTTTGGACTGTGCAGTAGCCGCCAAGACCGCTAAACTCAATCTTAGCGTAAATATAAACATGTCGGTGCTGGGCGATCGTACCCGTGATAAATGTGGAAAGTTTGCTACTAAAAGAAAGCTACAGTGGAAAGGAAATATTGCAACTGCGAATAAAGGGCGAAAAATAATTCATGAAGATTCAAACGAGTCAATTGTTGACGGGCGTCGTGTAGTTGAAGGGAAGAGGTTAGCTTAAGAAATGTGGTGCTCGGCGTGTGACGTTCCGCTTTTATTTCGATACATTGAGAAAGAAAAAATAATTGGGCTAGCTAGCGTTTTTTTATGTGCGATGTCACGTTTGTCAAATCTCATGAAAAAAACAATCATATGCAATATGATATTAACGTGAAAAGTGCCCTGGGTAAGTATTAAAACAGTTTTGCTTTGTTTTTGGATTGTCATTGATTGATAAATAAACGTTTAGCTATGATCGACGGGGCCATGGGCGTTACGCACTTGAAAAGTATTTTTTCAATACTCAATATCCCCGCAGTTAGTGGCACGCTATTGAAACGCAATGAACGTCGTGTTGGCAAATTCCTGGAGGAACTCGCACATGAAACGTGTAGGGAAGCATTGAAACTTGAAAAGGAATTGACTCTAGCCACTGCATTGTTAGAGGACATTATTTTATTATTATAATTGTGAATTTTTACGATTCATATAAAAAATTGTACCAAGAATATCTTTACACAGCTTTCTAACAAAATATTCGAATACGTAAATAAAAACCCTGTCTTTCCATTTGATATCACAAAAATATCAAAAAGATGACTTTTTAAAAACAAAAATGGTTTTGTCAAACGATATCCGTGGAGAGGCAACAGAATTTTTGGACTATGTTGAAAAACTGACTGTTCAAATTTGATAAATAATAATAAATTAATTATTCTTTTCTTTAGGTTTCATAGAATTTGTTGATACTTCATGTATTTTCATGTACGTATCACTTGTTACATTCGGATTCCGTGGGTCTTACGTACGGGTTCCGTCGTAATTACGTTTTAGATTTATAATTATTATTGTTATTTGTCGAGTTTGTCAGGAGACTCGACGCGTGGATTCTGTCCGTTTTAAAGCGGCGTAACGCACCTCACCTGGTTTCTGTGTGTGTAATATGTGTGTGTGTTGCTCGGCCTCCGGCCTGCTGACGTCGGCGAATGGTTGGAGTCGTCGGGAAGGTCGGTCGAGACGGCTGCCTAGGCCGTAGAGATAAGTCTCGTCAGATGGTGGCGAGTTGTTTATTATGACCACAGACACAGACGATCGTAGTGGCTTACACATACGCGCTCCTGTTCGACGCTGCTACTACGGTCTCGGGGTTTCGCTGAGTCGACAAAAGGCGAGCGCTCGGAATGCTGTGCGACTCGCCGGACTCTTACACTTTGTTTCGTATGATAAAATAATGAAACGATATTGGAACTGTATTGAAATACTCGAAATATTCCGGCGCGTAATGCCGCTAAGGTAATTATCGCGGTACAAAAGTATTACGAGAGACGTGAAGCGCCGCTAGGGTTTGCTTACACGTATAGAGTTCTTAATCGTTGTACTCGGTTTGATTTCCCGAACTCGAAGTTACACTCGCGAGACTCTAAGTACGCGAGATGTACTTGCCGCTAAGGTATGAGTACCGGTCGACCGAGGGTTATGTCGGTCAGGACAGAGCAATCAATTAAGACTGATGAGAATTTGGTCGATCGGTATCCTCGTTACCCTGGGGCGAAGGTATTGGAAGAGTCTCGTGGGGGCAACTAGGAAGTGTCGGGTTACCGATTGGGAAATTCCTGCGTAGGTGTTACTTTTGCGCCGGGGTTGTTGACATGCCATCGTTGATCATGCAGCGCGTGGCCGGGGTCGTTGACATGCCAGTGCTGAGCATGCAGCGCGTGGCATCACGGTGCATTGGAGGTTTCCGTCGTGGGTCGAAGTCTTTTAGGGAATCTGTTGACGAGGCTGCGCATGGAAGGCCGAGCCGCGGTGCGATGGCCTTTGGAGAATTTGATGATAGGGCTGCGCGTGCATCGATGGATTGTAAAGCCAAGTTGTTGTTAGGCTAATCGGTCCGTAACACACTATTGTATATCTAGGGAAACTCGTTGGTATTACAACCAGAACCATGAGATCAGTGCTATTCCTCTGAGCTGAGAATAGCCAACGCCAACGAAAGCCAACACGCAGCTACTGAGTAGTTCCATAACATATGCTCCACTTATTAACATTATTATGCATTGCATGACCTGTGTAGTCTTTTGTAGTCGTTTTCAGGAATTTAATGGCTTTTTGTAGTCGTTTCCAGGAATTTAATACTCCCAACTCTGAATGAATGGAGAAAAAACGGTCACAAATTTAAAGCTTTTCCTTCGAGTACTTCTTTATAACAAATTGTTTGGCTTATTTTTGTAACACATTGGCAAGCAAATCTTTTATTTGATAGTTGTAATATATTTCTACCCATGGTTTTTATTTCACCTGGTTCATTTTCATCGATTGGTTTTTATTTAACTGTCTTTTTTATTGTGCGCAAAAGACATCGTAGTGCGTACGATAGTATAATTTTTGTTTATAATTAATTTCATAGAGCAAGTGATCGGCAGCCATCAGACGTGTCAGACGTACATCAAAGTGTAGTACGGTTGAAAGCGTCGTATGATGCGGGATGGCAAAAGAAAGGATCAGGACGAGCATACAGCAGTCAAACTGGTAAACTTGTTTTATTGCGAAAATATAATTGATTTCATTTGTCATAAAATTGCTGAATAATGATTTCATTCTTTCTGGGTATTTCAGGTCATGGTATTGCAATAGAATCGAAGAGCGGTAAGATTTTAGCCTATGCGACGATAAACAAACGATGTATCCTCTGTGAAAAAGGAAATCTACCAAGCAATCATGATTGTTGTCTGAATCACACTGGGAGTTCCAAATCTATGGATGCTGCTAACGCTGTTGAAATTTTCACAAAAAACCCGGTGTTTAAAGAGGAGGGAGTCGCGGTTGGTACTCTCATAGGTGATAATGACTCCTCGACTTCCGCGCAAGTTCGACGCGAGTCAGAACACCCCGTAGAAAAAGAATCGGACAAAAATCATGCCAAAATTCCCAGCAAAATAATCGATTATATCAAATATTGTTTTAGCTGCGTCCTAGAAAAAAATAAGGGTGATGTGGAAGCTGTGAGGACAGGTCTTCTAAATATAGTTCCACACACTTTCGACGATCACTCAAACTGGGGCTCTTAGTGCGGATTCAACAAAGATCCAACAAAGTACATGCACAAGATTTTGCCAAATGGAAAAGGTCTAACCGACAAAAACGTGAAAGTCTGTCTGACAGAGGTTTTGAAAAAGTTTGCAGCCAACTCGGAACGTCTCGCTCCCTGTGGACCAACTCAAGCAAACGAATCTTTCCATAATATATCTCTGAGCAAAGCGACAAAGCGGTGTCATTATGGTAGATCGGAGTCGGATGACTTGCGTGTGCCTTCCGCAGTTTGCCAAAAAAATCGCGGGACTTCTTACGTGGTAAACGCCAATGCGAAGCTTGTTCTGTCGCCGGGTTTACGTACGGAAAAATATAGAGCTGAGAAAGATAAAATGAGAACCTACCGACCACTTGCTGCTAAAACAATTGAGAAGAAGCGTCGTCGTCGCCAGCTGCAACGATTGCGTCCCTCAAAAAATGACATCGATAATAATTTGACCGAACGAAACGAATTCATTCCAGAGAACAGTCGTTTCGCGTTTTTCGATCTAGAAACAACGGGGCTGTCAAACTCATGCGAGATTGTACGAATTTCCGCCAAACTTGGTTCTGAGGAATTCGACGCATTTATTGTACCTGTGCGCGGCTTTGCCCCAGCCGCATCTCTCGTAACACATATATAATATATATTATTACAATGTTTTTGTAGAAATAAGGACTTCAGAATATATAACGAATATTAATAGAAGTTTTTCGCTAGGTTTGAGTGTTGATGATGGAGAACTCTACAGAGATGGCGAAAAGATAAAAGCGACACCGCGAGAGTTGACGATGAAATCGTTTATCGATTTCTTGGCACCTGGTCCCATAATACTTATTGCCCACAATGGAGGACGATGCGATGCTCCTCCAATTGTAAAAGAAATGCAAGGTCTGGGATTGATGGATGATTTCCGATCGATAGTATGCCGATTTTGCGATACTCTCCGTCTTTTTAAAAAAAATTACCAGAAAGAGTGAAAAATAAAGGGTCAAACAGCTTTGGCTGAAAATTTCGTTGGAATCGGGTCGTCTGGTGGGGCTCATGACAGTATGATCGACGTTATTATGCTCGAAAATATTGTAAAAGCTATAGGCATCACTGAAGAAGATTTTCGAACCAATGCCATGACTGTCAAATCGATCATTACAAAAGAAATTCGAGCCAAAAAATCGAAAGAAATTAAAAAAGATTTGGATTGTCTTAAAAATGGGGTATCGGCGGGCATGTTAACGAAGATTGCGAAGGCTGACATAACCATCGACAATCTAAAAAAATCATTAGTCGATGGAGGTGACGACGCTGTTATAATGCTCTTAGGAAATGGTAGACCTCGAGTTACAAAAAATAAAAGCATTCTCCAAAAGTTGATAGCAGAACTAAGAAAATACACATGACTATGTTAGCGACCTTCATACAACATTTTGTAGATTCCATGATTCGTAATATTACTGTTTAGTACAAAATGATTTTATAAATCTACGATTACAATTAAAAAAATATTTATCTAGAATTGTTAACCTTGAATTGTAATGAGAAAAATAAAAGCATGCCGTTGATTAAAGTTTGGAATTTAATTTTTCAGTTAATTATTGGAATGTGTGTGACGGGGTGTCCGGCGGTGATTAGAATAATGATTTGACTTGTGTTTGCGATGAAGGTTTATATTTTATTGAAGATAGAAAGAGGTTTTGATGCTGAGGAAGTCGGAGGAGAACTGATTTGGTTAAGAGGAAGGTGATGATGAAAGGGTTGAGAGAAAGAGTTTTGAAGTGGAGGGGATAGGTGATAAGGGACCGTGAGACTGTGGAGTCAGCAAGTTAGGGGTTAGCGGGAAAAGAAATTAGGGATAGATGAGAGTGGTGAGAAAGGAATGTGGGACCGTTACACTCCCCTTCTCACAAAAAGAGCGGATGCTCCTGCATCTGATTTACAAAATTTGTTGGTCATGTGATTCTATATAACAAAAAAAAAATTTTGTTTACAATAAAAAAAAATTAGTTTGTGTGTGATTATACAGGGCGATTTTCCTAAGGTATAGCACCATTTATTCTGGGGTAGATGGGACCATTACAAACAAAAGTTGCAAATAAACATTAGGGATATTTTTTATAGTTTACGAGATATCAATTTTTGAAGTTTGTCCAATCAGATCGCGCCGAGAAGCGTTGGAGCCGCCCACTCTCCGCCCTAGCCGTAGATATAGCACAGTTTAGAGCGTTACATTTGGGATCGCAAAATTCAGAGCAGTCAATTATTATTATTTTATTACGCAGTCATTTTTATTTGGCGCGCTCGGCAAAATTCAGAGCAGTCAATGCCCGACAAATAAAAATGACTGCGGAATAAAATAATAATAATTGACTGCTCTGAATTTTGCAATCCCAAATGTAACGCCCTAAACTGTGCTATATCTACGGCTAGGACGGAGAGTGGGCGGCTCCAACGCTTCTCGGCGCGCTCTGATTCGATCAACTTTAAATATTCATATCTCGTAAACTATTAAAAATATCCCTAATGTTTATTTGCAACTTTTGTTTGTAATGGTCCCATCTACCCCAGAATAAACGGTGCTATACCTTAGGAAAATCGCCCTGTATATAAAAAGTGTTTTGACTGGTTTGTGGTATTTGTGTGTATATGTGTGTGTTTCTTTTCCTGCTTCCTATTGGTGGTTCTTGCTGGTTTTCGTAGTGGCTTGTAGAGGTTGTTGCTTGTCCTGTAATTTATAAAGACGGGTTACTCTTGGTGTTAGTGGGTGGTGGTGTGTTATGGTGAGGTGAGTAAGGTTGTGTGATTGTATTGTATGTTTAAGTGTGTATAAATTGGTGGTTGTTTCCTGTTTTCCTTTTATTTTATTTTCTTGGTTATTTGGTCCGAATTATATATTTGTGTTTGGTCCAAGTTATATTTTGTATTTGGTCCTGATTATATATATATTATTTGTCCTGGTTATATGTTCATGTTTTGGTCCAAGTTATATTTTGTGTCTAGTCCTGGTTTTCTTTTATTATTTTTTTTTCTGCTGGAGCTGCTGTAACATTCTAAATCTTTTATTAGCTTGTTGGTTAGTAGAAGAGGTATGTTACTTGGGATGTGTTGGTTGGCTTTGTGGGGGGTTTGGTTTGTTGGGTCAAATGAATAAAGTTTGAGGCGTAGTTAGAAGTTTTATTGTAAAATGAAGAGCAAAAATAATAATAAGGTTATAAGCATATGTGGATAATTATATGCGCATGAATAAAAGAAACGGGTATAGTTATAGATACGTATAGTTAAAATATTGTAATAATGATAATAATAAGAATGTGTGTGAGTAGATATGATTATATATGTATGATTAAGTATATGGTTAATTATGTGTGATTAACAATAAGTATATGTGGTTAGGTATACGAGGTGTGTTCAAAAAGTATCGCGAATTTTGTGTTTTTTCAAAAATTATTTATTTATTCATGAATATCTATTTTGTCCCCTTCAAAGTAATCCCCATGAGATATTATACACTTGTGCCAACGGTTTTTCCAATCTTCGAAGCACTTCAAAAAATCATTTTTTTTATCTTGTTCAGCTCCTCCTTCGATGCCGTCTTTATCTCGTCAAGCGTAGCGTAACGTCGTCCTTTCATGGGCCTCTTCAGTTTAGGGAACAAGAAAAAGTCACAGGGGGCCAGATCTGGGGAATACGGTGGCTGCGGCATCATTAGTGTGTTGTTTTTGGCCAAAAAGTCGCGCACAAGCAACGATGTGTGAGCAGGGGCGTTATCGTGGTGCAAAAGCCAATTTTTGTTCTTCCACAAATCCGGGCGTTTCTGGCGGATTGCTTCGCGCAAATTGCGCATAACTTGCAGGTAATATTCCTTATTGACCGTTCTTCCCTGTGGCAAGAACTCATGATGCACCACGCCCCTGCAATCGAAGAAAACTGTCAGCAAAACTTTCACATTCGACCGAACTTGGCGCGCTTTTTTCGGTCTTGGTTCCTGCGGCAGCTTCCATTGAGATGATTGAGCTTTGGTTTCCACGTCATAACCATAAACCCACGATTCGTCACCAGTTATGACCCTCTGGAGCAAATTTGGGTCGTCGCGGACAGAGTTTAACATCTCATTAGCAATGTTCATGCGATGCTGTTTTTGGTCGCAATTGAGCAATTTTGGTACGAATTTCGCGGCGACCCGTCTCATGCCCAAATCATTCATAAAAATCGAATGGCACGAGCCAATCGATATGTTTAGGTCCTCAGCAACTTCTCTAACGGTGATTCGACGATTGGCCAATACCATTTTCTCCACTTCATTAATTTGTTCGTCTGTTGTTGAAGTGCTCGGGCGTCCGGCACGCTCTTCGTCGTTCACATCTTCTCGGCCTTCTAAAAACATTTTGTACCACCGATAAACGTTGCTTCGGTCCAAGGTAGCTTCTCCGTATGCCACAGTCAACATTCGGAATGCATCCGCGCACTTAATTTCGTTTTTCACACAAAATTTGATACAGGTTCTTTGATCCATTTTTTTGAATAAGTAAAAATCGAAGACGATCGAAAACTCGTGCAAGCAAAGCAGCTGTCTACAATTAAGTGAACATTCAAAATGGCCGAGCTTGTCGGCATAAGTGAGAGACATGAGTACCAACATAACGCCACAAAAAAATCGAAATTCGAATATACGTAACCCGCGAAAATTCAAAATTCGCGATACTTTTTGAACACACCTCGTATGGTGAAGTATATATGGTTAAGTATATATGGATAAGTATGTGTGATTAAATATATGGTTAAGTATATGATTGAGTGTGTGATTAAGTATGCATGGTTAACAAAAGATTTGTGGGTGTATGTATGTATGATTAATGTGCGTTGCGTTTGTGGGTTTTGTTGTTTAGTTGTGTGTTTATTATAGTTGGAGTCTTTTGAATAGCTCCTCTCCTATTGCTTGGTACATATTTTTTAATGTCTCAGTGGTCATGCGTGGTATGTCTGTTTGTTGTGCAATTAGTGTCGATGTTTCCGATGCTGTTGAGTCTTTGTCGAGGTCTTCGTCGCTGTCAGTGTTTTGTAAGTCCCATATTATTGGTTCGTGTTTAGGTTTTTTCGTGGCTGGGGGGTCAATCGTTCCGTCGAGTCTTGGTAGTGTCGGGTCGTCTGTACTTTTCCGCTTTCGTGATGGTGTTTGGTGGTTTGTGTTTGTGTTGGTTGTATCTAGTGTGCTTGCGGCTGTGTGTATAATTGTTGACAGTTCGGATTCATGTGTGTGTGTTGTCGTTATCGTTGTTGTGTATTTGTCCTTCTGCTGCTTCATTACGAAAGATGAGCACTTTATTATGTGCGCTACTAGTCGCTTGGGAGGGAAGCAGCCATGACAGAGTGGGCAATGCATGTGCTGTTTCTTGGTTTTTGCTGCGGCCCTCGCCAGATTTTTTAAGCAGTCGTTTATATGTTTGGCCACATTGGTTTTTGAGACTGCTGATTTGCATATTGGGCATCCGTTTGGTGCGTCCATGGTTGCTAGTGACTTTTTGGTTGCTAGAGGTTATTGGAAATAGCGTTGTTGGTAATTGGTGCGGGTGCGATTATATGCATGCTGTTAGGTATGTGAGCGATTAGTACGCATGAGGCTCGTCCCGGTGGAACTCATAGTCGTGTGTCTTGATTATAGTATGATGTAGTCTGGGCTTGTATGCGTTTCATTTCTAGAGGTGTGGTTGCTATAATTGTTATGTTTTCGTTGCGATTTCTTGGAGTAGGGTGGTTATTACTTTCGTTATTCGTTGTTGGCTCGATATAATTTGCGTTTCTTCGTGTTTTCCTTTGGTTTCCTACGCAGGAAAGTACTTTGAGTATTCCCGAGATTTTCCCAAATAGAGAAAATTTCCAACAAATTCCTGTTATTGTGAGAACTGAGATGATGGATATTCCTGAATATTTGAATATTGATTCTACTGATTTTAGTTGATTGTTCATGTATTGTAGTTTGGTGATTTCTTTGGCTTTGGCCATGACTGTTTTCAGTGCTATCTCATTTTTTGCTAAGTCATTATTTATTGAGTCTGATTCTAGGGAGTATATGAATTTCTCTGTTTCTAGGAGGATTGCGGTGATGTTTAGTAAGTGTTCGTCGTTCTGGATGGATTTTTCTATTATTTTTGTCATGTTGAGTACTAGGGTAGAGGAGAAATTTGTTTGGGTTGCGGATGTTATGTCGATGGACGGTGTTAGTTGAGTCGTACGGGTTTTCGCTTGACATGGTGGAATGATGTTTAAGATGCCGGTGCTTTCTATTGTATAAATAGATGACTGATGGTTATCGCAGTTGACGTAGAGGTTTTCCGATTTTGGTGCTGCGAAAAGCCATGCATTTGTATCTGGGATTCTGGCCCAATAGGTCTGATGAAGTATTTTCAGCCGAATGTCGCACATTTCTAAACTTCTGAATTGTGGGTTTGATAAGAGTTGAGTTTCGCATTGACTGTTTTCATCTATCTGTTGGACTGGGTTGACCTGGTCGCACACATAGTACGACATCGTAACTTTACAATTTGCTAAAGTTTCTAGATTAAAGTATTTTTCATAGTTTTCTGAGATTGCTGTGTAACTAAAAGCCGGTTTGATGAAAGCAAAACGTGAATTATTGGTTAATGTTGATTGACGAATGGGGGTTGAAAAGTGGCGGTATAGTTTATACTGCGTTAAGTCTAACAGTGGAACTTTGCATATATAAATTAGTCTTCCTTCTGCGTAAAATATTGTGAGATCCGATATAGCAATGAGGTTCGGCATGTACTTAATGTCTAATGGTACAGGGAATTCGGTATTTGATATTGATTTTTGTATTGTTTGTGCGCTTGATAAAATTTGTCTCGTGGTAAGTATTTGAGGGTGAATCTGACCGGTTCTTGCAAAAAGAATTGCATTCATAAGTGTGTCTGTATCGAGTTCTAATTCTATTAGATCTTCGTCTGTTTGGGTGACATATTTTATGGCTACTTGATTATATCTAAGAAGATCTGTTTCGTTTTTTAGGTTTATTATTACATGGTTGATTTGTTCCACGTTGTTTGCTACCATTTTTGCGATGTTTTTTATGTGTTTTTGGTCGAGATCAAATTTTGATTTCAGGATATGTGTTTGATTTTTAACAATTTCTGCTAATTCTAGTGAATTGTTTGCCAGCATATTAAGCTCATTGTAGATTCTTTCGCCATCTTCTGAGTCTAGAGTTCCATATAGTGTTTTCTGTATTTTTCCTGCGAAATTTAAGAGTCCTCTTTTTTCTCTATGGCTATTGCTATCGTTTCTAGTATATGGTATGAGTTCTTGTAGAATTGTTTCTGTTTTGTGGATTGTTTTCAATTGGGATTCTATTATCTGTAGTTGGGCACTGATTAAGCAGTGTGGGGTAATCATGTCGCAATATCTTTGAATTGCGAATAAGTTGCGGGAAAGTTGCTCCCGTCGTGTTGTGAGTCCATTTGTGTTGACGCCGGTGATGAGGGTCCATGTTGTGTGATATGAGCGTAGTATGCCGTGGTCTTCAGAGTATAGTCCGGGATTTTGTGCGAGTTGTGTAATTTTTATTAAGGGGTTGCCGCTTGAGGCGTGTGCGTGGCATCTGTAACATGTGCCATTTTTATTTTGTCTATGTGTACTATTTTCGTTTTGCCGTCTTTCATTTCTAGCTTAACATTATGTTTATCTAATATTTCTAAAATTTTAAATGGTCCAACATAATGGGGGTCAAATTTTCCTTTTCGTGGTTCCTTTATGAGGAATACTAGTTGTCCTTTTTCGAATTTTGTTTCTGTGATTCTTTTATCGTAATATCGTTTTGTTCGTTTTTTAAATTTGATTTGTTTTTCCCATGCTGTTTGTCGTGTCTTTTTTAAATTGTTCGTGAGGTTTGTCATGTAGTCGTCGTATGTTATTGTTGTTTCTGGAGGTGGAAATTCGGAAGGTGTACGGGCAGTTCTTCCGAAGACAAGTTCGTATGGTGTGAATCCGCTGCTTTCGTGTATACTTGTGTTATGGGAGAATGTTGCCAGTATAAGGAGTTCATCCCAATTGCGGTTGTCGTCGATGAAATGTTTTAGGAATTCGGCAAGGCTATGATGGTAACGTTCTATTGCGCCATTTGACTGAGGATGGTATGCTGATGTTTTGTACTGTCGAATTTGAAAGAGTTCAGCGAATTGTTTGAATGTGTCAGACATAAAATTTCTTCCTTGATCGGATAGTATTGCTCGAGGAGCACCGAATGTTGTTATAAGAGCTGTGGTAAGTGCTTTGGCGATATCCGTTGAAGTTTGCTGTTTTAAAGGAATTGCTATGGCGAATTTGCTGAAAAGGTCCAAAATGGTCAGAATATATTCGTGTCCTTGTGTGGTTTTTGGTAAGGGTCCTACGATATCGATTGCGACTTTGTCGAATGGTTCTGCTGGAGAGTCGGTGATGATCATGGGTGCTTTATCTTTCACTCGTACCAGTTTGTTCTTTTGGCAATCGAAGCAATGTTTGATGAATTCTCGAATGTCGTTCTTTAGGCCTTTCTAGTAATATTGTGATAGGATACGGTTATATGTTTTTGATATTCCATTATGTCCACCAATCGCTGAATTATGAAATTCCTGGATGATGTTTTTCCTGTTCCGCTGTGGTGGTACTGATAATAAACCATGGCAAAGGGTGATGGTTGTCTGCGAGTTCGCTCGCAGGTTTGGTTCGGTGACTGATGTATCCGTTTCCTTGTCAGCGGTTGCTTCTCCGATGTGCGTCGCTGATTCTGAGTCCTGTTGATCCTTGTCAGAGTCCTTGAGCGTTGCCTGTTCATCTATTTGGTTTCCCGATTTGCGTTGCATTTCCCGTTTTTGTGGATATGTTTGATTTGCGTCTGTTTGCTGGGCTCGTTGGCCTCTGTGCTTATTTGCGCTTTCGTCTTTATTTTCTCCATTTTTATTGGGATTAATCTCTGCAAATCGTTGATTCCTTTCGTTTAATTCGTCGACTTTTTCTTTGCCTTTGTTTTCTTCGTTTTCTTCCTTTTGGTTTTTTGTTGGTGTGTATTTTTCCGTTGTAGTTTCATTTCGTGTCCTTGGTCGTTTGCGCTTGTTTGTCGTATTGAATTCCTTTGCCGTATTATTCCTTGTACGTTTCCTGGTCGTTATATTTTTTGTGAGTTCCTCCTCCGTTGCTTCTGTCTCTGTGATGACGTCTTCGCTATTTTCTTCTATATTTGTTTCCTCTTCTGTTTGTGGGGATTCATCGTCGATTTTTGGATCTGATTTAGGTTGTGTGTTGTTTCCGTGTTCGCTTTCACTTTCTGTTTTTTGTTCGTTTTGTTGTTTCTTTTTGGGTGTTGGGTTGCCTGATTCTTCGTCTGAGTCAGAGCATTGTCGTGTATTTGGTTGGTGTGAATGTTTTGGTCTTCTTGGGACGTGTTCTTCCTTTGAAGAACTGTCTCTCTGTCTGATAGGCATGACAGCAATGGGGTTTCTAGATAGTGCGTCTGCGACGTGGTTCGATTTTCCCGGTTGATGTTGTATTTTGAAATCGTAATCGTTGAGGGTTATTTGCCAGCGCTGAAGCTGCTGTGGCAAGTCGGATTTGGTGTTTAGATATGTCAAAGCTCTATTATCGGTGATCAATGTAAATTGTCTGCCGTATAAATACGGGCGGAAATGTTCTACTGCGTAAACTACGGCTAGAAGTTCCTTTCTCATTGTATCGTACGCTTGTTGTGGCTTCGAGAGTGTTTTTGAGTAAAATGCTACGGGGTGATCGAATTTATTATGTTTCTGACTTAAGACTGCGCCTATTGTGTAGTCTGATGCGTCTGTAGTGAGCGTGAATGGTTTATCGAAATCGGGATAACGCAAAATTGGACGTTCTATAATTTTGTTTTTGAGTAGTTCGAATGCTTTTTGGCACTCGTCTGTCCATTGAAATGTTACTTCTTTTTCAGTTGTTTTGGCGCGCTCGGCAAAATTCAGAGCAGTCAATGCCCGACAAATAAAAATGACTGCGGAATAAAATAATAATAATTGACTGCTCTGAATTTTGCAATCCCAAATGTAACGCCCTAAACTGTGCTATATCTACGGCTAGGACGGAGAGTGGGCGGCTCCAACGCTTCTCGGCGCGCTCTGATTCGATCAACTTTAAATATTCATATCTCGTAAACTATTAAAAATTTCCCTAATGTTTATTTGCAACGTTTATTGCGTTTATTTGCAATTTTTTTTAATTGCAAAATCTTTCGTTTTATGAATATTGGAATATTTTCCGACTTTTTAATCAATAAGTAATTACATACCTTCTTTCCTTTAATTTTTTTTTTTAATTAATGTTGTGACAAAAGGACTATATTTTATCATAAAAATATTTACAACATTAAAAAAACCATTTGGTACTATTTATTTAACAAATGATTTTTCAATAATTTTTTTAACTGTTAGGGATACGATGAACAATTTAAAAAAAAACCTGTGTGTGTGTTCTTCACACATGCAAGAAGTGAATACTTCTGGTATCCGGCCTTTCGCCGGAATGAAAAATTAAAAATATAATCATTAAAATAATCGTTAAGATCATTAAAAACAATCATTTAAAAAAATTGAAAAAACTGTGTTGCGGAGCCTGATGAGGCTCGGACAGAATACAGAGTCTTTCAGAAACCCTGCGGAGACCTATATAAGAACAGCAGAAATAATTTTCATGAAAATAATTATAATTGCAAAGATTCATTAAAATAACAATTTAAAACAATCATCTAAATAATAATTTATTCTATTCGAAGGCCCCGCAGCGCTTTCAAAGGACTGCGCAGGGCTGTAGAAGGCCTGCGGGAGCTGTAGGAGGCCTTCTAAAGCCCAGCGCAGTCCTTCGAAAGCACTGCGCAGGGTTATAGAAGGCCTGCGGAGGCTGTAGGAGGCCCCGCAGCACTTTCGAAGGACTGCGCAGGGCTTTAGAAGGCCTCCTACAGCCTCCGCAGGCCTTCTGCAACTCTGCGCAGCACTTTCGAAGGACTGCGCTGGGCTTTAGAAGGCCTCCTACAGCCTCCGCAGGCCTTCTACAACCCTGCGCAGTGCTTTCGAAGGACTGCGCTGGGCTTTAGAAGGCCTCCTACAGTTCCCGCAGGCCTTCTACAACCCTGCGCAGCCCTTCGAAAGCGCTGCGGGGCCTTCGGATATAATAGATTATTATTTAGATGATTGTTTTAAATTGTTATTTTAATGAATCTTTGAAATTGTAATTATGTCCATGATAATTATTTTTGTTGTTCTTGTGTGGTCTCCGCGGGGTCTCTAAAAGACTCTGTGGGCTATCCGAGCGCCTTCAATAAGCTCCGCAGGTCTCTGAGTTAGCCTCATCAGGCCCCGCAACACAGTTTTTTCAATTTTTTTAAATCATTGTTTTTAATTATCTTAACGATTATTTTAATGATTATATTTTTAATTTTTCATTCACGCGAAAGGCTGGGTACCAGAAGTACTCATTTCTTACGTGTGTGAAGAACACACACACAGGTTTTATTTTTTAATTTGTTCATCGTATCCCTGACAGTTAAAAAAATGATTAAAAAATCATTTGTTAAATAAATAGTACCAAATAATTTTTTATATGTGGTAAATATTTTTATGATAAAATATAGTCTTTTTGTCACAACTTTAACTCGGAAAATATTCCAATATTCATAAAACGAAAAATTTTGCAATTAAAAAAAATATTTGACGCGATATGTAATCTCGTCAGGAACTAACGATATGCAAAATCTGACTGATTTTTCAGAGTCGACTGAGCTATATATATACGCGCGATGCTTTAGGTTTCCGCACAGACGCCAACGTGTACACGAGGACTGTGCCTATGCCTTCGACTCTCATGGCTACCCCTCCTGCCGCGCGGGCCACCGAACTTGTCGATGCTAGACCCGCGTTGCATAAAAACTCAAATTGCTATATTTCGGTCATTTTTTTATCAAATGATATAAAACAAAATCAAAAATGTGCATATTTCCATGGAACACGAAATTATAATATCAACGCGACGAGAAACATCGTGCTACTATGAAAATTTTATGGTTTTTATAAAGAAAAAGCGGTTCCGCTTTCGCCATTAAAAAAAACGAGTCTCAGTTACCCCGTGCCATCATTCTCTAGCTCATCTCCAAATTTCAATCCGATCGGATGATTAGAGCAGGCGTAAACTCGCATGGCGTTTTTGAACGTCCACCAAGTTTTCATACATTTCATACATTTCATACATTTTTGCTACGAAAATGGCAAAATACCGACTGATAAAACTATAATATTTACCGATTACTCTCGAACTAACACGACCAACAATAAGACCCACATCATTCACGTCGATGATACAATTAAAAACAAATTCAACCAATACTGTCGTCCATTTTTAACCATTATATGCATTATAAAAAATTAAGAACGATGCTATTTATTCCTGTTTTGAGAAAATTAAATTCCATTTCTATACGCGTAACGTCCAGTGCGATGAATACCCGTGGCTGCCACACCGAGTACCGATTCTTCACGCGTATAGAAATTGAACAATTATTTTCTCCATAACGAAACAAAACACATCGATGAACATTTTTTGTAGCATATTGGAGGATTCAAAGTTTTTGAAGATTTTTTTTTAAATTCCTTCATCATATCTCTGACAGTAAAAAAAATTATTGAAAAATAATTTGTTAAATAAATAGTACCACACATTTTCGTTTGATGTTGTAAATAATTTTATTATAAATCATAGACGCGATATAAAATTTTTATAGATGCTAGAAAAAGCGACGATAAGAGCGATACCATTGTTAGACCGATTGCCGTGTAGTCCAATTCAGGCATAATATGTTTTATCTTTCTCGCCCTAAGAAGCTGCCTATAGCTCGATCGGGCGAGCCATATACTTGCGGCGACAGTACATATATAGATATGCGTCGCATTGGGGCTACGTACGGAGCAGAGTCGAACGTGTATATGAGGCGTCTCTCTGTTCGACTTTATGCCGGCTGTACACGCTCGCGCGAGTGCTCTCACGATGTCTCGTCGAGAGCTCTCGCGCTCTCGCGCTCGCGATCCCGCGCCCTTTGACTCGCGCTCAAAACCCGACTCGGAATGGAGAGCTCACGTGTGACTGCGAGGCATCGCGAGACGGAGCGAGTGTACCCTGTACACTTTCGCACTCGTCCAGCCTCGCCGTCCCTCGACGAGAGTGTACAGCCGGCATTATTATGAGAGACGTATCCACGACACGATCTAACACGTCGAGAACAAGGGACTTTAAAAATGTAAACATTGGACGCTCGCGACTGTCGCCCGAGAGCCGCGTGACGTAGGTTAGTCGCTCAGCTCGCCGGGCACGCGAATGTCTTACGGCAGTTCGCGACGTGTTTTATTTTTAATTCGTCGCGAGTTATAACGAGTTTTCTTTCATTTATTGAGTCGCGGTGTGTTTAGTGAACCAGGGAATATAGTCCAGGTGAGGGAGCTCGCGCTTATACTTGGTCGCAAAACATAATTTTGTCTACTTCTAATTTTTTTACCAAATATTAATTTGGAGGTTAAAAAGCTTAAGTTCAAAAATGAGACCGTCTACGATGGTCAGCAGTGGTCGCCATCTTGCAAAACGCGTTTATAACAATATCTCGGAAACTATTAGGTTTATGACGAAATATGTAGATACCTTTTTTATCCGTCACTAAATTTCCCATCATTTTTGTTTAAACTTTTTTTTTATATCACTTATGGTCTTTGTGTTATTGTTGTTTTTCTGAACATGATTTTTGTTTTTTCCTCTTCAAATCCTTAAAACGCTATAAAATTAAACAAACACCAATTACAAAACTTGTTTATTATTTAATTCCCTACAACTTTCGTATAAAAACTTTTTTTATTAAACAAATAGTTTGAAAGTTATAAGCTTCTTTAGGCGACTATGGCGCGGTGCTCCGGCGGTTTGTTATGGCTAGTCAGTGCGAAATCGGACATTGCAGTTTATTTCGTTTTCTTGTGTATTATGTGTGGCTTATATATCGTTTAAAAAATTATTTTAAGAAGAGAATGAAGCGTGAAATAAGATTTTTATTGTCGTGATTCAATTTGAAGTAATACAAAAATTAGATAATTTTTTGGCGCTTTTCGGGCATAGTTGAAACATATTCTTCTTCACAATCGGAGCATTCCGATTCAGTTTCTTTATGCGGTGTTTGTATTGATCGCAATGCATTAATCAACCACTCATTTTCATGATCTACGTCTATATCTGTATCAGAAAATAGCATGTTAATTTCTACATCATCTGCCTCGCTGATTTCTATACTTTTGTTGTGTTTGTTGACACACTTTCCTTCGTGACATTCGCAAAGAACTGAGCATTTCAACCCTGCTTTTCGAGATCTGCAATTAGCTCTTTCACAGTGTGTGGATAAACATCGACAGCGAATTGCCTGAAGTAATTTTTTTGACGCCATTTCTTGAGACATACTGATGGCGATGAGTCCACGTTTTGTCCTTTTCCAACCCCAATCTCCAGGGTTTAGAGCGTTCCCTAATCAAGCTTAAACCTGATGATAAACCCGAAACGAATGGTATCTTCTGTTGGAGGTAAAGATGCCATGTTAGCCTTAGTTTTCGTAGATAGGCGGACGTAATGTTGATGCGCAGTTCGTTTAGAGATTTCTTTGAAGAATCTCCACCGTACAATGCAGATGGTAGTGTGTGGAAGTGGGCATAAAGGCAGAAGGAGCGATGTTCTTTGAATATATATGTATACATTTCAGTGTCAGAACAGCTGCGCACAGCAGCGCGCTTGCCTACCGCCGGAGCACCGCGTCATCGTCGCCTAAAGAAGCTTATAACTTTCAAACTATTTGTTTAATAAAAAAAAAATTTATACGAAAGTTGTAGGGAATTAAATAATAAACAAGTTTTGTAATAGGTGTTTTTTTAATTTTATAGCTTTTTAAGGATTTGAAGGGGAAAAAACAAAAATCATGTTCAGAAAAACAACAATCACACAAAAACCATAAGTGATATAAAAAAAAAGTTTAAACAAAAATGATGCAAAATTTAGTGACGGATAAAAAAGGTTTCTACATATATCGTCATAAACCTAATAGTTTCCGAGATATTGTTATAAACGCGTTTTGCAAGATGGTGGCCACTGCTGACCATCGTAGACAGTCTCATTTTTTAACTTAAGCTTTTTAACCTCCAAATTAACATTTGGTAAAAAAATTAGAAGTAGGCAAAATTATGTTTTGCGGAATGTCTCTATTGACTGGACTAATATCAGTGAAAGTGATGTGATGTGTGTGTGTAACAGTAATGAGAGAGGATTTCCATGGGAAATAGCCGAAACAAACAGAAAAGACTTACACGGAAACGGACTTATTTTATTCGGTAAGTTTACAATTTTGTAAAAAAAATTTATCATTCTCGTTTTTCCACGAACATTTTTTTTCTTTTTCCGTGATCGATTTTCACCGAGCGATTCTCTTTACAATTTTTTTGTACAAGACTGTTCCTCGTTTAACAGTTTTTTAGATCGGTCTAATAATGGACAGATAATGAGATGATTTTTTTTCGAATTTCGAACAGCTGCGTTCATTGTATTTGTTTTTAAATGAAATGGATATTTCTTAATTATGTTATGAACGACGATCCGCAATTTTTATTTGAAGATACCACAATATATCATTAATGTATTACATTCGTGATACTATACTCAGGTATCTTCAAATAAAAACTGTCGGTTGTCTTTCATAAAATAATTATATGTATTATTATTATAGTATACATTACTATGCAGTCCAGTCGTGCTGTATATACAGGGTGTCCCATTTTAATCTTACACCTGATCTTTCTCGGAAAATACTGCTCCGATCAAAAATTGTGTATAATGAAACTTTTAGGGTTCGAAGGGGGACGTTCAAAAAAAATTTTTTTTTTGTATCATAATTCAAAATGGCGGCTGTAAGATGGCCGACATGTTTTTTTTAAATAGAAACAGGCCATTTCTTTGTTACTAAAAAATTTGTCGGATCAAAACTAACAACTTTTATAGGAACATTTTTTTGATAAAGTCCATAATTTTTGGAGTAGAACACCATTTTTGACTATTTTAGCGTTATCCAGGATGTACCACGAGGAGGTAAAGTCTTTAACATCCCAAGTGTAAGTGTGTGTGTGTGTGTGTGTATGTGTGTGTTTGCGCGCGTGTGAGTGTGAGTGTGAGTGTGAGTGAGTGTGTGAAACACTCACAAGGATTAGGTCTCTGCGACTCGTCACTTCCGCAGTATTTACCGACTCCAAACCCTCCTTGTGAGTGTGAGTGTAAGTGTGAGTGTGAGTGTGAGTGTGAGTGTGAGTGTGAGTGTGAGTGTGAGAAACACTCACAAGGATTAGGTCTCTGCGGCTCGTCACATCCGCAGTATTTTTCGACTTCAAAACCACCTCCTTATGAGTGTTCTCTGAACTCTTAAAGGTGTTCGAAGATTCCCCCATTCATGTTTAAGCATGCCCGAACTCTCCTCTCAAAACCATCGACTGTGCGCAAGAGAACAACTCTTGGGATTGCACGGCAGGCAGCTCTTATCCGCACCCTCATATCCTCTTGTGTGGTTGGAGCTTGACGGTAGACAGCGTCTTTAAGATAACCCCACAAGAAAAAGTCGGGAGAGGTAAGATCAGGTGATCTTGGAGGCCAATGGACAGGTCCATCTCGTCCGATCCACCTTTGACCGAATGTTGCGTCCAGGTGATTTCGAACAACACGAGCCCAGTGAGCGGGTGCACCGTCTTGCTGAAACCACATCTGTTGACGTGTAACCAAATCAATGTCTTCCATCAAAAGCGGCAATTCATTTTGCAGAAAGTCAAAATAACGGGCTCCCGTCACAGTTCCCTCGAAGAAGTGAGGACCTATTAATTGCCCGTTAATGATTCCACACCAAACATTCAAACTCCACCGATGCTGGTGATCGATCTGTCGCACCCATCGTGGATTCTGATCAGTCCAATACCGAAAGTTCCATCGATTTATTGCCCACCGACAAAACTCCATCCTTCGCAACGGATCAGGATTAGGCGTATCTTGGTGGAATTGTATCCTGTACGGGTGGAGCCTTGCACCTCTCAGTACTCGGTGCACTGTGGATCCGGGAAACCCCAGTCGCTCCGAGATCACTCGAACACTCAAATGAGGATCGATTGCTATTATCGCTAAAATAGCCATGTTTCGAGCCTCATGCGGGCCACCAAAATCATTGTTCACGTTTTGGCGACGTTGGCGGTGGCGGGTTATTCGGCCTGCCCTCGCT
Source organism: Netelia inedita (assembly GCA_964017225.1). NCBI lineage: Eukaryota > Metazoa > Arthropoda > Insecta > Hymenoptera > Ichneumonidae > Netelia > Netelia inedita. Next base: position 26,159,452 of record OZ024920.1, read on the forward strand.
CTCCTCTCGAGGGTTCGGATTGTCTGCCGCGATGGATGACGACGATCAGGATATTCGCGTCGATACAAATTTTCTGCTCGTAAATAATTGCCCCGGCATCTCCCTAAAATAAGGAGCGTATCAACGATTTCGTTGGGACTGAAATCAGCCATTGTTGAATTGCCGTCAGTAAACGGTTAACAAATCCGCGTCTATTGTAGGCGTTCAACGTGAGATTTCGTTTTCTTATTTCGATCAGAAGCGAAGCGAACTTGAAACGCTCAAATGATATAGGGTACCATGAAAATTCGTATTGTCCTGCCGTATCCAGTTAACAGAAAAATTTCAACAGCGACACATTCCAGAGAAAATTTTCATGGTACCCCATATCATTTGAGCTGCCTGCCGTGCAATCCCGAGAGTTGTTCTCTTGCGAACAGTCGATGGTTTTGAGAGGAGAGTTCGGGCATGCTTAAACATGAATGGGGGAATCTTCGAACACCTTTAAGAGTTCAGAGAACACTCATAAGGAGGTGGTTTTGGAGTCGGTAAATACTGCGGAAGTGACGAGCCGCAGAGACCTAATCCTTGTGAGTGTTTCACACACTCACACTCACACTCACACTCACACGCGCGCAAACACACACATACACACACACACACACACACACGTACACTTGGGATGTTAAAGACTTTACCTCCTCGTGGTACATCCTGGATAACGCTAAAATAGTCAAAAATGGTGTTCTACTCCAAAAATTATGGACTTTATCAAAAAAATGTTCCTATAAAAGTTGTTAGTTTTGATCCGACAAATTTTTTAGTAAGAAAGAAATGGCCGGTTGCTATTTAAAAAAAATATGTCGGCCATCTTACAGCCGCCATTTTGAATTATGATACAAAAAAACAAATTTTTTTTGAACGTTCCCCTTCGAACCCTAAAAGTTTCATTATACACAATTTTTGATCGGAGCAGTATTTTCCGAGAAAAATCAGGTGTAAGATTAAAATGGGACACCCTGTATATTTGAATCGCAAATGGAATGCTCCACTCACATATATATATTCCACATATATACTCCACACATATATACACATATATACTCCACTCACACACACACACACACACACACACATATATATATATATATATATATATATATATGGAGCATTCCATGCGACTTGAAGGATATGGTTACTTGCCATACAATAATTTGTATAAAACATTTTATTTTCAGAAAATATTTGCATAATTATTATAAGTTTAATTATAAAATATATTAGTTAATAAACTCGCTCTGTTAAAGAGTGAGGTGCCAGCGACGCCTGTCGCTGTTATCGTTCGTCCGCGAAAACGGACGAAGAGAATGACAGTTTCTAAGAACTGTTGTTTGTTAATAAAAACTGCCCTGCCAAAGAGCAAGGTCACAGCGACTTCTGTCGCTGTTCTCCTCTGTCCGCTACAATGGACGGAGAGAATTTTAGTTGATAAGAATTGTTAATTAATAAATATGTTAGTCTTAGTTTATAAGAATTATTAATTAACAGAAATGTTAATTAATTACTACCTTGCTAAAGAGCGAGGTCACAGCGACGTCTGTCGCTGTTCTCCGTCCGCTAAAACGGACGGAGAGAGTATCAGTTTATAATAACTGATCAACATAATATAATATGATGGCAAAAAATACATTTTTGAATAATATATATTTCTTTACAGCTGACTGGGTGTATATATATTGTTACGTCCGGAGTCGACATCGATATAAATTAACAATTTTCATACTCTTGTATTTTATTTTATTAAAATAAGATAGATATTTTTGTTCTCGTGCGACGCGCGATTAGACTAGCGTCGCACGGCGCTCACGTATCAAGAGTTGGAATCGGAGTGCTTGGACCGGCGATGGGACGCCTCGAAAATGATAAACCATCTCCCAAGTCGGAGCAGGGATGGTAGATAACTCTCAAGCTGTTCTCGTACCAACCGCACAAAATTCACGTACCAGATAGAAAATTCTCGTACACCGTGAAATCACGATATATATATATATATCCCGAGTGGTTAGTGCTGCCACATGCAAGTCAGAGATAGAATTAAGAAATCTGGACAAAAAGCATAGCGTTGTAATGGGTAGCTGAGCTGTACGGCGTGTCACACCGCTGCAAATATCTAACGAACTTGTTTCGTGCTGGTTACCGAAAAAAACGGTATCCGATTTCATTTTATAGATAATTGGTAAGTACTGTGGTATCGTGAAGGTTCGATTGGCAACGACCAGGTCTGTACGCATAGAGTTCAATGTGGATTACGTTGCGATAAATAATAATAGCCAATCCCATGTTCGATTACAACAGAAAGGGCGACACTCATTGGCTTCCGCTAGTTAACAGTTACGAAAATGACCGCTTTGCACACTGCGCGCGACGAGCGATAAACGATGAGCGTTATCCAATAAGTGCTCTCCTTTGGGTCTGCGACGCATAGGACGTTCCGAAAAGCAGGGTTCTTATTGGATATCGCTCAACCCGCAGTGCCCGCAGTGTACGAAAGCCATTACAGAGAAACTGCGCAGGTCTGAAATTTCCCATGTTGCGTGGGCATATACTCATTTGCAGAGGCAAATATGAACTCATCCCTCTAGCTAATACGCTGCATACAAATATGTAAGCAATAAAGATGTTTTATTTTATTCAAAAATTATTATTACCTTTTCAAGAAAATAAAACATGTATAATTGGATAACCCCAATGGATAACCCCAACGACACAATGAAACTTGATACGAGATAACTTTATCGATAAAAAAAATAGGTTATTTGTTTGCTCAGCATCTTATAAACGTATATTATAAATTCAGAGTTTTATAAAGAATCTTATAAAGAAAGAGACTTACTTCAGTGTCTCTTTCTCGTAATAACAATATAAATTATGTCAGTATATTAAAATATACCTTTTATTTATTTAAGAACTGTGTTAATTATATATTTTTTGATATACTGTCGTTAAATCACTTCTAGTTTCTTTGGCTTCATTAACTTAACTCAATTAATAATTAAAGGAAAACTTTCCGATTACTTCGATCGATAAAAATGTCAAAATTCAATCCTCCAAATCATCATCAATGTTGTCTTCTGCATCTGCTTCTGCATATAAAAATGCAGACGTCATCCGGCTAAGCATGTCGTTAGTCGGTGTGAAGCCGTAACAACACTTAGTGGATTGCGTTTTCACGCATTGTGAAGCTAGGAGGCACCCCTTTACAGTTTTTGTTGACAACTTATTCCGTAGTGTCGTTTTAGTCAATTTATTCTTACTAAATAATCTTTCACTATCAGCATTGCTGTGAGGCAGTGTCAATATTGATAGTGCGAAATCAGCAAGAGATGCGTATTTTTTGTCCTCTTCGGCGGAGAACGATATATTTCTCACCTAAAACAGAAAAAACAGCTATACAAATTTTACATGTTTATATTATATTTGACAGGCTATGAAAATAAAAGCTTTATGAATTATTTAATTGACCAAAAATATATAATGAATTACCTACCTTATGCCAAAATACGTCTACTTCTTGTTCGTTTCTGACATCTTCGTCTATATTTTCAAATGGCAGCCGGCGCCATTCGTCGTCTAGCTGCTGCAATTTTTCTGGCAACTGCGCTCTCGGACACAGGTCACGCAGAAAAAGTATAGAGGGCGTAGCATCTCTCTGCATTATAGACAACGCCTTGTCGGGGGTTAAAACTTTAAGTGCTGTAAGCAATGGGTCGCCAAATGTAAACCGCTCTTTTATGCCTATGCATAAAGTGCACAAATACTCTCTACATTTTTCTTTGAAGTAGAGGATAAGATCAGGTCTTATTGCTATTTCTGCTTTCTTCAAACCCTCTGCTACTTGTACTCCTAGGTACATGTTCTCCAAGCGTACGAATTGGCTGCTTTCCTGGGGATTTAATTTTTGAAGGGCCGTTTTCGCTACATAATCATTCCGCATGTAGGTCGCGAGTAATTCTTTGTATGCGATTTCCATTTTATCGTGCAGTGATGTCACAATCACTCTCTCCGACTGGAAAAACGCATTCATGTACGTAATTTTTGGGAGTATCCACGCTAAGAACAGGTAATATAATTTGATGAATGGGTCATGAAGTGCTTTGTGCATTTGTTCTGCTGCAATCGTGCGTTCGCTCATCCAGGCATCTGCGAAATATAGGGCAAGAGCATCCCACTGTTCGAGGATCCGTTGTATCGCTGGTAGGAACGAGAGCCAGCGAGTTATAGAAAGTCCTAACATTTCATGTTCTTGGACCTGCAAAGAAATAACATTTTCAACTTCAGTATCGATTCAGCTTATGTATATATATATATTACATTTATAAATATTTACTAAAACGCCGACTTCATAAATATTTCACAATGTTGTTTGTACAACGACTTTAAAATGCGTAATATTGTACCTGGACAAATACTTGAAATTGCTTCAAGTTAGCCAATCTTTTTGCACTTTGTCGAAAGTAGCTAAAGACATTTTTCACCAAGTCTTCGCAGGTACGGGGCAAAACTTTGCATGCGTGGCTAGATGCTCGATGCAGGGAATGGCATATACATTTCATTAGGATGATACCCGGGCAGTCAATACGAAGGCGGCTGATGATCGAATTGAATTCGCCTATGTTATTACTGGCCGAGTCACATCCGAAGCCAATCACATTTTGCATGGGTACCCCCTTATCATCAAAGGACTTCTTTAATAAATCATAGAGTCTGGCTCCAGTCGCGCCTTGTTCCCCGGGTGTCACGTTGCCCTTTGGGAAGACATCGTGTAAATCGTAAAATCTGCAAGAAATTAAAGTATATAATGTAATTGTAACTTTTACAAAACCGCAAATATTTCTGTGTTTACGATAGAAATACACACTTACCTGGTAACAATACGGCCCACGTTTATGTCATAAAATCGTACCATTACACACGAAGTTTTGCTAGATATGTTCGTTGACTCATCAGTCAGAACCGAGAATTTGGTGTTTTTCAACTTGGCGCACAAATCGTCTGCATGTGAAGCTCCGATTACGTTTGTCACAATGTTCGTGCACTTTTTTCTTTTTAGATGCATGCCTTGACAAATTGGAGAATCCGGAAAGCAGGCTTTTAAGGTAGGTATAAGATGATCAATTGTATTAAAGGATATGTTATGTGCCGGTAGGAAGGCACTTAATTTTATTTCTGCCTCTTTTATAGTTTTATCCAGCGGGGATGGCACACTTTTCGCAAGAAATTGTCTCATGATGGTTGACGTACTTGCTGCCCGTCCTTTCTCCTGATTTTGGTGTCTTTTTGATTTGTGGTGATCCTTTAAATTTGTCACATTAGCGGTTAATGTAATGCCACACCACATGCATTTAGCTTTGCAGTCATTATCATGGCAGGGTTTAAGCCACAGAGACACATTAGCCCCGAAATCGTTTGTGTTTTTTTGCCATTCGATTCGGTATTTTTGTTCTCGGTGGTCAGTCTTTTTTTTCTTCTTCGCGGGACTATTCGAGCATTTACCGAGCCTGCACTCCTCTGAATCCTCGTCTGAATTACGATTCATAGCGGGTCTGATTGTTTGGTTATATGATGGGAGAAAAAAAACAGAATTTCATGAAATAACAATAAAGCTATACGATAAATATATAAAGAAAAGCGACTTTATTATATATTACGTACTTGTAAGTCTTGGGACGAAGATTTTGGTAGGAAATTAGGTTTAAATAAGTACGACACGTTTAAAGTTTTCCACACGAATACAACTTAATATATTTATTATATTGACGCTTACAAACTTTGTATGGGTCCCACATGTGTTTCAAACTTGTGTGATTCACGGATTTACGTGATTTCTATGAAGCTCGTGGTAGCCAACCTTTAAGTATTTGAAAGCTGATAATACCAACATAATTGAGTTTTGACCATAGGTTATAAAAATATACAGTGATGTGTAAGGTGCGATCGGAATCAGAACAAATCTGTAGATCCACCAGCGACAATGATTGATGCACAATTTAAGGTAAAACCAGGTAAAGGAACTCACTTAACCGAGAATTTAAATAAAAACTTATTTAAAAATCGCATCTTTATTACAATCGCCTAATAACAATATTTACTTATTCAACTATCGGTTGAGGTCAGTTTTAATTACTAACAGCGAGTCGATCACAATGTGAGGTTATTGGGTGATTCAATGAAATTTGTACCACAAAAATAACGACGACATGGTACAACTCTTATTTCTGTTAATATTTATATATATTATATATATCGCCTCCGTCATCTTGGTTGGCCATATCCGTTACAGCAGGCTTTCATTTCCCTCACCCTTGAGGCTTCACTTCCGCGGAGAAAGGCTCCGCCTATATATTTATATGTCCATGGCGGAATAATTTGTCAATCAGCCAGTGTTGCCAGTCTAGTAGAATTGTACTAGATCTGAGACGTTTTACTGGATTCTAGTACGCTAGTACGATTTTGGTAAATCTAGTACATTTTCGGCGCGTTCGACTTGGACGCTGACAGCGTTGAAAACCTTTCACTGTCGTACTTCGGTACTACTATATCGTTACATATATAGTAATACCGAATTACGGCATTGTCGTTATATTATTGCAAAAGCTTGAAATGTAGCTTCATATTACGTCGCAACGACAACAGCGCTTCTTTCCATGTCACCCATGAGAAGTACAAAACATGTCATTTTTGTGTTTTTACATTTACAGGTAATTTTCATTGTAATGGGGTGAATTGTTTATGACATATGAATTTGTGGATGACAAATATGAAAGCAGATGCAAAAAGATGCATTTGATAGAAAAAGAAAATTTTATATTGCGAGAATCGAACCCAAGTATTCCGCTCAAGATGCTAGCATGCTGCCAACTGCGCTATCGATTGAAATAATATCGTCAGCTACTTTTCCAATATTTAAGTGATGGCCGCGCTTGGGGTTTAGTTTGGTTTACTGTTAGCTTGTTCGGTTGATTTGCGGTTTATGGTAACCCGTACTTTTCATATAACGATAAAAAAGGTTTCCATCAGCAGATATGCACGTGTCGCCAAAATAAAGCATACTAAAATCAGTGAGATCCCCCTTGAGTTTATATTGAGCATACACGAGAGTGCTCATGAAAATGAAATATCATATAAATGAAAAAAAAAATCAAAAATAGAAAGTGCACAATACATGTGAATAATAAATGTATGCATTTGTTGAGGTTTCTTGAATGTGTGTTTAAAACGCCTCTCCACAAACATTTCCTTTTCCCGCTAATGGCATCAACATTTCTCGCGCAAGTATATTTGTGACTGCGCCAATGAGTCGCGCGTGCGCAGAACGACCAAAAGTGACTCGCTCTGTCTCACTTCATCGCCGTCTTCAAGGCCGCTGGCAATACAGGAGTGTTACATATATGGCCTGAACGTTATTTGTTGCTTCTGCTGCCGCTTTTCTGTAGGAGCGCTTTCGGCATATCGATCGACCCGACGCTCCGCGTCAGATTCGAGAAGTTGCCGGGTGGACGCCATTTTTTTCGGACGGAAGGTAAAATTCGCGTACTTTTCGGTACGAGAATGTACTTTGCCTCGTACCTCGTACGACATATCATATTCTCGTACCCGTACGCGAATTCTCGTACGTCTACCAACCCTGAGTCGGAGACGGTATTTTATTCACCATGGGAACGTCAATTCAGCAAAAGACTGTCTTGGCTCCCATGGGAACCACAATTTAGCAATTTTACCCCACCACGACAAAGAGTCGGGAGGTAAGGGTCGCGAAGGCCCAGCTTCAGAAAAAGCAATTAGTCTAACATCAAACTCGAAACGTCTCGGACCTAAATTTCTACTCCTCTCTCGGTCAAGTGCTCCCCATTCATTATTTTATAACCCAAGTTTTGTTTTATTTCAAGTTTTATTTTGTGTTGATGGACAATATATTTTGTTTAAGTTCAATATGTTGAGTGGTTACCTTTTATTTAAAACGAAAGTCAAACCTAGACCAGCCCAAAGGAACACGGACACGAGGACAGCCATCAGAAATCGAGGTAAGTGGAAACAAATTGATTTACCTGTTTTGGCAGTTGCTCCTATCCCGAACGGGCACATTCCCGTTCAAAAAGGAGACACATAAAAATCTGTGTGTGCGCGTCTAAATTCTAGGACGTAACAATATATATATATGCATAGCCGAAGCCTTGCGATCGGCTCTCGGGACTGCTTGTGTTCACTCGCTGTCTCTCTCTGCGGGGAGCGACGGAGGGGGAACACGGGGTTCCGACCAGCGTGCGCGCGGCACGAGGCCCGGGTCGTCCCCACGACTCGAAACATATGGCATCTTGCCATATATTCATTTTTAATAATGTTCTATTTTCAGAATTATAATAAGTTTAGTTAATAAGTACGGTAATTTATAAACACCGCTCTGCTAAAGAGCGAGGGTCAGCGATGTCTGTCGCTGTTCTCCTCCGTCCGCTAACACGGGCGGAGAGAGTGTCAGTTCATAAGAACTGTTAGTCATATACATAATATGATTGCAAGAATTCAATTCTTGAATAATAAATATTTTGTTTGCAGATGAAAAAATTTTAGTTGACCTCTAAGAATTATTAATTAACAGACATGTTAATTAACATGTACCTTGCTAAAAAGCGAGGGTACAGCGACACGTGTCGCTGTTCTCCTCCGTCCGCTACAATGGACGGGGAGAATTATAGTTTATAAGAATTATTAATTAACAGAAATGTTAATTAATAACTACCTTGGTAAAGATCGAGGTCACAGCGACGTATGTCGCTGTTCTCCTCCGTCCGCTAAAACGAACGGAGAGAGTATCAGTTTACAAGAACCGATTGTCATATTATATGATTGCGAGAAATACATTTTTCTATAATACATATTTCTTCACAGATGACTGGGGCTATATTACCCAGACGCATATATGTGGCGGTCGCCACATACAGATACGCGAGGCGAAACGACACACACGCCCAAACAGCTGACCACTCCGATACACAACAGAAGTCTCGAGAACCTTCGATTGTCATCGAGCGTAACGGTTTCGAGCGAGAACCTTCAATTGTCATCGAGCGTAACGGTTTCGAGCGAGTTCGATATCGAAGATGAGACAGTCCGTCCTGAGCTGTAAACAGAGACACACCTGTACCTTTCCACTGTTGAGAAATAAACGTGACACGCAAATTACCGTAGGAGTTAAATCGCCGAATTTAAATTCCCCCCGATACCAAGTATCGGGCTACTCAATCCTACATTGGTGACCCCGACGTGATCGACTAAAAAGAGATTTTTCTTTCTTTTTTTTTTCTTTTCTTTACAACGAAGTGTGCGGTTTTTTTTTCTTTCACTCAAACACCGCTGCTGACCGCGTACCGCGTTGCCCAGTGCCGTTGACGCAGTTTCCTTTAGTGTTTGCGGAACCAGTGGCGTGCGGTGCGTGTTTAAAAAACGAGATTCTTTCGCAAATCGCGTTTCGCTGTCACGCATAATTTTTTTCTCTCAGAACCTCCGAGCTCCCCAACCAAGCTGGCGCCTTGCTGAGCACTCATAGACATTGTGCTGCGCTAGTGGTGAGTCAGAGACAATATAAAAACGGAGCGCGCGAACCAAGTTCGATCGCGTAAACACGTCGAACGTTCGAGAGCGAGTCGGTTATGGCTACTTCTGTTGACAAAGACGAGGAGTTCAAACCCGCGCTGGCTGAGCCGCTCAGTGTTAGCGTCTCCGAGGCCAGGTGTCCCCCCTTCAGCGCCGAACGACCGGCTTTGTGGTTCGCACAGCTTGAATCGCAATTCAGGAATAAGAAAGTCCGCACCGAGATCGACAAATTTCATTTTACGGTACCGTTGATCGATACACGTTCCGCCGCTGAGGTCGAGGACATAATAACTAACCCGCCGTACGATAACCCTTTTCAGAAATTAAAAACTACTCTGATCTCTCGTTTTTCTGAATCGAAGGCGGCAAAGCTGTTACAACTATTGGACGGTGAGTGTTTAGGTGACCGGAAGCCATCGCAACATTACCGTCATTTACGCAGCCTCGTTCCCGACATAGACGACGATGTCCTGAAGGCGAGGTGGCTATCTCACCTGCCGGAACAAATACGAGCGGGGTTGGTCGTGCAAAAAGAAGCCTCAGCCGACCAATTGTGCGAAGCCGCTGACGCTTTAAGCGAGATACTGAGACCAAGCAGCGTCGCTGCCGTCTCGGATATTCAAGGTCAAATCTCTGCGTTGACAAAACAAGTCGCGGCGCTCGCAGAGATAGTCAGAGGGCGACGGCCGGATAACAACCGACGTGCGCGTAGTCGGTCGAGGAGTAAGTCTCACACTAGAGTGCTCCACAGTTCGGGAACGTGTTGGTACCACTACAAATTCGGGAAAAATGCCCGGAAATGCCAGCCTGGATGCAAGCTTCAGGGAAACGGGACCGAGGGTCGGTAGAGGCGGCGACAGACTCTCGTGATGCATCCGCCCGTCTGTTCATCAACAACAATTCGACCGGCATGAGCTTTCTCGTAGATACAGGCTCGGAGGTGTCTGTTTATCCGAAGGTCGACTCATCCCCCCCGTTAGCATACCGACTGTTCCGCGAACAACACACCGATACACACATACGGTTTAACATCAATCACGCTGAATATCGGTTTACGCAGAGCTCTCACTTGGCGTTTCATAATAGCCGACGTCTCGCACCCAATAATAGGGGCGGATTTAATTAGCCATTTCGGATTGCTTGTAGATCTGAAGAATCGGCGTATAACAGACGGAGTAACCGGGTTATCCACCACAGGAAAAATGGTACGAGATCGCGTGATCGAATCGGTGAGATTACCCCAGGGAGGCGACGATTCCCCGTATGCAGAACTGCTCGCACGCTATCCCGAAATTACAAGGCCGGACGGGGTATTCACGCAAAGTAAACATTCGACGGTACATCGTATCAGTACATCGAATGGACCGCCAGTGTGCAGCAAAGCACGTAGACTCACCGCGGATAAATTGCAGAAGGCTCGGGAAGAGTTCGACAAGATGGTCAGCCCGACGATCCAATGGATCGTGGGCATCCCCGCTGCACCTAGTCCCGAAGAAAAATAACGAGTACCGACTTTGCGGAGACTACCGGCGTTTGAACGATCGCACGATACCGGACAAATACCCGGTGCGTTACTTGGAGGATTTCGCCGCCAACCTACACGGGAAAAGGGTTTTCTCAACAGTGGACGTGGTGAAGGAATTTCATCAGATCCCGGTAGCGCCGGAAGATATTGAGAAAACGGCAATTATTACGCCTTTCGGGCTGTTTGAATTCCCGGTCATGACGTTTGGTTTGCGAAACGCGGCGCAGACATTTCAGCGTTTCATCGACGAAACAACGCGGGGTTTGCCTTTTGTATTTCCATACATCGACGATATTCTTATCGTTTCAGAAGACGAGGCGCAGCACCGAGAGCATTTGATGACGTTGTTTCAACGCCTGAAAGAGTTTGGCCTCGTCATCAATGTCGGAAAATGCCAATTTGGGAAGTCAGAAATCGAATTCCTGGGACATTTGATAACGCCTCACGGAATCAGGCCACCGCAAGACAGAGTCGAAGCTCTTAAGAATTTTCCGCGGCCGAAGCTAGTTAAAAACCTGCGAGGTTTCATTGGCACGGTGAATTTTTACCGGCGTTTCATCAGAGGCTGTGCGCAAATGCTGGCGCCGTTGAATCAGCTGCTCGTCGGGTCGGAAGTAAAAAATAATACACCGATAGTTTGGACGGCCGATCTCGAAAAGACTTTCGACGAGTGTAAACACGCCTTAGCGAACGTCGTTTTACTCGCCCATCCCAACAGCAGTTCTGACTGGTCAATTTTTACAGATGCATCGGAGAGTGCGATTGGAGCGGTCCTGCAACAGAGATGCAACAAGGGATGGCAACCGCTCGCATTTTTTAGTCGCAAGCTTGCTCCAAACGTCCAGAAGCTCTCCACGTATGACCGAGAACTCCATGCGATCTACGAGGCCGTCAGATACTTCAAACACATCTTTGAAGGTCGGCATGTAGCAATCTACACTGATCACAAGCCGTTGGTACATGCTTTTAAACAGCGACCAGAGAGAGCATCCCCGTGGCAGTTTCGACGCCTCGATCTTATTGGCCAATTCACGACCAACATACGACACGTAACAGGTTCGGAAAACACAGTCGCTGATACGTTGTCGCGAGTATGCGCCATAGCGCCAGCGGTCCGGATGCAGGAATTGGAGCAAGGGCAAATCGACGACTCCGAATTAAAGGAACTACTCCAAAAAAACGACACGAGTTTGCAACTCAAGAAAATGCATTTTCGGGATCCGGACGTATCCCTGTTTTGCGACGTTTCGGCAAACACGGTGCGTCCGTTCGTTCCACGTCAGTTTAGGAGGCAAGTTTTCAACTCACTCCATTCGTTGGCACATCCTGGTCAGAGAGCGTCCTTGAAATTAGTTGCGGAACGATATGTGTGGCCGGCTATGAATAAGGACTGCAGAGCTTGGGCGAAAGGATGCACCGAGTGCCAGAGAAGCAAAACTACGCGACACAACGTTGCGCCGATCGGCAATTTCGAACTACCGACCGGACGATTTCAGCACATCCACGTGGATTTGGTGACTCTGCCTCCATCGCGAGGCTTTCGCCAGTGCCTTACGATCGTTGATCGATACACACGTTTTCCAGAAGCGATACCGCTGGAAAACGCGTCAGCCGAAACAACAGCACGAGCCCTGATGCTTAACTGGATCGCTCGGTACGGCGTCCCGTTAAAGATAACGTCTGATCAAGGAGGCCAATTCGAGTCAGATTTGTTTCGCGGACTCAGTCAGATGCTGGGCACGAAACACCTCAGAACGACCCCATATCATCCGCAAGCCAACGGCCTTGTCGAAAGACTCCATCGGCAACTCAAAGCTGCACTTTTATGCCACGGAGACACGTGGTACGAAGCACTGCCAGCTGTCCTAATGGGTCTCAGAGCAGCCTGGAAAGAGGATATCCAAGCAGCGCCATCCGAATTAGTTTACGGCGAATCGATCCGTCTTCCCGGCGAATTGCTCGCCCCGCTCGATAAGGAGTTCAACGCACCCGAGATGGTGAAACGTCTAAGAAAACATTTCCACGATCTATCTCCCAAGAACACCTCGCGGCACGGCACACACCGAGTTTTCCAATTTAAAGACCTCACGAAGGCGACGCACGTGTTCGTGCGGAAAGGCCAAATCGGACCGTCATTCGCTGCACCGTACGAAGGACCTTTCGAGGTAATCAACCGAGATGAAAAATGTTTCGTCATTCTGTACAAAAACAAACGCACGGTCGTGTCAATCGATCGATTGAAGCCGGCGTACATAATCCCGGACGACCACACGGATCAACATCGTCATGGACTCGAGGCGGTTCCGAGTACATTTTCTCACTCTACTACCACAACAACCTCGAGGCCGGAGCGAATGAAGAAGACTGTCCGTTTTCAGGCGTAAAAGAAGTTTTTTCTAACGCGAGATTTAATTTTTTTTTCTCCTTTTTCTCTAACATGAGACATTTTTTTTATTTACCTACTATTTTTTTTTCTTCTCTCTTGTTGTTAGCAAACCTGTAAATATGTAAATAATTTGTAAATAGCTAGTTTTATCTTTCGGTTTTTTTTGTTACTCCACGCATTTCCACTAAGAAGGGGAGGCATGTGGCGGTCGCCACATACAGATACGCGAGGCGAAACGACACACACGCCCAAACAGCTGACCACTCCGATACACAACAGAAGTCTCGAGAACCTTCGATTGTCATCGAGCGTAACGGTTTCGAGCGAGAACCTTCGATTGTCATCGAGCGTAACGGTTTCGAGCGAGTTCGATATCGAAGATGAGACAGTCCGTCCTGAGCTGTAAACAGAGACACACCTGTACCTTTCCACTGTTGAGAAATAAACGTGACACGCAAATTACCGTAGGAGTTAAATCGCCGAATTTAAATTCCCCCCGATACCAAGTATCGGGCTACTCAATCCTACATATATATATATATATACAGGGTGAATTCTGTAAGGTGTCTCAAACGGGATTTTGGTGCAGATGGGATCATTACAAAGAAAAGTTGCAAATATACATTAGGGATATTTTTAATAGTTTACGAGATATGAATATTTAAAGTTGATCGAATCAGAGCGGGCCGAGAAGCGTTGGAGCCGCCCACTCTCCGCCCTAGCCGTAGATATAGCACAGTTTAGAGCGTTACATTTGGGATCGCAAAATTCAGAGCAATCAATTATTATTATTTTATTACGCAGTCATTTTTATTTGGCGCGCTCGGCAAAATTCAGAGCAGTGAATGCCCGACAAATAAAAATGACTGCGTAATAAAATAATAATAATTGACTGCTCTGAATTTTGCAATCCCAAATGTAACGCCCTAAACTGTGCTATATCTACGGCTAGGGCGGAGAGTGGGCGGCTCCAACGCTTCTCAGCGCGCTCTGATTCGATCAACTTTAAATATTCATATCTCGTAAACTATTAAAAATATCTCCAATGTATATTTGCAACTTTTGTTTGTAATGATCCCATCTGCACCAAACTCCCGTTTGAGAAACCTTACAGAATTCACCCTGTATATAGCCGGAGCATTGTGCTCGGCTCTCGGCACGGCCTGTGTTTACTCTTCGCTTCTCTCTACAGAGAGCGGCGGAGGGGGAATACGAGTAGCCGCATATCGTGCGCGCGTCACGAGGCCCGGATCATCCACGGGACCCGAGGGATATGGCATCTTGCCATAAACTAATTTTTACAAACATTTTATTTTCAGAAAATATTTGTATAATTATTATAAGCTTAATTATAAGATATATTAGTTAATAAACTCGCTCTGCCGAAGAGCGAGATGCCACGACGTTTGTCGTGTATTATCTCCGTTCGCGAAAATGAACGGAGATAATTGTAATGTTTAATAAATGTTAATTAACAAATATGTTAATTAATAAACTCGCTCTGCCAAAGAGCGAGGTGCCACGACGTTTGTCGTGTATTATCTCCGTTCGCGAAAATGAACGGAGATAATTTTAATTGTTAATAATTGTTAATTAACAAATATGTTAATTAATTAACTCACTCTGCCAAAGAGCGAGATGCCAACGACGTTTGTCATGTATTATCTCCGTTCGCGAAAATGAACGGAGATAATTTTAATTGTTAATAATTGTTAATTAACAAATATATTAATTAATTAACTCACTCTGCCAAAGAGCGAGATGCCAACGACGTTTGTCGTGCATATTATTTCCGTTCGCGAAAAAGAACGGAGATAATTTCAATTGTTAATAAATGTTAATTAACAAATACTTTAATTAATAAACTCGCTCTGTCAAAGAGCGAGATGCCAACGGCGTTTGCCGTTGTTCACTTCCGCCTGCAAAAATGGGCAGAGATGTTATATTCAGAATTATTATAATTCTGTTGCTGTTATTGCAGCAAAACCAAACTTGAATGTTTGGCATGCTCGGCTATACACTGTAGCGAGAAATAAATTCTCGCAGTGTACGTACACGAGTGTACGTTACATATATATGGCCGAGCGTTAGTATAAGATTTTCGAACGGGGCGGGTCACGGCTGGCCCTGCTACGACGCCTCGGCCTTCGGCCCGCGTCGATGTGCCGGGGCTTCGTAGCAGACGCGCGCCGTGACATCTAGCGGTAGTCCGCAGCGGCTCGTAGTGAAATGCTGCGAGCTCTGCACTACCGCGGAGAGAGCGAAGCCGTCGAAATTTTCCTGCGTGTTACACTGCCTCTTAAGTCATAATACCGCAACGAAGGTAGTAGTAGATTTTGCATTTAAACTATTTCCATCGAAACGTGTATCGTATACCGACCAAACTTGAAAACAGCGATGAAAACATATGCAGTGTTATGACTCACGCGATAACTGAGACTTTAACAGGTATTTTTCACCTTGAATATAATGACTGTCGCGCTAAAAGAAACAGTTAGAGGACGCAGACGTGGATTACGCTATCTAACTATTAAAATTCTTTTCATTTTTATCTATTGCGCAGAAGAAGAATTAAATTCTTTGTACAAATATACAACGAAGTTCAGTATTTACCAGCTTTTATTAACAATCGCAAGGGGTGTGTCATCAATAGCGTCGAAAATTTGACTTTTTTCAGTGAGTTATATATAGCGAAAGTAATTAGAGCAGTGGTTCACAATTAGTCTTCCCTGAGTACCACTTCAAGAAAAAGCCCAACCTCGAGTAGCACTTATACTATATAACGAAAATGATAAATAAAAAATTTAATCAGTTTTTTGAAATTTATTAACTTTAAATATTAAACTTTATTAATGGCACAACAATTTTATAATGATAATGAAAACTATACATAAGGTTATTTGAGTTTAATCAGACAAATGTGCACGTTTCTCTGTGCACAACTCTGAAAAACCAGGTTACCGTTTCGCGAGCTTGAGTCTTAAGTCATCTTCGAGTTGAAATCGGTGACGATGTTTAGTTTTTATGTTTCTCATGGCTGAAAATTCGGTCTCTGCAAAATGATAGTAAACATTTTTATTCTGCGTTGCTAACGCGATAATTGTCCATTAGGTCAGTGCAAGAATTAACCGAAGATTGCTCGCCTTTTTATAGAGATTGGTTGACTCAAAATATATATTTTGGCGATCCTTATGTTTGCGTAATTGCTTTACTGATTGAATTATCTTAGTTGAGAGATTACCGCGTGTACCCCATTGGGAAATACTGAATGAGACTTATGTCCTGAAATGTTCAGGGTCGCTTTCATTAGCATTGAAAAATCACCGTGAATTGTAACGTTGCATTAAAATAATTTAATAAAAATAAATTAAAATGTGATTAATGGCCAAGCAAATACATGACCCTGATGAGTCGCATAATTTTCTTTTATTTTGTCTGAAAAAGGGAAAAGGATGTTACGAAATATATTTTTTTTCTTAGAATAAAACATCCGCTGTTGAGGATGTACGTTCTCGGCTGATGTTGCTCACGCTTGATAGATAGGTAACGCTTTACAAACATCAGTCAATGAATGCAACGATTCGTGTCGAGTCTCGAGAAAGTATGGGTTAACGTTTAATTTTGCGCTATATTTCTCGCTGTCAAAGGACGCACTCCTGTATTGGCGCTATTTTCGAAAACTAAAAATCCCATAACTCCATTGTTTTCAAAGCTTTACACATTTTCTTTTTTAATTGTTTCCGCCTTCATTTCGGCTACAATATGATCGAGGTACACTTCCAGATACACTTTTAAAAATCAACGATGATCTTTGCGTGATCTCAACGCACCGATGGAACCAAATCTCAATATGACCATCATTTGTCCCCCTCGAAACCGAAAAACTATCATTCGAAATTATTTTCGTACTCTATCTGAAAATCTCCGGGAACACTCTATATATATATTTAATTCTTGCTAAAATGAATTGCTCATAATAAATATGTAAAACATAAAATAGTACATTCATTATAAACTATGTGTTTTGAATGATTTTGATTTCACGACTTCTCGTGCAGATAGGGAAACAGAATCGTGTATACATCAGTATATTTATTTGTTAGTGTTTTTAAATCTATATGGTTTGTGAGCGGATTTGGATGGGTGTTGCAAATAACTCCTCTTCTTTTCCATAAATCATAGAAAATCTTAACAGTAGCGTACTTGGCGACATCCGATGATCGCGTTAAGTTAATAACCAAGGTTTTTTGAAAAACCTTTATTCGGGTAGCAAAGTGGTAACATTCACGGCTCACACGCAGTGGGCCGTGGTTCGATTCCCGCCGGCACCAATGGAATTTTTCTATGTGATTTTTCTATACTCTTGGTCGTTCGGAACCCATTTAAGAAAAACTGTAGGTCCACAGGAAGAACAGAGGTGTTGGAAATTTGTTGATGGAAGAAGTAAGGAGAAAACGTAAAAACCCGCAGGGGTGTACATGGGAAAACGTATAACACTACTACTATATTGATAGATAGTCTTTTAAGGCTTTAGAAACATATTATTGGTCTGATAACTGGTTAAAAAAAATTTGATGAAACAATTTTGTTCACTGTTATTGGGAATGATACGTGAGTATGTTGTCCATCTTTTTTGTAGATATTGTAACAAGTACTAGACAAGTACTCATCAGAGCCAGTTTTCTCATAAAAAATAACTTTCTAGTGACTTAAAAAACTGTCTCTCAACATTTATTGATTATAAATTAAAGAATTTTTATAGTTAATTTAATGATCTACAAAAAAGTAATTTGATGTTTTTCTAGAGAGTGAATAGTTTCGCTGTTATATTAAAAAGGCGATGAATTTTCATACATTATGAACTTTGAACTCGAATATCATTTGAATGGCTAAGTTTATTAAAAACGTATAAGAGATCTTTTTTGCAGTCAATTCTCTATAAAAATATGCAATGGGCTTGTCTGTACAATATCCCATGACTGTGGTATAAAATTTCAAACATTCAAAGAAATTTTCCGCGTATTATTTAAATGGAAAATAGGAATATTCAATGAAACATCTCTAAATATTAATATTAAGAGTTCAAATTTTAACAGGTTTCTTATTTTACCTTCCTGTAACTTTACAATTTATTTTCCAGATAAAAAAAATGCCGAAAAATGAGAAATAATCAATATATATAGATGGGTGAATATACAAAAATTGGGCAACTCGCTGTCATCGGCCAATAAATACGAAAATATTTATGCACTTTATTCTGCGACAATATATTATGAAATTCCTAGATCCTCGCCATGTATCCATTCAATTTGAATTACATAGTTCAAAAGCTAATTAGTAAAATAACGCAATGAATGCTCAAAACATCAGTACCCTGGCGTGTCATAATCACAAAAACGCTTAATCAGGAGCTTGTATAACAAAATATTCCGTGTTTATTGTTAATCTGATTATTATTATATATTCTGTAAAACATTTATTAATATAATTCACACGTTTATTTATAGAATCTGTAAAAAGCTATTTTTTAAAAATTTACAAACTTTGTCATCACTTTTACCCATCAGTCCTTTGTGCCAAGTTGAAATTTGAAATTCCCCCAAAATATTGCCGAACTACGATCAACTCATTGTTCAGTGTTGAATGTTGGTACTAAAGTTAACTGCAAAGCGCACCATATTGACGGCAGCCATGTCGAGGCAAGTGCTAGCGTCGTTGTTACCGCGTGCTCACATGCTGATTCAGTCAAATTGTCAGTACTCTGGTAATCCTTTATTTCCTCTAGTACCTATGTTTTCTTTAAATTTATGCATGATTACATGTAATTTGTAAAAATATACCATCTTTATAATTAAAAATACTGATAAACACATAAGTTTTTAGTATAATCTCAAATTAATGTCCTATTCGTCAGTACTTTGTCGTCAGTCCGCTGTCTGAGATTGTACCAAAGGACTGTCGTGTTACCAGGGAACTGATGATTTATTTATTTCTGATCGAGTTTATTACTTGTTATAGTGTGCAATCATTTGTTTGCGAAATGATTATAACTGTGGTGCCTATATTTTGATTAAATATGTAGCACGAAGAGCAGAATATCCTTATTCAGGGATCTGTTCTTCTGTTGATAATGAAGATGGTGAATTGAGAGTAACTTTTCTCAAAATTTGTAACATGAGTCAAGTTAGCGCCGAACTAGAAGCAATTTCAATGAATTATATCTCAAAAAATTGCTCGCAATTTGCTCATCAAGAATATAAAATTGCTCTAGCGGTAGCAATTATTAAAAAAAAAGTTATTAAACAATTTCATAACAAACACTAATTTGACGATTTCTAAGTTATCCAAGTACGACCGGAATCTTTTCTGGGCTCAAAATATTGCGATCAATTTGCTCATCACTGCCCACCATTGACAAATTTTAATTTATTTTTGTTTATTTTTAACAAATGGTCATTATATTTCGCAATTTTTACCTAGTGATGGAAAATACCTTACTGCTTAGGCAACTTCGTTTTTGCTTTAATTTTAATTTCTCAGAATTGTCTAATGTTAAGGCAACTACTTCAAAGTGATACTAAACATTATAAAATGAAAAGGCTGTTTTGAACACTGTTGTAGTTCATATTTACAGTATTACATAGTTTTAGAGGTAATATTAACACTAACTAATGTGATTTAATTCATTAAATACGCGCCTTTATTACATTGTAAGATATTTGTATTTCAAAATACTCAAAGTTACAGTAAACCTTATATTTCATAAGAAATAGTGTTCTTAATCAGTACTGTGCCATCCTCGTCAGTCCGTTGGCAGTGAAATTTAAAAAAATACAAATAACTCGCAAAATATTTAAAAAAGTGACTGGCCCGTCATAGGATACTATATTGATGGTACAAACTATGTACTCAAGCCAAAATATATATAAGATGTGGTTGAAAACTATATTAACAAAATTTGGTCAAAAGTGGGCCAACTTTTGTATATTCACCCAGATATATTTATATATATCATACACTTCCCAAACAAATTGAAGAAATTTCTTCCCTCGATAACATTGCCAATATTTGACAGCACGTATTTTCCGTTATATTCTTCGTGAAGGGGTAACAAAAAAGGAATTTAAACCTTGAAGTCTCTTCTTTAACATGCGCTGAGAATTTTGTTTTCATTTACATCTAACAAAGTTACATGTCAACAAGTAATAGGAAAGCAAATTCCATAAACTTTCTTCGTCTAGATTTTCCTGATACTCTTTATGAAATTGTTTATTCAAATGTTGTTAATTGCAACGTAAAGTTTAAAGATTTGGTATCAAATTTATTTTTTGATAGCCGCGATACAATTTTATCGCAGAATTGTGGCTACTTGAATCAAAGGTTGTCGTCTTTGTTTTAAAGTTCAATATCTCCTGAAGAATTAGGCCCACAGAAACTTAAAAAACAACGAAAATAAAATTAAGGCTCTAAGCTTTTGAATGAGTTTATGGAAATAAAAACAGTCAAATATTCCCTTAAATTCATCATCAGACCTCCAACAGAAAACTACCGTAAAAAGCCATATTATCTGTACAGGTTCAGAAATCGCATATTTCAAGCTTCAAACTCGTTTTTTATCAACGTGATACGATCATTCTTCACCGAGATATCAATGCTCAAATGTTGCACCGCCAGCATTAAGCGATATTTATGTAAGACACCACGAGGACCTCGGGAAGATTTACTCAGTCGATATGACGCCTCGCTGTCTAGTCTGCCGATTAGTTTATATCTGTATCGTCAATATCTCTATGTCAACTTGCAAATCCCAGCGACCATCTCGAATTTAGTTTAAATTCGAGTATCCTGTACAGTTTGAAGTGACGAATTTTTAAAGTCACTTTGGGATGGCACCAGATACTTTTTTTAATATGGATCTAGGTCAAGGTTTTGGGATAACATATCGTCGATGCCTAAAAATTATAGAAAAGTTTTTTGTACAGTACAAACGAAGTTGCATGCTTATATCTATATTTTATAATTCAAATGTTTTGTACGATATTTTTATTGAACATAAAAATAAAATAACAGAAAACACATTTTTACAACCTTTAAGGAATCTAAAAAGTTATATTCTTGATTCTTAGACTTTTCTCGATGCGTATAAATTTATTCATTTCCTCCACTTCCCTGCTACAGTCGAGAAAATAAATAGTGATAAGGTAAAAATATAGTGCGCAGTTATTTATACGGGCAAGCGGGAGGTATAAGATGTGCACTGAGCACTGCAAACTTGGCAGGTAATGTTTGCCTTTCGATAACACAGACTTCCTTGTTCCTGGACAAAACCCGCATATAAATATTGGTGCAGTTAAAACCGCAGCACAACAAGTGTTCAACGACTCCTGCTCTGCAACTGACTGCCATCAGACACATACACATTTATATTTGTTAAACGTTGGTAAATACTTGTATTTATACATTATTATTATGCGTGGACAGTCATGGATTTATAAGGATTGAATCAAGAGTGAATGTGCATATTTTTTGTAACATAAAAATTATATTTTATTCGCATCAAAGTTCATAATCTCATTAATTTTCAGAAGGGTTATTTTCTGTAAAACAGAATTGTTTCATCATGCTCCAATATAGAGCATTGTATCATTGTGTGATGGCTGAGCGGGTGGATTAAAGAACACCAAACGAGAGATTTCAAATTGAATTATGCAATAATTTTTTATTTTAACGGTTGTAGAAATGAGTGTTATGATGAATAATATTTTCGTTATTTAAGTGTTACTCCAAAACTAATAATTCTAGCGATGCTTAAACCTGCCAACACAAAAAAAAACGAAAAAGCGAAATTGTACAGGAGAGGGCTTTAATGGATACAAATAATAAACAGAAAGATGGAAATTAAACCGATCGTGAAAAGAGATTAAATTTTACCTTGCGTGGGAATGATAAAGCAATTATGATAAGAATTGAATAACAAAGAAAAGAAAATTAATTGGTGTGTATTTTACGAATATATTGACAATAATATGTTTTTTGAAGAAGTATTACTAAAATTATAAACATCTGGACAGAAACGGCTCGCCCTTGTCCAGTAGATTTTTTAAATGTCAGTTAATATAAATAAGGCGAAATAAAGCATCTAGTTCACAGATATTATGCTCTATTCATATAACTAGTAAAGACAAAATCCGTATCGTCATTAATCTTACAATTAGATCTATACACATTCTCACTTGCACACATTTATAACGGACATCATAGGACTGATACCTAAGTCTTCTTTTACGTAAATTACAAACAAAAATGTAAGCGAGCAAATTTACAAAGTTTAAAGTTTGACCGTTACCCTCTTAGAAACGTTCGTCACAAAGTCGTTCTGTCACAAGGCACGAACCGATGTTAATTAAAATAATTATAGCTACTCATTTCAAATGGAATAAGTGACTGGCGTCCGAAACGAATGATGTTGTGAGCCAGGCGTGGATTTTTTTTTCAGCGATGTTTTCTATTGATCGTTGAGCATTATTAGTATGAGTTTTTTGTCGTGTACTGAGAACATGAATTATCCAGGCTAAGTAATTGCGTACAACCGATCAGTTCAGTGACCTTAAGAACAATCATTTCACCTAATATTCTCATAATTCGAGAGAGCCGTCATTCTTCCTACCACTCATCGCTATTTCATACTGTGGAGTTCCAGGCAATATTCGGTTTAAATACGAGGGGAGTGATTATTTTGAAAAATGGTTCGGACCCCCAAATATTGTTGGGAGTAAAGTAACGTATTAAATGGACATATATAATTAATCTTGGGTGGCGTCATGACGGTTATATCAATGTCGACTTATATCTGTAAAATAGGAACCTCTATTTCTTATCATAGATTTGAGTTCCTTGTTGAGATATAAATACATATATACTCGTATCATTCCCGTATTTTTGTCTTATAAATTCTTCGTTCTTAAAATACTTCATTGACAAGTTCCGAAAATGCAAACTTTCTAATTTGAATATCTTGGTAATTAAACATTATCTCTGAAAAGTAATGATAATAAAATATATATATTTTTGACAAAGAAGCAAACACAATGAAAAACAAATAAAATTAAAGCGTTTTTTTAATAGATTTTTTGGAAAAATATTTTGGTGTTTGATTCCTTGCAAAAAATTATAAATTTTTTGTCATCATCATTTTTCAGAAAAAATCTTTAATAACTGAGATATATAAGGTAGATAAGCTCGCTTTAAAAAAATTCTATTATTAATAAAATATCTTAAAAATGAAGACATTCGATGATTAGAAGAAAAATGACGGGAATAAAGACAGTTACTTTTCAAGAAGGAATGCAAATTGATGATAAAAAATAAGGATGTCCATTTAAAAAAATGAAGTCGACCTCGACATGATGTTCACGATGTCACCCAAAACCAACCATACATACCCATGTGATACATTACTTTATCCCAAATAACTTTCAAATAACCACTTCCATTGTTTTCAAATAGGGTGTACGAATGGTCTGAAATACGCGATATATGTATATGAGATCATCGAAACTGTCGAATTATAAGGAAAGAACTTAATCGATTATAAAAATTAAACTGGTTCACATGAAGGCCCGTTAATTGGTAAAATAGCTAGAAACCGTAAAAAAGGTTTTATAATTCATTGTCCCACAAATGCATGTCCATCGGTTGCCTTCACAACCGAAAATAAAGCACTTAAATTTCCAGAGTAATAAGTCAGTCACAACAAGATACATAGTACGTTTCCAAATAGCGGTCTTATTATTGACTGAAAAGTACTAGCCCTAAAAAATATATATTAAATGAAATCGCAGTTAGACATTCAAACTTCCCGGTGAAGTAGCCATTACCATAGAAAATACTTGTAATTTTCTCTAGAAGTATTGACACGTGGGAAATTAATGTATAACGAAAACGAGTTCTGTATAATTTCCTTCTATCTTTAGCTGATTCGCAGTGGTAGCAGCGAAGGATTAGTTTGTAATAGTGCAATTTCTTATGATCACGACAAAATTATGGCCTGCCAAAACTTAGGTACAATTTAATCGAGTTATTTTCGAAAAATACATGCTGAAAGTCTTAAGGTTAAGAGGCAGTGTGACCTAACACATACATGAGCCGATGTTATAATAATTTAAAAAAAATGTTTACAGAATCATGGCAGGTGGACACGCAATCGTAAGCTACTTCCTCTTCATGCCTATCTTAGCATCTGTCCTATGGCCGGTAAGATTCCATATAGCATTTATTTTACACCAGATCAAATGTTGAAGAAAATTTCTATTATTTGGGTCAATCAATAGGCGCACATCGAAGCCATCAAGCAAAATGTTTTGAGTAAGTTCGCAAACTTTTTAATTAACTCTATCTCTATACGTACTTCGACACTATTGAAATCATCCATTTATGGTACCTATCGAGACAGTTGAGAAACCTAACAATACAGTTGGAGAGCATAGGTATCGAACTGAGAAATTGAGGAATCCTAGGCAAATAATTTAGAAAACTTAAAAATTTAACTTTCAGTCTTCAGTATGCGATTGAGAAAACGGCGATTCTAAAAAGCAAACTTATTGTTAGAATAAATATCCAGATGAGTCCATAATACTCCAGTTGGTAATATTCTCTAAAAACACAATGAAAGATGAACAAAGACTCGAGACAAGTAGGGGAGACCGGGGTGGTTGGCCAACTTTCAGTTAAAACGCTTGTATGTTTATTGTTTTAGTGTATATTATCATAAAAACCGATAGATCTGATAGATACACTATTAAGCTTTGGAAGAAAATCAGAAAAAGCTCATCATCAATTATGATATAGTGTATAAACTTGACTTTGTTGAACAAGAAATACGAGTCAACCTGCCCCATACCTGGGGTTGGTGGACTTATCACTTGGGGTAAGTTGACCTATGAAGTACTCGGTACAAAATCTACGGATGAACAGGATAAAAAATACAATATTTTTATTGAAACAAAATTTGTTTTATTGTCAATCTTGACAATTTAAATAAACGCGATAAACTTTAAATTCCAACAAACAATCAGATATTTAAACCTTTGGTAAACGAAACACTTAAAATGACCTGTTAGCATGCTCTATCCAAGACATCTTTGGGTGTACTTCCTCGATCCTTTTGCTAAATCCTTTTGACAACAACAAACTTTGGATAAATTTTGACAAAAGATTGACTTTATTCCATGTAACGTATATTCAGACTACTATGAGATAGCCTGACTAGATAGTCAACAAGCCCCGAAATAAATTGGTCTACCAGCCCCAGATCGCATTTTAACGGTTAAGCACATGGTATAACCTCAAAACTGCCGTCACATAAAAAAATGATATATAATAAATAGATTAACAATCAAACTTTTAGTTCCAATCATTTGAAAGTAAATAAAAACGCGTAGGTATATATGCGTTATTATGGAAAGATGGTTCCTCACACATAGTTGGATGATGCAACAATTTCGAGTATATCGAGTTTTTTACAGTTAGTCTACCTGCCCCATAGTCAACCAGCCCCGGTCTCCCCTACGTTTGTATAAATTCATCTATTTGGGCGAATATACAAAAGTTGGGCCACTTTTGGCCAAATTTTGTTGATATAGTTTTCAACCACATCTTATATATATTTTGGCTTGAGTACATAGTTTGTACCATCAATATACTATCCTATGACGGGCCAGTCACTTTTTTAAATATTTTGCGAGTTATTTGTATTTTTTTAAATTTCACTGCCAACGGACTGACGAGGATGGCACAGTACTGATTAAGAACACTATTTCGTATGAAATATAAGGTTTACTGTAACTTTGAGTATTTTGAAATACAAATATCTTACAATGTAATAAAGGCGCATATTTAATGAATTAAATCACATTAGTTAGTGTTAATATTACCTCTAAAACTATGTAATACTGTAAATATGAACTACAACAGTGTTCAAAACAGCCTTTTCATTTTATAATGTTCAGTATCACTTTGAAGTAGTTGCCTTAACATTAGACAATTCTGAGAAATTAAAATTAAAGCAAAAACGAAGTTGCCTAAGCAGTAAGGTATTTTCCATCACTAGGTAAAAATTGCGAAATATAATGACCATTTGTTAAAAATAAACAAAAATAAATTAAAATTTCTCAATGGTGGGCAGTGATGAGCAAATTGATCGCAATATTTTGAGCCCAGAAAAGATTCCGGTCGTACTTGGATAACTTAGAAATCGTCAAATTAGTGTTTGTTATGAAATTGTTTAATAACTTTTTTTTTAATAATTGCTACCGCTAGAGCAATTTTATATTCTTGATGAGCAAATTGCGAGCAATTTTTTGAGATATAATTCATTGAAATTGCTTCTAGTTCGGCGCTAACTTGACTCATGTTACAAATTTTGAGAAAAGTTACTCTCAATTCACCATCTTCATTATCAACAGAAGAACAGATCCCTGAATAAGGATATTCTGCTCTTCGTGCTACATATTTAATCAAAATATAGGCACCACAGTTATAATCATTTCGCAAACAAATGATTGCACACTATAACAAGTAATAAACTCGATCAGAAATAAATAAATCATCAGTTCCCTGGTAACACGGCAGTCCTTTGGTGCAATCTCAGACAGCGGACTGACGACAAAGTACTGACGAATAGGACATTAATTTGAGATTATACTAAAAACTTATGTGTTTATCAGTATTTTTAATTATAAAGATGGTATATTTTTACAAATTACATGTAATCATGCATAAATTTAAAGAAAACATAGGTACTAGAGGAAATAAAGGATTACCAGAGTACTGACAATTTGACTGAATCAGCATGTGCACACGCGGTAACAACGACGCTAGCACTTGCCTCGACATGGCTGCCGTCAATATGGTGCGCTTTGCAGTTAACTTTAGTACCAACATTCAACACTGAACAATGAGTTGATCGTAGTTCGGCAATATTTTGGGGGAATTTCAAATTTCAACTTGGCACAAAGGACTGATGGGTAAAAGTGATGACAAAGTTTGTAAATTTTTTAAAAATAGCTTTTTACAGATTCTATAAATAAACGTGTGAATTATATTAATAAATGTTTTACAGAATATATAATAATAATCAGATTAACAATAAACACGGAATATTTTGTTATACAAGCTCCTGATTAAGCGTTTTTGTGATTATGACACGCCAGGGTACTGATGTTTTGAGCATTCATTGCGTTATTTTACTAATTAGCTTTTGAAGTATGTAATTCAAATTGAATGGATACATGGCGAGGATCTAGGAATTTCATAATATATTGTCGCAGAATAAAGTGCATAAATATTTTCGTATTTATTGGCCGATGACAGCGAGTTGCCCAATTTTTGTATATTCACCCATTTAACGAAGAGGTCGCAAATAGTAGGATTGTATTTTATATGAAATTTCATTACAATTTACGTTACACATGCCGGGACATTAATTATGATAAAAGGGTATGTCACTATAAAAATTACTTAAAATTTAATTAGTCTGCAATTCATAATTAACAGAAAATTCGCTAAAACCTCTCTGACTAGTTTCATATAAGCATGAATTTCGTTAATAGTGAAATATGACAATATGGCAGAAAAGCAATTGCAGTTTGAAATTTTCACATATGGCAATTGAGGCTGTACGAATTTTGATTATTTGATCGTCCCGTAGCCCACCGTACCTTCTGCCTAAAGCACTCGCATATTGTACATACTTATCGACAACTACTAATGGATTTGGGTCCTATGCCAAATTTATGAACCTATTACATTTATTACAACGTAGCATGCGTACTTCGTTCGATTTTATTCCGAATTATCTGCGGAATATGATTTTTTTCATTATCTCCGTATTAAAAATATATCCATTTTTTTCGTCGTCTTCAACCAATTCTAGAAAGAGATACTTTCACGTAGGGTCGATGGTTATCCAATCAGGTTTTTTTCAAAACAGCAATATTTCAGAAATAAAAATATATACGGGGGTATGGTTAGATTATGGCCAGTCTAACGATTATCGTCTGATAGTGAGCGAGACCCACGATAACGGTCGTCTACCTGAAATAAAGTGGGCAGCGACTCGCGACTTCGATTTGTTAATTGTATATTTTGAGAAGTGTCTTTTAAGCAGTTTGCGCCAACTTTCACGACACTCGGCGTTGATTATGGCGCACTCTGTGTGCTCTAGGCTAGAAGCCTAAGCTTCCGAGTTCTTCTCGTTTCCTTCATGTTTTAGTCACTTCTGTTTTATATTCTGTATGAACGTTTATTTCGGTTTTGTTCTCAATAAGTATATTGATTGTTTTACATGTAATCCTGAGCTTTTACTCAGCCGAAATACCTAAACCTAAGAGTATATCCTAGGGACATATCGTGACTGATGACAGAGATATCTATGTGGCATGGTAATCGGACATGCCAAACAATGTTAAATGTTAGGAAAATCGGAAAGCAACAAACAATAGGGTAAAGCCGAGATAGATGCCTCAGTGGGATAGTCGCCCCATTTTCAAAAAACCTACTTTCTCAAACTCGTGACTAAGAATTAATAGTTTAAATAGGAAGCGCAGACGCTCCACACCTCAGTCCCCGCAGGCTGTCGTGCGGAATGAACGCGTTTCGTTTGTGCGTGTGATCATCTCTGCAGCAAATGCGACGACTACTTCAAAGTTTCAGAGATAAGTTTTTGCCGTTGTATAATTTTATAACTAATAATAAATTCTGGTAAAATTTTATTGTGTCAGTACACTGGTTCATTAAGTGTACACTTAGGTGTAAATAATAGCTCTTTTGTTTTTAGTTTATTTAATAATTAAAAGGGCATCTATCCATATCAAAAAGGATAGTTGCCCCGATTTTTCGAGGTATAGATGCCCTTAGGCCGCCTTTGGTGCATCTATCCTCTCGTAGACATATCAATTTCAGAATATTTTTTAAATATTTTCAACGATTATACATGTCTATTAATTGCAAGCTTGAGTGTGTACTTGGACTACAGAATATGCTGCTAAAATTATAACGCAGTTAACAATGGGTGACTTAAATATTAATATTTTTGTTAAACAAATGCTTAATTTTAATTATAGTTATGCGTGTCATTTAGAATGACTCGGATCTTCTAAAGACTACTAATAAAACATTTTGAAACCCATGAATTTTACTTATTTTATTCGTTAGGACATCTATCCTTCTTAGAATTTTCATGGTGGGGCATCTATCCCTACACATAGGCATCTATCCTCAAATAAATCGTTCTGCAAAAAGTTATTTTATCCAAAATAGGGTAACTTTTAGGTCAACAAAAACCAGTCATAATGTAATATAGAGATGAAACTAGCTATAATCATAGAAATTATTCATGGTAAATTAATATTTCAGAAATTAGGAGGCTTTTTCAAAAAGTGCGGTATTTATCTCGGTTTTACCCTATATGAGTCATACGATACCTCTCAATTTATTGGAAATTCATGGACAACATTCTTTTTAATAAAAAAAACTTTCCATGAATTTTTTCTGAATTTTCGTCTGCGTATTATCAACGAATTCAGACACCTATAGAACTGAATTGCTTATACCTCGATTGAAGCAAAGTGTTTTCCGCCAGAAGCTGACATTTGGCGTCGCAGCGATCGATTTGTGACATCACTCGGGATTGTATACGAATCCCACTTGAATAAATTTATATTTTCATTCTTTTTTTTATTGTGATAATAAATTTCTATGGATTATTAAGGTAGTTCTCTCGCTTAATCATGTTCTTAGAATTTCGTTGAAAAATTGCACAAGCGTTCTTTGAGATGATCTACATACGTGTGCCAAATTTGCCGAGGTTTCACCATGTGGTTATCGAGATATTTATTGTTAAAAATCACAATTGTCGACACTCTCTCATCAGAGTACGTGTTAAATATTTCAATTTCAATCCTAAATATCTCGACTTCTAGATGGTGAAACTTGGTGAAATTTTGCATGTCTCTTTATAATACTTCGAAAAAGCTTCCCGTAGTTTTTTTAAAAAATCCTAAGAAACTATTTTTCATGATTTACAAACGTACGTACCGAGTATAGGTCACCTTGGATGACCTTGAATTTATAGTATGCTGTTCTTGAATGAATTTTAAACAACTTTTTTTAATAAACTTAAGCTTAAAAATCATATGGTACGGAGATAAACTAATTGTAAGAAAAAAACTTTTGATTTGACTGTACAGATAGAACTATCTTAATTCATAATTCCAATATTAAAAACAATATGTTGTTTATAATTAGATGCACTCATATTATGCGATTATTAACGTTCTTAGAATTATTATTACACATGTGTAATCAGTGGGTTACGGTAGTAGCAGCTCAAAAAAAGAGAGTGTCGGCACGAGTACCCCAGTGTATACCTCGCATTAGATACAGTGAGAAGGCGCGCCTGCTCGTACGTGATTGGTGAGAGAAGAGGCGGAGTCAGGGCATGGAGTTGTGTGAGGTATACCTGAACGTGTTTGTGTGACCTAACACATTCTTGTAGCGACACTTGCGACGCCAGTAGTGCTATTTTGTAATTCGTTATGGGACTAACGATTCGGAATGCTATCTTAATGATAACGAATTTCACTGCGTGTAAAAAAAATTATTTAACAAGTTTTTCGAAAATTAATTTTTATAGGATAATTGTTAATTAGTACGAAATCGAACTTACTTACTTAGTTGTTATTTCAACCGCCCTAATTATTTGTTAGTTTTTTGAGCGCATATTAAAGGTTAATAATTTACGAGGTTCTGTCATAATGGTCCTTATCGCATATCGAGGGGGTCGCCAAGCCTCGCTATCCGCTCGAGCCATATCGATACCTTACCGACGAATTTGAATATGGATAACCAAATAACTCGCTAAACGTAGTGTACAAAATGACAGTTGTCATAATAACGTCTCGGTAAATAACGAAACGAAACTTGTTATAAGTTCATAACGACAGCATAGCGAGTTATACAATATCACGTCGCTTACTATTCGTAGTTGCAGAATCGTACCGCGGTAACGTCGAAGCATCGCTATTCGTAGTTACAGAATCGCACAGTCGTTATGGGAGTGTCATTACACGTAACGAAATTCGTTATCGTAACGATAGCGTTCTGAATCGTTATTCTCACAACGAGTTACAGAATAGAGCTACAGTAACTGGGACACCAAACCACACTGGGGTACTCAATTTCTCGCTTCAGTCTGAAGCATAGGCAATTCACTTCTATAGGCGTCTGAATTCGTTGGTATTATCAGAGAAGTTTATCAAAGAAAATTCTGGCATTAACCGAGCCACTTATGGATGCGTACTTTGTACCTAAAATAAAGTAATTTCAGTATAACAATTTTGCCATTAATAGGTTATACGTATGGTTATAATACCGGTAACACTGTTTATGAGCGCACTATTCAAACACCACCCAGCTGATCTAGTTTGCATAGAATTGAAAATAATAACATGTTTTACAATAACCATTTATTTACTAGATGATTCATTTGCAGTCGGTAAGGTAAATGGTTTCCCTTCCCTTTCGCCTCTCGCACGAGGGGCTATCGAACCTCCTTAAGGTATTACTATCGCTCATATCACCACTAAGATTGGGGGCAAGAGAGGTCAGTGAAAAATTATCCCGACCAACCCAAAAGAGGTGGAAATTGTTTTATCTAAAATGCTATGCAATCTTAATAGTTCTGACTCTCGAATGAAAACATAATAGTGTATAGTAAAATTAAAACAAAAATATTCACTAATTAGTTAAATATTTTTTAAAGTATCGGGCAGTAAAAGTTTTGATACGTTCCTAGCTGTACACATTGATATCGGACGTATACGCATGCTCGTACACTAATGTCCGACACTCAGTGGCATAAACGTGGCAACATCGCTGGTCACTGACGCTATTTTGTCGTGTTGCATACATACACACTGCGTGAGCCTACCGTGTTGAAATTTTCAGAAGGCAGAGCGGTGTTGCCACACGTTATAATCGCCGACTTCTCCCCGATGGACTCTTATAATCTGTATTAATAATTAATTTATTTTCTTAAAAACTATACGTCAGAAATATTCCATTCTGGTATCATAAAATTTTTTAAATTCCTGACTATGAGTTCAATTTTTTTCAGAAAAATCCTGAATCCATTTTTCTTGTAATTTATGATAAATGAAACGCAACTTCAATTTATACGGGTTTAGATGGAGAAAATAAAAAATTGGTAATTAAATATCTCAAATTCTATACGTCAGAAAATGTTTCGTCTTATAGAAAAGTTGTTCGTTTTAATGTCAAGAATATCTACACAAAATTTTAAGAAAATCCTATTTCAACCCAGTTTGCGATAGTAATACCTTAAGAGGCAGTGTTACATGTTGAACAATTTCGTCTGGTTCCCTTTCCCAGCGATAGTGCAGAGCTCGCATCATTTTGTTACAAGCTGGTGCGAACTATCGCTAGATGTCGTGCGGCGAGCCTGCTACGAAGCTCCGGTACAACAAGGGCAGCCGAAAGTCGAGGCCTCGTAGCAGGGCCAGGCCGAACATGCCCCGTCCAAAGGTCTCATACTTGTATAAGGCGGCCATGTAAATGTAACATACACTGGTGTATGTTACAAAAACAAACATTCAAGTTTGTTTTTTGCTCCAACCAGAGCAATAAATTGCAGAATCATAATAATTCTGAAAATGTTGGTTAATAACACATCTCTCTGTCGACTTTAGCAAACAGAGGTAAACAACGATGAACGTCGTTGGCATTTCGTTTAGTAGCAGGGCGGTTAATTATTAATTAACATATTTGTTAATTACACTTATAATAATTATGAAAATACAATTTTGAAGATAAAATAATAGTAAATAATAGTTTATGGGAAGCCACCATATTTTTTAGGTCATGTGAACAAACCAGGGCTCGTGCCGAGCGCACGATAACACACACATGAGCCTAAGAAACAGAAAAGAGAAGACCCCCTGCATGACAAAAAGAGGTATATAAATCGAACTTCAATACAGAAGAAAACGCGTCACTACAACATTTCAATTTTTGGCACCTGCTTTCCCGAATGCTGGAAATGTTAACGCCATGGAGAAGTTGCGCCATGACTGCTCATCTTTTACATAT
Source organism: Netelia inedita (assembly GCA_964017225.1). Classification (NCBI taxonomy): domain Eukaryota; kingdom Metazoa; phylum Arthropoda; class Insecta; order Hymenoptera; family Ichneumonidae; genus Netelia; species Netelia inedita. The sequence goes on from OZ024920.1 coordinate 26,193,156, forward strand.
ACAATGAAGCAATATGATAATCTAGCGAGCCCCCCCCCCCTAATTGCACAAGGTGGAGTCCGGAACTTGCTCTGTCTTCGCGAAACGTATCGATGATACTTAATTCGTTCGCCTCAGGAAGATATGTAGTTATTACGTATATAATTGTGCGAATTTCAGCCCCGTGAGAAATAGTAATAACAAAATTATCATTTGCATGCATTTTACCGACGCCACGATAGTCGTCATATGCCCGTTTTACGCTTGGAACGTTCGAACGACTAATCATTGTAGGTATATGTTATTTTCGCCAGCATTTGTTGCTCCGAAATTTTTCCATCTTAGTTTTTCCAATCAAATCATTATCACATGAAATTGCGGAACTTTGATAAGCTTAAGGTTTCAATATGATATTAAGTATGCAAGGTTCTCATTCCAATTCTTCCATATCATTAGCACATACGTCACCAAATTACGTACATCAAGTTCGCCACATTCTGATATGACTACGGCCATAAATCGAAGAAAATTATGGTTTACTGTTCTCGCAGAAACACGTTGTTACCTCGACAAATTTATAGGGATGGAGGAGGAAAGTGGATGGCTAATGAGTGACAGAAAAGGAGAGTGTCGGTAGAGAGAAATGAGCTCGAACGGCTACGAGTGGAGAGGCTATTCTATTCGATGAGGAACGAAGTACCGCAAGTGCTAGTGGCCTCTGAACATCAACACAGTCGCACAGGAGAACAGATCAAATATTTTAAATAGGCTCACTGTCGCAATTGAAAAGACTTGGGCTTCGCGCCCTAAAATTTTGCAACGAACGAAACGTGCGTCCCAAGAAATGTTCGTATAAATTGAGACATTTTTTAAAAATGAACCATATATCCAAAGGAAAACGAATGCCTATCATAGAAAATTGTCCTGCACGAGAGGGCTAAAGCTTAGTATAACGCAATACACAAGAGCTGTCGAAATTATGAAGCATTTCATTCCGCATTCCTTAAGAAATTTCGCTCTATTCTGGTACGAGTCTGCATGAAAAATCCATGAACTAGTCAGCGATATACCTACTCCTCACTTCGGTACCCTCGATGATTACTTTCTCAAACAAGTTACGGCGGCACATTACAATTTGCCGAAGCTCGAACAATTCGACATCAATTATAGCATCATGCAGCAAATTTCCCACCGGGTTCTGGAATGCATGATTAGGTAATGCTAATTCCGATCTCGTGAGAGAGATATTGAATTCGCTCGATATCATTTCCTCCCTTGATAAAATTTCCGAAAAACGAGAAAGTTCCAGACGTGGCGGTTCCCACGTTAATACAAATTTCGTTGTCAGAGCAGAATCGCTCTTCCTAAAATAACCACCCGAATTTGCATTTGTTGGATGCAAATATTTAGAATTCGCGACGGTGATATACAGAGTGTTCAAAAAGGAAAACGTTCTCTGAACAAATGTTAAATAAAAACGTTATCAGGCGTGAGAAGACGACTCTTAAATTGCCTTAAAAAAAATTTTTTTTAGTATTTAACTCCTTTTTGAAAAATATATATTTTTCATTGTTATCATTTTTTAGAAAAAATCTTCATTTACCGCAATATCTAAGTTAGGAAATTTAAGTTTTGAGAACTTCTAAATCAAATATCGTAAAAAAGAAAAGTTTATAGTAAGAAAAAATGAGAAGAACTCATTTTTCTACTGCTACTCATGACTACTCTACTACTATTACTGAACTACTTTTCAACAAGGAATACGAATTCATAATAACAATTAGAGATTCTCATTTGAAAAAATTAAGTGTACCCAGGTTTGACCTTGAAGGCCAATGTCAATGTCATCTTGAAAACCTTGGTTAAGGTATTACTATCGCAAACTGGGTTGAAATAGGATTTTCTTAAAACTTTGTGTAGATATTCTTGACATTAAAACGAAAAACTTTTCTATAAGACGAAACATTTTCTGACGTCTAGAATTTGAGATATTTAATTACCAATTTTTTATTTTCTCCATCTAAACCCGTATAAATTGAAGTTGCGTTTCATTTATCATAAATTACAAGAAAAATGGATTCAGGATTTTTCTGAAAAAAATTGAACTCATAGTCAGGAATTTAAAAAATTTTATGATACCAGAATGGAATATTTCTGACGTATAGTTTTTAAGAAAATAAATAAATTATTAATACAGATTATAAGAGTCCATCGGGGAGAAGTCGGCGATTATAACGTGTGGCAACACCGCTCTGCCTTCTGAAAATTTCAACACGGTAGGCTCACGCAATGTGTATGTATGCAACACGACAAAATAGCGTCAGTGACCAGCGATGTTGCCACGTTTATGCCACTGAGTGTCGGACATTAGTGTACGAGCATGCGTATACGTCCGATATCAATGTGTGCAGTTAGGAACGTATCAAAACTTTTACTGCCCGATACTTTAAAAAATATTTAACTAATTTGTGAATATTTTTGTTTTAATTTTACTATACACTATTATTTTTTCATTCGAGAGTCAGAACTATTAAGATTGCATAGCATTTTAGATAAAACAAATTCCACCTCTTTTGGGTTGTTCGGGATAATTTTTCTCTGACCTCTCTTGCCCCCAATCTTAGTGGTGATATGAGCGATAGTAATACCTTAACTTCGATTTTTCGAGTCTGACAAGTTCTTTATTTAATTTATTCTACCATGTCTCCATAGAACGTTGAAAACCATTTGAATGATTTTCTGTGCTGAAGCTGTCACTTCTGTTCTCCAAAACACCGGCAGCCACGCTTTTCGCCAGTTAGGAGCCGAGAATGAAGACGAGACTTGCCCGATCTCCTTTTTCTCTCCTACCATTATTTTATTTTCAATTATTTACTCACATTGTGGCGCATTCACTAACTTTATTATTCAATTTCATAAAATAATTCTCAATCACCGACATTCTCTTTACAGATTTTGTTTCCTAAATTATACTGTACAAAAAAAAGAAAGGATAATGTTTTATACCTAATAAATTATAACTTTTCAAGAGCAACCGCAGCTACAGGCTCTTTAAAATTAATAATTTTATTAGGGATAGAAAATTATATCGTAATTTTGTTTTGAGGTATGGTTGCGAAAATAAAAAAACGACAGATAAAAGCAGAATAATGATGAACGGGAATGGAAAAAAATGAAAATTAATTGTGTACTTGGGTTATTCGTGGCCGTTAGTCATACGAAATCTTTGTCGTGTTTCACTTTTTCACTCACTCGGTTATCAAAGGCACTTTCACTGATATCCTTTTTGCACAATCACTGATATCCTCACTGCAACATCACTGATATCGAGCTTTTTCACTGGTATCGTCACTGTACAATGGTCGTAAACGAATTAACTAATTCGCGTTAAAATAAATTTAAAAATTACTGTTCGTGGTCTGACATGCGGATATTCTTCCACGTGTTAGACACGTTGAGCGACTAACCTCGAATGAAATGACGCGACACTCGAGCACTTTAGCAACCTCTATATGTATATGCGTACATTCGTGTGGGTCGCAAGCGTCCAATGTTTACATTTTTGACGCGTAACAACGCATCGCTGATACATCACAACCTGAGCAGTAGGAAATTGGCCATAGGCAAACGACCGAATAAATTATAAAATCAAATAAAAAATCCTATGGAACATAGTAAAATAAAACTATCAGATTACGCCAAAGAACAAATATCAACAAACATAAAAATATAAAATCATAATACTATACAAAAGAAAAATTATTTAAAAAAAAATTAAATTAAATTATAATACTATGCGTACCAAAAAAAATCGTAGAAAATAAGCAAATCAAATTATAAGATATTCAAATCACATGCACTCAAGCCCCAAACAGGATACCGGAGAGACATAACTGTGAGACGCGATTCGCAAATTCTCGTTGACAGCCCAAACGATCAGTATGCAATTTGCCACAGCAACATTATTCTGCATTCTCGCAATGGCAAACTAAACGGGAAAAAATATTATAACTAAAATTTTTTATTAAAAATCAGCAAATATTTTGCCGTTTTTGTGGCAAAAAGTTATTAAACTGTTAACAATAAAAAAAAGGATGAAGGCTTCAACCCATTGCGACTGCCACGTTTAAACGAGTAAAGGACGCTTCGCTCACTTAGCCACCATTGTTAATTTAATTTCTACATATCAAGAAACGTAATTAAGGCACTTGCTACTCTTTTAATCCGTTCCCAAAACACGATCTGTATTTTATTGGGCTTTGAGCAACCGATCAAGTTTATATTTTAAACCTACCTAGATAATAGTAGTACAAAATTACTCCCGGTCTTTTCGTTCCACAAATATGAAAAAATCTGCAGTTCCATCATCAGCCACTATTGAAGAAATGAGATACGATTCGAAAACGCCATCCGTATTTTCTCGGGCATTGAGCGATTGAGCCGGTTAAAATTTGAAGGGTAATCAGAGAATAACAGTAAAAGAACCCTGTCGGTATTGTTGTTCAAAATTTAGCAAAAAAAACAACGATTTTCCATTATTGTCGAAGAGAAATCATATTTTTTTTCTAATTGCACAATATTTTTCATCACTTTTGAGCCAGCAATCAATGTGCCACCGAACAGCGCCAATTTGGGACTGTATTTCATATCATTTGATGAAAAAATAACTGAATAATTATGTTTCTGTGTGCTGCGGGACTGGCGGTAGTATCTCACGAGGAACGTGTGACGGTCGGTGTAGGAGGGGGCTGGATCCCGCAGAATAAATATATATATTGGGATCTGTCGAATGGCGTCATGACATCTGGTGGCGGAAAATCAAAGTACATTTCGGGCAAAGCGTTCATTAGCGACTACACGTAACCGTACGATAACATTATTTAATTTGGCGGCAATTAGATTTCGATATTCGAGCCTAGAGGTGTGGCTTTACATGGTCTATTGGGGCGCGAATTTTGAGGTGTCAGTACATCCCCTCATCTACCAATTACCGCACCCATGTCGTGAGAAAATTTCATCAGCGCTACACGCGAAATTCTTGGTAATCGAACTAAAAATGATTGCTCCTTTACGTCGCCTTTATATTTTCCATTCGATTGAATATTATACTTAAATAAAAAAGGAACCAAAGATGGATTATTGCTATCCTTGGAAAAATATTCCCAATTGAGGTTTGTCATACGATGTCACAGTACGGTGGAGTTCAATGCGAAATTGAATTTTGATTCACATCCCAGGGAGTAAAAATTAGCATTATAGTTACTACCTCAGGCCTCGTGCTGACCAGAGGCAAATCTAATGGGGTATATGTTATACCTACTCGGCACGTGCGCGAGTGAATAATATTGTACATTCGACCATGACGAAACGAGTTGACAATATTACGGTATATCTTGCAGACAGGTGGGCGGACTTGCATCATTGGTAGGCCGGTAATTATTAGCCGCGGATTAATGTCGGGCGAGCCCCTTTGACCCTCTCACGCTCGGTTGTACGTTCTCGTAGCAAGTTAATTCTAGTCCCCCAAATAATCGCTTCTTTCTTTCAAACAACGTTCTCCTTCTGTGCGTCTATGATGCCCATACTTTTCTGTCAAAAAAGCAGATTCGTATTTTCTCAGCCAATTCTGCATTATATTTAAAAAACGGAGCTCCAAATGTGTGTGTTTTTAAAAGTAGACTGCCTAACTGTTTCAAAATTTCAATGAAATCGATGCAACTATGAAAAATTGTCTGATTTCTCCAGCGATAACTGAAAGTATATATTTTTTGTCAACCTCCTGGGAAAAAGGCAGTCAGCCATTTTTTCCCATAATTCTCTGACCCGCGAAATTTTAACGCGTACGGTTGCTTTTACTGTCGGAGAAAGTACGGATCGCGTTTTCAAATTGCTCGTCGCCTGTATCATGGCGACTAGGGTAAAGGAGCCAGATGCAATGTTAGAGAAGTGGTCGGAAAGAGCGAGGAACGATCTGATAATTGCACCGCCTTGCGGCGCCACTTCTGCGCGGAACCGTCAAGCGCGGTGATTTTGAATCGTTGATCCGCTATTTGTCGTAACTTTTGTCTGATTAACGCAGCTTATAATATTGATGAGTAATATTGCTATTGCTTACTCGATTTTCACGAAAAATATTGTTTTTAAATCGCAACAAAAAAGCATAAAAAACTGCATAGAACTCTTTACAAAAAATTGTTTATACGTCAGATGGAATGACAGATGACATATTTCGCCGGGGTCTGTATCCCGCTCACTTCATTTCATCACCAACACCACACTTCACAGCTAGCTTAGAGCGACGAGAGCGCTCACCGTGGCTCAATTCGAACTAACATCGTTCCTCGCTTTTTCGGGTCACGTTTAGGACGATTCCGCTATATGCGTTTGAGCTCCTTTATTCTAGTCTCCATGGCCTATATCATGAGCCTATTTAATATTATTGTATTTTATTCTTCTGTTATTTATTTATTTATATTTTTCTTTCACTCTTTAGCTGTCTTCTTTTATTGTATAGTCGTCCGGGCCTCTTGTCTACATGTTTGTGTGAAACATGTTGTAAGATATTTGGTATTTATTCTGATGTAATTTAGCTTTGTTTTAAACTGCTTCACTTAAAATGATCTAATCTGAACGAGACCCATGTTAACCGCCGCCTAACTCAGGTAAAAGTGAGCAGGGTCCAGCGACTCGCGAGTTCAATCGAACTTACGAAAATTGCCTGGTGAAGGAAAAAGTACAAGAATCGACGCTATCGACAATGAGTCGTGCAACATCTTTTAAACGGCAATCGCGCATGCTTAAGAAATAGAATAGAAAACACTTTGCGATAATGCGATCGCAGGAAAACTAACGAAACGAAGCTCTTCGAACACTATCAACCGCAAACGATGGATTTCCCTAATACAAAAAAAGGAAGTATAAATTGAACGCAACAGGCGGAAAGACCACTTCTAATAAAAAAACCCCCGCCACTACAACATCTCAACATTGGGTACCGGCTTTCCCGAACGCTCAAATCTTTCACACCATCAAGAATCCGCGCTGTTTTCTCTCATTTTTTGCAAATACACCGAGGCAATATAATAAAATCGGAGGAGCCCCCGTGGTTGCGCGACGTGGAGTCCGTAACGTGCTCTGTTTTCGCTGAATGTACCGGCGATACCTGATTCGTCCACTTCATCAAGATAAGTCGTTATTAAGGGCAAAATAGTGGCAATATTGAGTTTTCTGACCACGATAAATTGCAATAATACAATTGTCATTTACATAATTTAAATTCATTATAGGTACCAGCGCCACAAAAGTCGGCGTACGCCCGTCTCAGTGTTACAACGGTCTAGCGGTTAATCGCTGTCTTTGTTATTTTATTTAGTAATTTACATTTGTTATCCGGTGTTTGTTCCAGCGTGGTCATTCTGTTCAAACCATTATCATGCTAAAAAATTATAATTGTATAAAATTAAAAAATATTACACTAGGAAAGCGTCGATCCAATCTAAAAATAACATTTTTAAGTGAATTCTTCTATATTTGAGTGAACAGATTAACTATGTCACGGTCCCACATACCTTTCTCACCATAATCACCTACTCCTAATCTTCCTTCCTGTTAATCTCTAAAACTCCACTGCTTACTGCATAATCCCACAGCCCACGTTCGTGACATCCTCTTCACTCCGAAACTCTTTCTTAATACCTTCATATTCCAAATCAGTACACCTCCGACGCTAATCCCATCTAAACCTCTTATATTTAATTCATCAGTCAAAATACAAATTATTAAGTTCTCAGTCTCGATATATTTATTCACCGCTCTTCTCCCGCACAGCCATTACGTCACAACCAACAGAAAAATACCCGCGAACTTTGTTTCTCACATATCTATCAAATATGAAGAAAGACAAATTCAATCTCCAAAAAAAAATATTTTTTGTTGCGTGTACAAGAACATAAATATAGACTTTAATGCAAGGACAACTGATTTTGAGTCTCAAGTAAACATTTGAGAAACGTTTCAGCGAAATTGAAAGTACCTATTTATGCTTCGCCGCAATGCTTATATCGTACATTGCGTAGAGCTCAGGACTTTAATTTTGTATCATTTTTTAGGTCCAGGCGGTCTACAGAATAGAGAATTTGAGACGCCAGAAAAAAAAATTCTGCTCGCCGATGATACCCCGATCATAGAGGCTTATCGCGGTAACAGCGAAGTTGAATTCCGGCTATCCTCTGTTTTGATAAGAGATATATTCACTCCCGCGGAAAGTCAAAATAAGAAAAGACGAAGCATCGATGAAGATATTTCATTTGCCGTAAGTTCATACGATTTAGTCGGCGGAACAGAAATAAAAAAGTGAATAACTACAGTCATACAGCAATGGGAATACAATAAAACTATTTTCACGAATATTCTCTAAATCGACGTTTAACGAAAAAAGCATAATTTCTTGTTTTTTGCTTCATTGAAAAATTACAATCAAATTGATTTTTCCATGTTTGACTACCACTATTAGTGTTATGATTCGTAATAATAATTGTAATGGTATACACAGCGACTAATATGAATTCTTTTTATTCTGACATGGAATTAGGATGAACATGAGGTATCAGAACACTATGGCAATAAGTGGGTAAACAAACGAGATGACACAGAACAAGATTCAGAGGATGGACATGACATCAATATTTCGGTGGTTTATCCGTCCGTTTTAGTCATCATGGATTACAGGGAGCGTGGATGGTGGGTTCTATTCACATCAAGCTTTCGTTTAAATTGAATATATTGCAATTTTATTGCTTTCACTAATTAGTTAAATATATATTGACCACTTTGGCGATGCTTAAACTTTTGCAGGTCTATACGGGAGATGGTGAAATATGTGGTGACTTTTTGGAACTCGGCCAGAACCAGATTTGCAGAGAAACATAAGCAGACCATTCCTGCGATTCGAATTGCAGCACTCGTCGCCGTTGTAAGTTTTTCGTAAAATAGCAAAATAATAATTCTTAGAAGGATACGCGGCTCATTCTACTGATACGTTCGAACTGCGATTTATTCCACCTCATTGCCGGTTCAAGAAAGTACCCTATTTCGCTGTACATGTTATTCAGAGATAAATTAGAAATTAGAAAACTGTTCAGTTTCGATACTAATCTTGCGGAATGTTGCTTAGCGATGGCAGGCGAGCACACTTTGAAAATTGAATACCTCTTTAGGATTATTAAGGTGGCGATAGAAAATAATGTAAGACTACTTGTGGGCAGTGTTGCTTATCGCCATTAAAAATATCGGATTCTGTTTGTCAATCAATATCACAGAACTACGCATGCCCAGAATTTTACCTTTAATAACCGGATAATGAATAATATAAATCAGACGGCTCGTTACTCAATGGTAATAGATATAGACACGTTAGTTTGAAATGTCCAGCGGCAACGACGAAGAATTCAACCGCGTATTTACGTTTACATAATAAGAGTCCAAAACCGTATTCGTGCACATTACCAACAAGCGAACAAAAACCTAGAGTTAAATCTTTTTATATTCATATTTGGGACTGTAGCCCATATCACATTGAATTCGAAAAACCTTATAAGATTTTCATTGAGTATAGAGACGATATGATTGTATAAAAATGATAACATAATTTTAAATGGTTGTTGATTGGGGTCTATATTTCGTACAAACGAGATGTGAGTTTAATAGATCAGCCGTAATAACATATTTTCGAAAATTTATTATAAACAAATTGTAAGATCCCAATTTTAACCTTAGTAGGTAATATGAACATTGCGCCGAAGAAAACTAAATTATTTCGCGTTCTGCCAAAAAATAAATTGCATCAATTTCGGAATAAGCATATTATCGAAGTAGGAAACTAAAGTAAGATACCAAACTGAACATGTGAAAGTAAGAGAGATAAAAATATTGATCAACGAAAGAAAGTGGCTCTGCAACGAAGTAGAACGTATGTAGCATAAGAATCAAAGCCTGTGTCCGCTCGACTCTTTCTATTTATTGAAAACACGTCGTGGGTCTTTGAAGTTTTTTCACTTCGTATTTAATATCGACAATAATCCTGCCGTCGTTACTCTCAAGTCCTGGGCTGATATTTCCACATATTTTTCAAACAAACTATTGTTTGTTACAGTTTCACATACTGTATGTTATGGCGATGGGATTAGCTTCTGGGTGACAAGACACCTCTTCAGATAAAACATCTCACTCTCTTCGTATAATAAACCTGATAAGATTTGGCTGATGTGGGTCAGGCTCTCTGACCATGTAAGCTTCTTGTTGAAGTCGGCACGTAGAATCTTTATAGAGACTCGTTGTCAGTGGCCCACGGTTGCGGGACATTGCATTTTCTGGCCGTTGATCCATTCCGTCATCTGACACGTTGTGGTTTCCATAATCCTGCGAAACGTGACTATTTCTGTCGTAATATCCCTCTTTTTCCTTCCGTTTCACGTCAATATGGCTTAATCTTCCTCCACGTTCAGGAACGATGAATTATCTCTACTATTGACCGTGAGAGAGCTGGACCCACTCATCGTCAATGAAAAAATTCGTTATGTGATAGATGGATTGACAAGCTTATAATAAGCATGGCTTTGTTATGTGTGTAAGCTATTAAGTCTCTAGTATACGATGGATGAACATAGGCTTGTTGGGTTAAATCGAGATATCAATATATTTATTAGAACAAATGAAAACACATAAAGTTCGGTCGTAGGGTATTTGCCTCTCTTAAGAGTCAGTGATACCGGCGACGCGCGCTTGGAAATTTTGATCCACACTCATGCGAGCAGTAAACAACTGATCAGGTTAAAAATTGGCAGATACACAGAGAATTATGGCAAAAAGTGGCTCTTGCCATATTCGTTTGAAAACCTTGAAAAAAAATTTGCAGTTTCACTTATCATTGGAGACATGAAAGAATTTTGTATGGGTGCACGGATCAAATCGTAATATCTATGGCAAGAGCCGAACCGCAATTAAAAAACACACATTTTGAGCTTTATTTCATTTGATTTTATGCAGAAATGAATGAGAATTGGCGAATCAAAATTTTTGACAAGAAGATAACGACAACGGCTAGAAAATTGTACCGACATATAAAAAAAAAGTGTAACAAAATTCCGCGTGAGTACGCTGTCGAAATTTTCTCACGAGACTCGTACGATAACAGACGAAGGCGAAGCCATATGCCGGAAAGCATTGCCGCTATATATTTATACAGGGTGAATTCTGTAAGGTTTCTCAAACGGGATTTTGGTGCAGATGTGATCATTACAAACAAAAGTTGCAAATATACATTGGGGATATTTTTAATAGTTTACGAGATATGAATATTTAAAGTTGATCGAATCAGAGCGCGCCGAGAAGCGTTGGAGCCGCCCACTCTCCGCCCTAGCCGTACATATAGCACAGTTTAGAGCGTTACATTTGGGATCGCAAAATTCAGAGCAGTCAATTATTATTATTTTATTACGCAGTCATTTTTATTTAGCGGGCTCGGCAAAATTCAGAGCAGTCAATGCCCGACAAATAAAAATGACTGCCTAATAAAATAATAATAATTGACCGCTCTGAATTTTGCCATCCCAAATGTAGCGCCCTAAACTGTGCTATATCTACGGCTAGGGCGGAGAGTGGGCGGCTCCAACGCTTCTCGGCGCGCTCTGATTGGATCAACTTTAAATATTCATATCCCGTAAACTATTAAAAATATCCCTAATGTATATTTGCAACTTTTGTTTGTAATGATCCCATCTGCACCAAAATCCCGTTTGAGAAACCTTACAGAATTCACCCTGTATATATAATCTGGCGGTCCGTATACGCCGATCGGGTCTTTCCGTGAATGAGACAGGCGTGCAATGATGACATATGTCTATATATTCGAGACTCGTACGCGTTGCTCGAATGTTCCGCGATAATTTTTCGTCGTCGGTCCAGCTCCATCATGCTAGGATGCTTCAATCTTTCTTGCTATTGCAGGATATTATTTTGCAGAGGTAGAAAAGTAGTGATGCCGTCGAGCGAGACGAGACGAGAATTTCGTATTTCTCGTCTCGGAAAAAATTCGAGAAATATTTCTCGTCTCGAATTTCCAGACTCTCGAAATTCTCGATTTGTGATACCGTCGATCGAGACGAGACGAGAATTTCGTATTTCTCGTCTCGGAAAAATTTCGAGAAATATTTCTCGTCTCGAATTTCGAGACTCTCGAAATTCTCGATAATCTCGGCGAGTCTTGCGCTGCATGTATGGGCTGGGCTTAAATAATTTGAATACAAAGAAAACGCTTTCCGTATTTTTCTTTATCGACCGAGCACACTTCAAAAAATCCAGTGTATTTCTGCTGTGTTTTGACCATTGTCTGTATAATACAATTATCTTTATTCGATGAAGTGGACGGTAAACTTTGAGTCACCATGATTTCCGGCTGTCTGACGTCGCCGGAATTGTTTTCAAGTTCACCGGTCGTCAAATCATCTTCTACACTTTCATCGGATCTGATTAAGGTATTACTATCGCAAACTGGGTTGAAATAGGATTTTCTTAAAATTTTGTGTAGATATTCTTGACATTAAAACGAACAACTTTTCTATAAGACGAAACATTTTCTGACGTATAGAATTTGAGATATTTAATTACCAATTTTTTATTTTCTCCATCTAAACCCGTATAAATTGAAGTTGCGTTTCATTTATCATAAATTACAAGAAAAATGGATTCAGGATTTTTCTGAAAAAAATTGAACTCATAGTCAGGAATTTAAAAAATTTTATGATACCAGAATGGAATATTTCTGACGTATAGTTTTTAAGAAAATAAATAAATTATTAATACAGATTATAAGAGTCCATCGGGGAGAAGTCGGCGATTATAACGTGTGGCAACACCGCTCTGCCTTCTGAAAATTTCAACACAGTAGGGTCACGCAGTGTGTATGTATGCAACACGACAAAATAGCGTCAGTGCCCAGCGATGTTGCCACGTTTATGCCACTGAGTGTCGGACATTAGTGTACGAGCATGCGTATACGTCCGATATCAATGTGTGCAGTTAGGAACGTAACAAAACTTTTACTGCCCGATACTTTAAAAAATATTTAACTAATTTGTGAATATTTTTGTTTTAATTTTACTATACACTATTATGTTTTCATTCGAGAGTCAGAACTATTAAGATTGCATAGCATTTTAGATAAAACAATTTCCACCTCTTTTGGGTTGTTCGGGATAATTTTTCTCTGACCTCTCTTGCCCCCAATCTTAGTGGTGATATGAGCGATAGTAATACCTTAAAGCGTTTTGGCGTTTGTTTTTCTTTTTTCCGTGGCTGGAAATCGCTATTACATTTGAACGCTTCATTTTTCACGAGAGTCCGCCACTTTATGTCAGATCTACAATGATAATACCACAAGTGAGAAAGGAGAACTAGAAATGTCGAGTATTAATTAGGATAGCATAGCGTATGGAGTTCGATTTTGTTTAACTATTTTTTTATTTTACATATTTATAAATATGAAATCGAATAAATATGAAAAATCGAAAAAATGGTAGTTATAGAAATCCCATGATCAGACTAGTCTTAAAAATTGTTGAATCGATAGATGTTTATAACAAAAAATCAAAAAGAAATCAAAATATGCACACACTTTTAAAAACGCGATTTAATGTTTAAAACTAAAAAACTCATTCAAAAACACGTCGAATATTTTTGTTGTATTTTTTCTGAAAAGGCCATAACGATCTCCGATCGTTTTTTTAATGACATTGATATATTTCTTGTCTCCATAAAAGACGCGATAGGAATATTTCAACGGATATTAAAAATACAGGAAATACGAATTATTCAACTAAATCACAGACAAAAAATATAAACTATACCTATTACACAGCCCCAAAGATCCACGCCTCAAAGATCCGCGTATTGTGTAAAAGTGAAAAAAGCAGATGTTATGAATATGTATTGTCGCGATCACTAGCTCGATGATACTGAGAGCTTACAGAAGCCTTGGCCAAGGTCACACGTGCTGTACCGATATGTACACGAGCGTGGGTCAATTGTTTGAACACAGACCCTCTAGCGACTTTTCGATGCAACTACAAAAAGCTTGTCGAAAGATCGATCTGGTATATGAAGATTTTTTTAAATTCTCCCAAAAACATTAACATAATATTAGTAATTGTAATTCTCTCGAATATAATACAGTTACTATTATTTTTCTCATTCGGTGCCCCCAAAATCAAATGCCGACTGAGAAATTCCAGAAATCTCGAGATTGACGAGAAATTCGAAAAATCTCGAAAAATTCGAGAAATATCGAGAAATTCGAGAAATCTCGAGGTGTCGAGAGTCTCGATCGAGAATCTCGTCAGTCGAAAAAAATTTCTCGTCTCGTCTCGAGGTCTCGAGACGAGAATTTTGTAAGACGAGACGAGAAGTTTCTCGATCTCGTCTCATCTCGCCGAGAAATGTCTCGTCTCGACGGCATCACTATAGAAAAGACTTGGACTAGCAGCGCAAGATCGCCCCGGCTTTTTTCCGTATAATGTACCTAGTTTATTATTTTTACATATTTCGATTGCCGTCAAAAATTTCGAAGACCGGTATTTTATTTTGCAAAATATGATGAATTTGAAAATAAAATTTCAAAATATTTCTGGAAACACGTAATTATTGATTGTTTAGTCGTGTTAAACAATCGTAATTAATTGCATTTGCTATTTCGCTTCGAATAGCCTAATCAAGTTTAAACATTTTTGAATCATTATTATTAAAGTGATTGGTGAAAACGTGTTGAAAGGGCACCGCGAGATATCATCCCCATTGAAGCTCGCAGGTCATGGAGCCTCAGGCAAACGCCGGAAACGACTTCAAGAATAGATAAACTTGATTCACGATCAGTCATCCCATGTGAAGGCTCTTTTTGCGTTGTTTTGGGATTTTTTTGGGAATTAAATAAATATACAGCTTTTCACCACATATTTATTAATAGTTTGCGTACACTCAACAATTTTTTCAGATAAAAATCGTCGCTCATTGCTGAAGTACGCGTTTTCCCCGAAAACGTATTTTTCAATTTGGCTTCCGTAATAACTTGGAAACTATTTAACCGATTTTGCTCAAATTTGTATGGTATATTTAGCACGTTTATAGTTTTAACTGGAACTAGAATATTTGTGATTTGTGTGAAATTGCGCTGTTGACGCGGTTTAAAAAAATCGATTCCAAATTTCGTCAGTTTTTCCTACTTTCTCAGCTTAAAAAAACTATGGCGGCAGATACCACAAATATTACAGTTTCAGTTAGAACTATAGAGGTGCCGAATATACTATAGAAATTTGAGCAAAATCGGTTAAATAGTTTCCGAGTTATTATGGAAGCCAATTAGAAAAATACATTTTTGGGGCAAACGCGTACTTCAGCAATGAGCGACGATTTTGATCTGAAAAAATGTAAAGTGTACCCAAAATATTGTACGATCAAACGAGCCCGCCGAAGGCGGGCGAGGTTCGATCGATATTATACGAAGACGTCTCGTTCGAAGATGATTAAGTGTAGTAGCGTCAGCTATGCTCATATCCACAACGTTTAGAGAATTTTAAAATTTCCCGCCCTGGCCTATGCCTAGTGGTGGCGCTGCCTGTCCCGATCTTCATATAGTTCAGAGTTCCGGTTTTCAAAAAAAAATTTTTTTTTTTTTTTTTTTTTTTTTTTTTTTAGATGATTATGGGAACTTGGGATAAAATGTTTGGGTGGGAGATAATCATCTTCGAACGAGACGTCTTCGTATAATATCGATCGAACCTCGCCCGCCTTCGGCGGGCTCGTTTGATCGTACAATTATACTACGACGTCTCGTTCTCGATGATTAAGTGTAGACTTTTAGAGCCTTAGAAAGAAGAAATTTTTTTTTTTTTTTTTTTTTTTAATTAGTACAAAGGCTTAAGATACTCATGAACCCAAAATTTTTAGAGCGAATGTTTCATTTCTCTCTTCTATCGGTCGATTATAAAATCTGGCAAAGGTTTTTGATTTCTCTGACCAACCGGCAACACGTTTAATTGTGTCAATGCTTACACCCTTATTAATCGCTCTTGAAACAGTCGCATGCTTCGTACTATAAGCTGAAAAAGTATTCGTGTCAACCCCTGCTTTTTTCAGAATAGATTTTACCCAGTGGGATAAGGTCTGTGCCGTCACGAGTTTGTATGGCTTCACTACCGAGACGAATAAACTGGTATGGTTCCCTCTAATATCTTTTGTACGCTTTAGGTACTCTAATACTGCCCTTGCTGCACATATATTTTTTCTCTCATCAAAAAAAGGTAGCACGAAATTAGGTTGATATTTTCCAGGTTTTGAAGTTTTTGTCAGCTCTGGAATTTTTATTTCAATGCCACTTTTTGTTTCCCTTATATTATGCGTGTCGATTGACGCCATAGTTTGCAGCCGATGCGCTGTCGTCAGAAGCAACAATAAAATCGTTTTTTCCGAAAGATCCTTCAAATTTGTGGCATCTCCAGACTGCAGATGCTCGATATAATCTAAAACTGGATCAATATCCCATGTCGTTGCATATTTAGCCTTTGTCGGTCTTTGTTTAATGTTCCATACCCTGCTCCGTCCTTGAAACGCTTTGTCATAAACTCGATTATTTTAAACTTATCTGTGCAAAATATATCATAGTTATTTGCCTTGGTAAAAAACCACCACTGTTTAAGTGACGATTCGTATTGCCTCATTGTTGACTCCGCGAGTGAATTTATCATTATGTCCGCTGCTTCTTGTGTAAGTCCCTTTTTTATGAACGCCTGCCTGACAATAGCCCGGCCACCAGCGAAAGTGTCTTCGCTAACGGATGAGGCCTCTCTCTGCAAGGGGATATCAATAAATTATTATTTGGTTTAAAAATGATCGGAGGCTTCCTGAGCAGCGAATTGAATAGCGGGTACCATGACTGAGTTGGCCAGTATGGTACTAATACAACGCCTTCGGCTTTATCCGCGATTAATTTCTTAAGAGTTGGCGAAATTAGGGCAAAGGGCGAAAACGCGTATAGTTTTTCGCTTGTCCACGGCACCGTAAATGCATCGACTCTAAACACGTTTGGGTTCGGAAACCTTGAACAAAATTTGTCCACTTTTTTGTTTGCGTCAGTTGCGAATAAATCGATTGTAAACGGTCCAAATTTCTTATCAATTTTTTCAAACGTCTTCTGCGACAGTTCCCACTCTGTATCTGTGTTTGTTATTCGTGAGGCAGAGTCGGCAAAAACATTTTCTTTCGATGCAATATGAGAAGCGTGTAACCAAATTCTTCGATCTTCGCACCACGCCCAGATTTTTCTCGCAAGTTCGCTCAAAATGGGGTATTGTACACCTCCGAATTTATTTACATACGCTAATGCCGTAGTATTATCCAGCCTAAGCAAAACTTCGCAATCTTGTAAGTGAGACGAGAAACTTTTGAGAGCAAGGAAGGCAGCCAGAAGCTCTAAATAATTTATATGGTGTTTTTTCTCTTCATTGTTCCACCAGCCGTTCGCTGATTGTCCATTGCAGTGGGCTCCCCAACCCGTTAGCGAAGCATCTGAGAAGATCTCTATCTTGTATTTACTTGTCCTTATTGGATTCACTCCGATTTTACTATTAATTTTCCACCATTGTAAATCCTCTTTTAGCTTATTGCTCAAGCTCATACGCGCCTCATAGTTTTGATCATTAAGTATTAGTGCTAGAAACTTTTCCCGTTCTAGTCTTTTACAATAAATAGTCCCGTATGCAACTGCAGGGCAAGCTGCGTTTAACACTCCTAAAAAGTGTGCAAAATCTCTGATTTTACATTTTTTTTCGACGGTGAAACATTTGAGTAATTTTTTTATTTTTTATTTTTTCTTGTCCGTTAGTTCCAAACGATAATCCGTTGAATTGATAATAAATCCCAAAAATTTACATCTTTTTGATGGGGTTAATGAGCTTTTCTTTTTGTTTATGACAAATCCCAGTTTTTCTAATAATTTTTTTGATTCTCGTACGTTTTCCTGGCAATTTCGATAATTTTTTCCTATGCACAATATATCGTCTAGATATATGGTTGACAGAAAAGCCTTACTCCTCAGCACGTTCATCACGGGTTTCATTACTTTCGTAAAAACGTACGGGCTCGTAGATAAGCCAAAAGGTAAACATCGGAATTGATACATTTTTTCTTGAAATATAAATCTTAGATATTTCCGATCTTCCTCGTGCACGGGTATTGAAAAATATGCATCTTCGAGATCGCGCGATGCCATAAAAGCGTTGGGCGTTATTAGATTTTTAGCCGACCGAATGTCCTCCATTTTAAAATGAGGAGCCTTAATGAACTTATTTAATCGCTTTAGATTTAATATAAAGCGATTGGAACCATCCGGTTTCGGTACTAAAAAGATTTGGGACACAAATTGTCCATCACAATCTTCGCATTTTTCGATCGCATTTTTCCGCAATAATTTTTCGATTTCGACTTTCATTAATACCAACTCGCCGTCTTTCCAATTTCGCTGTTCAGGGAGTCCGGCTTGAAACGGGGGTTCATCAAACGGAATTCTATATCCCATTATACAATTTTTTACAAATTCGTCGCTCGTAATATTTTCCCATTTGTCAATAAACAGGCTCAATCTTCCTGCAATATTTTTTACCTCATTTATTTCTTCGACGATTCCTTCGTCGATCGGCTCTTCTCCCGACTCAATTGAGTCGGCCGATACGGAGCCCTCTGTTTGAAACGAATCGTCTGCCTTCTCGGATATCCGCCCGTCTGTCTGTATTGAACAGACGGGCCTCTCCAGTTTCCCTGGCTTTGCGTTTTATAATTCGGTTTTTTATCAGGGGCCTTGAGATTATGGCATGCCGCTTCGATCGTTTTAACCTCCTTGATCTGGTCGGCTAATTTTTGCCCGTAAAGCCATTCATCCGAGTGAATCGACTCAACGACCGGTTTTATATTTTTCTTCAACATCGGGGTGATAAATGATTTTCTCCCCACGGATTGTTGGTGAAATACATCCGCCAATAATTTTCCCGTGTCACACAGGAGCTCGATGAGTTTCAACTGATCGACGTCGTCCCCGGATTCGCCGATTACGAGAGAAACCGCTGCTCCTAATGATACAATAGCCGTACCGACACACTCTTGCGTCTGTGTGAAATGATCGTCCCTCTTTTTTGCAACATCGGTCATTGCCGCGCTAATCTCCAGATTAACTTTCGGGGGTTCTGCATATAATTCGCCTTTGCGAGAATATTTTTTCGTTAGACTCTTCCTGTTCTCCTCGGAAAGGCCTTCCTTCATCCACGCTCCCCAACGATTTTTTATTTCAGGATGCAACTTGATCCCTTCGCCCTGGGCCGCGTTCGGTTCGTCTCCCAGTAGATTTAGAATTTCTACGTCCATTAAGACGTGATCGCGGCTCTCTTTTTGAGAATCCGCGAGAGCGTCTGTCTCTTGGTCGGGGGCGGGCGAGTCTGTGCGAGAAGAGGAGTCGAGCACTTCTATCCCGCGATCCTCGTTATGCCGGCAAACATTTTCCTTGTTTGTCTGTTCTGAAATATGTATACATATGTATATATATATATATATATATATATATATATATATATATACAGGGTGAATTCTGTAAGGTTTCTCAAACGGGTTTTTGGTGCAGATGGGATCATTACAAACAAAAGTTGCAAATATACATTAGGGATATTTTTAATAGTTTACGAGATATGAATATTTAAAGTTTATTCAATCACAGCGCGCCGAGAAGCGTTGGAGCCGCCCACTCTCCGCCCTATCCGTAGATATAGCACAGTTTAGGGCGCTACATTTGGGATGGCAAAATTCAGAGCGGTCAATTATTATTATTTTATTAGGCAGTCATTTTTATTTGTCGGGCATTGACTGCTCTGAATTTTGCCGAGCCCGCTAAATAAAAATGACTGCGTAATAAAATAATAATAATTGACTGCTCTGAATTTTGCGATCCCAAATGTAACGCTCTAAACTGTGCTATATGTACGGCTAGGGCGGAGAGTGGGCGGCTCCAACGCTTCTCGGCGCGCTCTGATTCGATCAACTTTAAATATTCATATCTCGTAAACTATTAAAAATATCCCCAATGTATATTTGCAACTTTTGTTTGTAATGATCCCATCTGCACCAAAATCCCGTTTGAGAAACCTTACAGAATTCACCCTGTATATATATTCCGCAATTTTTAACCTCATTGCATGCTCGTGTGGAGCGTGGCGAACTTATTGATCTTGTCCCTTGTTGGGAAGCAAAGTTCGTGTGGAACTTGCTCTCTGTTTTTTCGTATGGAAAAAACAGACCGGATTTTGATCATTTTTACCTGTGTCCTCCGTGTGTTCTTCCTTGTGTCTCTGCGAAACCAAATTTTCAACAAGTTTTGTGAGGTTATCAATTTGTAACTTCATTTTTTGTATTTCGGCGTCGTTTCTTGCGTCGCCTTTTTTCCGCTCTCTCGAAGGGGATCGAGAGCGCTTCCGTTTTTTCTCCTTTCCCATTGTTGTTCGTTCGTCAAAAATTTACTAAATAAATAACTTTTTGACTGAGATTTTTTCGTGTGTGAATTTACTGAGCACAACGAAACGATATGAAGATCGGGACAGGCGGCGCCACCACTAGGCATAGGCCAGGGCGGGAAATTTTAAAATTCTCTAAACGTTGTGGATATGAGCATAGCTGACGCTACTACACTTAATCATCGAGAACGAGACGTCGTAGTATAATTAATAAATATGTGGCGAAACGTTCGCAGTTGTATACTTATTTAATTCCCAAGAAAGTGCAAAAAAGAGCCTTCACATGGGATCGCTGATCGTGAATCAAGTTTATCTATACTTGAAGTCGTTTCCGGCGTTTGCCTGAGGCTCCATGACCTGCGAGCTTCAATGGGGATGATATCTCGCGGTGCCCTTTCAACACGTTTTCACCAATCACTTTAATAATAATGATTCAAAAATGTTTAAACTTGATTAGGCTATTCAAAGCGAAATAGCAAATGCAATTAATTACGATTGTTTAACACGGCTAAACAATCAATAATTACGTGTTTCCAGAAATATTTTGAAATTTTATTTTCAAATTCATCATATTTCGCAAAATAAAATACCGGTCTTCGAAATTTTTGACGGCAATCGAAATATGTAAAAATAATAAACTAGGTACATTATACGGAAAAAAGCCTCGGCGATCTTGCGCTGCTAGTCCAAGTCTTTTCTATCTCTGCAAAATAATATCCTGCAATAGCAAGAAAGATTGAAGCATCCTAGCATGATGGAGCTGGACCGACGACGAAAAATTATCTCGGAACATTCGAGCAACGCGTACGAGTCTCGAATATATAGACATATGTCATCATTGCACGCCTGTCTCATTCACGGAAAGACCCGATCGGCGTTACGGACCGCCAGATTATATATATATATGTTCTTTTCGCTGTATATACGACTCCGATAGCTGTGCCAACTTCGGTTCATGGGTACAAAAGTACCCACAGTTCGATATTTGGCCGCTCAGATGTCGCCCCGCCGGACCAGCTCTCCAGGTTTCAACTTTTGTCGAGCGTTGCTGATCTCCCCCCTAATCTCTGTCACGACCGCGTGGTGCGTACAGCGCTATATGCATATGTAGTAGTGTATACATATAGCCCATTGATTTCGTGGTGTGAGTCGCATGGTGCCACGCGCGCGGTATGCGACTGCTGGTGTTCTCCCCTGCCTCACCCCGAAAACATCGTGTCGTGAACCGATCGCTATAGTCCGCGCTTATACTTGGTCGCAAAACATAATTTTGCCTACTTCTAATTTTTTTACCAAATATTAATTTGGAGGTTAAAAAGCTTAAGTTCAAAAATGAGACCGTCTACGATGGTCAGCAGTGATCGCCATCTTGCAAAACGCGTTTATAACAATATCTCGGAAACTATTAGGTTTATGACGAAATATGTAGATACCTTTTATATCCGTCACTAAATTTCCCATCATTTTTGTTCAAACTTTTTTTTATATCACTTATGGTCTTTGTGTTATTGTTGTTTTTCTGAACATGATTTTTGTTTTTTCCTCTTCAAATCCTTAAAACGCTATAAAATTAAACAAACACCAATTACAAAAATTGTTTATTATTTAATTCCCTACAACTTTCGTATAAATACTTTTTTTATTAAACAAATAGTTTGAAAGTTATAAGCTTCTTTAGGCGACTATGGCGCGGTGCTCCGGCGGTTTATTATGGCTAGTCAGTGCGAAATCGGACATTGCAGTTTATTTCGTTTTTCTTGTGTATTATGTGTGGCTTATATATCGTTTAAAAAAATATTTTAAGAAGAGAATGAAGCGTGAAATAAGATTTTTATTGTCGTGATTCAATTTGAAGTAATACAAAAATTAGATAATTTTTTGGCGCTTTTCGGGCATAGTTGAAACATATTCTTCTTCACAATCGGAGCATTCCGATTCAGTTTCTTTATGCGGTGTTTGTATTGATCGCAATGCATTAATCAAACACTCATTTTCATGATCTACGTCTATATCTGTATCAGAAAATAGTATGTTAATTTCTACATCATCTGCCTCGCTGATTTCTATACTTTTGTTGTGTTTGTTGACACACTTTCCTTCGTGACATTCGCGAAGAACTGAGCATTTCAACCCTGCTTTTCGAGATCTGCAATTAGCTCTTTCACAGTGTGTGGATAAACATCGACAGCGAATTGCCTGAAGTAATTTTTTTGGCGCCATTTCTTGAGACATACTGATGGCGATGAGTCCACGTTTTGTCCTTTTCCAACCCCAATCTCCAGGGTTTAGAGCGTTCCCTAACCAAGCTTAAACCTGATGATAAACCCGAAACGAATGGTATCGGGCTGCATCTTCTGTTGGAGGTAAAGATGCCATGTTAGCCTTAGTTTTCGTAGATAGGCGGACGTAATGTTGATAGCGCAGTTCGTTTAGGCTGGTTCTGCAATAAGCCGTTAGTCGGTTGTCGGTTGTCGTTTGTCGTTAGTCACCCGATCGATCGTAGTGCGTTCTACAATTCCGTAACGACTTACGTATGCTTGGGTATGACATAACCTAAATGTAATCGGTCCGTTGTAGTATTTTGCAGTTTTTAAAATGGATATTGACCGATTCCGCATGTACAGCAATGTAGTATTAGCTCTCCTTCAAATAATAAAAATACGATTATTGTTAAAAAAAAGGAGATCACGACGGTGGTGGGTAAAACCACATTTAACTAGTGGTGTTCGTGAACATTTCGGAGCATATCGAAAAGTTTTCGAATATTTTCGAACAAGCGACCACGAAGAATTTTTTAAAATGACACGAATGTCTGTGCAGCAATTTGAGTTTTTACATGATCTGTTGAAAAACAAACTAATGAAAAGAAGTCGAAGGGAACCATTGTCAACAGAAATACGGCTTGCAGTATGTTTGAGGTTTGTTTTTGATATTTTGACATTGATATAACTACATGGAATACAAAAGTTAATAAACATTTTTTTTATTCTATTATTAAGAGAAAATCTGTTCATATGCTCAACACCTAACCGGATGAATAAACAAACTTTATGTCATTCCTAGTTTTCTAGCTCATGGAGATAGCGTGGCAACGACTGGACTATTATTCCGAATTGGAAAGTCGACCGTTTACTCGATAATTCCGGAGGTCTGCATCGCAATTTGGGAAGTACTGCATCCTCAATACTTGAAATGTCCTCAGAGTGAAAATGAGTGGCTAGAAATTGCCCACGGATTCGAAGAGAAGTGGAATTTTCCACATTGCGTTGGAGCTGTAGATGGAAAGCATTGTCGTATTCGTGCTCCACCACGATCTGGCAGTGCATTTCACAACTACAAAGGCTATTTTAGCATAGTATTGTTGGCTATCGTCGATGCTCAATATCGCTTTATTTCAATCGACGTTGGAGATTATGGTAAGGATATTTTTGGAAGATTGATTATTTGTATGAATAAAGCGCCCAATCTGAAATATATAGTTATATTATTTTGTTTATAGGTTCCTTGAACGATGCTGGAATTTGGTCGAACACAGAAATTAATGCAGCATTCGAAAACAACACAGCCCACTTGCCATCTCCCCGTCATTTATCGAATACAGAAGTTCCGATGCCATATTATCTTGTCGGTGACGAAGGTTTCCCTCTGAAAATTTTTTTAATGCGGCCGTACGCCAGACGAAATTTGTTGTCTGATAGAACAAAAGTTTTCAATTATCGTCTGAGCCGAGCACGTCGCGTTGTTGAAAATGCTTTCGGCATACTCGCAGCACGATGGCAAATTTTGCAAAAGCCGGTAGCTTTAAAAGTACAGACAATGGAATCAATTATTCAAGCGATTACCTGCCTACATAATTTTATAATAACGACAAATTTGAACAACACCGAATACTTGAACGAAACGATGATAGATCGTGAAGATTTGAACGGCCGAGTGAGATTAGGAAACTGGAGAAATATGCTGAGAGAAAATAATATAATTCAGCCACTTGGACGAATTGGTTCGAATAATCCGACAGTCTCCGCGATACGACAACGAGACATGCTCGCAAATTACTTAGTTTCTGAGGAAGGGAGTGTTCCTTGGCAATGGGAAGCTATTACCCAATAGAAAAATAAGATACAGAAATAAATTTAAATACGCCGCGAATTTCAATTTGCAGCATAACATTTTTTTCAACATGACACAGCTTTCTCCATGACGAAGCAAAAAAAATGCGAAAAAATTGTACAGTGTAATTTTCAAAAATATTTCTTTTGTAAGTATATTTATGTATTTCGTGAAAATAAAAATTGTACAAAAAGTATAATATTTAAAACTTTTGATATTTATCAATAATTTGCAAAATTTCTATTAAGCATTTTGTTTTATCCGCTGCTGGTACGTGCTTTAACCCTTCTTCCACTGCAAGTAGGTATGGATTTTTCCTGGGTGTAGTAGATGCCATATCATTAACAACCCTTCCTAATAGGTGAGTTGCGGCGTCGATCCCTTTTTCAATTTCATTACTGGATTTCCTCCGCCTTTTCGCGAAATTATCCAGATTCGGTACGATTGGTAGTTTTTCAATTAGTGGCGTTGTTGCGGACGATGATGAGCTTTGGCCACTTACAGTAGTTACGCTGGGAGAGAGCGGTGCCACAAATGAACTTGGATGGCAAGCTGAAAAGAAACATTATATTTATTTGAACAATTCATGCAATAATAATAATAATATTAAAAATTATTACCTTCAGCAACTTCATAATCGTGGTCACAGAATATACGAGCTAATCCTTCGAAAGGCTGTGCTTGTGTGCTTGGTTGGGAGGTATCATACGCAAGAGGCTCAGCCTTTGCCTGCACCCCGCTCTGCGGAAACGCGTAGTGTTCTTCCGAAATTTCATCTTCCTCGATGACTTCTGCGTTGTCCACCTCTTCAGTTGAAGCAGGCTTCATGAAATTTGATTTCGTTCTGTGAACAAAAATATGTAACATTCAGACATAAATTGATAATTTTGATTATTACACTGATTATGAAAAGTAAACAAACCTTCTATGGGTAATATGTGGAGTTAAAAAACTCAAGCTATCGTACAAATCCCATTTTTTTGATGGTGCGTAACCCGAGCCAGATGGTTGCGATTTCTGCTTCCTGTGCGCCCTGCTAAACATATCGCGCAATGATGTCCAGCGCTTTTCGATATTTTCAGCTGAAACAAAAATATATAAGTTGAAATTAACTGAGAAAAATGTTTTCTCGCTTCAATTATACAAACGATTTGGAACAAAACTAACCTGTAATTTCGATACCGCTCTCGGATCTGAGTTTTTGGCTTATTACCTGGTACGCATATTTTTTTGCCACATTTTTATAATCCGCGTTTGTTTTCGAATAGAGGCACTCGTTTTCGCGCACTAAGTTTATTATTAATTCGGTCACGTCCATAGTTACTTCGCTCATATCTATCGTATCACTGGCTTGTCGTTTGTCGTAAGCCGGAAAAGTTGAGAGTTGGTCAACTCCGGTTACGACAACGTCTTACGTCAACGACAGTTCGTTACGACAACCGTCAACGTGAAAGCGCATGCGCCCGACATCCGACACCGACTAACGACTTATTGTAGAACCAGCCTTAGAGATTTCTTTGAAGAATCTCCACCGTACAATGCAGATGGTAGTGTGTGGAAGTGGGCATAAAGGCAGAAGGAGCGATGTTCTTTGAATATATATGTATACATTTCAGCGTCAGAACAGCTGCGCACAGCAGCGCGCTTGCCTACCGCCGGAGCACCGGGTCATCGTCGCCTAAAGAAGCTTATAACTTTCAAACTATTTGTTTAATAAAAAAAATTTTTATACGAAAGTAGTAGGGAATTAAATAATGAACAAGTTTTGTAATAGGTGTTTTTTTAATTTTATAGCGTTTTAAGGATTTGAAGGGGAAAAAACAAAAATCATGTTCAGAAAAACAACAATAACACAAAGACCATAAGTGATATAAAAAAAAAGTTTAAACAAAAATGATGGGAAATTTAGTGACGGATAAAAAAGGTATCTACATATTTCGTTATAAACCTAATAGTTTCCGAGATATTGTTATAAACGCGTTTTGCAAGATGGCGACCACTGCTGACCATCGTAGACGGTCTCATTTGTTAACTTAAGCTTTTTAACCTCCAAATTAACATTTGGTAAACAAATTAGAAGTAGGCAAAATTATGTTTTTCGGAATGTCTCTATTGACTGGACTATAATGTGTAGTGCGCTCCGCGGCTATACGTGTGTGTTCACGCTCGCCGGCATCGAGAAACGCAAGCCTAATTTCGAAACGTTCTCAAGCGCGCTGTGAGCAACCGATCGAGTTGAAATTTTTACACGACATAGAGAATACTAGCCAAATTGGGCTCTTGGCATTTTTTCTGAAAAATTTGAAAAATAAAGCCCACTTTTCGTTATAACCATCGCAAGATATATATACATTATCTATAAATATATATAAAACTTGCATATTCCCGATAGTTGCATGAAGTTTATGATGATTTATGAATATACAGGTAGCACGCAATGAAAATACGCACTTTTTGCCGTTTATTTTATTTCATTCGGTGCAAAAATGTACGAGCATCATTGACAATTCGCATTGTCGTTAAACAGGGTACGAGACTTTATTTCACGAGGCCCGCGCCGTCGCTGGCGACGAAACAGCCACGAGAGCCGCACACATAGCCGTTCTTATATATATAGCATCTAGGTCCGCCTGACGTAGGGCTAATGTGTAGCGCGCGGTATCGCACTCGCGGTGTATATATGTATACATGCGCGAGGCGTAGCGGTAGCAGGCCGGGTGACAGTTGACGACGACGGAGGAGGCTAGGCCTCGCGGTCTAACATATATAAATATATAGCGGCAATGCTTTCCGGCATATGGCTTCGCCTTCGTCTGTTATCGTACGAGTCTCGTGAGAAAATTTCGACAGCGCACTCACGCGGAATTTTGGTACACTTTTTTTTATATGTCGGTACAATTTTCTAGCCGTTGTCGTTATCTTCTTGTCAAAAATTTTGATTCGCCAATTCTCATTCATTTCTGCATAAAATCAAATGAAATAAAGCTCAAAATGTGTGTTTTTTAATTGCGGTTCGGCTCTTGCCATAGACATTACGATTCGATCCGTGCACCCATACAAAATTCTTTCATTTCTCCAATGATAAGTAAAACTGCAAATTTTTTTTAAATATTTCGATAAAAAAATACCAAAAGCCCAATTTTGCCATAATTCTCTGTGTACCTGCCAATTTTTAAGCTGATTGATTGTTTAGTGCTCGCAGGACTACTGATCGAAATTTCGAAGCGTACGTCGCCAGTAACACTGTCTCTTAACGCCGGCAGCGAACTGCCTTTTTCACCCTCACTCGCAACGAGAGATCTTAGCCGACTCGGTCTCCGTGTATGATAGCCGTCAACTATAACTTTGCACGGTGTCTTACATGTGCTATCCTTGAGAATTGCATATTCATTTTATTTTTGTTCACGAATTTGCGCAATTTACTGAGGCGGATTTATTTGGCGGAGAGGCGGAGATTAACATACGATGGTGTTTGCGTCAAAATCGTTAACTGTTCTGATATCAATATACATATATGATAGGTGTAACGGTCCCACATTCTTTCTCCGTTTCCGTGTGCGTTGTGTAGAGTATAATGTATGGTATAGTCTGTGGCTGTTGTAATTTGGCTCCGATGAATTTCTCTCTTTTCTTTAACTGTGTATTAACTGTTGTGGGTGTTACGCTTTTGTCGTCGCTTGTGTAAATTTGTGTTAAATTAGTGCACGGCGGGATTTGCGTGGTGATTTGAATCCTACTTCTGACACCATGTGGCGGGATGTTGAGCGGATAATTTGTAAACAGTTTAATTCTTTACTTTGTACTTTATTAGAGGATCGCGAGAGGTTTAGACGGTTAGGAAGTCGGAGGAGAACTGATTTAGTTAGAGAGGAAGGTAGCCCGAGTCGAAATTTTCGGGCGCCTCGAGAATAATTTGAATGGAGCGGAGTGGCGAGGGCAAAAGGTGGGGTTCGAACGTATGCTAAAGGATATATGCCGACCCTCCGCTCACTCCCGAAAATGGCAGAAAGTTTACATTTTGAGTCAATGGAGGGTTGTGGAGGGTCTCGTCGACCCTCTACAACCAACCAGGGACCCTCCTTCGCGCGCTCGTCCAAACCCTCCGGACTCCTCCTTTTAATCTACTAAGGCCCTCCACAACCCTCCTTTTAACCGACTACAGGCCCTCCTCACCCCTCCTTTTAACCGACTAAAGGCCCTCCTCACCCCTACGTCTAACCTACTAAAGGCCCTCCTCGCCCCTCCTTTTAACCGACTACAGGCCCTCCTCACCCCTCCTTTTAACCGACTAAAGGCCCTACTCGCCCCTCTGTTTAACCTACGAAACGGGGTTTAAAACGCCTTAATAATTTTACATATTTATCAGAAAGATATAATTTTATTTTAATTACTGAGATGACCATGTGAAAAGAGTAACATAACTATAATTATAATATAATTATTTAATGTAATAATATAAATCATAAATATATAGTATATATTATATATATATAAAATCTTTTTTTTTAATGTGGGGAGATCCCTTTTCCGGGTTTTTACAATTCTACCTTATTTTTATTTTTTACAACCTCCCAGGTCATCACAGCGAGGTTTTTTGTTGGTCATATCTTTTTTTGGAAGAATCCGAACCGTCAGGATTACAGAAAAACACGTTGTAGAAAAAATTCTTCCATCGATGCTGAGTGTGGGGATCGAACACGGGACCCTCTGCGTGCGAAGCCAGAGCCCTATCCGCTGAGCCATTGCGCGTTTCATATAAAATATATAAATTTTAGTTTACAGTTATTATCGATATATATTCGGCTTTTTGCAAAATTCACTCACTGACATAAACCAAACTTTGAGAAAAGCCATTCATTACTTTTACCAGAATATTTGGCTTTATCAATAAGTCATGTATATGACTTACTTAAAGTCGATTATTACAGTTGGAATATTCTAGTAAAAATAATGAACGGCTTTTCTCAAGGTTTGGTTTATGTCAGTGAGTGATCTTTTGCAATAAGCCGACTAAATATATAGATAATAACTATAAATTGAAATTTACTTCTATATACGTCAAAGAAAAATAAACCTTAATTTTTTAAATATACGTATGTTTAAAACAAATAAACAAAACGTAAATTTTAAATATAACTTGAAACAAAATCTTTCCAAACACAAGAAAACATCAAATAAAAAAAATTCACGAAACCAATTAAAGTAACTGTAATAAACTCAAAAACCATTATTTTTTCATAGCGGTGATAATACTTTATTGATGCCAGTAGCGGCATTAAAATCGATATGCGTCTTTATGCAAATTGACGACTACTGTTTTATAGCGAGACCGATAAATTCGATGGAATTAGAATAAGATAATGCAGGATGTATGATGCAATGAGAACATTTTTAATGTTTTAAAAATTTGTTTGTCTTGTAATTACTTAATAACGTGATTGTGTTCTATGAGTTAGTATTATTTTTTATATCAATCCTTATATTTTTATACATTTTATACTTTATAGTTGATATTGATATAATATATAAAATCAAATAACTCTTCTTTTAAAAAATGTTCGTACATATTCATGCAAAGATCCATGAAAATTATATATTTTATGAGAAATGGTTGCGAAATGGAGGTGATAATAAAATACACCGACAATTTTTTTTATGAAAATATACCCGAGTCGAAATTTTTACTGCTCCTTACAACCTCCTAGACTCCATTTCCTTTGTAGCGCTTGAGCCGCCGCCCTACCCTCAATGCCAACTCGCCCTCCAGCTCGAATCTAGTCTCATCGATGCTCGCTCGAATATATTCTCAGCCGATGCGGAGGTCGAAAGAGCGGTTAGATATAGGGTTGAGATAACATTTGTATCGCGGACGGGCTGGAAAGGCTCGCCACGCTCAGTTGGGATTGCTAGGAGGGTCGGGAGGGTCCGATTTTTCGAACTTGGGATTGGGAGCAGGCTGTGGAGGGTCGACGATGAGACTAGATTCGAGCTGGAGGGCGAGTTGGCATTGAGGGTAGGGCGGCGGCTCAAGCGCTACAAAGGAAATGGAGTCTAGGAGGTTGTAAGGAGCAGTAAAAATTTCGACTCGGGAGTGGCTAAGGGCCTGAAAGAAAGGAGTTTCGAAGTGGAGGGGATGTCGCGCGAGGATGATAAGGGACCGTGGGATTGTGGAGTCAGCAGAGTTGGGAATTAGCGAGAAAGGAGATTAGGAGTGGATGAGAGCGATGAGAAAGAATGTGGGTGCATTACAATAGGTATATATCAATATTCTATGAGAAGTCGATGGTATAGTCCTCTTAGAACCGTAGAGCTACCACGATGAGATGATGTATTTGAAGCGGCTCACACGAGTCAATTATAAAAAATAAACGGCCGTTTCTAAATACTTGTTACTTGAACACTGTCAGGGTAAGAAGTGATCCTGCACCTGAGATCTTATGAGACGTGATACCTACACGTTCGGTTAAACGTAGAGCAAAATTTTTCTATGCCCCTTATTGGTAACCGATCGTATCGATTCGTATCGCTTCACACCATATACCAATCAGAGAAGTCTATAGATCCTTAGTGTCGCGATGTATATCTATACTTCGCGATCTATGCACTATATATGAATTGTCATCACATTTTTTTAAAATATAACCGTACCACGCAATATCAGCTATGGATAAGACTTGCATGACGATGATGGATTTTCTTGTCTCCCGAATTTAAACAGCAAAACGATGCTTTCGGGACTGTCATGGGGAACGATTTCAAAAATTTGGAAGCGGTATACGACAAAATGCAAACGTACATGCGGAATTCAACAACCTGGAAAACGTTTTTTCCACCTGAATCTTACGATTTCGTTGCTTACATGAAAGAGTATGCAATTTTTGTTTTTCAATCAAACATTCAAATTTAGTTGTAGTCAAAGAACTGTATTAAAAATACGATTAACTAATACCATTTGTTTTCTGTCGATGACCAGTACACCCACTACGATGGGATCTGTACACAAGGGCGCTAAAGGTAAGAATTTTTCCACATTCGTAGATGGGTAGGATGTGTATATTTGACCATAATGGACGGGTATTGGACTGGATATTGATTTTTATTTTCACTACCTTTAAGGATTCTCCAAATGGAAACCACTTTGCGGGCACGATGATGAACGAGTTGGTGATATAATGACATGGGACGATGGAAACTTTTCAGGACTCGGAAAGCTCGTTGCACAGTTATCCTACCTGTAAGTACTATGATACCAAAAGGTTCGCAATTCACCTTGCGGGCATAGGTGCATGGTAAATAATCAGAAAATACTAAGCGATAAACTAGGTTATGCTTGAAAATTTTACCAATTTTCATAATTATTAGATTAAATCGTTTTCATAGTCAATGCTTGAATTATTAATTTAACGATTATTGATTAGCTTTAGCTTGCCACCGCTCATTGATGGATTGCCAGAGCATGACTTTGTGGACTGCCAGTTAAACATAGACACTTCACTGAACTAGTAAGAAATATAATTATGGCGCATTCTGCGCGAAGTTATCCACTATCCTCTAAACCCTCCGTAGAAGCAGTGAAACTTCCAAGCTGGGGTCCAACGCGACACCTGAAAGGCCGGACGGTAAACTAGTCTCATTTTAGGGAGATCGACGAGTTGGTTCGGCTAGCATAGCTATAGTTCTTCACGTACATATTTCTTCAACTACAGTACCAGTGAGTAATCAACTGGTTGTGAAATGATTTGTATATCACAATATGCATATTCAACCAGAGTGGTCAAGCATGTGCGCCCTCAAAGGAGCTCGACGAACATTAGTCGCTAATGCTTGTTGTTACTTCAAGCCGCGTTTGGCTATGTAATTAAGGTCTCGCACTTATAATTTAGTGGTTGTCGAGTCGAGTCACCGGGATATTTTTTTACCCTTTTCTAAGTGCAACCTGCCAATCAACTGTAACATAGTTTTGAGCGAAAACGGTGCAATGTAGAACCACCATTATTACTTGACCCCATCTCGACTAGAGTTTCTGTATTTATTGAAAGTCGGGATAAATTTCTTTTTTGTTTTTTTCTCTCGATGCATAATCGAGCCGGTCGGGTAAATTATTCATTAGGTTTGGTGGATATAGTAATATTGTTGAAACTTTTACACGTTATACCTACATTATATTATATGCACTCACGATTTTTTATTCAAATCAGTAATGAGCCCGACGTCGTTAATTTTGCACTTATTACACTGACATAAAAGAAATGATGAAGCTGTTTGGGTTGTTTATTTAAAATCGGCGCATCCACGAATGCATAATGTTCAACGCGTATAATAATCGGGTTTTACTTTGCTACAGCATTGAAGAAAAAAAGTCTCGAAACCGATTGAAAATTCGTTCGAAAATAAAAACGGAAAAAGTGTATCTGAGGTGCATTGATAAAATGCTAGCATTGCGTTACGCCTAGCAAAGAATAGCACTTGATGTTTGTCGAGCGGGCTTGAGGGCGATTAATGATTTGGGTTCTTTAGTACAGGCAATAGGGGAATCCATGTCTCTTGTCCATAATCCACTAAATTGCAGGAGATATTTTTAGATATATATATAGACAGGTTCAGTATGACGTACTGAATGTAAAAACACAAAATATTTACAAATTAGGGGGGCGGAAGTGCCGCCATTTTGTGAAAAGCCGTTTAGGCCTATATCTCCGTAACCGTGCACTTGAGGCCAAAAATGGTAATGACTTTTATTGTAGATAACTAAATTTCTTATCTTTTTTGTTTAATAATTTTTTTTGTATCACTTACCGTTTACGACTTATAAGACCATTGCTATTTGTTTATTTACTTTTTGACCGATATCTCTTCTAATAATTGTTCAAACAATAAAATGCTAGTAACCAAACTTTTAAACCGACAAATTTTCTACAACTTTTCCTTCGAACTTTTTTTTCTAAAATTAATATTTTTGAAGTTATAACGCGTTCAATGTTGTACTACCGGGTGCAAGGTTAAGAAAAACGAGGTATGCATAGTGTAATGATGAAAATTCGATAAATATGTAAAAAATATGAATGATAGTGGCATAATCAATAAAAGCAATAAATGATTTGCCTTCTTACCTGCAAAAAACAGCGACTACCCGTTGAAATATTTTTTTATTTTATATGTTATTTTATAGAATTAAATAGTACTTTACCAAATCGCCCCTCGATTATTATCAAATCATTAATTATATACTGATGGCATAATGAAACAAACAAATAAATATTGTTAAAGCAGTAGGTATTATAGGTGACTAGCATATGTACTGGTATTTGAAGACATTTGGGGCCATCTGTGCTCCCGCAGAGATGGCACCAAAGCCCGTTTACAGGAGCGTGTCGGGCGTATATGGATTTCTAGTATGTTTACATAAATGTATATGTGTACTTTTCAACATATGCATATATAGATATGCTTACGAAACCAACTCGGCGCAAATATAACCAAAATGAGACTAGCTGACAATGAGAATAACATATGTTGCCGGCGCCGAAGGAAGTTTCAACTTATACCCGAGCATTGCGCTCATTTTTGCTCAGAAGTTTGCCATCCTTTTCCACAGATCCCAGTATCTTCTATCTACTTTATATACATTTATTTATTTAATAACTGTCTATTTTATTTCAAGTGGCTTTTGTTAGCTAGGTATATGTATATATATCGTGAACAGGATTGAACAGCAAATAATAATCGAAACGAAAAATTCAAATTCCTCAATGAACTTTCAAATAGAATAGTAGTTGCTCTTTTAATAGACAATTTTGATCGCAATTCACACTACGAAAAATGCAAATAAATCTCATTCTGTTTACGATTTAATCCGATGCCTTATATCATGCCGCAAATTCTACCGTTTCTCTTCTTCTCTCCATCTTCATTTGAAGAATTCGAGTTTATATTAGTAATCGAAAAATGAATAAACCAAAAATTGTCAGTACATTTGATGCACGATTATTTACAGGTAGTCGTTTTTACTTGAACTCTTGTATCAGAGTAATTTTCCTTCGGACAAAATCATCGATTCTCTCACGATCGTTTTCTTTGTTTTCTATTGCTTTTCAGTCGAAAGTAATTTCATTCTGCCGGTTTCTCCATTGGACCTAATGAATCAGCAAAGATTCTATTAAGATTAAGGCATACCCGGGTATGTCACATTGAAAGAAAAATACTTCTTTTGTTTAAAATAAGGTATACAGAAACAACTATATTACAACTGTTGTATTTCAAAGTCTTAGAAATTAAGTGTTAAGAAAACGAGAAAACGTTCAACTACTTTAACGACATATTATATATTTGTCTGTCACTTATCCTTTCCACGTTATACGACGATGACAAGTAGCATATAATTTCGACAGTATCCGGTCACTGATGAGGAAATCATTATTCTCGACTTTGATCACTTCCTATTGAAATATCAGACTTTGGAAAGATTAATTGCACCTCGCATTGATTAGCTGCAGCCTCTCCATATCGTAGGTGAATGGAGAATACCATATACAAATATCAAAATATGTATACAAAATTCTCATGCTCGCTTCACGAGGAACGGCCAAGCAGAGAGAAAAGTTAAATCAGCGAAAATGGGAATGATCCGTGAAAGTTAACAACGGTATATTCACGCACGACAAAAATACCGAAATGAAGAACATAAAATAACATAGTATTAATGTAAAAAGGGTCTTTATTCTTTTCGAATGCATTATACCAGCGCAAAACGATGAATGGTCATAATAACGCATCGGACAAATAATGATTAACACATTGATTAAACAATTTGTTTCCTCTTGTCACGAGTAATTCGCGTCAATCGTTGTGCGATTATATGAAAAATGTATTTCTTTTAGTGCTTGGTGCTTGACAAAACCTAAAAAATATTTTGCCAAAGGTGGTCCGCTGGAACTGATTTATCCGAGTGATTACATAGAGAAGGTAGCTTATTGCGAGAAAGCGGACAAGTGGTTCTCCATGCATGTTGATGTGAGTTCGAGTTTAATGAATTTTACTTGGTATAATTTTCAATATAAAACTTTTCTCTACTTTTACATTAATCTAGCCGAAATAAACTCACTTCCTGTAAGAAATAGAACGTACTATTGCCATGATTGAAAAAAGTTTTAAACGAGCGAACGGCTTTCGTATGATGAGCAAAATATTGCAAATTGAATTATGCACATCACATTACCAATACCACACGGTTCATTTTAATTATTCACGAAGCATATTGTGGCCTAAAATTTGTATATCGATAGACTTTTGTTGTTTCGTAGACCAATTTATTTTTCGTGAAATGTCTCTATGTAATTTCGTATATTTTTTTCAGCCGAACAAACCATGTCATGTATTGTGTTATCGTGATTGGAGATACGGTAGTATTCCTGACGTAGAGTTCCCATACGATGGTCTTCAGTGTGGTTCGAAGCGAGACGTAAGCACCTATTCTGCTCCCTATTTGCTTGACGATCACTAACATAAAACAAATTAATTGTGAATGATTACAGGCGTGTATCGACGGCAAATGTATTAGAAAAAAATGGATACACTAGCCGTATTATTTTTAGAGCTCGTATTTATATACGAAGACAACGATACTTACAATTTGCTCGAAAAGTCTACCTGGAATTAACTGCATAACAGAAGTCGAAATTGGGCTACAATTTGAATGGAATATCGTGTTACTGTACCAATACATTGTATGCTGATTGTTAAATGGATGTTCACCAACGAGAGTTTCTCTGGATGATTAATGATTGTGATAGAATTATTTCGTTGTTTCGCAATTACATATTCGAACCAATTGAAACAATTATGTGCGTTAAATTTAGAACTTCTCATGGTCCGGCTTTCAGTGGTTTTTGTGATTTATTTATAAATTGGAAATCGGAAATCTCGTTTTCCTTACAACGAAGAGGGGTGGCCACTCTGGCCGCCCACAAAATCGGTATATTTAAAAAAAAATCATAAACTTGAAAGTATAAAGGGAAATATTTTTATTTTTTAAGACAAGATACGGAACGGCTTTGAGGATGCCTCGACTAAATTTTAGTTTGTAATATTAAAAAATGGCGGTGCTGCAGAAATTTCTGCGTAGGCCCTCCGCACGACATGCGCTAATGTGGTGCGAGTGGAATCACCGAAAAGTTACATCTGAAAAAAATTAGCTTATTCATCGATAATATACCGTCGTTACAATGTGACGTAGTGTTTTTTTCAAATGTCAGGGAAATTATGGTAAGCCGACGAAGAAAAAATATGTATTTCCACCGAAATTTCACAAAAAAAGTAAATAAAAAAACCAATCAAGTTAACGCAAAAATCCTACGTAACATCTTAGATAATGCATCTAAAAGTATTGTGTAGAAACTTCACAGCATTGGACCGATGTTTAACGATATTTCGGTTGCCCCAGTTCGAAGAATATAGTTTCGAGATAATCGCAACAGAAAGTAAATGTGCGGTTATTTGGCTAACGGTGCAATCCTGTGAGTTCTACCTTCAAACAACGATTGCTGGTCCATACATGTCCCCTTGGGCAGTTGATTGAGCGTCCTGGGCCTTTTTTGAGAAGATCTACGTATTTAGCGTGCTTCCTTCGTGCTCTTTTAAGTCGTATACACTGATCGAACCGCGCGGTCAATCACCCGCAGCGGCTCGACCTTCCTACCGAACAGTACCTGTAACTTCGTCAATTTTGCCATGTTCAATATCAACTGCGGCTTAAATTGTTCATAACATTTCAATGTTTATTATGAATTTTTTTTTAATTTCACGGTAGCCACTCGTCTTAACGAAACGAATTACACCACTCCCGATTTCCAGTCGAAAATCACAAGAGTTCGAGAAAAAAATCGGAGTTTTCACAAGTTTTTACAAGTATTCAATTGGTTCTTTATTCTCGGTGTAGGTAAGACCTGTCCCGACTATTCTACAAGAAATGAGAATAAGTGTACATTATGGAATTCGAAAGTACACACGAGGGTTACGCTGCTGTCGATATACCAATGTGAATCACTAACAATTTCCGAGAAAAAAAACTTTTCGTGCTAGAAATACAAGAAATATAATGAGCGATGTGCTATATACTTCTTAGTTCACGTTCGATAAGTATTACAGAGCTTACATTATCCTGATTTTGCGACATTGATTTTTTTATGAAAATGATGCGAGAAATTTGATCAACGTTGCGATATGCGAGGTCTCCAAAGATTTTGAAAAAATAAAAAATATTCTTGGTGTTATCCAATAAATGATCTCCCATTTCCAGTGGAATAACGAAATATCTCAATTACGGTCGGCCCGATCGAAAAATCTCAAACAAAAGGTATAGGAGGAAATGTCACGACGATACCATGTTTTCAAAATTACTGGCCGAGCACTCAATGTCAAATGAAGATCACCTTCGACCACCTTCGATTTCAATACGTAAACATACAATTTCTGTTGTAGAAATTTGTCATCGGGTTTAAGACGAATCAAACGAAAAAGAGTCCTGCAGCTTGAAAATGGCCGGCGTTATGGTACTTGCAAGATTCGAGATCTATTTACATATTGTCGAAGGGATGTCGGTATGTGGCATTTCTTGTTGCATAGCTTCCTTCTGACCACTTCGGTGCGCTTCTTTTTCAATCCGATAGCATTCCTCCTGTGCACATTTCAAACCCAATTGACGGGAATAACGTTCATATATCTTCAATCTTTAAAGTGTCGCAACCCCACTAATTTCGAAAGTTCTCACGAATATGTTTCGTAGCTCTCTTGAACCCAACTACAAATATTTACTATAAAAATGATATATTTCTCTTTAAAAGTCGTACTCGACCTTCATCTGACCTTGACAACGCCGTCTCGATATCATATTTTCACCTCGAAACTCCACAACTATTTTTGGAAAGGTGTCGCGAATCGGTCGCGGACGAAACAGTTGAAATTGAGATATTTAAAGTTCCACTTGAAATGGGACCCACTGCGTGAAGGATCGAGCACGAACAGCTGATGACGCGTGCATTGCGTTAGGGTTATACATTCGCGTTATAATAAGAGGGCTCTCAGTAGCTATAGTAAAAATAGTTTCACTCCAGTCGAATACAAGTAGTGTAGGTATGTATTACACGTGCACAGTGGTGTGCCCGGACCCGTTTGTCTGCGTTTGTGTGTAATAATATCCCTCCAAGCATTCCAAGGATACGCGTAATATTTGCAGACTTCAAACGTTATCGAGGAAATCAACCGGTGACGTTGTAATACCGATTATTTCTTCATTCGATCGTCTTCTCACCGAACTCGTCGAAGCACAATAGCTCGATCTACGAAACGAACTGCGTTCATCTGGGCACAATAATTTGCGTTTTGGCTTGTGGCTCCTTGCCACGTATCTCTCGGTACCGAAGCTCGATGAGATTGATACCGATGCGTTGCTTTGACCGTGAGAAAACGAGAGCCTGCTTTTCGTTCTGCTCTGATCGAGCAACGATTTTTCATTTGCGAAGAAGGTAGGATCCTTATCGCCCAAATGTCCCATGTTACTGGCTAAACAAGCAAGAGATACGCTACCATCTCTGGGTGACATCGAGGTCTTCCTTGCCGACGATTTCTCAGCCCGGCCCATCATTTTTTCTAACCTCGATTGATAACGATCAGAACTTATCTTGATATGTTTGTGGTGACGAGACATTTCATCGCACTTGGCCATTGGCTTGGAAATACCAGATACATACATGACAGGTACGATCGTGATTTTTTCATCGCCGATTGGAAGACTCAGTCGTTTCTCGCTGTCTCGACGCGATAGCACATCGTTATCGTAATTTTCTGCTATTTCTACAGTCTCCAGCTCGTAAGGATAAACTGAGATTCCACCGAAAGGAAAAGGTTTTTTCCCTGAAATATTGGTAACTTGTGGACTCGCAGTATTTTTTCTCACGATCACGCGTTCCATGTACGTACCGGTTAATTCATTCTCGCCGACCGCTGAATTATCCAATTCATGAATCTGGAGGTTTCCACTACTGGACCTGGAAACTTGTAAACAATTATGGAGCGACGTTTTTTTTCCCGTGCCCAAAGATGTCACATTATTCGAGGAAGCGATCGTTCCACCGATTGATTGTGAAATTAATATATCCGTTGATTGGCAGACTTTAATATCATGTGAATTATATTGGTCCATTGCAACGAAGATATTATCTTTATTTTGATTATATTCTGCCGTATGCTCAGATCGATCACATTCGAATATGCGTGCATTTTCCAATTGCGACGTTAATACTACCGATTTTTCTGGCATTTCATTTTCTCTTTGAAACTGTACTTCAGCGGGGTCCGAAATCCGTTCCGATAAAGTTTTTTGCATCTCGTAATGTATATTTGTTGTCATGCAAATATCGTCTACAGAAGAAATAGAAGCTGCGGATCTATTGGAGAATATCCGAGTAATGGATACACTGCCGTCCGGCATTCGACGAGAAATCGAGTGCTCTCCCTTTGCACAGAAGCTATCGGAGCACGTGCTGGTAATCGTGAAATTATGACTGTTCCTCCGAGTCATCCAAATCATATCGGCGGTAAGGCAAACATCACCACCATCTCGTAATTCTTCGCGTCTGTGAGACCAATCGATACCATTCGAAACAATTGTGCAATATTGATTGGACATTGGACAAGCTTCGATATCATCTTGCGGACTGTGCAAAAATTGCGAAAAATTGTTACGAAAATGAGAGCTGCTTGCCAACGGCAATAAAGAGCATCGTTCGCTCGAACAACATTGGCTCAAGTGGTGTTGCTCGACTTCTCCTTTGGTCATGCCAAACCATATTGGTTTATCGGTATAGTCGTTTCGTCCAATGGTAAAATCGCATCGGAGCCCGTAACCAAATGGTTTTTCGTTAAAGAATGGCACTTCGTTGTTACCGAGGTGACGTGAATTTTTGCAAAATGTACGTGGCGTTTCGACAGAATTTCTTAGCACACTTTGTGATCGGCGATAATCTACTCGAACACGATCGTGCCAGACGTGAGAGTCTTGCGGTATACCGCACGATTTCAGACCGGTCGACGTCTCTGCGGTCGGTAAGGCGGCCGCCTTATCGACTGCCGGTAACGGTAACACGATTGACCGCGAACGCTCTATCATCGTTAACACCGGAAGTGAATCGTCGCGACAAAATAGTTTGGCGCGGTGAAGAGAGTAGCCCGATACATTTTTCGATAATATCGACGGTCCTTCGGTCGAATCGATCCAGGGACCGACGCAAATATTATACGGGGGCAGTCCCGTTAAATCCAGGGCTCGTACCTGTCCCGTCAATTTGTTGAATTCATTCTGCAATGGGACAAGCTCGTTTTCTATACGCGACAGAGTAGCGAGATCGGCGCGAGGGCGAGAACGAATTCGAGAAACCAGCTTTGTCCTCTTCTCGCTCATCTCGATCGCGTTGACATTGTCGCTCACGGGAAATAACGCAATGGCTTTGTTATTATTGGAAAATCCATAATTTCGGTGGACGGCCGGCATAAAACACGACGTAACTGTTTGTGTCTCGTCGGAACAGGCCGAAAAATCTGAACTCGTAGCGTGCCCCGACAAACTCCCGTCGTATCGTCCACAACATATCAATTCCACATGGTCGACGATTGTTTTGAATTTTGTCATACGCGCGGGGGACGATTCCGATGCGAGACGGTCGAGCGCATCATATTGTTTTCGATCAATCCGATTGTTTGTAACATTGTTTCTCACGAAAGGAAAGGATTCGGACCTTTTGACGCTTTCCACGGTAGAAACACTTTCTCGAATACTCGTTTTCGCTTCATCCACTCGGTTACATTCCCTCCCGGTACTTTGTCCGCCAACTATTAAGGCCCCTGCGCAATGACGTCGGTCCATGCTTCGAATGGTATTGAGTGGTCGTGACACGAGGTCCTCTCTCTGTGGAAAACCCTCGCTCGATGTCTCGTACAGGAGGTTGCTCGAGGATTCGCTGGATGAAACGCAGCTCATTTTCGACGACGGCGACGACTTTTCCTCGATATTCTTTCGGCCGGCTGAGTCGACCAGCCTCTTAAAATCGGGGGAGGAAATGTGCTCAATCGTTGGATTTGTCGCATTTTGCGACACGAAGCAATGTGTACAGCTCGTGGCCATCGTTTCGAGTTAGTTTATCGGCGTGCCGATATATCGCAACATTTATTTATCACCGACTGTTGAATAACTACGACGATGACGACGACGACTGATCGTGATTCTACATTTTTCCCAAAAATACAAATCCGACTTTACCGAGCATAATTTTAAACCAACGTTGATCCAACTTATCGTTCGCGAACCAATGACGCGAACGAT
Organism: Netelia inedita; assembly: GCA_964017225.1. Classification (NCBI taxonomy): domain Eukaryota; kingdom Metazoa; phylum Arthropoda; class Insecta; order Hymenoptera; family Ichneumonidae; genus Netelia; species Netelia inedita. Next base: position 26,235,210 of record OZ024920.1, read on the forward strand.
CCGAAGTAATACGATAATAAAAGAAAATCGTGGCCTCCAAAGTCAAATGTCTATTAGACCAGCCTCGTCAAAATACGTTTATTACATGCGCGATACGAAAAACGCCTTTCCTTTTAGATTGTAGGTAAGTTCGTCGATATTTCTGTTCCGTTTTACCAAAAAAACATCTCTTATCGAGGATCTCGCCGGAGGAGGTTCAGTCATAACGGGTTATCTAATAATTTACGCGTGTTTTTAAGACGATAATCATATCGACGATATTGGATGAGAAAATATTCAAATATTCAAATATCCGATTGGATAAATACGTTCCAATCGTAACTATAAAGTGAGTCTTCATGCAACAACACCACGAAAAATATACGATCGTGGGCCGGCTTTGTAAATACGGAAATATATTTTAAGAGGGAACGATTTTCTCATTTTTTATAATCAAAAACATGTTTTGGGCATGCCAAAAACATAACACGGAAGAAAAGGTCGGGCAATTTTTTTTCCATACAAGGTGTGAACGCATATGTACCAATATTCAACATTTGAAGAATAATTTCAACATAATAAGAGCTTTATTTTGTTTTTCCGAATTAGCACTCGGACATTTGCGGAGAAGTAGTGGCACAGTAGTAGCGTACGCGGCTTCCACAAATTGGGTGTTCCGGATTCGATTCGTGTCGGTAGCAATGGAAGTTTCTTTCGTCCTTTTCCTTTGTTTTCGGTGGTTCGAAACCACCTAATGAAACTCGACGTAGATCTAAAGGAAAAGAGTGAAGTGGGACGACGACCAAAGAACCGAAGAGGTGTTTCGCGTTCGTTTCCCGCTTCCGGTTAGACCCTTAGATGAAGACGAATGGTGCAGAATTAGCCAGAGGGTTAACACTTCGACTCCCCCACTCCTACTTATTTGTCACGCTAGCCGTTCATTAGATTTGACTGCCAACATACGAAAACTAAATATTCAACGTTGGAAATGATGCGGTAACGGGGGCAACAGTGCATAGCCGTATAGCAATCAAATCCTTTATATGGCGGTGAGTTTGATGTGAGAAAGTGCACGCTTGAGAGAGCTTTACAAACAAAGTGAATGTTGTTGTGCAATTTTCGTTTACTCGTTTAAAAACTTTTATAGACGAGTATAGTGAACTAAATGCGTAGTGAAATAAAAGTAAAATCGATTGAAAAAAAGGTGTCATACAACGTAGGAAACTGTACACACTGCCTTCTTAATAATCTCACTTGGACCTTGTCTCGACTTGTATAAATATTTCAACCACACATTTTCTTCTAAAAAAAATGACCGATTTACACAAACGCTAAGTGTGCACTAAGGCCACTCACAATAAGTGGAACGCTTCTTATCGTCGTGTCCCCGCTCCGCCGGACGCTCGCACTCAAGCCGTAGCCTATGGGCAATCGCGGTCTAGGTATAACTTAACACCATCGATACCAATACCACTCGGTCATTTGCCAGTTCAAAAAAGAATCTTCTCTAATTTTTCTCATATTTGGCTTCTTCATAGCTCTATACGGTGAGCGAGTGCCCCAATGAAACAGCGTGCGATTTCCCATTTGCAAACTTTATTCACGTAATTTGAGTTTTTCCGTTCGAACTTTGCCACTTCTTTCTCTTGATTTCCGTTAATAAATTCGGGATGATCTACATATACCTACTAGCTGTTTAACTTTTTTTTAAGACCTACACTCTCTATATGAGGAATCGAAATTCTGTGGTATCGAAAGATTTTCTATGAATCATCGAAAGCATCATCATGTTTCGGCTACAGGGATATGTATTTTTGTATCTTCAACCACATACGTAGACTTTAATTTAGTAATAGAAAACATGAAATTCTCATATTGATTCGTTATACTAACAATTTGAAACTCTGTCAATAGAACTACTACTATGTAAAGCCGTTGTCGAAGGGAGCGAGCCATTCCGAACTTATAAAAGTTGCAATTTTTCAATCACGTCACATGTGAACTCGCGTATTTCCGGATATTTTTAATAAATATGACGAGTCGACTCTTGCAACCATTTTAATTATCTCCGTGCAGAGCTCAATTTGTTCTCACGAAGCTTCTTCGATAAGAAAGGAAGAATATAAGGATGCTAAATTTCAAGCAACTGCGATGTGGCTGCTATTGGCTAAAGTATGCCGCTTGCTCTATTTCATATAAAACAATCCGGTGGAATCGAAAGCGGCTTGAAAAATGTCATCGTAAGATGTACATAATATTCAAATATGAGCAAAACCTAAAATAATCGCCGTAAGAGTTTGACAGCGAGTGATTTTACTCATATATTAATTTCTAATCAGACATTGATAAATTTTGTCCTCTTATAATCACTAAAGCACTTGATCCCTAACAATGTAAAACGAACGTGTTGAAACGCGTAAGGCGAATGACCTCATCGATGCCACATTCTATAAAACGCCTTGTACCGCGAGGATTGATAAGCGTCGACGATCTTTAAATAAAAAATAATAACAACATTTGTCTTCATCTGTTCTCACTGATTGTGAGATTTGTAAATGAAACAAGTGTTGCATATCGTCGCACGACGGATACTGTAATTGCTATTACCTGATACGTTTATGACCTTTGATATTTTTAAACCATTAAATTTCGTATCATAAATTTGCCAAAGCAGGAACAAAATATTGACAGCGTTGAAATTATGATGATAATTTTCCTGGCTATTTAGCTATCCAGAATGAAAGCCAAGAAAACCATTACTCGATCGAATTATCGGGTATGGGATAAATGTAGGATTATTACTCTTTGGTCACTCTGAAACTTATAATCTTATGGTAACGATTATTAAAGAATTATTCAACTGATTATTGAATCCGCTAAACACTAAGTACGTGGCTAGAAGATTTACAGTTCCTGTCATACTCAACGGTCGAGAGGTTCGGTTGGTCCAGTAACAGGAACAACGCCGAGAGGCTAATCGTGCGTGAAAGGGAAACTCATTTTACTCGACCTACGATACCTATCAAGATATTCATCGTATTAAATGGTTTATTTTTTATTCATTTCGTAACTAGGATATTATCAATGTTAGACCTGTAGGTATAGGTTCTGCCTTGCCCGAAGCTATCGGCTTCAAAAAACAGCATTTAAAATTATGTGCTCATCTCCAGATCTTCATGATAAAACTGTCACAAATGTTAAAAATACAACCTGACAAGACTTATCTATTATTTTTATTCCGTGGGAAAAGTGTATTAAACGAAATAATAATGAAATACACTACAATGCATTAACAAGCTAAATAAACAACTGAACCATTTTCTTGAATTTTCCGAAACAATGCTTTTATCATATTTCATTTTTTTAAATCAAGGGGTCTGGTACACTAAACCTCCTCTTAAAATGCAATATCATTCACAGTTGATTCGTTGCCAGAAGAACTCATAATCATCTTAAAATGGGTTATCGTATCTATTCGCGCCGATAAAATATACCCATCGTGATGTTTTTGAGAAATAAGAATTAATAAATTACCATGGAACGTGTATGATAATGCCTACGCCTGCGAGCAACGGTATATATATATGTGTGTTGTAGCTGTGTACAGCTCATGTTTTATACACATACCGACGCACACAAACGTATATATATATATACATAAAACGTGAGCAATACACAGCTTTGCAGCGCGTGAGATCTCTCGCTTGGTAACCATCCGAAAGTTTGCTACGCGTATTTCGAAGCAGCCCAGAGAAAAGAAATACACGATTCGAGTTTTGGCCACACTCGTGTGCGATCCGAGCGAAAGTGAACTCGAAGGACTAGTATACATGATTATAATATAGCTGTGCATATGTAACGGTTTTCGGCATTCGAAACCGCGAGCGATCCTTGTATATCGTCTTGATTTATGGTTAACAATATACTATATTTCTGGATAAGAAAATAAATACCTTTAAAATACGTTTAAAAAATATATATTATTCGAGCGCATGGAGATGACGCATGACACTGAGGCATTTGCCAATTTTCGTAATCGGATAAAGTCGTAATAATAAATGGGTTGGCGAATGGAATGTGAATTATAATATCGTTCGCAGCTCTATGATAATGAGTGTATATGGAAAATAATTTTGTGATCGAGTAATTCTGATCAATTATCAAAAATAAATAAATAACTTGACAATATTAAATCGCATGACACATTTAAGAACAAAAATAATGCCAGTGTCATTATCGAATATGCGACTCCAACAACGATTATTACATTTGTTTCATACCCAAAGATTTGTCGTAATTATTTTCTTGTTAAAAAGGTCTCTACAGTCAGAGTGTATCGAGGTTTTAATTGATATCATTTCGAAAAATTGTCTTGAATTGTCCTAAATCTTTCTACTCTCGTATTTTCCAATTATAAGATGTTCGCTCTACTATTTGGTAAAAATTGACGAAGAAGTCCTTATTTAATACAATATTGATTTCTTGAAGATTGAAAATCGTGCCAAAATCTGGTAAGAAACTCTAATGATAGTTCTTCGTAATTTTCACTCATTTACAAAGCATACTGAAAAAACGTTTCCAAGCCGGTTTATACATAAAGAAGATCCGTAATAGTGAAATAGTTATAAGGAAGCAATGTGCAAATTTTTTTTTCGGTAATAACGAAATCATTTTGAGCCATCGTTCCTTCGTAATAAATGCTCATATAACTATTTTCATTTTTTTATGAGAAAAGTGCTCGATTCTAATATTTTTCACATTTGGTTTAATGGTTCGCCGATTAAAAACTCTCGCAATAAGATGCAAATTTTAATTCCAACTTTCAGAACTCAGTTTCGATTGATACCGATAAATAGCCATATGGTATTTCTGAAAATGAACGAGAAAGCAAGAATTTACATACGATATACGAGAATTGGAGATAGCCGCGAGATCGGAGACGAGATGACCTCTTAATCACTCGAGATAGATTTTCGACTTCCTTCTTCTTTGAATATTAAAATGGCTTGAAACTATACAAACAACTTTCAGAACATGAAAAAAAACGAAAATTTGAGAAAGCCTCTCGATCGTAGAGACGATTTCGAAAATGGTTGAGAATTATAGTGGTCGACGCCAGACATACATACTTCCATTATTTGTAATAATGGAAAATCGAGACGATTATAATTAATACTAAAAATTTAAATACAGTATATTATTAAATACCCCGAGAGAAAGAAGTATGTCGAGCTCGAATTGCGGTTATGAATGTATATCTTTTTTGTCGACCCTGCGCTTCCCATTTCACTTTCTTTATTATTCTTTTAATCTTCAATCGCCGTGCATTCTCGGACCGAAAAATAAATCTGTTTTCTTTTCTTCATTTTTTAAACGTGTATTCGGTGGCGGTACGAGCGAGTTCGTCTCCAAAGGTTACATACCTGTCTTCTCGAAAGAGCAAGAGAAGCGGTGGCAACGTTGAAATTTTGACCATCGAAGAGAGATTGTTAAGGAATGAAGGGTATGTCCTACCCCGGAAGGCCGGCAAACTGGTTTTTTTAACTTTCATTTCTGAAGCGGTCGATATGGACCGAGACTTCTTCTTTTAATATTCACAATGTTCGTTCTGTGAGCTTTGAAACGAACAAAAAGAAACGTATTTTCACATAAAGAATAAACTTTTCAAGTTTTTATTTTGCGTTTGTTGTTCCTCACGCATAGCGTCCTTTGCTCTGTCAGTACCGTGACAATCTATTTTCCACCGGTAATCCATATTTTTCGACACACCTATGTATTATACATTATCGCATCGCATTCGCAAGATATCATAGGAAAACTGCAGAATCGATATAGCCGACCCTTTCCAAAGATTTATTCTTCATTAAGATGTCTGCAATGAGTTTGGAGTAATTGCCCCCCCCCCCCTCGACGGACACCTCACAGGCCACCCAGCCAAGTAGCTGCAGCATGAGACCGTACTCGATTCGTGGGACCGCCGCAAACCCGTGAATTGTTAAAAAGAGATTTCTTGTAAAGGGAATGTTATTACCACGTTGACGTTGCTGGCCACGTCAACGTGTGCGTGTTATCTCGTAGTTTGGGAGTCAACGTATTACCGCGACAATGCAGTCGGTCAAATATCATGTTGGATGTCTTTAGGTCAATGTCATGTCAATAGGTTTTTAACTATTCAAGTAATTCCACAAATTACATATGCACTAATTTGTTAATTATTGAAATGTAGACCCTTATTTCTTCCACGGACATTATTCTTACATTATCGTTATATTTCTAGATATTCTTGACAATTTTCGTAAGAGGCGTGTATCAAGTCAAAATTTCGAAAGATAATAGTGAGTGCCAGCCTTTTATTTTAATCCCACACCATAACACCAATGTCTGCAATTGTATATCGTTAATTACATACTCGATGTATATAGATTAGCAATCTTTTCAAACAATCTTATAACGGAGATAAGTTTATTCCTGAACGGGTGTTGGCTAAAGTTTATTATTTATCGAACGGTAGACACGCTGAGATGGATGAGGAAGGTAATGCCGAAGGTACTGTCAAACCGAAATTCCGAATCCGAATATGCATGAAAACAAATTGATTGAATGATATTCACGATCAATTTTGGGGAATGAGCGAAAATTTATATCGTTACGTGCGTATCCCAAAACGTAAAGCCTTTTCCGGACTGCGCGTTCTGTTGCGAGCTTAGTCTAGCTATGTTGTACACGCGAACAGATGGATACGCGTGTAGGTACACTGCTTGTACAGACTGCCACGAGTCTGAACAGTGCGAGATGAAGCGATCAACCAGCCTCGGTGAGTCAGGTCCACGCCTTGTGTTTGCGAGACACCTCTGCGGCATTCTTATTGTACAGCATCTTCTCCTTATCGTCTTCTTTCTTTCTTATATATAAAAATGCAAGAATGTTTATTCGTCGTACATGCGTCCCTATACCATTCATCCGAGTATGATGAAAATTTAGTGAGATGTAGTGCGCACGCCCGCGAATATTACTGAATTAGTTAGAATAATTTTATTTACAAAGATAAACGCGCACGGGACAAAAAAGACTAATATTTATGTATATCTATATATAATTAATTTGACAGCTGTCAAAGTATGCCACTAAAATAACAAGCGAAATAAAACACACTCAGTTGTTTTAACGACTCGGTTGACTCGATATTATTATTATATAGGTATCTTTAAAACAAATGGGTGTGTTTTATTTCGCTTTTCATTTTGGTGAAATAATTTATTTGACAGCGAATGTCAGATTAATAATGCCACCAAAACGAAAAGCAATTTGTCAATCGAGAAAGAAAAAAAGATTACGAGCTTCAGAAACGGACGAGTAACGAGAAGCAAGACTCGAAACCGTTCGTGTACGCACTGCTCAAGCACGTTCGTCGGAAACCCTCGACCAGCGTGAGGGTAAGCTTGGAAATCGTTCGTGAAATGGGCGTGCCTATCATTCTTTCACGAAACATCAATCCACCACGACTTTGCAACGGTACCAGGCTTTCAGTGAAAAAGATGATGAATAATATCATCGAAGCTACAATTTTAAATGGAAAATTTTAAGGAGGAGATGTACTATTGCCACCTATCCCAATGATACCAACAGATATGCCATTCGATTTCAAACGTTTGCAGTTTCCGGTGGGACTCGCATTTGCAATGAACATCTACAAAGCACAGAGACAATCGCTATAAGTGTGTGGATTAAATTTGAAAAATCCATGCTTCACACCTGGACTTATTCGGATTTATTCGTTTACGCACCAAACGGAAAATCGAAATATATTGTGTATCCAACTATACTTGAATAAGCATATCTATTTAAAAAACAATTTCTTTCATTGACATTTGCTGTAAAATAAATTATGGCATAAAAACTGTATTGCAACGCAAGTCGGGTACCGCTAGTTATAAATAAAAGAAACAAAAAAAAGATCTCGGTGGTGAAAGTAAAACTTATATCTTCAAAAATTAGAATATAGCAACAAGATTCTGCATGATAAAAATTATGAACAAGTTTAGAACGCAGCAAATATTATACAAATTTCTATGCACGATTTTGAAGATCAACTTGGAAAAATTGAGCCTAAAATAATAAAAATTAATACATTTTTTTGAGAAGCTATCACAGCGAGTGAAAGACAGTCTACAATATCGCTTTCTTTTGCAAACTGAAGAAAAGAATTGTCATGAACAAAAATTTGACGTGTAATGAAAAGGAGCAATCAATTATTATACGTTCAAAAATTCTTCTTCTTCGTTCTGGGTTTCCCTGGTTACTTTCTCTTGGTAAACCGATAATGGTTCCGGTAATGTTTCCACTGGTATAGAACTTGGCATGCTGACGCTGCGATGCATCATTTTGAAGTCATATTGCTCTTTGACACGCATCAAAAAACCGACTGCCGATGAATCGCCGCGAGCCTCACTTGTGCGACACGCGTAATCTGGATGTGTACGCGTAGCTGCAGGTACGAGCAGCGCGTTCCAGAGTACGCATACACTGGAACGCGCAGTCCGTGCAAGAGTTAATACTGTCAGTGCCATAACAGGCACGCCGGTCAATTCGCAAACTCGGCCAGAATTGGTCGGATTATGTGTCGCCACAAAACTTTCTACACCTTTCATTGCTTGAAATTATACTCGCTATTTATTAAGGTTGTAGTCGCGCTTAGGCAGCTATTCTCAAGGTCATCATTGGCATTGAACTTGAAAAAAAACCTATCACGCTGGACTGCGACTTAGCATTTATATTTATTCGTACCGTAAGGTATTCGAACAAATCTTACAAATTGTGTAACGTACCTATGTTATAAGTACTCGTATAGCTATCGCTCCGCCAGGCATCCATATAAGTGTATCCAGTATAACTGCCCGGTCACCGTTGTTTCTAAGGGTTTTTTTGTATTTGTCATTTAGAGAAATCATTTAAAAAGAAATCTTCTTTCACTTCTGATAACGAAGACAGTAGTTATCATTGCGCTCAATCTCATTGTTATTTCGTGATATGACTTATACATTGATCGATACTTTTTACGATTTTTGATCAAATGCTTTGTAAATATGCGAAAACCCAGTTATGTAGGATTGATAGTTTGAACAAACAAAGAGCATACTCTGTGATTCTGTCGCATTGAGAGGACACTTAGCGATTCGGTGGCTGATGTATCGAAACGTTGATCAGGAGGTCGTGGAAGGAAAATGGGCGAAATACAGTTAGAAAGTGAAAGGGATCCAACTTGTGAAAAAAGTGAAGAATGCCATACATTTTGGGACAAGCAAAAAGAAGGAATGAAAAAGGTAAACAAAAAATAGTTTCCAAACATCGAAGGATACATCGAAGACGCGGTAGTTAAAAATAAAATAGCGTATTAATCGAGTACCTTGCTCGATGACAAATATTTTTCAATATTAATAGCACCGGGCCATAGCCCGACGGGAGCTTGGATCTTCTTTTTATAAACTCATAATCAACGCGTAGGGGAACTAATTTTCGAGTAAATAGTCGTTCTCCAGCCGATTACTTGTCTACAACAATAATATCTCAATCATGCGAAGATCGTTTTCACGAATTTATATTCATTGATCGATGCGAGGAAATAAACGTAATATACCAATTTCGAAGTAATGAGATTGAACCATGTCCAAATTACTACTATTTTATTGCCACTGGCATCGTCGTGAGTTACATTTTGATGTTAATGCTGGCGCACATGTCGTATACCAATAAAACGCGCCTCGCCTGTAGTAACAGTAACCAATGAATTGGCGCATGAGAGTTTTGAACTTCTTGAAAGATAGTATACTGTAGTGGGGAAAGGAGAACGAGGAAGATTTGGGCGCGTCCGATATTTCACGGAAATCTCGTTCTTCGTGATTCTTCCAGGGACGCACCAAGCTTGACGGAATCCAACAGTGTTTTCGGTCTTTTTGTACAATGATAGGTTATGAAAAAAATAATTATTAAATATATAAATGAATCGTAAATTATTATTTATGTACGCAACTTATAATAGGAATGATTACTAACACTCTTGGAGTACTATTGCGTCCAATTTTGGGAGACGATCATATTCACTCGACAAAAAACGGCTTTCATAATCCGTAGGATACACATTAAAAATATATTTGGCACTCCAAGAATTTATTGATAGTCATTAATAAGTACAATTATTGATAAATAATATGTTATCCGTGTACCTCATAAGTTCATATTTATTCTCATGGAAACTTTATGTTGATCTACTTTCGCCACATTTATATTCGATAGTCCAAATTCTGTGGACTCATTATCCAAGCCCAGTGCTTGTCGAAAATGTGTGTAAATTTAAAAATATAACTCGCCATCCAACTGGGCCAGATATTTGGGAGATCGTCGAGTAACTCTCGTTAATTTTTACAATGATGAAAGAAGAACACTGCTAATAAATATCACTATCATCGATATCAATAGGTATGAGTGAATAAATTATTTATCTTTGTATCTTATCATTACTCACGATGCGAAAAAATATATCTATTAGTCTTCAAATGAAAATACATGGAGATCGACGAACATCATTTATATCCATTGGACGAAAGTCATCGTTTCCATTTGCTATCTACATTACAAGTTTATAAACCGAATTCAGTGTTCCGGGAGGATTGCATAAGTACCAGTGGCCAAAGGTGTCCGAAGTGAAAATAAGAAGATCGCAGTTGGAAATCGTAACATGGTGTTCAAACTACTAGAGTTATAACTTATCGTCAGCCAACTTGTTAGTATACTATGTATACGTAGAGGAATCTTGAGAAAGAACATCGATTTGATGGATCACTTTATAAATTTATGTTTGGTCTATGCTTCTCCCAGTTTCGCTTTCTCTAGAACCTTCACGAATTTCGGAATATTTCGGTTGACGAATTTAACCTATTCACAGTATCGATAGAAGTATTCATCGCCTACATCGAACTGATAGTATGGCGAAATCATTTTTATGGATACGCAACGGCTGGAACGGTGCTAATTCGAACATTCCACGCGCAATACCTTGCAATAAAATAGATGAATTTATCTTTTTCCACCCTAACCAATGACTGGCGTTGTTAAATTTGAGAAATCCAAAAATATTATACTAAATCTCAGTTCCGAATCTTCAATTTTTGCATAAATTTCTGGCTAGTGTAAAAAACGGAATGGACGAAACGTCGAATATGTTTATATTACAGGATTAAAAATCGAAGATTTAGGTATTTCGACAGCGCTTGTTTCGCATTAAAAAATATTAGATAAGTCTTCGCTGTCGCAATTTTTCCCTCGTCACAAGTAGCATATACTCTGAAGTGTTTCTTAATGGATACATTTCGAAATTCCCAAAAAACACTACTGTCGGCATTTTTACGACACGGGAACGTGGATGAGGCAGTGGTTTAAAAAATATTCGAGATGTCGCACTTCTCACGAGCTGTGTATTTTTGCACCAGTACACGCCAATGACAGGCGATGATCGTATCATCGACAAACTCATATTACCCAGTATGGCACTGATGATGAATGGTGTTGCTTACGGAAATGTCGATTCCTGGCTGACCGAGTTTCATGGGTTTCTCTGTTTGTCCGGATGTACAAATTGTCAGCTCAATACAAAAATTGTGGGAAAATCTATAAATCTGTTCTACTCCATATAATACTGTGAATAATATTAGGTTATACCTTCAGCATATCTATTAATCATCAAGTATTTCGACGACAGCAACAGATTTTATAAATGCAATTTTTTTTTACAAATTTACTTCAGTTAGTTATCGCGCGTGCATTTAGGGTTTTTCAAGATTTTATAAAAACTGTTACTAGCCAATGTCCACTTTTCACAATAGTTTTATGATTGAGTGGTTATCTATTACTATATTTTGTAAACCATTAATAGTCAATGGTAAAAAAATGATTTCGAATTGACGCATGATTATTCGAAAAGTCGTTAAAAAATTTTGCGAAATTTAATGAGTGGCAGGTTTATTATTCAATGTAGAATTTTCCAAAACTATCAAAACCCTTTTTGTTCGAGCTAATTTTGTATGTTTGAATGCAATTCTTATTAAATACGGTAGCGATGATTTTTTCGTTTTATATGCTGAAAAAGTATGAGATATCGATATAAGAATTAATGTACGATTGAAGCCACGTATGTACGAGCACGTATAACGTATGTGCGACATTGGATTTAGTAGGCTTCAACAAGATAGGTTACAATTCAAGTTTGTATATTTTTTAATTTCATGATAGATGCGGCCAACTTTTCAGCTCGGATCTAGCGGTAATTACTATGAATTGCACATTGCTCCCTCATAACTCTCCAAATAGTCGAGAAATTTAATTAGTATAAGGGTTTCCATAAATCTCATATTTCAGTAACAAGTTGTCAATTTAAGGAACGTTCCAATCTGGATTGTCCTATACTCGATTTATTAAACGCTCTATATCATCGTAATAGTACAAAAAAGTACATTGATACATTAGTCATACTCATGAGTTATGGTGACTATCATATACGTTACGTATTATAGTGGAATTAATATGACGATATCTGTTTACCACATAATACGAGATTAACTGAATTAAGTATAGACCGTCATAGTAATTTTAGGAACAATGAATCTCTGAATATTGAGAAGATTAATGTCCGTAGATTTAATTAGAACGTGTACTTTCTTAGGGAAATATGCTGTCGCCGTTTCATCGGCTAAAAAATAAAGTGTAATTCAGAGATTTTGCAACCTTCAAAACGAAACACCCAAGTAGTCAACAACGCGAGTGGGTATAGGGGTCCTGTACGATTCATATTACCACATTCGGTTCGTAAATTTCGCCAAATGAACTTTGCAAAAGGTCAACTATTTGGCTAACTAATAATCTAATCGCAACGAACATCAATTCGTCGAAAAACTACATCTAAGCGGAAAAAGTTATATTAATATAAATCTTCACCTAGAAAATCCTCTATAACGGTAATAGGTATGTGACGTCGATATAAAATTTAACAAGAGGCTAATTAAATGTTTGCAGTCGCAGCAATTACGTAAAATAGCTGCATTAACAAAAGCTGGAGAATTGAAAATGAATAGTCATCACAACTATGGAAAGTCAAAAACGTAATGTAAAAACGTCGGTACATACGAGGACTCCCAAACTACTATCCTGAAGAACGTTACAAATATATAATTACAGTGAAATCTCCAAAAGTCTTAAAAATGGGGTTCAAACAAATAAATATCCTATCATGGAAAATATACACGAAATGTATTTCGTATTTTTATGTCAATTCTTATCTATTAATGTAAGGATTACGTAGCGCTATTCATTTCCTGCGTTTCACATTGTTTTCGAGGGTATTGACTTGCACAAACCATTGATAAAGTAGGGACGGTTTACAAAATTAAAAGTAACATTAATATAATACTTCACTTTATTGCTTATCCATGCTCAGCTTACTCAGTATAATCGACAGAGCTTGTAAAGCAAACCCATTTTCCCAACAGTTCCGAATTGGAATGTGCTAAATGGCGTAGTCCAACCCTGGATTATTCTCCCGAAAGCCGGTCGTCGTTCCAATCCCCTTTCCCGTCTGAAAGATCATCATTTACCTGGTTTGGAAGCATTCGTGCCGCCAGCATGGTTACGTCAGACAGGAATTAGATGGACGGCATATGGGCGTCTACTTCCCAGCTTATAGTGAAAGTGAACGTGGCTCTTCGAGACCCTACTATTGGGCACTGATTTCGTATAAAAAGCCAGCGTATACTGGAGGATGACACTCTCAAGTCAACATTTCTAAGAGAAACATGAGGATCTTCCTGGTGAGTATCCGAATGGATCTCCAATCATTGCTCGAAAGTAGACGAAAAAGTCACGGGGTCGACTAATTCGTATTGAAGTTATCAATGTTCCTGTTCATGCACAATGATAAAAAGTTAACAAGAAGTTTTGTTTTCTGCTACACAGTTCTGCCTTTTGGCCGCCACGTGCGTCTTGGCCGCCGACCAGAAATCAGCAGCAGGCAAAAAAACCGAGAAGCGCGGGATCCTTCATGGTGACCATTCTCACGGATTATCCAATTTTAACTCCGGTGTTCACCAAACTGGATACAGTTCATCGTTCGGTTCTGGTCTGGGCTACCAAAGTGAAGGTGCATCATTGGGATCGGGTCTAGGTTACAACCAACATGGTGGATCAGTAGGATCCGGTTTGGGCTACAACGGTGTTATTTCTTCATCGGGACTGTCAGGCTACAACAGCCTCGATTCTTCATCCGGAGATTCAGGCTATGCCAACTTCGGTTCCTCATCAGGACTTTCAGGTTACAATAGCCACGGTTCCTCGTCGGGAGTTTCGGGCTTCAACGGTGGTTACGCGTCCGGTCTCAACTATAACGGCAACTATGCTCCTGGTCTGAACTCATATTCTGGCGGCCCTGGTCTCGCAGTTTCCACTAGCCAATCCCAGCGCATCACCGGCCTCACCGTCCACCGAGAAGTTCAAGTACCAGTCCCGGTGCCCCATCCAGTTCCGGTCGAGGTGACTCGTCATGTTCCGGTGCCACATCCAGTTCCTGTTAAAGTTGACCGCCCATACCCAGTTCCGGTCGTCAAACCTTACCCTGTAGAGGTCACGCGTCATGTGCCAGTCAAGGTTGACCGTCCTTACCCAGTACCAGTGCCGCATCCAGTTGCCGTCCGTGTACCTCATCCAGTGCCTGTTCACGTTCCTCATCCCGTTCCAGTTCCAGTTCACATAACAAAACATGTCCCAGTCAACGTTGGACCGGCCCTTCATGTTTCTGGCTCTTCCCACGGGCTTGGCTCCAACTTAGGACTCGGCACCTATGCCAGTTCTTACCCGAGCTTCAATGCCAACCCCGCTACCAGCTATGAGCACAACGTTGGATCATCTAGCTTCGGCAGCGATGGTGGCTACTCGTCCTACAATGGTTTTGGATCTGGACACGGACACGGTCATTCATCAAACAGTAATTTTGGATCCGGACTCCATCTCTCATCCCATGACAGTTTTGGATCTGGACACGGTCTAGGTTCGTCCGTCGATAGTTATAGCGGCCACTCAAACCTCGGTTCAGCTACGTATAGCGCTGGCTACGACTACCCGAAGCCCCAAAAGTGGTAAATCTTCAAAGTGTAGCGTCAACTCTGACCGCCATGTAATAATTCAAATATCAATACATGTTTGATGTGTTTGGAACTGAATAAATATTTCTATTTTTTTATTTCAACAATATTCACCTTGGACTATTTTTGTCGGCTGTATCGAATTCATATACACATATGCGCATGTATTAAGCAAAGTCTTTTAACGAACTAGAATCAGTATATAGAAGCAACAGCTGTTTGCATCCCACACATGACCGGTCTATCCAACAACCCGCTAATTTTTCAATTGAGAATTAATTACACCTGGTTGTCCACAAATTATCAGTTAAGTACATTCGGCTGTTGTGCATATATGGATATTTTCCATTTTTGAGACGGATGCTTGGCATATATCCCCTTTCCCGCACGAAAAATAGGATATTTCGGATTTTGGAGACGCCAGCCGCCACACAAGGGCTACCTACGACAAGCAGGTGCCTGTTTTAAATTCGAATATACTGAATCCACGACAGATACCAGTATAAACTCCAGAACTTCGTTTTTTGCCGCCATAAGCATATCTTGCACAAGGTTGCTATCGGTTAGGCATGTATATATATCGACGGCAATAAAAGCCAAAATTCGTTTCAATGATAATATCGAAATTACACGGTCTAACTATCCATAAACCCATCATGCGTGAATCTAATGACAACATACGTTACTTAATTATTTACTTTGTTATGGAGATTATTGGGATGGGAGTTCTTGCCAGATTTTCTTTCTTATATGTTCGAAAGAAAATAGTTATATCATTGATGAGCAGATCGAGCCTTGGAGAAATTTTATTCGTATGTCGAAAATCACGGGCAGGAGCATGCTCGTTGATTACAGTTTTCAATAAAGCCGCAGCTTTTCCAGCTATATCGTCGGATGATGAGTATTACACGTAAAACAATGCATGTTCTGACAAGCTTCTGCTCTCTGTCAGATGCATCTTCCAATTTTATCATTCGTACCGGAAACTATTTTAGCCCATTGTTTTCTTCTCATCTTAGGTATAAATCCTATTTTTTCCCGGGAAGCAACTATTTTTGAGGAAACCATACAAACAACGGCAAATATGTTGAGGCACTAATTGCAAGTAGATCAGTATGACTTCGCGTCGGATTTTTATCCAATTTTCGTTCAACCCTCACAGTCCACCATCATCTACGAACGAGCAGATGTTATTGATAAGAATCACTAAGCATTCGCATGTATTCTTAGAAAGATTTTCGATGCTATCATAGGCTTCCGAAGCAATATTTTGACGAAAATCGCGAGATGCGATGTATTAACGCGGCGAACGTCTAAATGTCAATTTGATGGGAAGAGGGCCAAATACTCAACGAACCATAAGAAAATGATTTATCCGAGGGACAGAACATTTATTGTATAGCCGTGAAATAGCTCGTTGTACATTTAAGACTTATTGCTTTCTGTATGTGTAATTGTATTAGAAAATTTTGAACGCCTTTTTCTACTTTAAAACATTTTTTCTTTAATCAGTGATTTTTCGTCAATTCGTTGTTTTTGTTAAAAAATTACATTAACATTCGTTTTTAATATTAAGATTATCATAGAACGCGCCATAATGAACCGTGCTAAAGTTAATGAAAAATCGATTCTAAAACTCACAAGAGATTATCACCGTTTTATCTATTTCTCATGTTCATCGAAAAATCCTCCGTTGGGTCCAGAGAAAATTGTTCTAATTCAAAATTCGTCATCGTTGTTGGTTGCAGATATATAACCTGGAAGGAAACCTGCACGCAGCACATCGCTGTCGCGAAAACTTTGCATACTTATGGCCAATATTTCAAACCTTATTATAAAGAGATTGCTATTTTTAAAATATACATAAAGACCTTGTCATTGCTCAATGTTATGCAGAAATTCTTGTTTCATACTGCTTTAAATTTTGCAAATAAATTCCTGAAAATCGACTAATTTCGGCATCTCAACCAACAATATCCCCCGTAAAAACACATGCAAAATGGAAGATAAGAAAGAAATAATATTAATCATGCAATGGTCAGCCCGTCGACCAGATTGGCTGAATTTTCATCATTAAACTATGCATACCTCGTTTTTATTAACCTTACACCCGGTAGTATAACGATGACCGCGTTATAACTTCAAAAATATTAATTTTAGAAATAAAACTTCAAAGTAAAAGTTGTAGAAAATTTACCAATTAAAAGTTTGGTTACTAGCACTTTATTGTTTAAACAATTATTAGAAGATATATCGGTGAAAAAGTAAATAAACAAATAGTAATGGTCTTATAAGTCGTAAAAGGTAAGTAATACAAAAAAAATGATTCAACAAAAAAGATAGGAAATTTAGTTATCTGCGATAAAGGTCATTACCAATTTTGGCATCAAGTGCACGGTTACGGAGATATAGGCCTAAACGGCTTTTCACAAAATGGCGGCACTTCCGCCCTTCTAATTTGTAAGTATTTTGTGTTTTTACATTCAGTACGTCATACTGAACCTATCTATAAAAAAATAACTCCTGGAATTTATTAACTGGTTGGGGTGTTTTCTGTAGTGAAAAATTGATACACGGATAGTGAAATCATAAATAGAAGAGGTACTATATAAATTATTTGGAACTTATAGCGCCTTTATGCTCTCAAATCTAACGCTGCAATTTTAAATAACTGTGAAATTTGTATGAGATTAGATAACACAACAGGAATATCCTAAACCAATAGGGCAGGCAATATTCAATTTAGAAGACTAAGTAATTTATCACGAGAGATTTGGAAATGATGCGAATATTTGGATTTTTGCAACCTCTATATCTCTATATCTCATCAAATCTCAATATCTCTATATCTCATCAAAAAAAAATTTCCATGTAGACGTTGTTTCTTGAATTATAACTATAGACATAGAGTGAGAATTATCCGACGAAGCATTCAATTTAATTGATAACAAATTTGGTCCTTTTTGTGTAGATCTCTTTGCAACTATTAGTATATAAACAAAAAAGTAAAAAAAATGTTGCTCTAGATTCTCTAGCAAGTTGTTCACCACATCTTGGGAAGATGAAGGAATTTACACCCTTCCGCCTTTCGCATTTATTACATTGACGATTAAAAGATACATCTACTGGCGGAAATACTTTCCCTGGGGGTGACGCGCTTGTTAGACAAGCATACTTGAACAAAGGACTTTCATCAGGAGCCGCAGACATCATGCTTAATTTAATTATAAAGCCTATGCTAAAACAATGTAAAAGTTTATTAAAAGAGAGGTGATCGCATACAACAAAAACATTATATTTACAATAAATTGAACAAAGAATTCAAATTCGACATTCGCACTCAGCATTCTACACCCAAAATAGGCTTAAAGTCATTTCAATCAGTTGCTCTGTATTATCTCTAGTGTGCTTGAGTAATCAACACGTTAAGAAAAAGGAAAAATGTTCAAATACTGAACTGCTCAAACATCTACACTTGTAATCATTGAGAACGAGACGTCGTAGCATAATGAACCGATCAAACCTCGCCCGCCTTCGCTAAGCACGGTTGATCGGTTTATTTGTATTAAAGTTAAATATATTGTATATGCATATCACATACATTTTATTAATTTTCCTACAGTGTATTCCACTCACTTTATACACGTACACGTTAACTATGGTACTACCGAGTAATTAGGATTTATACATAAAATAGCTTAGCGTAGGGGAAAGTGGGGGTGGCCCCGGCCAGTTTTCTATTTTTATAAGTACGCTGCAAATTAAGGGTGGATAATTAATCGGAAATGCACGAATATGGTAATCAATATATATTTTAACAGAGGAGCGCGGTGGCTCGGTGAGTAGGACTCTGGCTTCGCACCCAGCGGGCCAGGGTTCGATTCCCGTAGCCGACACCAATGGAAAAAAGAAATATTTTCTAAGTGTTTTTCTGCAATCCTGGCGGTTCGGATGCCTCCAAAACAAATGTCCAACAAAAACCTCGCTGTGAGGAGTGGGGGGTCGATGTTCGGCTGGGGTGCTCCCGCAAGGCGGTTCTCATCGCGCGGATGGTGACGCCTTGGTCGGACATCGGGTGGCCCATCGTCACAGTTGAGGAGGGTGCCGACCCTAGGCGACTCTGGTGGACGTGCTTGAGTTTACTCGCATGGACACTGGGGGAGACTAGGTAGGTACCGACCTGTATCGGCGGAGGTTTTCTGCAGTTTCCCTCCGTCCGTGGCAAATGCGATACAGGGAGATTAGGGGGAATGCGAAACGGCTGCAGCCGTGGTCGCGAATAAGAATGTCGGAGGATAGGTTGGATGAAAATGGTAGAATTGTAGAATATAGATGTGTAAAAACCCGAAGAGGGTGTGCACGATAAACTCCCACATTATTATTATTATATATTTTAACAGAACATCGTACAAAAAAATATAAATGATCAAAAACTTGAAAAAAAATGTTAATCTTTGGCTCGAATTTGGCCTCTCAAGAAACATGGCGGGTAGCTCCGGCCACTGCGAAATTCAATAGGAAAATCGTGTTTTGGCGACACAAACGTCGTAATAATACAAACGTGTAATATAAATCGCCTGGATTTATATTGACACATGCCTCATGAGCCCAGTCTTCACATTTTTGGCATTCGATCCAATCTTCGTCAAATCTTTCACCACAAATGATACATTCGGTATCTTTTTCGGCAACGGTCACGGCAACGGCAAACGATCTTCGGTATCGCCAACGATAAAAACTCTTTTCTCGTTACATGCATGAGACGATTATCCAGATCATTGATATGCTCACAAAGCTGTTTTTCGTATTCGGCAGTGAATGTTTCTTCAAACCGGCCGAGCTTTGGCTCAAGATTAATCGAGTGACCTTGTTTTATGGCCTTAACGTGGTCCTGTAGTGTAGTGCGAGGAATCATATAATGTTCTGCAGCAGCTCTCTAAGAAGATTTATATTCAAGAACGTCTTTTATCGCCCTTTTCATATTTTCGTAACTCCAATTTCCTCGATTTGATGTTCTCCCTTTGAATTTAGGCATTTTGACACGCGCTTACTAAAACAAAGAACAAGTAATTGAAGCAAACCTTTTTTTATGAATTTTTTATAAGAAATAGGCATTTGAATGGATGGCCGGAGGTACCCGCCAAAGTGGTGGCCGGAGCTACCCGATTCAATTTTGAACAAAATTATGGCTTTAGCACTTAAATAACTATTAATTTTCCCAAACCAAAAATTACACGTAATATATAATGCTTATACTAAATGTTGGCCAGGTAAAAAATATTATTACTTACGTTTTTTCAACGGTGCAGTGTTTTCAACTTTGAGCGTAACGTGATCGTGTCTTACCAAAATCAGTGTTAACGTTGTCACGACCGAACACAAATACGAACTGAGCTCTAGTAGTCGCGCGTCTTTGATAGGACGCGAATGAACACAAAACAACGAAAACATTGCTTGTAAATATAAAGCGAGCATAGATCTAGGACATGGCCGGGGCTACCCGCTGGCCGGGGCTACCCCCCTTTCCCCTATATAAATTGAATCGGACTTAACTTCTCGCTTGTAAATATGTATATATTCAAACAGCACAAAATAGATACTGTGTTATTAGTTTATCATAAACACATCAGTAATCATGCACTATTAAGGTAGTTCTAACACAGATCAAAAGTAATGCCAATTTAATGAATTTTTGTGAAAAACTAAAAATAGTATTGAAGAATACTTCTGCGAAATTTGAGACCGTTTCACCATACCGTTTATCAAAGATTTGAAATTTTGCATACGAGCAATGGCTTGTATACTACGAAATGAATACTTTCCGGATATTCAGTCACCAAAATGTACGAAGGAGTAATGCGAAGCTTTTGAAATTTGGCACAAAAGTAGTTTAGTATATGAAGAACAACATATATTTTATAGCAAATTTTCAACCATACAGTAAAAAAGTATAGACTATTTAAAAAATATTGTTTTGAGGCTGGAAGAACACGTTAGTGCACACGGCAACGTGGGTTTCTCACGACGACGCGACTTGTGACAGGGGAAGCGTTTTTCGTCGATTGTTTTGTTGTGCTTCTCTTTCCAACGCTCGCTCATGACAGTGTTAACTTTTCTCCTTTTGACCAGCTCTCGCGTTCGTATAAATTTCCCTTTCAATGTTTTTTCAGACATCTTTTTGCTGTTCTCTTTATTTTAGTCACCAATCAAATATTTCAGGTTCTGTAGCGCTAAGTGTAGAGCATGGTGTACAGAGATCACTGATACCCATACCTCACTTGCGGCACGCATACACGCAGATAAATGAATCACATGCATATACGAGTAGAGCAACGTTGTCACGTTTCAATTTCTGGCTGGGACTACGTGAAACAAATTTTTATTGAATTAATTTATTTAAATTGTTTTTACGTTCAAGATTTTCATATGGTCTAGAATATTCATGTAAGCTGATAACATTATTTTTACTTGGCCATATAACTCTTTGTCTGAGAATTTTCGCTTCAGTTTTCTTTTGACTTATGCAGTCGTGTTAGAACTACCTTAATTAATAATAATTGATATACTATTTATTTTACGATGACTCTCTTTCGACGAACCGAATTATTTTTGTATGAACACAAATAAACGAATTTTCATTATGTAGTTTAGTACCTTTAAAATAGCTAGGAAAAAGTCAATTTCTACATTTCTTCTTCATCGAGTTGTGACAGAATTTACAGACATGGCTCCAATACTTAATATAAATGTTGGAATAGCAAGCCTCGTAATATTAATTTCATGATAGTATTGACATCCATTTTCAATAGTTGCATGCAAATCCAAAAATACAATAAATAAACCTTTAATATAGTAGCATCTCAAAAATGATTTTAAATTCCGCTTCTCCTTACAACTGAAATTATTATACAAATAGGCCTACCAGTTTTCAGCATCACGTATGTGAATTGTAATTTGCATACATTCAATTTAATACGTAATTATAGTCTTTTTAATATAATGAATATCAATTCTTCTTTTATTCATCTAGATTTTGTATGTATCTTCGAATATTAAACATGCTGTCAATTTCTTAATAATCTATTTATTTATTTATTTCAATTAATAACAATTTTATGGTGAAATTTGCGTTGACCCAATATAGAACAAACAAAACTTGTGGCGGCGGGGATGCGAATCTACCGCATATGGGCGTGTACACCTCAACTTGCAGTGAAAGTGGACCCGGGACCGCGATAATCCAATGAATTCTATCATTGGACGATGAATTCATATAAAAAGCCAGCGTATACAAGAGGATGCCACTCTCAAGTCAACGCTTACGAGAGAAACATGAGGACATTTTTGGTAAGTAGCCGTGTGGATCTCAAATCCTTGTTTGAACGTTCACAGAAAACTCATTGGGTCGATGGCAATGAATCGCTCTTAATAATCAACTCAATGACACCAACTATCGTGCTGATGCGTAATGATGAATAGTTTACAAGGAACTTCCGTTTCTGTTACGCAGTTCTGCCTTTTGGCCACCACGTGCGTCTTGGCCGCCGACCAGAAATCGGCAGCAGGCAAGAAAACTGAGAAGCGCGGTATCATTCATGGTGACCGAGCTCACGGATTGTCCGTTTTTAACTCCGGAGCTGACCAAGCTGACTATACTTCATTCAGATTCGGTTCGGGCTACCATAGTCACGGTGCATCATTAGGATCTGGTCCGGGTTACAACCAACTTAGTGGATCGGTAAGATCCGGGTTGGGTTACAACAGCCTCGGCTCCTCATCGGGAGTTTCGAGTTACTCGAGCCTCGGTACCCCATCGGGACTATCAGGCTACAATAGCCTCGGTTCCTCTTCAGGATTTTCGGGCTCTAACGGTGGTTACGCGTCCGGTCTCAACTATAACGATGGCTATGCTCCTGGTCTAAACTCATATTCTGGCGGACCAGGTCTCGCAGTTTCCACTAGCCAATCCGAGCGCATCACCAGCCTCACCGTCCACCGAGAAGTTCAAGTACCAGTCCCGGTGCCCCATCCAGTTCCGGTCGAGGTTACTCGTCATGTTCCGGTGCCACATCCAGTTCCTGTTAAAGTTGACCGCCCATACCCAGTTCCGGTCGTCAAACCTTACCCCGTAGAGGTCACGCGTCATGTCCCAGTCAAGGTTGACCGTCCTTATCCAGTACCAGTACCGCATCCAGTTGCCGTCCCTGCACCTCATCCAGTGCCTGTTCACGTTCCTCATCCCGTTCCAGTTCCAGTTCACATAACAAAACATGTCCCAGTCAACGTTGGACCGGCCCTTCATGTTTCTGGCTCTTCCCACGGGCTTGGCTCCAACTTAGGACTCGGCACCTATGCCAGTTCTTACCCGAGCTTCAATGCTAATCTCGGTTCCAGCTATGAGCACAACGTTGAATCATCTAACTTCGTCAGCGGCGGTGGCTACGATTCATACAATAATCTTGGATCTGAACACGACCATTCATCCCACAATAATCTTGGATCCGGACACCATTTCTCTTCTCATAATAGTTTCGGATCTGGGCATGGTCTAGGCTCATCTGTGGATAGTTATAACGGTCACTCAAATCTCGGTTCGGCTACGTATAGCTCTGGTTACGACTACCCGAAACCTATACAGAAGTGGTAAACTTGGCAAGTGAAACATGAGCACTCATCGCGATGTAACAACATCACTCATTATTAGAATAGCATGTGCGATATTTATGTAACTGAATAAATGTTTTTATTTTTTAATTTCATCAAAATGACCAATAAATTACTGGTAATATGTGCGAAAACCTTCGGTTCTATAACGAAATCGGACAATGTTCGTCCGGTTTGTCTGATTCATATATATGTATTAGAACGATGTAATAGAAGGTCGTCTAACAAACTAGTAATCTTATCTAGATGCGACATAATTTTTCTCCACACGAATGCCAACCTGACTGCCTGGTTCATCCTGGTTCCTGGCCCAACCTGGTTTATTAACCTGATAATTCGGTGATCAAAAACTAATTACTCTCTTCTTTTATGAAGCCGATTTAGCCAATTGCTTTGTGGCTTTTAGCCGTTATATACGTATACAAATCGTCTATTTGTCGACACCGCCAAGCAGGACAAGTGGCCCGCACTGCCACGAATGAATATTTGCATTTATTTCCCTAAGCAAAAATGTTTAGTAATTTCTTAAAAATACAAAAATTGGCTTGTGTGATTATCTGTAAACTCGCTATGCGTGAATCTGCTGGTGACATACCCCTGATATTTTACGTACATGCAATGATCGACATACAGGGTGCTCATTTACTCGTGCACACCCAAATATCTCGTAAACCAACAGGAATATGAACAAATATTTATTCTAAAACTTTCTTCATATGAAGAGGCATATTTAATGGCGCTATACGATTTTTCTATAATGGCCCTTTAATCCCCCGTCTTTACACTGGGTCTTTCAAGGCACAAGCCAAGTTTTCAAATCGTATATCTCTGGACTTTGAAAGGGGAGGGGAGCGGGTCCTGTGCGTAAAAAAACTAGATAGTAGGAGTAAGTCATACGCGTAGAGGCGCCATGATTGATCATTTTGTGTCTGAACAGCAGCCAGTTAAAGTGTCGGGCGTGCCGTAAAAGACCCAGTGTACAGACGGCGGTGGTGTTTCATGTAAGTAAATAAAATTAAATTTATGCTGTTTTTCGACTTTTAGAATAATTTTAACCTTCCCGAAATTCTTTTTATCGCATGTATATGTATTAGACTAATTGAAACTTTACTGCAAAATCAACTTCGATAACACTTTAAAGGAGTGAGTTTGTCAAAAAATCATAACAGACGTTTTTATTGTAGATCGTTCAATTACCTACAAAATCATATATCGAATATATAAGAATATTGAGACACGGTAATGAAATTTTAAAGGTTGAATTAGTTTTTCCTGTGTTTGAAAATCAGTCTAATATGTATATACAAGCATGCATTATATGATTCTAACGTCAAAATAAAATTAAAAAATAGATATATTATTTTTCGTGTGCAGTATGGAGGAAAGGCTTGCGAGAGTACAATATTGGTTGAGGGATAGACCTCCATCCATGTGGGACGAAATTTCCAAATGCGAATCAGATTATGAAATCGTCGTGGATTATTTCTCTGATATCGAAGACGTCAACGATGAGTCACTTAATTACTTATATTTACTTCATTACTACGATTATGTAATAACAAACATTTGGATTTGTAATAAAAAAAAACTAAAAATAAACCGAAAAACATTACTTTGAAAGTAGCACATTCACTGTATTTTTTCCGAATAGTACATACATTCAGCTATAGATTCACGAAATAATTTTATTTTTACATGAAAATTTGTTTCAGTTATAATTTTTTTAATGATAATCGGGGTTTCCTCCATTTTCTGTTACATTCATTTTTGTAAAAAATGTTATTTACAATAAATGGGTAAATAAATGATTCGATAATAAATGATTAGATCGTGCAAAGAAATGTTGTAAAAGAAATTCAGAATTTGCTGACGTTTTTCTTTTTTTTAGAAAAACATTAACAGGCTTTTACGACCCAGTGTACAGACGATGTCCCAAAATTTAAGTGTACAGACGGAGGTTTCAGGTTCAAATGAACGGCAATTTCATTTTTTCAAATGGAAACACACATTTTTCAGTACCAATTATTATTCTACGTGAAAATAGAATGATGTTTCATTTGAAAACATGTTTTTCTCACAATAAGCAATTAAGTACAACATAAGGAACTTAAACTGACCTGTAAAGTGCCATTATCGAAAAATGAGCATAGCACCATTAAATGTACCCCTTCATTCGAAGAAAGTTTTATAATAAACATTTTGTCATGTTCCCCTTGGTTTCCAAGATATTGGGCTGTGCCAAGATAAATGGACCACCCTATGCCTGGGCTACTTGTTGAATTTTGTTTTTACCCGATCAATAAAAATGAATAACATGATTTATGAGCATCGTTTCTACGAACGAAGAAATTCTATTTCCATTCCAAATATGGGAACGTTCCAGTTGATTGCCGTTCCTAAGCATCTCGTAGGAATTAAGGTAGGAGTAGCGCCACTCTATGGTCAAATGACTATTTATTAATCGTCGAAATAAAAAAGGGTTAGAAGAAAGGTTTTCTGTATTGAATAAATCTTAGGGCAATTTAAACTGTACTCGTATAAATTTATACGAGATCATATTTAATAATTTATGATTAGAAATATTTAACGATTGCTGATTTGACTCGGTTATAATCAGCTGTGATAGCTCTATATATATAAGCTCTTGAAAGTAGTGTGGTAAAGAGGTTGATCTGGCAGCACTGCATTTTTCAATATATATATATATATATATGGAGAGAGATTCCGGGAGCACACGAAAAGTATATATATATGTATGCATTCTTGGTCCGTGGCAGATCTACGCTCGCATGCGCGTGTATATGCTTACACGCAACGTTGCCAAGTGTATCGAGCCGCTTCATGGCGGTCGATCTCCTGCCATTTTCTCAGTTTTCATCGAGATTATTTAAAAAATTCTCTTCGAATGAGTCGGTGACCCTATATTTTTATGGCCACATTGGAATCTTTATAAGATAATCTATGAGTAGCAATTTTCACATCAACTATATCTAATCGATAAGGAGATGAATTCTGCAATCATAGTGTTGGCGGGATGGGTTTGTCATAAGATGCCGTGTTATATTTTCGATTTTTGATCGTAAATTTCTTGTTATAATCTTCGGTAAGGTATTAATTCCTTCCGCCATATGAAAGTTTATCACATAAACTTATATATATTTCAAAATCAAGAGTTCATCTAATAACGACTGCGTCGCTACGCCTACCTTAATAGCTTCGCCGGATATGCTATACTTATCATACCTATCAATTTGCGTAAAGGTTTCCAGATGTGTACAGGGTACGGCGTTTACCCTAGATGCCTAGAATATCTCAAAAACTGAATCCCGGAGAATAAATATTTCAAATGAAAGATTCTTATGAAAATCATTTTATTAATGACAAATGGAATTAATACTTAATTAGGTTAATTTATTAGGTATTAATTCGTCAAGAAAAGACAGCAAAACAACTGATGTATCCCTGCGCGTAGATATAAACAGGTTGTGGAAGCTTAGCGTTGAATTTCTTTACTAACAATAAGTTTTACTTAATTGTTTTGCCTGTTTCAATATTTAGCTATTATTTAATTATTCATTTGGATTACTTGTTTATTTGATGCTATTTTAATTAATTGATAATTTCATTTGTCATTAAAAAAATGATTTTGACCGTTCAAACGACATGGTGTATTTTTTCTTTGAGAATTAAATATTACATATAAAAAGTAGTGACTAAGAGAAAAATTGTTTCACAAACAAAAGCGTTTTGTTTCAAGTCGTAGATTAAGAATCTGCAGTGAAAAATATGTTTCCATTTGAAAAAATAACAAGTTGACCTTGAAATGGCCTTGAAAACACAATGCAAATCGAAAGCGGATATGATTGCTGCATCAGCCTTTTCATGAGTTAAACTTTTTATTTGAAACATTGTTTCTCCGGGATTTAGTTTTTAAGAGAATCCAGGTGTCCAGAATAAATGCTGCACCCTGTATATTCTTATATAAGTATTTTAAAGTAGTTCAAGAAAAACTTGTTTTTTATTAGTTCGGCATCAAAGTTTTTATACCCTGTCATTGAAAAAAAAAATCTGCAAAGGCTAGGACCGAGGACATATTTTGTTACCACCGCATCAAAGTTGAAAATTTGCAAAAATGTTATTTTCACTAATTTTAGAAAGGGAAATTGACTGATTTCTTAGGTGTGCATATTGCATAGCGCCAATCAAGCGTTTTTCGGGTTATAAGCCGAGCGATAACTTTTCAATTCTTAAACATCGAAATATTTGACTCTTCATAGGGGTTTATAGTTTCGTGTAAAACGGAACTGAAAAAACGGGATGTCTGCTGGACGATTAAGTAACGCTACCAGTAAATACTAAGTAATAATTCATCGCTTCTTTCATTTACAAATTTCAACCAATCCCTTCAAAAACTGTCTTTAATGTGATTATTTGTATGAATCCCGAAATGGCTGCATAGATATTCTTCAAAGGTTCGGTACATACAATTACCAAACCATTCATAAATATACATTTTTAATAAAAAGTTCTTTTCCCGAACAAATTGAACTATTCATTTTGGTAAACTCGACGATGATCAATCGACGCGGTATTATGACAGTTTCCGATAATATTAAATTAAAACTGCTATATGCTTACATATTTTCTAATTGAATAAATGATTATTAGTCATTTTTAATAAGGCGAGGTAACGGTGTGGTTAAATTTGATAAATCTTGAGAAACACGTAAGAATTTAATTTAAATGTACCGCATCTTCAATCTTGACATCATATCGATCTTTTAAATTTGCATGCTCATATGTTTTTGTTATATATATATCACCGCCTGTGAGTAGATAGCAACAGATTGTTTGTTATAAAAAACACAAATATATTCACCATGAACGGCTCTTTGCTCACATCGGCTGACCCCGATCGCTATTTCTTCGCATCCACGAGGGGAAGGAAAGGCTAAATATGGCATCAGTGAAGCTTCTTCAAGCGATTTAATACCAGGCAAGTCAACCTTTACAACTTTAGGTCATGACTTTCAGACTTTCGAGTCCGATCTATGAAATCCGATAGTCAAACAGCCGCGAAATCCCTTCGTGAAAAGTGAAAAGATTTTTCCCGAAAGGCAATTCATCGTCTAATACCCCGAGGGTTTGTTCTTTGCGAATCTTTAAGCATTTCCGTTGAGACGAGCTCCCTAAAGACGGTCTTCCATTCTCCGATCTTCGCCCAGACTTCGAATAGCAATGATACAACTACCTATGTCGTTCTCCAATGTTGCGAAAGCTCTGAGATGAACACTGTTAGTGAATACCTATTCGCAGCTGACGTACATTTTTTATCAACGTATGGTTACACCCAGAAAATAAGCTTGATACAAGAAACGAAAGTACGGGATAGGGTAATTCAGAAGGAAACTCTTCATCGCCACAGTCGAAAAGGAAGTTTTTGTTGAATGAGGACTCCATCGCCGTCGGTAATATAATAATCATGGCTGCGTTGATAAGACAGACTATCTGCATGATGCTCCAGGAGGAAGTAAAATTTTATCAGCTATTGGTACTATCGGCGACGGAGTATTATTAATTTCCAATGGTTGGTAACCGAAACCGCAGGAATGACTGTTAAGGTGATGTGATAGCTCTTCTTTACCGTCCCTGCGGCCCATGCATTTTGCGGACAAATGCCATTCCTAAACTAATGAACGGAATGAGCTGAAATTTGAGTATGTTATACAGTTGATAGTCCTACGTAGCCTAAATGTCGCAGAATTTCAAAAATCGCTCAAAAATTCACAGATTTCGTTACCACGTGGTAATTTTGGCTGCAGATTTGCATTTATTGACTTATTAATGGTTCGAATCAAAAAACTGTGGTCTTTACGCACTAGACAATGAAAAATGGGACACAATGAGTACCCGCACGTTTCTACACGTGCAATATTACATAAATGGCATTTGTCCGCAAATAACATGGGGTAGGCCGATAATAGCAATTGGTATAGGAGAGCGGGGTTGTGTACGTAGTTCGTGCATATCCCGCCTCTCCCTCGCGAAACTTCGAGCGCTGATAGCGCTTTTTCGCGCCGAGCGAAACTATAAGAAACATGAGATGCACCACGTGGTCGCAAATTTCACCCCGTATTATTATGTACACGTTTTGACACATGTGCATTTGACTGAAGGGAGGCGCTTCACGAATGCAACTAGCAGAGTCGAAACTCGATCGAGAATTATCGATTCTTAGTCGACCATATGAAACTTAAATTAAAGGGGGCCACGACGTACGGATTACGGATGTTCTTCAAACTTTTTATACATTCAGAAATCCATTAGGACAACATAATGTGCAAGCGATAATGCCTACTTATTGTTAGGCGTTTTCGGAAAAATAGGAAGATAAATCTTACGCGTCCAATATATACCGGTGCGTTGCAAGTTTAAAGCCGGCTCTGCACACTCGCCGAGACATAACGAATGTTGGTCAATACGAGAGTGTGAGGGCTGACTCGTCTCACCTCTCGCCGTCTCGTGTAGTCTCGGTCCGTTGTCGGTTTTTTTGACACGAGTCAAAGGGATCTCGGGTAGTCTCGTGTCCATAGACGAGATCGCCCTCTACACTTATAACGAATAAAAAAAGATGAGGCATCAACTGTGCAACAAAAGAGTGCGGAGGGGCATATTTTTCATGTCTCGTGAGAGGCGAGTCCCGCCCGAGACATTCGGCGAGACGTCTCGTCCAATGTGTAGAGCAGGCTTATCGTTAGATGGTGGTGGTCGAGTTGTTTCGCAATTGTTGGATCGAGTTCCGATCATTTTTTTGCCAATTTTATTTTTTTTTTCCACACTGGTCATATTTGTTTATATATATTAAAATTGAAAGGCGATATAATGAAAAAATACGTGTATTTCGAAGCCTGGTTTGGAAGAGATTTCTCATTTTCAAGAAAACTATATGCGTTTGATCGTTTACTTCTCGATAATAATAAATATGATATTTGTTCTAATAATAAAATTTAGTAAACAGCCACATAACAACGGCAATTCAATACATGTTCATACAAATACACATATTTTTTTCATTGAGTTTGAGTCGTAATATTTACGAAATAATATGACCAATGTTGTAAAAATTATATAATTTAAAAAAAAATGAAAACTGGACTCGATCCAGAGACCCAGAGATTACGGAACACGAATGCTAACCACTCGGCCGTCACCACTTATCGACTACCGTTGCAACGCACCGGTATATATTGAACGCGGAAGACTTCTCTTGCGATTTTCTCGAAAACGCTTGAGTAGTACGCCTTACTACTTGCACATTATGTTGTTCTAATGGACGACTAGAAGTGTGCAAAGTTTGGAGAAAATCCATGATCCATCCTGATCCCGTCTATTTCGCGGCGCAATACTTGCATTTGGCTCGAGATTATCGTTTCTTGCAGAGGCTTTGCACTTTGGGCCATGCACTGCCATCTAGCGGTGTTGCGTAGCGCGCAAGTTCACTACTATGCCGACGTCGTCGGAGTTCGTCCGGGCCTTTCACATCACCTTAAATTTATCATGTTTAGAGACATAATTTATATTGACATCTTTTAATTGCAATCGGCTGAAATAATAATACTAAATATTAAAATAATAAAGATACTGATATGAGCTAACTCGACGTTTTCAACGGATCTGTTTCATTTGTCAGCTATAATTGTTTCTATTGGGTCTATACGGGCTATTTTCGAAGTGCATTTGGAGAATACACTTCAAAAAGCTTCACTTTTAATAATGGTGAAAGGGTACGTTGAATAGAGCGATTAAACAACTCTATGTAAATATCACGCTCACTCCAAATTATTGGACGAAAGTAATTCGAAAGATAATTTGAATTTCGAGTGCGGGTAGAGCTGTATGAATTGAGGGAATAAAAACTCTAAACGATGTAACTTTGCGTATACGTAAATCTCAGTGCATCGGCAAACCAACTTGGTTGGTGGGAACCATAAACACATACAAATTTACATACACCCAGTCATTGTACCGAATCTGGTCAGGCATAATCGTACATGAGCATGTATGCTTGGATGGGGCAACGGATAAGATCAAACACGATCTCATTAAATACGTTGTAATTAATATCTGATATATACATATATACAATTATATATATGACTATTATTTTCGAAGTATTTCAATACACTAATGAAGCCTGCACGATAATTAAGTCCTTTCCTACACGGCGAGAAAAGTCCTACAAAAATTACCATGCTTGCCCTACAAAGCGTGTGCAATCGACATGTGTAGGAGATTTTCTGCGAAATCTTTGAAAAATTGATCTGAAGCGGTAGAATTTTTACCCAGAGAGCACGATAAAAATTCGGAGGCAGCTTTCTACACTTTACATTTCTATTGGAATCTAGGACTCTTTACTGTAAAGCAGCAGATTATAGGACAGCATGGTAATTTTTCCTAGAATTTCATAACAAAAATTCTAAGACTTTTTCTCTCCGTGTATTCTCTCCGATGTGTGAAGATACAAGGAAACGTATTTCGTCACCATAATTCATTTTTGCATGAGCTTCGTTCAAAGGAAGTTATAATTGCTTTTGGCAACAAATTCGTAACGGTGCCCGGCCACGTGAGAGTAAATTCTGAGAGTCGCTTTCAGAAGTACTCCCACGACTGTTTCCACAGCTAGCTCTACACTCTCGTTGAGGTTAGGCGAGGCAAAAGTTCAACGAGGTTATGCGAGGCGAAGTAACACGAGGCGACGAGGAGACGCGAGGGCCCCATCTACATTTTCGTACTCGCACTACCTTGCCCAACCTCAACGAGAC
Organism: Netelia inedita; assembly: GCA_964017225.1. Lineage (NCBI taxonomy): Eukaryota > Metazoa > Arthropoda > Insecta > Hymenoptera > Ichneumonidae > Netelia > Netelia inedita. Next base: position 26,267,854 of record OZ024920.1, read on the forward strand.
TGTAGAGCTAGTATTAGAAATTTTACTTCGCAACTCGCCCGTTTAGCGGTATCATGGAATGGTTATAAGAATCTCGAAATTTCTCTATCTGTTAATTTGGAAGAATTTGCAAATTGTACAAAGTATGAATCCTTATTTATTATAAACTTACTGTACTTTGATGGGGTCGCCGAATGAACCAGGACTTACCTGAAACAAAAAGATTGATTGACAGAATAATAGGGGTATATCGGACGTGCTATTATTGGCATAAGGTATATTTATTAATTACATGAAGAAATTGGTTTTAAGCAGGGCACAACAAATTACTCAGAATACATCCAGTAGCCATTGTTGCATATTGATTCATATTCCATTTGATTATAATTTCGCTTTATTGCGATAACCTGTGACCGATAATGATTGCGTTATAAATATTATTAAAATAGAAGGTCGGCAATGCCAATTAGGCTCGAAACTTCGTCCACTCACACGTTTGTATGATTAGACGTTGGAGAAGCATATATATGATCAAAGCTTAAAAACTTAATCGAGAAGAAGAACTTCAAGAATGGTCGTGGCTCTCAAAGAGCGCACAGCGTGAATAGTGCTATTGAAATTTATGAGTTACCAGGTAGACTGCAACGCAAAAGCGGCCGGTAATCGTAAGAAATTAAAACTCCATGTAGGAAGATAAATCGTTAATTTAGCTACGTCAACAAAATCAATATCGCCAACAAAATCGAGAGGAACAAGTTGCCGCTACTTCAGTCGGAAATGGCAAAATCTCTCTAGATTGTAAGAATGCCTCCCTGTCACCGGCGTTGCCGTTTCGAACAGGAATTGGACGAGGACGCTGCGATACCCTGGATGTATCTATTGTACCCAATGACATCTATTAACAGGAAGTGCACTACTAAGGCCTGCACTACTGGATGGCTCCCAATGCCGGTGATATGAATGGATGTACCTAATATGATCGGTTTGAAATTTTTGTTAGTATCAGATTATTTCATAGGATCGTGCCCGATTCGAAGGAAAACTTCAATAGGTGAATGTACAAAAATATGCTTTTCTTAATCAAGGATATAGTCTCCATTGTTCTGTACAATTCCAACGATCTACAAGTTTGTCGATTTTTTTTGAAGAAAGATCTTGGCTTTTCTCTCAAAAAATTCGTGAGGTAGTATTGGACAGCTTCCTCGAACTTCAGACTTTTGCCACTGAAACTATTCTGCAAGGATCGGGACAGATGATAATTGGAAAGTGTTTTTTTAAATGGCAAATAGCGACCGAATTATCGATTTTCAACCTCTCAGCAATGTCCTCAGTCGTAATTCTTGGGATTTCTTTCTCAATTCAGAAGGTCGTCCAGAGCGGGGTTAATCTTCCAAAGTGACATCTCCAATTTTAAATCTGCCTAACCACTTTCTAACAGTTCGGAGAGCAAGAGCACGATCTAAGTAAACGCCCGAAATTTTTTTGTGCAGTTCCAACATCCACGCCTTTTGGAAAGTCATATAGCATCGTATAGCTTTCTTATTTGTTTGTTCTATTATGCCATCAGTATATAATTAATAATTTGAGGGCGATTTGAGGTAAAGTACTATTTAATTGTATAAAATAAAATATCAATTAAAAAAATAATTCAACGGGTAGTCACTGTTTTTCGCAGGTGAGAAGGCAAATTGTGTATTGCTGATTATGTCACTATCATTCATATTTTGTTCATATTTATTGAATTTTCATCATTACACTATGCATACCTCGTTTTTATTAACCTTGCCCCCGGTAGTACAACATTAAACGCGTTATAACTTCAAAAATATTGATGTTAGAAAAAAAAGTTTAAAGTAAAAGTTGTAGAAAATTTATCGATTCAAAAGTTTGGTTACTAGCAGTTTATTGCTTAAATAATTATTAGAAGAGATATCGATCAAATAGTCAATAAATAAATAGTAATACTCTTATAAGTCGTAAACGGTAGGTGATACTAAAAAAATTATTTAACAAAAACGATAGGAAATTTAATTATCTACAATAAAGATCATTACCATTTTTGGTCTCAAGTGCACGGTTACGGAGATATAGGCCGAAACGGTTTTTCGCAAAATGGCAGCACTTTCGCCCCCCTAATTTGTAAGTATTTTGTGCATTTACATTCTACATTTAATTATACAAAAAGAACTCCTGCAATTTAGTGCATTATGGACCAGAGTAACGAGTTCCTCTATAGCCTGTACTATAACGAGTGTTGGCGATTACGACAGTGTGGAGGGCTGTCTCGTCTCGCTTCTCGACGTCTCGTGTCGTCTCGGTCCGTTGTGGTTTTTTTTTAACTCGAGTCAAAGGGACAATCACAATAATAGTTGCAGCAGAAAAATCCACCGTAGCCAAAGATGAGGGATCACCTGAGCGACACGAGAGTGTGGAGAGCTACATTCGTCGTGTCTCGTGAGAGGCGAGTCTCGCGCGAGACATTCGGCGAGACGTCTCGGCGCGTGTGTAAAGCCGGCGTTCGTATCATATTGAATCGTATGTCCAAAAATGTTGACAAGCTCTTGCAACTTGAATTTTGCGAAAATGTTGATTACAACAATAATAAATCGAAAATACATATCCGTATCGATATTTCGGCTTGTAATTAAGATATTGAGACTTTTTTTTATTACGTATCTCGCCCAAGCGCATCATAATCTGAAAGAATATTTTAATAAGCCTCGTAATTTAAGGAGGCATTTCTATTTGTTTATAAGCTAAAATAAAAAATCCTCGAATAATGGAGTTTTTCTTCGCAAAATTGTTTTTCGAACTAAATTCTGAATGTGCATGTTGTAATACACTTCCTGCATTTTTGTTTGGCTTGAGCCTTGTGCATCGGCTGCAATTTCAAAACGCCGAATTTTCGCAGATCGGTGATTGTATGATATACGAGTGTTGGAACGGTATGTTGTTGAATGACCGATAGCGGATGCTCAAAGCAAATAAGGTCATTTTTTTCAATTGCAATTTACCGCTAAACAAACAGTGACACGTGATTTTGGCATAAGATTCTTTTTGTAGAGGATTCCACGCCGTACAACTTTTGTAGGAAGCATTTTCAATAAAACCCATTCCAAAAAAATATAAAGTAAACAAAGCGTTTTTTTTCAACAATCTCTGGTGGCTAAAAAACAGACCCCAATTTTACGAACTTTCTAGGGCATCTAGGCGAACGGGCCGAGATAAAAAAAAAGTTTGAAGGGATAAAATGTTGTTTCTTCGACTATTAGACACTCATGATGATAATGATGAATATAACAACAAATAGCGTATTGTTTATTGCAATAATTCATGAACAACTGGTGAACATCACTCTTCAATTCTCCGTTAATATCAGCACAGAAATAGATAAGGCTTTTGCAATTACAGACTATAATTAGATGCACTTTTAATGTCTAAATGCGAATTTGCAGTAAAAATAGGACATTTCTAAATGACGTATGGTAGACCTAAATTGCAACAATTTCCGATTTTTATGACAGCTAGCGATTTGGAAGTTTAGAAAACCACTTGCGAAAAAGGGTAGGGGAAAGGGGGGTTGCCCCGGCCAGCGGGTAGCCCCGGCCACGTCCTAGATCTATGCTCGCTTTGTATTTACAAGCAATGTTTTCGTTGTTTTGTGTTCATTCGCGTCCTATCAAAGACGCGCGACTACTAGAGCTCAGTTCGTCTTTGTGTTCGGTCATGACAACGTTAAGACTGATTTTGGTAAGACACGATCACGTTACGCTCAAAGTTGAAAACACTGCACCGTTGAAAAAACGTAAGGCCATAATTTAACGCTAAAGCCATAATTTTGTTCAAAATCGAATCGGGTAGCTCCGGCCACCACTTTGGCGGGTACCTCCGGCCATCCATTCAAATGCCTATTTCTTATAAAAAATTCATAAAAAAGGTTTGCTTCAATTACTTGTTCTTTGTTTTAGTAAGCGCGTGTCAAAATGCCTAAATTCAAAGGGAGAACATCAAATCGAGGAAATTGGAGTTACGAAAATATGAGAAGGGCGATAAAAGACGTTCTTGAATATAAATCTTCTTAGAGAGCTGCTGCAGAACATTATATGATTCCTCGCACTACACTACTGGACCACGTTAAGGCCATAAAACAAGGTCACTCGATTAATCTTGAGCCAAAGCTCGGCCGGTTTGAAGAAACATTCACTGCCGAATACGAAAAACAGCTTTGTGAGCATATCAAAGATCTGGATAATCGTCTCATGCCTGTAACGAGAAAAGAGTTTTTATCGTTGGCGATACCGAAGATCGTTTGCCGTTGCCATGACCGTTGCCGAAAAAGATACCGAATGTATCATTTGTGGTGAAAGATTTGACGAAGATTGGATCGAATGCCAAAAATGTGAAGACTGGGCTCATGAGGCATGTGTCAATATAAATCCAGGCGATTTATATTACACGTTTGTATTATTACGACGGTTGTGTCGCCAAAACACGATTTTCCTATTGAATTTCGCAGTGGCCGGAGCTACCCGCCATGTTTCTTGAGAGGCCAAATTCGAACCAAAGATTAACATTTTTTTTTCAAGTTTTTGATCATTTATATTTTTTTTTGTACGATGTTCTGTTAAAATATATATTGATTACCATATTCGTGCATTTCCGGTTAATTATCCACCCTTAATTTGCAGCGTACTTATAAAAATAGAAAACTGGCCGGGGCTACGCCCCTTTCCCCTATATTAAGATGAATGTACTTTTAAAAAATTGGGTTTCCATTTTATAAAAAAAAATAAAAAAGGTAAATAAAATAAAAGCGATATGAAGACCTACTATGAAGTCTTATCGTGTAGACTCCTGAGTGCACTTCTAGATGTAGCAAATCTTTGAGCTTATTGATGATGCAAAAATGATCTTTTTTTAAATTCGTCGTTAAGTATCTGCTTTCGTTAGGTATTAGCCCATATTTCGAAAATTTGGTAAGTTATAACGAACCTGCTCATTTTAATTCTGCAATCTGACATAAAAATATACACATAATGACGTTTTTGCATCCTTCTTGGTGACGCCAAAAAATGGTTCTCATTTACAAATGCGAAATAAAATAGGGATTTGTTCCCATAAAGATAATTTTCATCCATTGTTATTCTTTTCGCACTTACCCGCACTCTTTTTTCATAAAATCATCTTTTTTCATAACAATTCCTGAGAAAACGTCGACCCACTTCAAGAGAAAAGAGTGAGCCAGAAGCGAACAAAAGAGGAAGATACAGAGTGAACGAGAGAGGGAAGGAGAGACAAGGAGTGGAAGGGAGGGTGGGAAGGTTTTGGACGGGGTGGGGTGGGGGGGGGGCAAATGTGAGAGAGACGAAGATGCTGGTGACGGAAAGTTCGACTTATTTCTGCATTTAATATAATAACAAAGATACATATAAACGTTTAAAATTCAAGACCTCTTCCGACAGATGCAGCATAGAATGATAGCATGTAATTTAAAAAATATAGAACATGTTCCAGACTGCTTCGTGTCATATTATCGAAAATAGCAATATTTTTCTAATAGTCCTAATGGTTTCTAATAGTTTCTAATGAGCGTTCGCGAGCAATAATCCATTTCAGCAGAAAATTTCATCTCAATTTATCTATATTAATGGAAAATATTATACTAAATATATCAAGTATAACATAATGTTCAAATATCAATTATGACAAAATGGGTACACTCTGTAGTTAACTGAATTCCTGATAAATTCAATATCACGCATAATCGTTCAATAATCTACGTGTGTAAATATAATGTAGCTAAATTGCTTCAAAATTGCGCAAGCTAAGCCATGAACAGGTATTTTTCCAAATTTCTAAAGTAAGTACCTACATGAAATTTATTATTACTTTGATCGAAAAATATAATTAAAAAATGGGTAACTTTAATTGATATGCGTACAAGGTTTCGACTCGACTCAATTAATTTACGAGTAATGAAAGATTTGCAATTAATCCATGCACCTGCAACCCTGACAAAATCAACCGCGTTTCGACCACGTTTCGTTACACGCTTTACCGCGTTTCAAGTACGTGCAAAGTGCGTTTTGAAACACGCTAAAGCACGTGAGAAGCGTGTGAATTCGTACACAACCACGTTTCAGTTACACACTTTACTGTGTACCAAGCGCGTTTCAGAACGCGCGTTGTCCTCACTTTACCGCGTACGCGGTACGCGCTTGGCACACGCTTGAAACGCGATATAGCGTGTAACGAAACGTGTTTGAAACGCGCTTGGTACGTACTTTACCGCGTACACGGTACGCGCTTGGCACGCACTTGAAACGCGGTAAAGCGTGTAACGAAACGTGGTTGAAACGTGCTTTGCACGTACTATTGTCTGGTCTGAAACACGCTTATCACACGCTTGGTACACGCTTTCGGACTACTCTTAAATAAACATCATCCCCAAGAAAATATTGTAATAAAACACTGTAATATAATAAGCTGTAAATAGACATAATATAGATATAAGATAGACATAGACCATAGAGACTTTATCCTTTTCGGGATAGTGGGTTGACTCGTGCTTTTCATCGCGGTCGAGAGACTGATTATTTCGGCAAAGCGCTCGCGTTTATAATCCCAATGGGGCGTCACTTTGCATGCGAGAAACGCGGGATAGCCATGCGCTACCTAGCGGCCGCGAGTAATACAAAAACCACGTAACAACCGCGTTTCGAAACGCGGTTGAAACGTACTATTCTGGGGGAGAAGTCTGTGCCAGCGGCACGCGAAAAAGTATGTTTCAACCGTGTAACGCGAAACGCGGTTGAAACGCACTATTCTGCAGGCAAAGTCCGGGTCGACGGCATGCGAAAAAGAACGTTTCCACTGTGTAACGAAACGCGGTTGAAACGCGCTATTCTGCAGCCAAAGTCCGGGTCGACTGCACGCGAAAAAGTACGTTTCAACCGTGTAACGCGAAACGCGGTTGAAACGCACTATTCTGCAGCCAAAGTCCGTTTCGACGACCCGCAAAAAAGAACGTTTCAACCGTGTAACGAAACGCGCTTGAAACGCACTATTCTGCAGCCAAAATACGTTTCAAGTGTGTTCCCTCAACGAAACGTACTTGAAACGGACTTGGCACACACTTGAAACGTACTTTTCCGTGGCAGGTTTTTGTCAGGGAACGGCCTTGGCCCCCCCCCCGCCATCTTTCCCACACTCTACCTGATCACACATACATTTTGTAATCTCATTTTCTGGTAATTTAACATCAACCCTTCGTAATATAAAATCCTGTTTATCCCTATCAGCATTATAGGTGAGCCTCGATTCCACGAACCATATAATGCAGGCACCGCATCACTCCCTCTGACTAACCCAGTGTTGCGAATCACCCTCCTACTTACGTTCCTTCATTCCTAAATAAACTATACGTCCAATTTGAAAGTAAAAATAAAAATTCACGTGAGCAGCTGCGGAAATATGCAAGGATATAACTTCCAAACTAACTTCGACTCTATTAAAAGTCGGTTTCTAACCCGGCGAAAATTGCACACACCAACTTAGGAAACGCTTAAAATGTGCATTCCGGATTTCAAATCTTTAAAGGAACGTAAGGTATCGAAAAACGATATTAGAGACATTTTTCAAAACACATTTTATAGCTTGAGATGTCAACTTTAAGATCCTTATAGAAGACTTAACAATTACATGTGTCGTTGAATATTGTATCACTTTATTACAACAAATTTCAAAAAACCCAATAACTACTTTCAGTTTGCACACCCACACACACACACACATACACACACACACATGCACATAAATCTCCGATGCAGAACGCTATTGGAGTATATAAGAACAGGATGACAATTTCAATTTTCAAATTTCATATATTTTGTGATTTTTACAATAATATCATAAACTTTTCGTAACATGACGTATGAAATGAAAAAAATAATTTATTTATTTTTGAGCATATTGTCTTTATTTATGGTAAGATATTTAAATTAATTTATGAACTATTATTTTCGATTTGCTTGATCGGAATGTCGGGGAATCACTTTACTCACAAAAACGGGTGCTAAAACCAAAATAAATGAGTTCAATGGAAACATGTTTAAACGGGTTGCAAAACTGACATGCTCCAAATTTGACCCAGTGACTATGGTAACTTGACCTTTGAGATGCAGTGTTACCCGCAACGTTCGGTTCAAAAATGCAATTCATCAATTCCTCGATATGACAAAACAGATTGAGATTAAAATTAGCTTAGTCAACGCAGCATTGATAAACAAAGAGCTTTCATCCTGGTTGATCTTGTCATATTATACAATTTACGAGCTGCGATTAGTAGTGATTTCCATCGCGCTCAAACAATAACAATATCCAGCAAGACTGCATCTTATAATATGTAGGAAACAGTATTTTACTATGAGCAAGCGTGAACGAATGTAACGAGCGTGGACTCGAGAAGTTTCAACCAACAATTTGGTAGGAAAAAACAATCAACGGTTGACAAAAGGGTAGTCTCATAAAAACTGTTTAGCAAATTAATCCCGATAATCATATATATTTCAGATAACTAAATATATTAATATGTTACGTTCGGATTCCGTGGGTTTTACGTACGGGTTCCGTCGTAATTACGTTTAGATTTATAATTATTATTGTTATTGGTCGAGCTTGTCAGGAGACTCGACGCGTGGATTCTGTCCGTTTTAAAGCGGCGTAACGCACCTCACCTTATTCCGTGTGTATAATGTGTGTGTGTGTCTCGTTCGTCGACCTGCTGACGTTGGCGAATTCCTGGAGTCGTCGGGAAGGTCGGTCGAGACGGCTGTCTAGGCCGTAGAGATAGGTCGTGCAAGATGGGTGTTCAGTATTTATTTGGGTGTGTGTAGTGGAGACCGTAGTGGCTTACATATACGCGCTGGTTACGACGCTGCCACTACGATGTCGCGAATTAGCTGAGTCGGCAAGAAGGGGCGAGCGTTCGGAACGCGATACGACTCGCTGGACTCTTGCTCTCTTGCACTAATGAAGAAATGTATTTGAGAGATGTTTTATACTCGAAATATTCCGACGCGTAATGCCGCTAAGGTAATTATCGCGGTACAAAAATATTACGAGAGACGTGAAGCGCCGCTAGGGTTTGCTGACACGTATAGAGTTCTTAATCGTTGTACTCGGTTTGATTTCCCGAACTCGAAGTTACACTCGCGAGACTCTAAGTACGCGAGATGTACTTGCCGCTAGGGTATGAGTACCGGTCGACCGAGGGCTATGTCTGTCAGGACAGAGCAATCAATTAAGACTGATGAGAATTTGGTCCATCGGTATCCTCGTTACCCTGGGGCGAAGGTATTGGAAGAGTCTCGTGGGGGCAACTAGGAAGTGTCGGGTTACCGATTGGGAAATCGATTGGGAAATCGCTTGTCGATTCCTGCGTGGGTGTTACTTTTGCGCCGGGGCTGTTGACATGCCATCGTTGATCATGCAGTGCGTGGCCGGGGTCGTTGACATGCCAGTGCTGATCATGCAGCGCGTGGCATCACGGTGCATTGGAGGTTTCCGTCGTGGGTCGAAGTCTTTTAGGGAATCTGATGACGAGGCTACGCGTGCACCGATGGATTGTCCAGCCTCCTTGTCGTTAGGCTGATCGGTCCGTAACAAATCCTTATTTTTTATTTTTATGTGTCTGTTCAATTTCTAAAGGCTTCTATCCCAAGCCAACAAGCACGTATAATGCGTTTGCGCGCATAGCGTTATTCCAACCAACCAAATACGTAGTTCATTTTAAGGTAAATCGATAAAAATTAGGAGGTTGAGCTTTTTCAGCTCGATTCAACAACTATATTCTTACAGAAACAAACCAAAAATATTGGAAGTTATTAAAGTTAAATCAATCCTCGTGATTTGCATTTTCATCATATGATACAAATTATGATTTATCATTGAAAACTCATTGTCAGTAATTTATTTCATCCCTGACGCCTCGATAACCGTAATGGTAAAATACATGGTACTGTTACGTACTGGCCGACATTAGAGGCCCAGTCAATTTTTAAAATTCAGTCATGACCAAACGTCGGTTGCATATGTCCTCTAGTCGGTAAAAGGGCGCTCTGCGTAGTTACCCCTAGTACCGACATACCAGATAGTTCTGTCTGATAAGTAAATAGTATGACTTATCTCAATACTAGAGACGGTAGGGAAAACCCAGCCTATCACAAGAACTTTCCGACCCTCTCCTAAAGGAAAACCCAAACTCCACCCTGAACTAAACTCCACCCTAAACAAAAATCCCTTCCACCAAAAAAGTCAGAGCACATATTAAAAGAGACGCTCTGACCCAAAAACGGACACTCTTAGACTCCGTCTATCGACACATATTGACTACGTCTTTTTAGACTCATAGACAATTATTACACAACTCGAGTTCTCTCAGTCCTCAGTTAGAACAGTTTCTGTAAAACGTCTTGCACTACGTTCAGTTAAGTTAAACCGACACAAACTAAGAGTTACACAATAATCTTGAATCAACTTGAATAAACTCAATTGTTAACTGTTATTCATCGTGTTGTTCTCTTCAACTGCGCATAGCAGGGGTCGAATTTCATAAAGTATCTTCGAATCTCCGAATTTCCGAATTTCCGCTCGATCAGAATATCTCATTCATTCTGATCAAACTGAGCGTACTCTTCGTAGTTCGCGCCGATAAAACTATATCGGCGGAGTCAACAGAACGGCGTGACCGTGCTGTTCCGAATCATCATCGAGGACGTAACAGCTCAGTTTATAAATAAATTTGGTGGCAGCGAACGGGATTCGACCGGAACACATCATATACAACACGAAAATCTGGAAAAAAATTTTTTTTCCTACTTCGTCCTGACCTATCAAAAGTCAGAACAACAACGCGATAACCGAATCGCATAAAACGGCAATCAACCAACTACTGTGGACGACAACAACTCGAGGGACATCACCATTCATCACCGCAGCAGGTACAACCGCACCGTAAAGGACCCATCGTCACCGGCGCAACACAACAAGACACCCGCCAACGACCAGCAACGCCATAAATCTCGTCATCGACACTGGAGTTCAACGACCAAACAGCTACATCGGGACAACACAGATCTTCTTAAGTAGTAAGCGTTTCATTTTTTTTTCTTGCATAAATCATGGCTACCGCAAACACAAATACGTCAACAATGGATATGTCAATAGACCCTCCACCTGTATATAGAGCAGAACAAAATTTTAGAGAATTTTTGAAAACTATTCCAAATTTCGATAACGGGACCGACGGGTACCCAATAGATTCATTTTTACGTGATTGCAAATTAGCGAAAGAACTGGCACAGGGAGTTAACGAATCTCTCGTCGTAAGAACTTTGATAAGCAAATGCAAAGGCGAACCTTTGAGGCGGGCAAGTCAAGCGGATGTAGCCACAGTAGACGAGCTCATAGAATTTTTTTCAAAACACTATAGGCCAAAGAAAGATGTCGAAGAATGGTTTATGGAATTTGCAAAGCTCAAACAACAACCGAACGAAAAGGTCTTAGATTTAGGCTACCGAGTTTCACTACATTTAAAAAAGACATTGGAGGAGATAGACTTGAAAAAGAAATCGGTAAGGGAAAGGGTATTGATAGCAGAACAGTTAGCAATCTGTGTTTTCAAAAGGGGAGTTTCACAAAGAATAGCCGCATTCTTAGAATCAGAGTTCGCAACCCTTGCCGATGCCACAACAATGGCAGAAAAGATCGAAGAAAGATTTAGATCAGACAAAGACAAAGAAACGGAGTGTTTCACAGTCCACACAAATGCTCAGAGAAACAACAATAGAATGACCCAATGGAGTCAAAACCAAAGTAGGAACAATAATCATTCACAGCAATCAGGCAAATTCTGCACATATTGCAAAAAATCGAATCACAACATCGAAGATTGCTGGGCTTTAAGAAGTAAAAATCAGGCAAACAAGTCAGCGAACCCCCACGCGAGTATGACATGCCATTACTGCAAAAAACAGGGCCATTCGATCGGAGTCTGTAGGAAAAGGATGTATAACGAGAACACGGCCCGAGCAGGTAGTCAAAATAATCATTCGGAAAACGGGCAGGCAGCCCCCGGCCACGGCGCACCAACGGGGCACGTGCCGGCTCAGCGTCAAGAGAGCACCCAACAAAATTAGACAGGGTAAAAGTCTTGCAGGCAGACTACAAATCAGCATGCGTCTCCCCATGCGTCAATTCTCCAGCAATAATAATAGAATCAAAAGACATTTTGTCAGATCGTGCAATATTTTTGATAGACACAGGTTCTCAATTGAACCTTATCAAATACAGTTCATTGAAAAACCCAAATCTCATAAATAACTATATTCAATATGAATTATCGGGGATTTCAAAGACAGACAAACCTTGCACAATAGGGCAAATTGAAATTAATGTGAACAAGACTCAGACGATCTTTCACGTAATCACAGATGATTTTCCATTAAATTATTCGGGCATCATAGGATCCGAATTATTATCTGCGGGAGGAAGCATAATAAACTATGAACAGGGACAGATAATACTAAACGGTACAGAAATCCCTTTCATAGAACGAGAGAGCATAGTCCTGCCAGCAAGAACAAAAACCGGTATATTTGTGAGAGTCATAAACGCGCTCGAAGAAGGCTACCTGCCACGTCTTGACCTACCCGAAGGTATATACGCAGGAGAGGGTATCGTCAAGAATAATAAAGGAGTAGCCTACTTATACGCAATAAATACCCGGGAGAATGACATTAAGATCGTCATTCCCGTAATACCTCTGTATCCTTTCGATACAAGTATGGACGAGAACGAAACTTTCGACAAAGATAACAACTCTAAGTACATCCCTAGAGCTCAGGGAACTCGTACCGAAGAAGTTATCAAACTGTTGAAACTCGATCATCTTAATGAAGAAGAGCGTAAAGCGGTAAACACCCTAGTGGATGAATACGTTAGTAGGTAAACAAGGCGGATTCTGGACCAACGCGTGTTAGTGCACACGTACACGTCACACGTACACACCCACACATACACACCGACTTCCATGGCGAGGGGGGGGCGGGGGGGCATCTCGAATATTCCACAGCACCATGGAGGGGGGGGGGGGGTACGCGCCGACTTCCAAGACAGGGGCGGAGGGGGGGGGGCATCACGAATACCCCACAACACCATGGCGGCGGGGGGGGGGCATCTCGAATATTCCACGGCACCATGGCAACAGGGGGGGGGGGCATCAGCCGCGAGTTACCCCATATTTCTTAGCCGAATGATTTATTTTAATTGTTTATTTAATTGTGTCTAATAAATATTCTTGATATGAGATATGTGGTATGAGTTATCCGATCATGCTTAGCCATACTGTTTATTTAAAAAGTGTAGGATAAATATTCTTTAGCATCGCCGACCAATATCGGATATCAACTACAGCGGCCATATTGTTTATTCAACAGCCAAGTGTTAGATAAATAATGCTTTGACCCTATGTGTCACGCGATATATTTCGTCGCATAAATATTCTTAGATACCGCCGAACAGCAGATTTTTATCAAAGAAGGGGGGGGGGTTTATGGTTACATACCGATGATGGGGGGGGGGGGGTATATCGAGACAATTCTCACGACGAGTTTTCATAAAGAGAATTTTTGTTCTCATCGATAGCTCTGGTGCAGCTGCATATGAGTATCCTATATCTTTTAATGTTCGACGTGTTAGAACGTGTCGCGGTGACGTCACAGCCAGAGCAAAGCGTTTGCCACAACGAGCGAGCTGCGATATCTAGGATATCGGTTGACACTTCGCCAAGTGTTTATTCAAAATGCACTCGAACGTTTTGGGAGTGGCGTTCGATGACGACGGCCTAAAAATTAGCTATCCCTCTCTTTCACAAACCTTGAAATGAGAGAGAGAGAGAGAGAGCAACGAGCTAGCCACGATATCTAGGATATCGGGCGACACTTCTTCAAGACGTTTTATGATAAACAATGACGACGGTCCAAAGAATTAGCTATCCTTCTCTTTCACAAACCTTAGAATGAGAGAGAGAGCATTACATATTATTTGATCATCTTACATCGCGCGTAGAAATGATTTTATTGTATTGGAGGAAGAGAGCGGAGAAGGATCGGAAGAACGTTAAGTGAGAGCGTTAATAATGGATATACGCGATCGTGATAGAATCGATTTTCTTTGTCAAAATATTATTTTCAAAAAAACAAATGTGTGCGGTGTTGCCAGTTTTAATTGAACTCAGGGTTTTCAATGACGACGATGTAAATTTGCCGATTTGGAGAGTAAGTACAAATAATATTCTTCTTTATTTCAAAGTTTTCTTTGTTAAATATTATGATTGTTTTCAGAGGAGGATACATTGTAAATCCACAGCGCAAGATATCGTACTAACGATAAAGACACGAGGACCATACGCATACGACACATTTATACAAGCATTACGTCAGACGGGTTACAATGATGAAGCCAATCTTCTTGAAAATGCCCGACTTATAGATGATATCAAATCATTTAAATTATTATTACAAGTGCTCCCAATCGCAATTAATCGCATCGTGGAAATCATTAGAGATGGGAACAGGTGAGAAACTGTTAAACTGAAATATATCCTGCAAATTCAATCTATTTAGTTTTTTAATGTTTTCGATCATGAATGTAATTTATCCGTTTTTTTAATGCTAGTTCCAGACTACTATGAAATAATCGCAGAGGTTTTCATTCCATGGGGGTGTGGATGATGACACACACCCGAGTCCAAAATCATGCGTGCTATTAACACGACGTTGGCTGCAGCAGCTTTGAACCTCGACGGCGCAATGGTGATTATCGAATGAGGATGAATAATGAGCGAACTCAACTTCATTGATGGCTGAACCATCTTAACATGAACGCGAGATGCAGCATAAAATTTGTTTTCTTTTTTATAAACCATTTTCTTTTATAATTCATTTTTTATATATACTTGCATATTTTTTCATGTATTTTTATATGTACTCATTCGAAATATATTTTCTCCCCAATAAAAATAAAAACATGTTACACATATTTATGGTTTTATACGATTTTTATTCAATATCGTGGTTACTTCTGTTTTGGTATTACACTCAGTATTACATTCGTTATTACTTATAAAATTATTACATTTGGATAAATTCAATGTGATTATATGCAGATTCATGAGCGCGTAAAGCCAATCCGTTTTCATGAGATGCACGAACCATCTCCTTGAACAGATCTTCATTTGACAGAATTGGTGTGGTCATCCGGGCTGGCAGAAAAACCGTACAAGTTTTTTGCAAATCTATGACGATTCTGTCGCCATACTTGGTTTTTGCGACTCTTATATCGGTTACTGGATATGCCTCCTGAGGTGACAATTCGGACAGCTTTTTCATTGGGAGAAAGTCAGCCAACAGACCCACTTTGTTGATCTCGCGTAAATCCATACTGATCTGAAATACATTATGCATAGCATTTTATCGTTAATACTCAAAATTATGAGAACATATAATTCAGGGGACAAAATTTTTAATACGAACCTGCAGTTTTTTCTTTCACGATGATGCGTCAAAAATGTATTTGTCGAAATTTGGCTACCAACGATCGAATTCGTGATCATGCGATAATTATTTTTTTCACTCGTTGAATATTTCGTAATAATTGTTTAATGCGGATTAGCAATTCACGTCTCTTCAACAGTAATAACTTCGGATGTGATGACTTTTGACTGTACCGCATGAAGACTGGTGCAACGACTGATTGGAACAGCCGTAAGCGCGTCTCATTTATACTGGATTTGATCCTCCATCCCAGTTTAGTGACTACTTCTTAATTATTATTATTTCACTATGTGAATGCTATGAGGGGATGAAGCTGCGATAAGTTGAGACGAGTCGAGACGAGTCGAAACGTGAAGAGAGCTACACTGAAAACGATAACATTTGACGATTATAAACGATATCTCTTCGACAATCAAATTATAATGAAAAATCAAAATTTAATTCGCAGCAAAAATCACAATGTTGAAACTGTGAGTCAGAAAAAATAGCTCTAAGTTGGAACGATGATAAACGGATAATATATCCAAATATGACCGATACTCTTCCATGGGGCATACAATTATAAAACGTATTATAGAAGTGTATAGTGAGAAGAATGTTTCGAGAATCAATGTAAATAAAACTTGTATATATATATATTATACATCTTCTAAACGCACTAGGCTTACGGACCACTTGAGCGCGAGCGTTTGTTTAGATTTCTTTAGGCAACCTTTTTCTAGGATCACATCGCATATACTATTATAGAAGTGCAATACGATATCGTTTTTTCATTCACAATCGACACGACTAAGAAATTTTGTTTATATGATACATCTCCCACTACAGTAGAGAAAAGAATATTTAAACGCGCTGTAGCATTCAGTTCAATTTCAATTTGAGACTTCACTCGTATTAGAGAGGTAGTATGTCGCGACCTCATCCCTATTGTTACAACAGTACTTGGTTAGACTGGGCTAGAAAGTGGGACAGTGAAAATCGACACAAATTCGTACGCTTATCTCCCTACTGTCGACCCGAGGAATGGGAATATGGACAATTGTACCAAAAATTCCATGGATCACGGGAAGTCTGGGCAGCCGATCGTACTGGCGGCATTAGAAGCGGTGAACTGGAGAAATGGATCGCGAAACGAGAGCTTGGATTCGCTACACCACGTCCATCAACAC
Organism: Netelia inedita; assembly: GCA_964017225.1. Classification (NCBI taxonomy): domain Eukaryota; kingdom Metazoa; phylum Arthropoda; class Insecta; order Hymenoptera; family Ichneumonidae; genus Netelia; species Netelia inedita. The sequence goes on from OZ024920.1 coordinate 26,284,616, forward strand.
AAAGTGAAGTTAGAAAAATAATACGACGTCGATGGTATTATCCAATCGCTGAAACCATCACCTCGAAGACCTATCTCAACTGTGATACCACCCTGAAAACATGTCCATGTGTGAATTGGAATGGGTGGTTAGATGCGACGAAACTGTGTACCTACAGACTAACAGTTCAATCAGATATTGTAAAAAGTGACTAAACTTTATATCGTTTTCATTATTCTAATCATGCCTGAAAAAATGAAGTATAAAAAACCATTCTTTTAATTCGTTTATTATTTTTATTGATTAAAAAACTTTTGATATAAATAAAAAAAATTACAAATCAGATTTGTTTATCCAACTGTTATGCGAACTATCGAAACCTAGCCATTTTACAAGTAATTTATTTCCACGTTTCCGAATAACTTTTTCCACGAGGTAAGTATTTGGATATTTGACTGGTGCGAGATCTTCTTGGTAGAAGCCACCCTCTATCGGCTGGTCCTGATAATCTGTCAACTTGTACGTTACAGGAACGGTATGTATGACTTTGCTTATGACGAATATTTCCGTTGTCCAGTTTGATGTATAACCTTTTTCGATAATGTGCTTATACTTGCTTATTCGTACTTTATCACCAATTTTGAATTTTATCTTTCACGTTCTATTAACTTTTGATTTTCGATAAACGTGTAGCAAGATATTTGTTTTCATTTTGAGCAGTAACGTCGCGAGGCCTCATCTTTATCGTACGGTGCTTGGAATTATTGTAATTGGTGATCAAATCATTGAGTATATCGATCCACGTAGGGAAAATTGTTTCCACATTTTATCCTTGATTGTGCGATTAAAACGTTCGCATATCGATGTTTTCATGTTACTGAATGTGGAGTACAGGGTGATTCCGTAACGTTGGAGCAGAATCTTGAATTCGCTGTTATAAAAAAACATTTTTACCCAACTGAAAGAAAGTTATGAATTTGAAAAAAGTCTTTTTTCGTTTCGGATGTTTTCAAACGTTCTTAACTTTTTTAAAAAAATTGGTTAATCGAGACGTTTTTTTTTTAATTTCTTGTTTTTAATCGCTCTTTTCAGAAAAAAGTACAAAAAATAATATTCTAGTCGAAATCTATAAAATTTGTCATTTTTTTATAGAAAAATCCTGTATAGTCGGAAGGTCCTTCAACGCGAAGTTCCCCCGTGGTTATGTGTATCAAATCGTTAGGAAAGGATGAGGTTGAAATAACTTGATTAAATCCGTGATTGAGCTTCGAAAACAATTATTTGTTTATTGGCTCGTGTGGGAAAAGCCATTCCGGCATAAAAACCCACGTCGCATATAATTTTTCGTGATCTTATCCGCGAACGTTTCGCGGTAAGCGTGTGTGCGTGTGTGTGTATGTTTTCGCGTTTGTGCGTGTTTCGTTCGGCAGAGGACACGGTCCTATATCGTCAACCCCGTTGGGTTGGATGTGTGTGTCGAATGGGGGACAGAGTCCCGATCGTCAACCCCGTTGGGTTGGAATGCATGTTTTATTGGGGGGACAGAGTCCCATATCGTCAACCCCGTTGGGTTGGGTGTGTACGTACGTGTGTGTGACGGGAACGGTTTCCCAATGCGCGAGACCGTGTGTCTCGTCGAGCGACTCGGAGACGACTGACTTTTTTCTATGCGTGCATGCGCGCGCACGTCGACCGAATCGAGGGAGGATGCCTGGCGTTCACGCACGAGCACGGTGCCGAACACCGCGTTGCTTCCACGTCGTAACTCGTGCTTCGAGATGGAATATATGCACGGTTAAGATAATAATAATTCTCTGCGTTCACACCAAACAAATCCCAATATCTCAAAAGCTCATTTTTCATTTTTGATTGTTAATTTTGTAGGAAAACTTTGATGTATTCTGCGTTAATGCTGTAAGTTTCATAGTGGGTGCATTTTTTTCTACCTTTTGTTCGATTGAAAAGTACATTTTTTATATTTTTTATAGAAAAATCTCAATATCTCAAAAACCCATTTTTCATTTTTGATTGTTAATTTTGTAGGAAAACTTTGATGTATTCTGAGTTAATGCTGTAAGTTTCATAGCGGGTGCATTTTTTTCTACCTTTTGTTCGATTGAAAAGTACATTTTTTATATTTTTCAGAGAAAAAATCTCCATATCTCAAAAATACATTTTTTATTTTTTATTGTTAATTTTGTATGAAAACTTTGATGTATTCCGAGTTAATGCTGTAAGTTTCATAGTGAGCGGATGTTTCATGCTATTTTTTTCAATTGAAAAAAAAATGTTTTCATTTTTTCATAATCTAACTATATTTTGTTGATTAAATAAATTTAAATTAATATATACGATATGTATTAAAAATCTCAACTTAATGATTAATGATTAGGATTATTACAGGAATGACATAATCAAGATTTATTCTACTTTTATATTGATCTATTCAACGATTTGTTTTCTTTTTGATTGACGTTTAAATAATATACAGACTTTATTATCTTCGCAAGTGGAATACCTTTTGACAACAATACAATCATCCGTATCTGGGGTGACACTGTGAAATTGCTGAGTTCCCATATTAGTTTTCGTTTTTGAAAATCTGTTTCTGAGATGGTGTACAGTTTTATTATAATGTTCTTTTGGTGAAAACTTAACGCTAATATTTTTAAACTTGTTAGGTACAGAAGCCATACCCATAGCACGTAAGGTGTAGTAAATTGCTTATTTCATCCTAATTGAAGACTTGCTCCTGCGGTTGCTCTTTTGATGCTACCACCAATTCCATCGCATGGACTTTTTCCGTGAGCAGTCGCAAAGAAATGCCATCCAGCGGGCATTCCAAAGTCACTATTGTGGTAGTATAAAGTCACGAAGCTTTGGAAATTTTTTAATTGTTGAGGCGCTCCGTCTGAAAAATAATAAAGTTTGCTTGCACTCTCAGATATATGATATTTTTGATAAAATCAATTATTATTTTAATGAAAACATATACTACAATGGCGTTATGAGTATTGCAATCTGAAATAATTCGTAGACTTCTGTGGTTGAGTTCGTTATGTATTTTAAATAACGACTGGAAAAACAGTGGCTGAATTATTATTCCAGTGGAAACCAGGCGCGGGACTACTAAACTATAATTTTCCGCAAAGTCACAAATGACAAGAAATTCAACTGTTTTTAATAATTCTTTTAATGGCTTCAAAATTTTTGGTTGTTCTTTAGTACAGGCAAATAGGGATCCAGTTACTCTTGTCGATTCTGCATTGTTTGCCAACCGCAATTTTTTTTGATAGATAGGTTCAGTATGACGTACTGAATGTAAATCCACAAAATGCCCCCAAAATGGCGGAGCGGAAGTGCCGCCATTTTGCCAAAAACCGTTTCGGCCTATATCTCCGTAACCGTGCACTTGAGGCCAAAACTGCTAATAACCTTTATTATATATAATGAAATTTCCTATCTCTTTTGTTAAATAATTTTTTTTGTATCACTTACCGTTTACGACTTATATGACTATTACTGTTCGTTTTCTGACTTTTTCTTTTTTATTGACCGATATCTCTTCTAATAATTGTTTAAACAAAAAACTGCCAATAATCAAACTTTTAAAGCGACAAATTTTCTACAACTTTAACTTTGAACTTTTTTTTCTAAAATTAATATTTTTGAAGTTATACCGCGTTAAAGGTTCGCGTTCGCGTCCGCGTTCAACGCAGCTACCGGGTGCAAGGTTAATAAAAATAAAGTATGCATAGTGTAACGATGAAAATTCAATAAATATGTGAAAAATATGCATGCTAGTGACATAATCAGCAATAAATAATTTGTCTTCTTACCTGCACAAAACAGCAACTACCTGTTGAAATATTTGTTATATTTATATCTTATTTTATACAATTGAACAGTACTTTACCTCGAATCGCTCCTCGATTATTATCAAATAATTAATAATATACTGATGGCATAATGAAACAAACAAATAAGAAAACGGGAAATTTATTTGAAAATAAATAGAAAATTTATTTTCAAATAGATACAACAGAAAATGAATCACGCATATTCTTCGACTCTCGTGCGTTTCGCGGGCGGTGAAGATTCAAATGCATCCTCCTCTTTCTCTTCGTCATCTTCTTTGGTGGCATATAAAGATTGTAACGCCTCCATTAATTTTTCGTCGAGGGTCGATGAAATTTCTATCTATTTTTAAATAAATTTCGCGTTTTCTTATTTGTTTGTTTCATTATGCCATCAGTATATTATTAATTATTTGATAATAATCGAGGGGCGATTCGAGGTAAAGTACTATTTACGAGCCATTTTTTCGAAAAAACGATTCAGACCCGAGAAAAAATATTTGAAGGTAAAAAAACGTAGTCAAAATATTTGAAAAATTTCAAAACGACATCAACAAATTTTGAAACAAAATATCGAAAAAATGGCTCGATACAATGTTTATAACACTTTAATATATACCCACAACAAAAATGGTGAAAATCGACCGTATGGTTCTTGAGAAAAGGTACATTGAAAATGAGCATTTTTCGAACCAATGTGTTTCGACTTTGAATTGGTCCCAATACTTTTCTAATTTGAATATCTTCTAAAACCACATATAGAATTATTAATAAAGTATTTCTGAACAAAACTAAAAAAAGATCGTCGAAAAATGTTGAATGGTTTTGGAGAAATCTTAATTTGAAGCAAAAAAGGTCGGATAGGCGCGCCGAATATGTCGAACCCCGTTAACCTTGCACTCGGTAGTTCCGTTGAACGCGGACACGAACGCGATCATTTAACGCGGTATAACTTCAAAAATATTAATTTTAGAAAAAAAAGTTTAAAGTCAAAGTTGGAGAAAATTTGTCGCTTTAAAAGTTTGATTATTAGCAGTTTTTTGTTTAAACAATTATTAGAAGAGATATCGGTCAATAAAAAAGAAAAAGTCAGAAAACGAAGAGTAATAGTCATATAAGTCGTAAACGGTAAGTGATACAAAAAAAATTATTTAACAAAAGAGATAGGAAATTTCATTATATATAATAAAGGTTATTAGCAGTTTTGGCCTCAAGTGCACGGTTACGGAGATATAGGCCGAAACGGTTTTTGGCAAAATGGCGGCACTTCCGCTCCGCCATTTTGGGGGCATTTTGTGGATTTACATTCAGTACGTCATACTGAACCTATCTATCAAAAAAAATTGCGGTTGGCAAAAAATGCAGGAAGAAATGTACTATTTGCCTGTACTACTTTAGCGATCAATGAGTGGGGTAATAACGTTTTTAGTTCATGGCAAAAATTCCCAACAAAATGATATGACGTCTTAATTAATGTTTCGAGAGTAGTTCTTGGCTTTGGAATCCAGTACATGTGTGTAATATTTTCAATTTCATTTTCAAGAAAAGTTATCATTAAAGTATCGATCAATTTTTCTATTCTCGAACAATTTTTACAACCACCTAAGTAGCATTGAGATCCACTTGTTCCTGCCGGCACACACTTGCTCGATCGCAAAGAGGCAAATTTTGAAAGTTCTAATTTTTCCATAGGGCACATTTCTCTGAAACGTTAATACAATTCTTTACAGTTTGAAAGAATGAGTCGTTTTGGTATGTGTACTCGATTACCATTATTATCTCGCATTGAAATAAAATTTTTCATGTTTGGCATTGGAGCGCTGTATTCATCATCGCAATAAAAGTAGACAATTTTTGCTTTTACTTCATCGGAAACTGTTCTCCCTATTAATAAGAATGTTTGTTACAGAATAAATTCCTTAGTAGTATTTGAAATTTGTAATTACCGTTGCATATACCTAATTTTGATGCAGGTGTTGAAAGTACCCTCCTCTCTGCCGTCAATTTTTTACCTACTCGTACCATATGCCTTGGCGTATCCATCGTTTCACATTTTTTTCTTTCACTCGAATGTGTCGGTAACAGCGTTCAAATTCGTATTTTCTCAGATTTTCTATGTTTTGATTATGAAATTTTGAAAAAAGAAGGAATTGAGGGGGGGGCTGAATCCGTTCCAGCAGAAATACATACCGAGTGGGCGAAGTATGCGTCTTAGTTAAATCGCGTTCATAGTTTGCAAGTTACACGGAGAATCGTACCCTCGAACAGTCGAAAAATACAGTTGCACGGCGTTTGCGGTGCCAGCGAAAGAGCATGCGGAGCCTGCATATACATCAGAGCCACCGATAGTAGTAGGCTCACCTATGACAACTCCCAAGTTGGACCTGTGTGGAGCTTCTCTTCTTGAGTGGTCCTACGTGAGCCTACTACTATCGGTGGCTCTGATGTATATGCAGGCTCCGCATGCTCTTTCGCTGGCACCGCAAACGCCGTGCAACTGTATTTTTCGACTGTTCGAGGGTACGATTCTCCGTGTAACTTGCAAACTATGAACGCGATTTAACTAAGACGCATACTTCGCCCACTCGGTATGTATTTCTGCTGGAACGGATTCAGCCCCCCCCCCTCAATTCCTTCTTTTTTCAAAATTTCATAATCAAAACATAGAAAATCTGAGAAAATACGAATTTGAACGCTGTTACCGACACATTCGAGCGAAAGAAAAAATTGTGAAACGATGGATACGCCAAGGCATATGGTACGAGTAGGTAAAAAATTGACGGCAGAGAGGAGGGTACTTTCAACACCTGAATCAAAATTAGGTATATGCAACGGTAATTACAAATTTCAAATACTACTAAGGAATTTATTCTGTAACAAACATTCTTATTAATAGGGAGAACAGTTTCCGATGAAGTAAAAGCAAAAATTGTCTACTTTTATTGCGATGATGAATACAGCGCTCCAATGCCAAACATGAAAAATGTTATTTCAATGCGAGATAATAATGGTAATCGAGTACACATACCAAAACGACTCATTCTTTCAAACTGTAAAGAATTGTATCAACGTTTCAGAGAAATGTGCCCTATGGAAAAAGTAGAACTTTCAAAATTTGCCTCTTTGCGATCGAGGAAGTGTGTGCCGGCAGGAACAAGTGGATCTCAATGCTACTTAGGTGGTTGTAAAAATTGTTCGAGAATAGAAAAATTGATCGATACTTTAATGATAACTTTTCTTGAAAATGAAATTGAAAATATTACACACATGTACTGGATTCCAAAGCCAAGAACTACTCTCGAAACATTAATTAAGACGTCATATCATTTTGTTGGGAATTTTTGCCATGAACTAAAAACGTTATTACCCCACTCATTGATCGCTAATGAACAACCAAAAATTTTGAAGCCATTAAAAGAATCATTAAAAACAGTTGAATTTCTTGTCATTTGTGACTTTGCGGAAAATTATAGTTTAGTAGTCCCGCGCCTGGTTTCCACTGGAATAATAATTCAGCCACTGTTTTTCCAGTCGTTATTTAAAATACATAACGAACTCAACCACAGAAGTCTACGAATTATTTCAGATTGCAATACTCATAACGCCATTGTAGTATATGTTTTCATTAAAATAATAATTGATTTTATCAAAAATATCATATATCTGAGAGTGCAAGCAAACTTTATTATTTTTCAGACGGAGCGCCTCAACAATTAAAAAATTTCCAAAGCTTCGTGACTTTATACTACCACAATAGTGACTTTGGAATGCCCGCTGGATGGCATTTCTTTGCGACTGCTCACGGAAAAAGTCCATGCGATGGAATTGGTGGTAGCATCAAAAGAGCAACCGCAGGAGCAAGTCTTCAATTAGGATGCAATAAGCAAATTACTACACCTTACGTGCTATGGGTATGGCTTCTGTACCTAACAAGTTTAAAAATATTAGCGTTAAGTTTTCACCAAAAGAACATTATAATTGTGGGATTTTCAATATATGTTTTATGGTTTGTTGTATTATATACGAGGATCTGCATTAACGTAAACTATAGGTGAAATTAAATGGTTTAATGTGAAAAATAGAGATAATAAATCAACTTCGTACAACATTACAAACGCTTCGTCGGAAGGCTACCGGGAGACTGCCTCGCTTGTACGCCCCTCCTTGTTCGCAAGACCCATCGCGCTTTGCGGTTGTCCCGCCGTGGCGTTACATTCGCTCGAGCCACACATACACGCATGCATACATACAGGCATGTCATACACACATTTTCGCGTTCCTACACTCGGCCGTCCTGCACACACGCATTCGACCTCGAATGTGATTCCGCTTCTTCTTCGTCGCTGTCTGCATATTTGGTCCAAGGCTTGAGACAATCGGCCGCAGTTGACGTTTGACGCGGTCCTTCGTGATCGCCCAACCTTTGCACCAAGTATCGATCGTTGCGCAAAACTCTCGAAATCTCGTAAGGGCCAAGATACTTCGCCGCAAATTTTAACCCTGGGCCCTGTTGCGTTCTCTTTATCGCAACGATATCTCCTTCGCGATATTTTTGCGCTTCTTTACGCTTTTTGTTAAATCCTCGTCGATTTTCCTCTTGAATTCGCTGTATACGATCTTTCGCACAGTTCCGAACTTCGTCTCGCTCTTCTTGAAAAGTCGTCACGAATTCCTGCTCTACCAACTCTCGCAATGATTCGTCGTTCTTATAGCGTGGTCGCGTCCCGAACATCACTTCGAACGGTGTCGTTCCTATGCTCCTATGGAACGCCGTGTTTAAATACTGTTGCGCAGTATTCAAGTGCTTAAACCACTCTTCAGCTTTCGGCGCTGTCAACTTCGTAATCAAGGGAATAAGCGTGCGATTGACGCGTTCCACTTGGCCATTCGCTCTCGGAATTCCCGTCGTCGTAAGGATATGCTCGATGTTTTCCGCCTTACAGTAATCCTCGAACTCTTTCGCCGTGAAAGCCGTGCCGCGATCGGAGACTATACGGCGCGGATTTCCAAAAATCACCGCCCGTTTCCTCAGTCTGTCGATTGCCTCGGCTGCCGTCGTTGAGCGGGTCGCATACAACCACGTAAATTTCGTGAATCCATCGATTACTACGAAAATGTGTTTGTAGCTCTTTTTCGTTGATGCCAAGGGTCCAAGGTGATCGATGTGCAGAGTATCAAGCGGCGTCACTCCTTTTGCAATAGAGTTCAAATAACCCTCTTGTTTACCGCTCTTCTTTTCCGCCATGATACACTCTACGCAGTTGTGGATGACTTTCTCGATTTTCGGGCGCATATACGGAATCCAGTGATCCTTTTTCAGTATTGCCTCAGTCTTGGCGACAGAGAAATGACCTTTCTCGTGTGCGCTTCGAATTATCTGCGCGCTCAACGCCTTGGGCACCATCAGTCGGATATCGCCGTCTACTTCTTTATAGAGCAGTCCACCGCGCATCACAAACCCTGTTCTTCCTCGTTCCTCGACGTCTTCGATTATTCTTCGTGTGTTGTCATCGTCGCGTTGCGCTTTTCTCAATCGCGCCGCCAAACCGTCTTCGCGTTGGTCAACCAAAAGACACGTCGGTAGTGGGTTTCTACTCAGCGCGTCAACGTGAGCCATGCTCTTTCCTGGCCGATGTTCGATCGTGTAATGGAAATCCTCGAGATAGAATGCCCACCTAGCTACACGTACACATACGTCTTTTTTGCGCATTGTCATCGCAAACGCCTTGCAATCGGTCACAATCTTGAACGGTATGCTAATCAAATACACTCGAAACTTTTTCAATGATTTTACAATAGCCAATACCTCTAGCTCATAGCTACAGTATTTTTCTTCAGCCGCACTTGCCTTTCCGCTCGCATAATAAATCGGATGCCACTGGCCATCGTCACTACTTTTTTGTACAAGCATCGCGCCGTACCCATGCATTGATGCGTCCGTGTGTAGTTCTGTCTCGGCGTCGACTTTATACAAACTCAAAACTGGTTTCGTACTTAACGCGTCTTTCAAACGCACAAACGCGTTCTCCTCTTCATCCTCGAATCGAAATTCGACTTCGTTTCTTAGCAAATTCGTCAACGGTCGTGCAATTAGCGAATACTTCGGTATAAATTTTCGGAAGTACCCCGTGAGCCCAAGAAAAGATTGAACTTGTTTCGCGCTCGTCGGTTTTGGAAAATTTCGCGCTGCCTCGACTTTGTTCTCGGATGGGCGCACTTCGCCGTGCCCTACAACGTGTCCAAGAAATTCAACTTCGCGCTTCAGAAAGTTACACTTCGACCATTTCAATGATAATCCCGCTTCGCTTGCAACTTTAAAAACACGCTCAATTTTTCCGACCCCGCTTTCCTCGTCTTTTGATGGAATAATAAGATCGTCCATGTACGTCAGAACTACGCGCTCCGTTATCAAATCACGAAAAACTAAATTAATAAATTTTTGAAAAGTCGCGGGAGAATTGCAGAGGCCAAAAGGGACTCGGCAAAATTCAAACTGCCCATCCGGCACGATAAACGATGTAAACTTTCTGCTCGCTTCGTCTACTTCTACGTGAAAGAATCCATTTTGTAAATCTAAGGTTGAAAAAACCTTCGCGTCTTGCAACAAATCAAGTTGATCTTCAATCAACGGCAACGGATAACGATCTTTTACAATTTTTTGATTTATCATCCGATAATCCACACACAATCGACTTGCGCCATCTTTCTTTTTCACCATTACAATCGGGCTACAAAAATCTGAATGAGATTCGCGGACAATTCCTTCGCTCATCCATTCATCGATCTGCGCATTCACCTCTCGTTTTTCGGCTTCACTCAACCGTCGCGCTCTCTGATAGATCGGTTGTTCATCCTTCAACACGATCGTCATCTTTACCCCTACTTCGCGACATTTGTTCGGTTCATACGCTTCAACAAGATTTTGAATTTTCTCGCGGTGTTTCGGTTCGCAAAACGCCGATATTTGAATTTCGCTCTTCCCACGCTCTTCGATCGCTTCGATCCTCAAAATCTCCGGTGTATCGTCATATTTTCTGCTCTCGGAAAATGGTACAATTTTGCACATGCCTTTCTCTCGAACAAGTTTTACTTCGTCTAAGAAATCGGTTCCAATCAACATTTTGTGGTTCAGTAAATTAGTTGCAACAACATACAAGCGTATTTTGTACTCGTTTCCATCAACACGCATTCGTACATCACAAAAACCAATCGCTCGATTTCTTACATTACCCACGCCTCTAAATGACACCTCGGTTTTTTCGATGTTTGGTCGTCCCAACTCTACGTATTGATCTGCGCGTACAATCGAAATATCGCTCGCTGTATCAATGATCGCGTCAACGTTGTGCCCATTCACACTCACACGCTTGGCAGACTTACTGCTCGTCACACACACATCGGCAACATTCGTGTTTTTCGCATCGTTCTTTTTCTCAGCACATTCCGCCGAAATATGCCCGTATTTACCGCACTTGAAACATTTTCGACCAAGGTCTTTTGACGGACACTTCGCGCTCACATGGTCGCTCGCACCGCAGTTGAAACAACGACGTACAGTCGCGCGCTCTTTGTTTTCAACGCTCTTCGCGTCTTTCGCTTTATTCGAGCCGTCGTTCTTTACTTCACTCTCACCGTAACGCTTCGCACCGTTTTTCTCACTTTTTCCACTTTGTTTCGTCGTCTCTGGTCCTCGCAGCGAAATCGTCTCGAACGCCTGCAACAGGGACTCCTTCGTCGTAAACCCGTGGATCCGCGCTGAATCGCGTAGATTCGCGTCTGGAATTCCCTCGATGACGTATTGCGGCGTCTCGTCCTCAGGAAGTGATATGCGATTCGCCATAATCACTTTGTCGTGCACGTATTCGCTGAAACTTTCGCCTTTTTTCCACGTGCGTTCTTCAAAATGTCGTCGTATCGCGATTTTATCAAGTCGATGACAAAACATCGCTCTCAGCGCACTTAACAACTCGTTTGTCGCCATTCGAATATGCTCGGGTTTCGAGTGAAACCACTCGAGCGCTTTCCCCTTTAATCTCATCCCGACCAGAATTTTCATTTCGTCTTCAGCTAACCTGTACATCTCCTTCAGAAACCTCACTTGTTTTTCCCAAATCTCGTAAGTGTCGGCGCTGCCGTTGAACGCACTCAAGAGATCGGCCACTTTTGTCACGCACATGCGCATTGGGGTTTGAGCCACGTTTTCGGTCGACGTAACCGCTTGATTCGCAACGTGCTCGGCCCTTTGCATTTCCACGTTCCCTTGTGCACTTCTCACCGCGTCGAGTTCTCGCCGCACTAATGCAAGTTCTCGTTCTGCATGTTCTTTTTCACGCCTGTACACGTCCATCATTTGTTGTATTGACGCGGCTTCGTCTTGCGCGTCGTCGTCATCTTGTTCCGCGTTTTCCATTGTTCTCTCGTATGTCACCATGTTGAAATTTTCCGCTTGACCCAGCCTTAGCAGCAATTCGCTTTTGTTACCGGTCGTCGGTAAACCCAGAGATGATAATATCTCCTTCAACGTCTTCGTCGTATATTTCGTCGTATTCGACATATTATGCCGTTTCGTCGTCACGGTCTTTCGACTGCCTTTGTTTCTGCCGAACGTCGTCGAATTATCGAGAACAGCCTACAGCGTTACTATTCTCGCAAAAACACTCCCCTCTTTCAGCTTTTAGGAGACGTGTTTTCGCCTTCTCGAGCGTTCGCTACTTTGTCTTCACCGTCGAGCGGTCGAGTATAGGAGCGGCCCCAGCGTTGTCGCCCTCTAACTGACCTTGCGCGATCTCCCGGTACAGCGTTAGGGAACACGCTTCGACCTGTCTGCGCCCAGCTTAGCGTCTTTGTTCGTCTTCGTTCTTCTTTTTCAACTTTTCTCACCCTTTTAGTCTCCAGCCCTTGCACTTTCGTCGTATCACGCCTCTTTTTATTTTTATTTTCGCGAACTCGTCTTATTCGCGCTTTCTACCGCGTATATTACACCGAATAGTTCTCGTCTCTGCTCAATCCCGGACGAGCCCCCAATTTTGTGGGATTTTCAATATATGTTTTATGGTTTGTTGTATTATATACGAGGATCTGCATTAACGTAAACTATAGGTGAAATTAAATGGTTTAATGTGAAAAATAGAGATAATAAATCAACTTCGTACAACATTACAAACGCTTCGTCGGAAGGCTACCAGGAGACTGCCTCGCTTGTACGCCCCTCCTTGTTCGCAAGACCCATCGCGCTTTGCGGTTGTCCCGCCGTGGCGTTACATTCGCTCGAGCCACACATACACGCATGCATACATACAGGCATGTCATACACACATTTTCGCGTTCCTACATAATAAAACTGTACACCATCTCAGAAACAGATTTTCAAAAACGAAAACTAATATGGGAACTCAGCAATTTCACAGTGTCACCCCAGATACGGATGATTGTATTGTTGTCAAAAGGTATTCCACTTGCGAAGATAATAAAGTCTGTATATTATTTAAACGTCAATCAAAAAGAAAACAAATCGTTGAATAGATCAATATAAAAGTAGAATAAATCTTGATTATGTCATTCCTGTAATAATCCTAATCATTAATCATTAAGTTGAGATTTTTAATACAAATCGTATATATTAATTTAAATTTATTTTATCAACAAAATATAGTTAGATTATGAAAAAATGAAAACATTTTTTTTTTTCAATTGAAAAAAATAGCATGAAACATCCGCTCACTATGAAACTTACAGCATTAACTCAGAATACATCAAAGTTTTCCTACAAAATTAACAATCAAAAATGAAAAATGAGTTTTTGAGATATAGGGATTTTTCTATAAAAAAATGACAAATTTCATAGATTTCGACTAGAATATTATTTTTTGTACTTTTTTCTGAAAAGAGCGATTAAAAACAAGAAATTAAAAAAAAACGTCTCGATTAACCAATTTTTTTTAAAAAGTTAAGAACGTTTGAAAACATCCGAAACGAAAAAAGACTTTTTTCAAATTCATAACTATCTTTCAGTTGGGTAAAAATGTTTTTTTCTAACAGCGAATTCAAGATTCTGCTCCAACGTTACGGAATCACCCTGTACTCCACATTCAGTAACATGAAAACATCGATATGCGAACGTTTTAATCGCACAATCAAGGATAAAATGTGGAAACAATTTTTCCTACGTGGATCGATATACTCAATGATTTGATCACCAATTACAATAATTCCAAGCACCGTACGATAAAGATGAGGCCTCGCGACGTTACTGCTCAAAATGAAAACAAATATCTTGCTACACGTTTATCGAAAATCAAAAGTTAATAGAACGTGAAAGATAAAATTCAAAATTGGTGATAAAGTACGAATAAGCAATTATAAGCACGTTATCGAAAAAGGTTATACACCAAACTGGACAACGGAAATATTCGTCATAAGCAAAGTCATACATACCGTTCCTGTAACGTACAAGTTGACAGATTATCAGAACCAGCCGATAGAGGGTGGCTTCTACCAAGAAGAACTCGCACCAGTCAAATATCCAAATACTTACCTCGTGGAAAAAGTTATTCGGAAACGTGGAAATAAATTACTTGTAAAATGGCTAGGTTTCGATAGTTCGCATAACAGTTGGATAATCAAATCTGATTTGTAATTTTTTTTATTTATATCAAAAGTTTTTTAATCAATAAAAATAATAAACGAATTAAAAGAATGGTTTTTTATACTTCATTTTTTCAGGCATGATTAGAATAATGAAAACGATATAAAGTTTAGTCACTTTTTACAATATCTGATTGAACTGTTAGTCTGTAGGTACACAGTTTCGTCGCATCTAACCACCCATTCCAATTCACACATGGACATGTTTTCAGGGTGGTATCACAGTTGAGATAGGTCTTCGAGGTGATGGTTTCAGCGATTGGATAATACCATCGACGTCGTATTATTTTTCTAACTTCACTTTGTGTTGATGGACGTGGTGTAGCGAATCCAAGCTCTCGGTTCGCGATCCATTTCTCCAGTTCACCGCTTCTAATGCCGCCAGTACGATCGGCTGCCCAGACTTCCCGTGATCCATGGAATTTTTGGTACAATTGTCCATATTCCCATTCCTCGGGTCGACAGTAGGGAGATAAGCGTACGAATTTGTGTCGATTTTCACTGTCCCACTTTCTAGCCCAGTCTAACCAAGTACTGTTGTAACAATAGGGATGAGGTCGCGACATACTACCTCTCTAATACGAGTGAAGTCTCAAATTGAAATTGAACTGAATGCTACAGCGCGTTTAAATATTCTTTTCTCTACTGTAGTGGGAGATGTATCATATAAACAAAATTTCTTAGTCGTGTCGATTGTGAATGAAAAAACGATATCGTATTGCACTTCTATAATAGTATATGCGATGTGATCCTAGAAAAAGGTTGCCTAAAGAAATCTAAACAAACGCTCGCGCTCAAGTGGTCCGTAAGCCTAGTGCGTTTAGAAGATGTATAATATATATATATATAAGTTTTATTTACATTGATTCTCGAAACATTCTTCTCACTATACACTTCTATAATACGTTTTATAATTGTATGCCCCATGGAAGAGTATCGGTCATATTTGGATATATTATCCGTTTATCATCGTTCCAACTTAGAGCTATTTTTTCTGACTCACAGTTTCAACATTGTGATTTTTGCTGCGAATTAAATTTTGATTTTTCATTATAATTTGATTGTCGAAGAGATATCGTTTATAATCGTCAAATGTTATCGTTTTCAGTGTAGCTCTCTTCACGTTTCGACTCGTCTCGACTCGTCTCAACTTATTGCAGCTTCATCCCCTCATAGCATTCACATAGTGAAATAATAATAATTAAGAATTAGTCACTAAAATGGGATGGAGGATCAAATCCAGTATAAATGAGACGCGCTTACGGCTGTTCCAATCAGTCGTTGCACCAGTCTTCATGCGGTACAGTCAAAAGTCATCACATCCGAAGTTATTACTGTTGAAGAGACGTGAATTGCTAATCCGCATTAAACAATTATTACGAAATATTCAACGAGTGAAAAAAATAATTATCGCATGATCACGAATTCGATCGTTGGTAGCCAAATTTCTACAAATGCATTTTTGACGCATCATCGTGAAAGAAAAAACTGCAGGTTCGTATTAAAAATTTTGTCCCCTGAATTATATGTTCTCATAATTTTGAGTATTAACGATAAAATGCTATGCATAATGTATTTCAGATCAGTATGGATTTACGCGAAATCAACAAAGTGGGTCTGTTGGCTGACTTTCTCCCAATGAAAAAGCTGTCCGAATTGTCACCTCAGGAGGCATATCCAGTAACCGATATAAGAGTCGCAAAAACCAAGTATGGCGACAGAATCGTCATGGATTTGGAAAAAACTTGTACGGTTTTTCTGCCAGCCCGGATGACCACGCCAATTCTGTCAAATGAAGATCTGTTCAAGGAGATGGTTCGTGCATCTCATGAAAACGGATTGGCTTTACGCGCTCATGGATCTGCATATAATCACATTGAATTTATCCAAATGTAATAATTTTATAAGTAATAACGAATGTAATACTGAGTGTAATACCAAAACAGAAGTAACCACGATATTGAATAAAAATCGTATAAAACCATAAATATGTGTAACATGTTTTTATTTTTATTCGGGAGAAAATATATTTCGAATGAGTACATATAAAAATACATGAAAAAATATGCAAGTATATATAAAAATGAATTATAAAAGAAAATGGTTTATAAAAAAGAAAACAAATTTTATGCTGCATCTCGCGTTCATGTTAAGATGGTTCAGCCATCAATGAAGTTGAGTTCGCTCATTATTCATCCTCATTCGATAATCACCATTGCGCCGTCGAGGTTCAAAGCTGCTGCAGCCAACGTCGTGTTAATAGCACGCATGATTTTGGACTCGGGTGTGTGTCATCATCCACACCCCCATGGAATGAAAACCTCTGCGATTATTTCATAGTAGTCTGGAACTAGCATTAAAAAAACGGATAAAAAACATTCATGATTGAAAACATTAAAAAACTAAATAGATTGAATTTGCAGGATATATTTCAGTTTAACAGTTTCTCACCTGTTCCCATCTCTAATGATTTCCACGATGCGATTAATTGCGATTGGGAGCACTTGTAATAATAATTTAAATGATTTGATATCATCTATAAGTCGGGCATTTTCAAGAAGATTGGCTTCATCATTGTAACCCGTCTGACGTAATGCTTGTATAAATGTGTCGTATGCGTATGGTCCTCGTGTCTTTATCGTTAGTACGATATCTTGCGCTGTGGATTTACAATGTATCCTCCTCTGAAAACAATCATAATATTTAACAAAGAAAACTTTGAAATAAAGAAGAATATTATTTGTACTTACTCTCCAAATCGGCAAATTTACATCGTCGTCATTGAAAACCCTGAGTTCAATTAAAACTGGCAACACCGCACACATTTGTTTTTTTGAAAATAATATTTTGACAAAGAAAATCGATTCTATCACGATCGCGTATATCCATTATTAATGCTCTCACTTAACGTTCTTCCGATCCTTCTCCGCTTTCTTCCTCCAATACAATAAAATCATTTCTACGCGCGATGTAAGATGATCAAATAATATGTAATGCTCTCTCTCTCATTCTAAGGTTTGTGAAAGAGAAGGATAGCTAATTCTTTGGACCGTCGTCATTGTTTATCATAAAACGTCTTGAAGAAGTGTCGCCCGATATCCTAGATATCGTGGCTAGCTCGTTGCTCTCTCTCTCTCTCTCTCATTTCAAGGTTTGTGAAAGAGAGGGATCGCTAATTTTTAGGCCATCGTCATCGGACGCCACCCCCAAAACGTTCGAGTGCATTTTGAATAAACACTTGGCGAAGTGTCAACCGATATCCTAGATATCGCAGCTCGCTCGTTGTGGCAAACGCTTTGCTCTGGCTGTGACGTCACCGCGACACGTTCTAACACGTCGAACATTAAAAGATATAGGATACTCATA
Organism: Netelia inedita; assembly: GCA_964017225.1. Taxonomy (NCBI): domain Eukaryota; kingdom Metazoa; phylum Arthropoda; class Insecta; order Hymenoptera; family Ichneumonidae; genus Netelia; species Netelia inedita. The sequence continues at coordinate 26,302,462 of OZ024920.1, forward strand.
TGCAGCTGCACCAGAGCTATCGATGAGAACAAAAATTCTCTTTATGAAAACTCGTCGTGAGAATTGTCTCGATATACCCCCCCCCCATCATCGGTATGTAGCCATAACCCCCCCCCCCCCTTCTTTGATAAAAATCTGCTGTTCGGCGGTATCTAAGAATATTTATGCGACGAAATATATCGCGTGACACATAGGGTCAAAGCATTATTTATCTAACACTTGGCTGTTGAATAAACAATATGGCCGCTGTAGTTGATATCCGATATTGGTCAGCGATGCTAAAGAATATTTATCCTACACTTTTTAAATAAACAGTATGGCTAAGCATGATCGGATAACTCATACCACATATCTCATATCAAGAATATTTATTAGACACAATTAAATAAACAATTAAAATAAATCATTCGGCTAAGAAATATGGGGTAACTCGCGGCTGATGCCCCCCCCCCCCCTGTCGCCATGGTGCCGTGGAATATTCGAGATGCCCCCCCCCGCCGCCATGGTGTTGTGGGGTATTCGAGATGCCCCCCCCTCCGCCCCTGTCTTGGAAGTCGGCGCGTACCCCCCCCCCCCCTCCATGGTGCTGTGGAATATTCGAGATGCCCCCCCCCTCGCCATGGAAGTCGGTGTGTATGTGTGGGTGTGTACGTGTTACGTGTACATGTGCACTAACACGCGTTGGTCCAGAATCCGCCTTGTTTACCTACTTACGTTGACCTCTTTCATATCCCCGGAGAACAATTGCGAGCAACGAGCACGCTCACCCATCGCATACTGACCACAGACAATATACCCGTTAATACCCGACAGTACAGACACACACCATCGCAAAAAATAGAAGTACAGAAACAGATAGACGACCTGTTACAGTCAAACATAATACGACCTTCAAGTTCGCCGTACAATTCACCTCTGTGGATTGTACCCAAAAAGCCAGACGCATCGGAGAAACCGCGTTGGCGCCTCGTAATCGACTTTAGAAAAGTAAACGAGAAGACTATAGGCGACGCATATCAATTGCCATTGATAACGGATATTCTAGACCAACTAGGGGGAGCCAAGTATTGTTCGATATTCGACCTAGCTTCGGGATTCCATCAAATCGAAATGGACCCGGAAGATAGACAAAAAACGGCTTTCACGACCCCGTCATGGTCACTACGAATTCAACAGAATGCCCTTCGGCTTAAAGAACGCACCGGCAACGTTCCAACGGCTAATGGATATGGTCCTACGTGGATTACAGGGGAACGAACTGTTCGTATATCTCGACGATATCGTCATTTACTCGAAATCATTAGAAGAACACGACGTAAAATTTAGACAGCTTGCTGACAGACTGAGAAAAGCCAACTTGACGCTACAGACCAATAAATGCGAATTTCTCAGGACAGAAGTAAAATACCTAGGTCACGTGATATCGGCAGACGGCGTAAAACCGGACCCGAAGAAAATTGAAGCGGTAAAATTTTTTCCGACACCAAAAACGCAAAAGAATATAAAGGAATTTTTAGGTCTCGCGGGGTATTACCGACGTTTCATTAAAGATTTCGCGAAAATCGCAAGACCATTATCGGACCTCACTAGCAAAAATAGAAAATTCGAATGGACATCGAGAGAACAAATATCCTTCGAAACTCTACGCGATATGCTATGTGAAGCACCGATATTGCAATACCCAGATTTCACGAAACCATTTATTGTCACAACGGACGCATCAGGTTTCGCGATAGCCGCAGTTTTGTCTCAGAGCAAAATCGGTGAGGATCTCCCGGTTGCATACGCATCGAGAGTACTCAATGGCGCAGAAACCCGATACCATACCACGGAGCGCGAGATGGTAGCAGTAGTATTTGCGTTACAAACTTTCAGGCCTTACCTTTACGGTAGACCATTCACACTAGTTACAGATCATAGACCGCTAGTATGGGTGAATACAGTAAGCGACCCAACATCACGAGTAATGAGATGGAGAGAACGATTGAGAGAATTTGAGTATACAGTTCAATATAAAGCAGGGCGTGTTAACACCAACGCAGACGCGCTGTCCAGAAACCCTATAATAAAAAAAGGAACGGTATACGTAGTCGAAGTTAGGTGGCGGAAGAGAGTGCGCCGAGAAGGAGAAGAAGCACGCCAGGCAATAGCCGAACCACGCCCACCCCCGGGTAGCGACGGCATAGAAGAAAAAAGGTCGAAACTGACCATTCGAGCGGAAAAGAAAAGTAAAACGGTAGCAGTACCAGATGACGAGGACGAAGATTTCTTAGGCTTTCCCAGAAACAATAAAACTGACATAAAAAACAGTCAAATGGAGATAGAATCCTCTGGGTCAGATTTTTTAGGATTCCCCAATAAAGACGAAAGCGATAAGAATAAAGATCACAAGTTAGAAATTTGCGCGGAGAAAGAATCTCCGACAGTTAATGATAGGGTGCATAACGAGCCCGAATTTTCGAAATTAAGCGAATTATTAGAAGAAATTTGCGAGAGCGATAAAGAAGATAAATCAACAAAATCCCCAGAATCAATAAAATCCCCAAGGAGTGAATCAAATATATCCAAAGAGATTGTAGATTCGGGAAATTTTTTCAGAAATTCCGTAGTAGAGATACCTCAAAGCATTGAGAAGTTAGATTCATCACTAAAAGAAAGTGAGAAATCAATAAAATTCCCAGAAACTATAGCATCACTGAAATCTCCAAGGAGTGAATCAAATATATCCAAAGAGATTGTAGACTCGGGAAATTTTTTCAGAAATTCAGTAACAAAAGTATCACGAGATGCTGAAAAATTAGGAAAATCACAAAAGGAAAGTGATAAAATTTCAAAGCCAAAATCAGAAGAAATTATTGGCATTCTAAATTCGGATGAAAATATTCAGCAGATAGGGCAGTTAGAGAAACCATCGGATGAACAGGGAACACTGAAAGGAAAAGAAAGCACGGACAAGGTATGTATAGAAAAGTGTAACCCAATGATACAGTGTCCAACTAGCGACCACGGGGGGTCTGATCAACCCGCCGAACGCCATGATGTTCTCGAACACGTACATAAGGAAACAATCATACCAGAACAGGAAGCGAATAAAGAAAGTAGGTCATCGGTGGCAAACGAATCAGATTCTAAGATTCAAGTTCCACCAGAATCATCCGATGAAGAAATAAACATGATAAAGCTTAATAGGAATACAGAAGTATTAAGATCGAGAGTTAGAGAAAGGGCAAAGAGTAAAAAATATATATCCAATAGCGGCAAATCAGAAAAGTCAGTATCGTCAGGCAACAAAAGTGACACAGTCAAGTCACCACAAAAAATTCGAAAAGAAAACCATATGAAGCCTGTACATCTAAAATTCGTGGACCGAGATGAAGAAATTACATCAGATGCGAAAAACGCCGTAGCGGCGATAAAAACAAACTCTTCGCAGGGAGATAAAACTCCACCACTGAAAAATCCGTTAGCATTCTGTCAGAGAGAAAATGCAGCAATAAATTCGCCATCTCAAGAAACTTCAAGAATTCCCACAGAACCAAAAATAAAACACTCAAACCCAAATAATTTTCAACGCGAGCTAGCTAGAGAACTAACAAAGAGGCCCACGTGTGCAGCAGGATTCACTCCGTCCCCAGCGATAAGAACAAGGAGGAAAATAGGAAACCTCACATCGGGCACGGACCATACTATCGCACAGGAAACGATAACGAAGCTAGATTGCCCTGAAACACCCTCGGAGGCACCCGAGATAACCGAGGTCGTAAAACCCATCACCAGCGGAAATAACAAACTCAGAGATATCGACATGGACGTCGAGCAGGAATCGAGCGACAAAGAGGCTGAAAATATACAAGTACTCGAAAAAAATTCGGAGCCCATAAATTTAGAGGAGGATAAGCCTCGACGAAAAATAAACGATCAAGAGCCTTCCCAACCGCTCTGACGATCGAAGAGGGTCGCAAAGAAACCCTCTTGCTCATGCTGTTTAGGAACACACGGGACATCACATAAACCAATAACTAAACATCGACAAGCCGCGAAGGAAAAAGATAAGAAAGAAACACAAAACCCTAATATACCCACAATAAACGAAGGAATAGAAATTCCACCGGTAGAAAAACGGAAAGAATACACACCAAAAAACCCTCAAGATGAAAGAGAGACCGAGAGATTAGAAGAACCAAGGGCCACGGAACGAGCAGCAACCCCCCCGAACAATAACGAAGCCATAAAAATACACCCCCTACTAACACCGACAGAGGAAACAGATGTTATTGATTCAAACATGGATAATGAAGCGATAGACCAATCTTTTCCAGGAAATTTTATAAACGCAATAAATAGCAACTCAGACAACGATAAAACCAATAGCGAACAAAAACAAGTTCCTTCAGAAAATATTGCAAAGAAAATTCATAGCAGTTTAGATGACGACAACCAAGAAGAAGACAGAAGATTAATCGAAACGAGAGATAATCTGGAAATAGGGAATGACAATATAATTTGCTTTGCCAATGCAGACGGCACAGTATCAGACGAAATGGGAAAAAGACTCATTAAGAAAGGATTGCTAAATAAACTCACACCATTGAAAAAATACTCAATTGGAGAAGTAGTAGTCTCAACAAAAAACAATAGAAAAATTTTCGCGTTAATTGTTCGACAGACTAACGAAGATCAATTAACAGAAACAACCATCAGAAAGGCCTTCCAAAATTTAAAACTTATTATGGCAGAAATAAACGTCAAATCAGCCAGCATTTCACAAGCCGAAAGTAACTTAGGAACAGCAGTCTGGAACAAAAGTAAGATTATAGAAGAGACACTACCTAATGATGTCACGATAACAATTTGCAAAGACAAAATTGTAATTCCATCCGAAGATCTCAAAGAAGGCATAATACGAGAGTGTCACGAGACCCCCTTAGGAGGCCATAAAGGAGTGACCAAGACCTATAACAGAATCAGGCAAAAATATTACTGGCCCAACATGAAAACAGATATTCAAGAATTCATTAAGAAATGCACGAGCTGTCAGAAAAAGAAACTGGTCAGAGTAAAGACAAAACAACCAATGATTATTACAGATACATCAGCGGATGTATTTCATAAAGTGGCAATGGACATAGTCGGACCATTCGAAGTCTCGAAGAATGGTTACAAATACATTCTCACAATGCAGGACGATCTATCAAAATACAGCTTGACTATACCCCTAATAAACGCAACAGCAGAGGAAATATCGAAAGCGCTAGTCCGAGAGTTTATAAATAAATTTGGTTGCCCCAAGGTAATCTTAACAGATCAAGGCGCAGCGTTTATAGGACAAGTTATGAAGAGATTAGCTAAAGCATATCAAATCCAACAAATCAAAACAACAGCATTTCACCCTCAGTCAAACGGCTCTCTCGAGAGAAGCCACCAGGTACTGGTAGACTACCTGAAACACTATACACAAAAAGGGACTGGGATGAATGGCTCTCACACGCAGCGATGTCATACAATACTAGCGTACACGAAGGCACGAAGTTTACACCATACAAACTCATTTTCGGTAGAGAAGCAAGAATACCATCAGCCATATCGCCATTAGATAACGCAATGACATTCAATGATTACATTAAAGAAAAATTAGAACAAACCAGAAAAGACAGAAATAAGGCAAAAGAAAATTTAGAAAAAGCAAAACAAAAATCCAAAGAACATTATGATAAAAAATTGAACCCAATAAAACTGACAATAGGACAAGAAGTATATCTGACCAAGAATCACAAAACAAACAAATTGGACGACAACTATTTAGGACCGTATTTAATCACAGACATCATTGCAGACAAGAACAACGTAGAAATTGACTTGGGTAATAATAAAAGAAAAATAGTTCACTGGGATAGATTAAAAATAGCTCACAAATAAAAAAAATAAAAAATATATATAACGGTAAAACTCATCGTCCGTAGCGACAAGGATTAAGACCACGAACGCCTTGAACCCTTTCCACCTTTAGAGTTGTACGGAAACTCAAACTTTTAGTTTACCTTTAGTTAATGCAGTGTGTAACTTAGTATAATCCAACACGCAAAATTTTTTTTTGATAGATTAAGCACATAAATAATCGACATCCACAAACGACTATAAGCAGAATTAAGTAAAACACACAATAATCATACTTATGATTCTGTATAAGAAACAAAGACAAGCTTTAGCAAGCCATTATGCAAGAAAGAAAAATATTAAGAAAGGAAACGCTATATAAGAATATAAATTAAGAACATAGGTTAAAAACATAAATAATCATCGTTCACAAACAAACTTAGGGAACATTAGCAATCAGTAAAACATGCAATAATCATAATTATCACTCCACCTTCGAACTAACAACTTGAGATAATTCGTACACAACGATAAGTACATTTTAAGAAATTTCATGTAATACTATTATAATCCAAATAGACCCTAAGATCATAAGGGGACACATGCTACCAAAATACGAATTCCAATGTGCTTGATTTTATATCGGAGCGAGGACGCTCCCTCTTTTTCCAGGGAGGGAAGTGTTACGTACTGGCCGACATTAGAGGCCCAGTCAATTTTTAAAATTCAGTCATGACCAAACGTCGGTTGCATATGTCCTCTAGTCGGTAAAAGGGCGCTCTGCGTAGTTACCCCTAGTACCGACATACGAGATAGTTCTGTCTGATAAGTAAATAGTATGACTTATCTCAATACTAGAGACGGTAGGGAAAACCCAGCCTATCACAAGAACTTTCCGACCCTCTCCTAAAGGAAAACCCAAACTCCACCCTGAACCAAACTCCACCCTAAACAAAAATCCCTTCCACCAAAAAAGTCAGAGCACATATTAAAAGAGACGCTCTGACCCAAAAACAGACACTCTTAGACTCCGTCTATCGACACATATTGACTACGTCTTTTTAGACTCATAGACAATTATTACACAACTCGAGTTCTCTCAGTCCTCAGTTAGAACAGTTTCTGTAAAACGTCTTGCACTACGTTCAGTTAAGTTAAACCGACACAAACTAAGAGTTACACAATAATCTTGAATCAACTTGAATAAACTCAATTGTTAACTGTTATTCATCGTGTTGTTCTCTTCAACTGCGCATAGCAGGGGTCGAATTTCATAAAGAATCTTCGAATCTCCGAATTTCCGAATTTCCGCTCGATCAGAATATCTCATTCATTCTGATCAAACTGAGCGTACTCTTCGTAGTTCGCGCCGATAAAACTATATCGGCGGAGTCAACAGAACGGCGTGACCGTGCTGTTCCGAATCATCATCGAGGACGTAACAGTACTTATAAAGGGCCTAAATCCATCTTACGTAAGATAACTCACAAATGTTGGGCTAACACGAGTATTTCAGGTCGCTGAGTACGAACTAACATTAATAATTTCAACATAAAAATGATACGACCAAAGATAAGCTTATGTAACCGTAATGCAGCTTTGTACTCGAGGACGCGTGCATTTGTGCGTGCGTGCGTGCATGTTAAATATAAGAAAGTGAATTGAGCAGTGACAAGACTGCAGCCAGAGTTGCACCAGCGTGAGATCTTCCTTCGGCACGCAGGCGGGAGGTATGAGGGTGAAATTTTGTTGCTATGACTACGGAAGCATTTGAGGTGAGGGAATCGATGCACCAGTAGCGTAGCAGCAGGTGGTGATGATACTGGTCCACTTTCGTCAGAGGCTCAAAAGCAGCTGCCTCGTCCAACAAGTGTTGCGAGAAACTCGGGAGACGCATCTGTATGCGGTCTTTTATAAGATCTTTCATATAAAAAATACGGGAGCGAATCAGTCTCGCCTTCGTATCTATTGATCTTTCCCTTCTTTCCTTTCTATTACGAACTGACATATATTCCTATCTACATAATTGCTCTCTGTTCGGCGCACCTAAATGTTCACGATTCAATCATATTAGAAAATTTATGTAAGACTGAAAAGCAGTTTTCTTCCGAATAAATATAATTAATATATTATTAACACGAAAATGGGTGTCTGTGCGGCGTAACCTACACAAAATCTTCATACCTTGAAGGGTAACATTTATAAATGGTTTCCCTTAGAAAAAATATTCTTCTAATTAGAAAATCGTGACATATGGGTACAGCAAATTCACTACCAAGTACTTATCACATTTCGGATGTTCATCGTTCATGAAACTTGGTCAGAATTTACATCTTATTATATACATATCAGGATATTCGTATTTATCCGAACATCAATTACGTGGCAAACTTTTGGATTAAACAAATAGTGAAATAATGATAGTATGCGGACCATAATCTGTTCGCTATCCTCCGGTCCAACCTTCGATGGTAACTGACTCACAATTAGTCTCACATTCCTGATACCGACAATGCTCGATCTATAATTTGAAGGGTAGCAGGAGAAGGGCCCAAACGGATATCTTTTACCGAAAATCCCGTTTCCTCGGGATACGATCAAGCTTATTGGGCCGTGAAAGATGTATACACCGCAACACAAATTTTCCACGGAGACATTCCGGTAGATGATCCGGTAATTAAATGATTAAGAACAATATATCCACTGAAGCAGTAGAGTTCCACTCTACTGCTTCAGGATAGACTATAGTTATTTTTAGGGACACCATATGCGAATTGCAAGAGCGATCGAAGGAGGGTCTGGAAAATGTTTATTAAGCAATGAGTAAATTAATCGATTTCGGTGCTAAACTGACAATGAGTGACTGTAGATGCAGATTGGATCGTTCGAGGCATATGGGCAGCAGGGGCATTACACAACAAGCAAGTTAATTTAGATGACTCTGCGACCTAAAGTCAACAAATGCCAACTGCTTCATTGAGGGAGAACTAATAACTATCAATGGCGCACCTAGCTCTCCCGCATTAAACATTACAGATTCAAAAAAAATTGTTAAAGTTAAAGAACTTTCGATCTGAGAACTTCTCAAATGGCGCAATATAAAATATTCTGAGTAAGTTGAATATACGAGTATATAGGGCATACCGCGCCAAATCGGACACCATTTAACGTTTGCATTTCCGACTTTTTGGAAAATTTTGTTGCTTTTAGTACTTGTTGAGACTAGTCTTCATGATTTTTCACACTTTTTTTTATCATGCCACTCAGGAGATATATATTTATGAAAAATTATTTTTTTTGAAAAATATTTTTTTGTAAATGCTCATAACCTTGCGAATAATCGTCCCAATTCACTTTCTTTGTCCCAAAATTTTCGTTTTTAAACGTACTTTTCATAAAAAATATCCAAATATATTTTTCCTTTAATCACTTTGTAGACCTTTAATCACTTTGTAGTGATTAATAATCACTAGCTGTTAGTAGGATAATTATTTACAGTAAGCTCCAGAGTATAAAAGTTTGTTTTCAGATATTTTTCAACACAGATAACTAAAAACATTATAGTTAAAAAATCGGAAAAAATGTATTCCATCGTTTGCCCACTATGAAACTTAGCTTACTTTTTTTTTAATTAACACTAGCCCTTTTCAAAAAAATTTGAAGCAAATCGATCACTACAAACATTGTTAAAAAAGATAATCTCTTGTTGGTCTTAAAAAATCTCATAGTAATATCGAATGAAAACAAAATTCGATTTTTTTTATGAAAAGTTACTTTAAAAACGAAAATTCTGAAAAAAAGAAAAGGTCTGAAACGCACCCTCGAAGATAGGAGTATTTTTCGTTTTTCGTCGATAACGTTTTAACGGTACATGATACGAAACAATTTCAACATGCAACAATATTTATTTTTTAGCGTACTGTATACTGGAGATTATAATGATGCAGATAACAACAAATTTCATATTGTTTATTGCAAAAATTCAATTTTTTCATACATACCTCCCAGAATTTTTAACCGATTGGTATGTAAATTTGCATACATGTAGATAATAGAAAGTTAGCGGAGGCGTGTTTTTTGTCTTTCCGATATCTCATAATTAAAGGGTTGAAACTGCCCTCGATTTTTTAGTCTAGTGCATCGTATAAGCAGCTAGCCTTTTGCTATTCCGGGTTAAATTCGCGTCAATATAAGTTCGTTTCGTTTGTAATTCCCACTCTCCCCCCTCTACCGAACCAGCCCCCTCTCGAACGTTCAAAATGCTTATCGTGCGGCATGGACGAAAACTTGTAGAAATAAAAATGTGTTACAAAGTTACAATGGAAGTATGGTTACAATGGAAGTGTGAAATGGGAGTATCAGAAATGTATTTTAGATCGACATGAATTTCCAAGAACTCAATAAAGTAGATCTTTTGGTGAGTTTTTTTCCGATCAAGAAGTTGTCCAAATTGACAGCTGTGAAGGAGTATTCAGTGACCGATATACGAATCTTAAAAACCAAGTACAGCAACAGAGTCGCCGTGGATTTGGAAAAAATTGCACAGTTTTTCTACCATCCAGAATGATTGCACCGATCTTGGAAAACGATGATTTTTTCCAGCAAAAGGTTCGAGCGTCTCATGAAAATAGACTGGGTTTTCGCTCTCATGGAATTAAGTATAATCAAAGGAAATTTGTTCGAATATAATGACTTTGCGACAAAAATTGTAAGTTACGATTAGCCACGATTTTTTAAACGGCTGTTACACAACTTCTAATCCCCGAACCAAAATCGTTATATCTCTTAATCATGAGTCCACAATTATCGCCTACCACTTCGACGACCGTCATAATTGTTAATGAATGTATGTTACATACCAACGGGCTTAAACTCCTCGCTATTCTCAACAATGGATATCTTGCGGTATCTTTGAAATGTACGTGTGTACTAACACATGTTGGTCCAGATATACAGGGTGAGTCACGAGAAGCAGAACACCTGAATATCTCTGTTGGGTTTGAAGTATGTACATATCGATATTTGAATGGTTTAGAAAAACGGGCATAACTATGATGATATAATTTTTTAAATTTCTCATTCTTTCGGGATTTTCAAGGACGTCACAGTTTTTTTAAAATGGAATGGCACAATTTTACCACTTGTATCTTGTAGCCGGCATTCAAACAAATTCAACCATGTAACATAGTATGACCTTCAAATGACTTTTGGCCCAGAAATATTGAATAAATAATAATAGAACGTGTCAGAGTTTTTACTTTATTTCTGTTAGGCGCTTCTGTTGGGAGCTCCGGATTGCCAAGCGTTCTTAATTTTGAAAAAAAAAAATGTTTCCCCAATCGGTCACATAAATCCTTTTTATAATATACTTTTCTAACAGTAGTTGGTGCAGCGGCGAGAGTTCGTAATCGGAAGATTGTGAGTTAAAGTCCCTGTATAGGAACTTTTTTTGCTTTGATTTTTTCAATTTTTTTCAATTTGCTAAAATTTTCACAAAAGTCTTAGGATGTCAATATTTTAACAGGCACATAATCATGAAAATTTCGAATTGCGAATAACTTACCAAGAAGGAATTGTGAATAACGCATACACGAGGACTTCGTATATATATGTATATACAAATACAGTCCGATCTCGCAATAAGAAACTCGAAAATAAGAAACTTTCCCCAGTTTCTCACCCGCGCAGTTCCCCCACTCCGACTCGAACTCCGAGCTCGAGAATTTCATGCGAAAAAGAGTGAGAGAGACACACAGAGGTAGTGAGCGCGGAGCGCGTGCCTGGTGGGGGTATGCGATATACAGGGTGATTTTCATAAGGTATAGCACCATTTATTGTAGGGTAGATGGGACCATTACGAACAAAAGTTGCAAATGAACATTAGGGATATTTTTTATAGTTTACGAGATATCAATTTTTGAAGTTTGTCCAATCAGCGCGACGAGAAGCGTTGGAGCGACCCACTACCCGCCCTATCCGTAGATATAGCACAGTGTAGGCCGTTACATTTGGGATCGCAAAATTCAGAGCAGTCAATTATTATTATTTTATTACGCAGTCATTTTTATTTGTCGGGCATTGACTGGCTAGGCTACGGCTAGGGCCGGAGAGTGGGCGGCTCCAGCTCTTCTCGGCAAAATTCAGAGCAGTCAATGGCCGACAAATAAAAATGACTGCGTAATAAAATAATAATAATTGACTCCTCTGTGTACTAGCACTACACTGTGCTATATCTACGGATAGGGCGGGGAGTGGGTCGCTCCAACGATTCTCGCCGCGCTGATTGGACAAACTTCAAAAATTGATATCTCGTAAACTATAAAAAATATCCCTAATGTTTAGTTGCAACTTTTGTTTGTAATGGTCCCATCTACCCCAGAATAAATGGTGCTATTGGGATCTGACATGGAGGCGTGGCCAAATTCAATATGGCGCAGACCGGGGTGCAGTCGCCATGCCAAAACCACGTAATAGTAGGCTTACCGTGTCAATATAATATAAGTTATAATTATTAATGGCCGGAAATGGTAGTTTTAACTATTCATGATATTTGCCAATGGTCTGGTTCAACTCCTAGTCATCGATTTTTTTTGGTATCCGCAACGTGCATTTTTTGGGGGGAAATTATGAAACGTCAATTCACGGTTTTTTTAAAAAGAACTCTCACATCCATATACGGAACATGCAATTCTTTTTTTTAGATGATTTACGAGATGTAAAGACACCTACTTCTGTCATATTTTGTTCAATTTCTCCGAACCACCGATGTTAATTATTACGTTGTAACGCGAGCAATGCACCCCGGTTTTAGTTTCAAAATGTACCACCAGATGTCTCACGAATTTTGTCAGATCCGAATACCTTAGGAAAATCGCCCGGTATAAGAAAACCTCTTTTCCTTGGGGGCTTTTGGTTTCTTATTGAGAGGTCGGACTGTAGATACTTTTATTATTATACAGATGGTGAATTGCATGTACTAGGGTGATATTCATCGTAAAAACGGGGGAAACATTAGTTGTGTCGGCACATTGCACACGTTATAAACACCATGTTGTTTACAGTTACGTGATTGTTTTAAAGTATCTATAGAAATACAAACTTGATTTAAATTCATAAAAAATTCTCTCATCGCACAATTTGGCAGCGAATCACGTGTAACGCATCATATTGCCAAGTATTGGCGAGGATAGCTGGTGATGTACGATAGAATGTATTTTGATATAGTTTTCTCGTTATTCATAATCCCACATTTTCCATGATTGCCTGTTAAAATAACGACGCCCGATACTTTTTGTGAAAATATAAATTAATTGAAAAGAATTTAAAAAGAAGCCAAAGAAATACAGGTTTCCCCCCAAGGGGACTCGTACCCACTCGAACTTATTAAAGGTTCAACTGAGATAGATAAAAAACAATAACAATACCAAGATAAGTAGACGAAAAGTAGGCTTACTAATTGGAAGAATTGTAAATGTTGTAGATGATGTATACCTACTCCCTCGTAGCAAATGTTACATTTTTGTGCACAATTATTTCCTCTAGATATTAATATCAGCATTTTTAATCTTTCAAAATATAGAAAAAGCTTATTTGTACGGTTAGGAAGTACGACCGTATGTTATGCCCGTATAATCCAGTCGGAATGTACAAAAACTCGACCAAGTTCTATTCACGGAAACAAGCATATCACCAATTTTTTTGTAAGTTCATTGGTGAGTCAGAAATATACCTGAAAAAGTTGATACAAAACAATGGTGTTTTTCGCCCGCCAGAGATGGTTAAAAGCAAAAAACGGGTTTTCAACGACATATATTTTTGAATTAGTTTTGTCGAAATATATTCCCTCCAAAAGTTGTACGTCATAAGGTCGTCTATAAAATACGTGGTATACAAAAATCATGTAGGATTGTTAGTTTAACGGCCACTCACCGGTGAATAAAAACAGAACAATTTTATTGGTTTCTAATAATGTGAGAGTTTATCGTGCACACCCTCTTCGGGTTTTTACACACCTATATTCTACAATTCTACCATTCATCCAACCTATCCTCCGACATTCTTATTCGCGACCACGGCTGCAGCCGTTTCGCATTCCCCCTAATCTCCCTTTATCGCATTTGCCACGGACGGAGGGAAACTGCAGAAAACCTCCGCCGATACAGGTCGGTACCTACCTAGTCTCCCCCAGTGTCAATGCGAGTAAACTCAAGCACGTCCACCAGAGTCGCCTAGGGTCGGCACCTCCTCAACCGTGACGATGGGCCACCCGATGTCCGACCAAGGCGTCACCATCCGCGCGATGAGAACCGCCTTGCGGGAGCACCCCAGCCGAACATCGACCCCCCACTCCTCACAGCGAGGTTTTTGTTGGACATTTGTTTTGGAGGGATCCGAACTGCCAGGATTGCAGAAAAACATAAGGGGAATACTCGTATCTCTACCTGACCTCACCGATTTGAGCCATCTTTTGCAGGCTTGAAGGCCGTCACTAGGACTACATCAGGTAGAAATATTAAGACCCGCTTCTCAAGCAATAGCGAGAAACTCGCCATCGAAATATTCCGTTGAATCATGTACTCGGTACGTTATAATATTTTCAAGGAGCGCCTGGCGTAGCGGTAAGCGCTCCGCCTCGTATGCGCGAGGTCTCTGGATCGAATCTCACTGCTGTAATTTTTTTTTTCTTAAAATAAATATATCAGAATTGTGCATATTATTAATTTTTAATTATTCATTTCAATCGAGAATTTTTTCAGAGACGAATGTCTCTACAAAATTTCAGCAAAATTGAAAATGTCTGGTTTTCGGAACTTTATCCCAATTATATATTAATTATCATAACTGTATAATAGAGGATAATGCGGAATTGGGAATATTAATTTTGTTGTGACCAGATTGGAAATGAAGAAAATATACACGAGAAATTGAGCAAAATCAATATTCTCATTCTAACGGTATTCGGTACGTCACGTTCTGACCTGCTCGGCTTCAAGGGACACCTGCTCAATAGACAAAAGAATTTCTGTTAACAGGAAGGTAAAGTAGTTCCTAGGCAGTCACTCCACAGTCGTCTGTTAGCTCTCGGGTCAGCAACATCGTTTACAACCGTGTCTTGTGCCATAATGTCTACTCCGAAAGAATGTAGTGCCGTGCCTGGTCCTTCGACGGCCGAAGAAGATGTGCCTGACGTCGATTCCCTTCAAAGTGAAGTGTCAAAAATGCGATTAAAAACAGCACTCGCATACACTGAAAAACTCCTCCTTGAAAACAATCTCATCGCATCAGAAGCTTCTACAGTAATTACCGATGTACACATGCAAATTGGAGAAGAAATATATTGCAAGACGTTAGAAGTACTAGCGGAAAATAAAATCATGGTAGAAGATGAACTCATTTTCTTTCATGAAATCGACGAAGAAAATCTGTTTGAAGAAATCGAAGAATCTAGCTCTACTTCGTCAGACGATTACGAACCCGAAGAGAAGAAAGAGAAAATAGACGCTGACTATATTCCGCTGGATTATAAGATCAAGGTTGTCAATCTGGCTAGAGAACATCCAAAATGGAGTTTACAAAATCTTCAAAGAAAGGGAGCACATCGCCTCAAAAGCATGAAATATTTAAAAACATGGCAAGAGCAGATAATCTACGGTGGAACGAATAAAGATAAATTTAATATTATTGATTCGTGGACCTACGATCGTTTCATAGAAGCTCGAGAATCGAATCAGCAGGTGACGACCAGAAACTTGCAGCAATGGGCTCTTTCTTCCGCTAGCCAATTTCCCGATTTGGATTTTCAAGCTTCCAGTTCGTGGGTTGCATGCTTCAAACGGCGACACCGAATTCGTCAGAGGAAAATAACAAAATTTGTGTCCGAGAGAGAAAGCATTTCTATGCCGGAAATTCTTGCTGCAGCAGAAAAATTCCGAATTCAGACTCGAGCCACCATACCGAATTACAATAAGGATTACGTCCTTAATACTGATCAAACAGGTATTAAAATAGGATCTTATTCATTTAAATGCAATTAATTAAAATTTTGATTTTTCTTTCCATTTCTAAATTTTTGGAAAATTTTCAAAAATTTCCGTTTTCAGAATATGCCAAAATTATTTTTGAACTGCCATTTCTAGGGTGCCAATACCAGTCGACTTATGATCGAACTCTCGCCGAGCAAGGATCAAAGGTGGTTCTCGTCCGGAGAAAGGACATGAATAAGGTGACACATTCGTATACAGCACAATATTCTGTCACCTTATCAGGCAAACTTCTACCAAGCGTCTTCGTCTGCTTGCAAGAGAGCACTGGATCGTTTGGACCAAGGGTGAAAAAATTAGTTGATGAGTACGCACGCAAATACAAAAACGTTGTTATAACATCCTCAAAATCCGGCAAACTCACAACAGGATTATACAAAGATTTTTTAAGCGATGTCTTGAAGCCATACGTGGGAGATAAAAAATTTCTTTTGCTCCTTGTTTCTTGGGGAGGGCAAACAAACCCGGGTTTGTACGACGAAATGTTTCAAGACAAGGATGGTTTGCCAACTTGTAGTATTAAAGTTATTCCGCCAAAATGTACCCCGCTTGTACAGCCTTGCGATGTATATTTTTATAGACAGGTAAAAAAACTCATAAAAAAATACAAAATTGTACATATATTATCGAACAAAACAGAGAGATAACGTCTAGAGAAGATTGCATTAAAATTCAATCGATTGTACATCATCAATTGTCCGCCCCAATATTCAGCGATATGCTTCGATATGCGTGGTTCGCAGCCAAATTGTGCGATGATCGAAACATTTTCGTTAACGTAAACCAGGCTTGCTTCGCAACAGATATTTAAAAAAAGCCATGTGAATGCAAAAATTCGGCATTCATTACATGTGCTAGATGCCGCAATAATTATTGTTTTTCTTGCTTCTACGACCAATATCACCCTGCTTCGTGTAGTACTGCGTAAATATAACGATAGAAAATAAATAAAAATATTGCTTTTGCACTATTTCTCGTGTATATTTTCTTCATTTCCAATCTTCTCACAAAAAACTTAATATCCCAATTCCGCATTATCCTCTATTATACAGTTATGATAATTGATATATAATTGGGATAAAGTTCCGAAAACCAGACATTTTCAATTTTGCTGAAATTTTGTAGACATTCGTCTCTGAAAAAATTCTCGATTGAAATGAATAATTAAATATTAATAATATGCACAATTCTGATATATTTATTTTAAGAAAAAAAAAATTACAGCAGTGAGATTCGATCCAGAGACCTCGCGCATACGAGGCGGAGCGCTTACCGCTACGCCAGGCGCTCCTTGAAAATATTATAACGTACCGAGTACATGATTCAACGGAATATTTCGATGGCGAGTTTCTCGCCATTGCTTGAGAAGCGGGTCTTAATATTTCTACCTGATGTAGTCCTAGTGACGGCCTTCAAGCCTGCAAAAGATGGCTCAAATCGGTGAGGTCAGGTAGAGATATTCCCCTTGTTAGAAAAAATTTCTTTTTTCCATTGGTGTCGGCTACGGGAATCGAACCCTGGCCCGCTGGGTGCGAAGCCAGACTCCTACTCACCGAGCCACCGCGCTCCTTTTTATTGGTTTCTATATACTCCGTCTATTAATGTACGTAGTGTTCTGAAACTCATACAGCATCGAGAAGAGTCTATCCCCAAAAGGTATCTGTAAATTTTAACGAGATATGCCATATATTATCCCTGCGCGGTCCCACTATATTTTCACTGGCTCGGCAGTCCCACAGGGTCGTTTGTGTCCGCGTGCAATTTTCAACGGGTAGAAACGCCTTAAAAAATCTAAAAAAATTCCTGAATACTCCTCAATGTTTATTCTATTAGAATCAATAATTATTAAAGCCCAAAAGTTATTATTGTTTACGCGGTAAATAGCTATTTGAGCAAAAATGCATGGAAAATGTGCTTTGGCTTAAATATTGTTTAAAAAAAAATGTGCGATAGAAAAAAAAAAAAAATTATGGATTCTTGTCATGGACACCCTAAGGTTTGAGAAAAACCTAGTCCCGATCCGTTCTGCCAAAAAAAGTATAATTATTCAGTCACATGAAAATGGACAATTTCAAGGAGAGGAAAATCGAATAATTCGAGGGAAAAAAATTAATGATCGTGTTTTACATCAAAAAATAAGACTTTTATTATAAAAATAATCGTAAGGAATGTTTATGAACACAATTACATCGAATTGAACGATGGTTTCCAACAATTGGGGAGGGAAAAAAAGACTCCAAGCTTCCAACGGTGTCTTGACATTTTTGGCCGCACCATTTCCTTTGGGAAGATAAACTTTGACAGACCGTCGCCCACTGGTTTCTGAAGCGTTTCGAGACCATTGGAAGCCGTTTGCTCCCTTTATTACTGACCGACGACGCCCTGCTCGAGGTTCGTCCAAGTCACCGTCGTCCACTTCCATTTGTGGAGTACCATCGGGGTTCGTGGCATCGTCCACGTCTTGCACGTCGTCGACCTCGTCGAACGGTTCCTGAGCATCATACTCCTCTTCTGACAATTCTTCGTAATTTAGCTCCCGAGTCCGTTCCCGCATAATGCGTCGCAATTGCTCTGCCGTTCTTTCCGCCATTCTACAAAGAAATCAAATTTTTGAAAAGAAATAATTAGTTTTTCAAAAAACAAAATGGATTTTTGAAATTTATTTTTATTTTTGTATTTCGTTCAAAGTATAAGAAATAATCCAAAAAAATACAATATTTTTTCTCTGGCATTCTAGAAAAAAAAACAGATTTTTGGAGCAAAATTTTTTTTTTGTTTGGAAAAAAAATTCCGAAAAATTGAATTTTATTTTTACATACCTTTATACACTCTAAGACACGTCCTGGACTCAAAAAACACGATTCCTTAAAAACCACTTTTTCTTACACGCCGGACCCACAGGGTCGTTCGTGTCCAAGCAACAACTTTGCTCGGTTCAAGGTTGAAGACGAACTGGCTGAGGACGACCAAACTAACGCTGTGGGCCCCTCTCCATGACAAGTTTTTTTAGGGGTGGGGGGCAGGCCCCGGCCATTTTTCAATTTCGGGGAAATCCCAAGTGAAATTTTGCTCGGGTCATAAACGACCCAGTGGGACCGCGCAGGGTTATAGTTAAAGCCAGTAGTAACCGATGTATAGTATGTATGTAAATCCGGCATCTTTTATAGCAAGCAGAAAGGTCACATAGGAAAAAATTACTATCAAGCTAAAAGGCATATAAAGTTTCTTCATAATTTTCTTGTATAAAGAGAGTGTTTGCTATCAGAAAGTATTATAACGGAAAGTTTGTAAATGTTCTTGCGGCTTAGGAAAAATTATTTCAAAAGTTATAAAAATTCTTCCACCGACCTTCTTTACGCGTACAATTTGCTAACAACTTCTACGAACTCCCAACGAAACTAATACCATTAACTTTAAGCCTGCACAAAATCTGCAATAATCTTTTTTATGAGAAATTTCAACATATATCACAATGCTCAACGTTCGAAAGATAATAGTAGCAGTAGCAGGTTATTTTCGGGGCACGGCGTCCTTCGCCCTGTGCATATCCAATTTACAGATCATTTCCTTCATTATCTTATTTCTGTATAATATCGCAAAACTTTTTCATCTAGTAATAACGAATCTTTGATTCGCTTATATAAAAACTGGACTATACCTAACACTCGTTCCTCTCTCTGAACAGTATTTCTCTTGCTCGCCCCGGTTTCTGATTACACTTCGGTGTCTTTATTTTTGGTTCCCTAATTACCACCCCTCAGCTCACGCCCTGTCCTTTCTTGCTTCTTTTCCTGTCGTCCTCTCAAATCCCTCACGTATTCGGCGATTCCCATGCTTAGCTAATTGCTCGGCGTATATCTTCACCATCCGTTAATATCTTGTCATGTTCGACCCCCCGTGATCTATCTACCTCTACTGCCATTTCTGTGCAGTTCCGCAGATCCATCTAATAAAGCCGTTTACCTTCATTGTAATTGGGTTGTATCATAAAAAAAACGTTTTTTAAATTATTTTCACAATATTTAGCATTAATAATTAATATTCACAGAAATTTTTTTTAAATCCGTTCATATTAACACCAGAAATCAGCGTTAAAAATTCGAATTTTTATGGCCTCAGTGAAACGCGCCGCTATTGGTCATGGCGCGCGTGACGTCATAATGCGCGTCTCGTTACCCGCTGGGCTTGCTGGGGTTGCTACCTGATCGCGTTTAACGGGGTTCGACATATTCGGAAGCGCCTATCCGACCTTTTTCGCTTCAAATTAAGATATCTCCAAAACTATTCAACATTTTTCGACGATTTTTTTCTACTTTTGTTCAGAAATACTATATTAATAATTCTATATGTGGTTTTAGAAGATATTCAAATCAGAAAAGTTTTGGGACCAATTCAAACTCGAAAACCATTGGTTCGAAAAATGCTCATTTTCAATGTACCTTTCCTCAGGAACCATACGGTGGATTTTCACCATTTTTGTTGTGGGTATATATCGACGCTGCTTACGAAAAGTAGCACGATTCAAATTTCTTACGAAAACTAACACGTTTCTAATTTCACCGCGAAAACCAACACGTTTCGATATTCGACGCGGAAACTAGCATGTTTCGGCTCTCACCGCGAAAACTAGCATGATTCGGCTTCTGCCACGATAACTGGCATGTCCGAAATATGCTACTTTTCGTGGCAAAAGCCGAAACATGCTAGTTTTCGCGGCAAATATAGAAACGTGCTAGTTTTCGTGTCAAAAGTCGAAACATGCTAGTTTTCGCGCTGATATCAAACGTGCTTCTCTTCGTAAGAAATCTGAAACATACTAGTTTTCGTAAGCAGCGTCGATATTAAAGTGTTATAAACATTGTATCGAGCCATTTTTTCGATATGTTGTTTCAAAAATTTTTGATGTTTGATGATGATTTTTGATTTTTTATTTAGAAAAAATTTCGACCACGTTTTTTTACCTTCAAATATTTTTTTCTCGGGTCTGAATCGTTTTTTTGAAAAAAATCGCACATAATTCTCCATGTCGTCTTTAAGATCGAAATGATCTTGACAACAAAAAAAGTTCGTTTTGGATGGCGCGTCTGGACGTCGAGCCACACTAAATCAAGTTTTTTTCTTTCTTTCGTCGTTTGGCACACAAAAAAATATTTTGTTTGGTGTGCTTTTCGTTGTATTTTTGCACAATGGCACAAAACAATAACGATAACTTTTTTTCGGTGTAAACATTTTGTAAACGATAATTAAACGCTCAGTCCGTGCACGTTTGCTTAGCGTTCCATACAGAGTGACGCTGTCCACACGCATTCTGACGTCACAGGCGGTTCGGGTGCGCTCGGAGGTTTCCGGAGCGTTCGAGCGGCCCGAGACTTTTCCGAGTTGCAAAGGGCCATAACTTTGTTAATAATCGATGAAAAAATTTGAAAAAAAAAATTATCTGAAATTATCATATCAGTAGATTCGAAAAAAAAATTTAAAAAAATAGTGATACAACCCAATTTCCTTTGGACATTAAACAGAATGGCTGTTAATCTCTACCCAGTCACCTTGTCAGTCTTATTACTTCTTTGTATCATCCTCTCTCGCGACATGTCTTCTATCCTTCTTATCTTTCCTCCCTCTCCCATGGGTTAAAAGAGTCTTCCCTCCCCAACCTTGGTTATTGCGTTCTTCAACTCCTCCCTCCATTTCAACATGTTCCCGTTTATTATACCTTAAGGCAGGAGCCTGCTTTAGAAGCATAAAAAATCGATTTTTTTTATTGCTTAAATCTATTCCTAGTATATCTAAGAATATGTATGTAAAGTTATAGAAGCTAATTCACAGTATTTTCGAAGATACAGCACGACACGTGGTGGGGCGCAGAGCAGGTATATGAGCGCTCGGGCAGCTGCAGCGCGCGTTTTCTCGTGTTTTCGTTTTTACGATTTTTCTAAACTGGCGTGCATGATTGCAAGAAAACTAGACGACCAATCAAAACGAACCAAGGCTTGTTAGCTTTAGTTTTGTATGCACTTCTATTTGAACTAAAAAGATTCACGGAAAAAAAATTCTAAACAACTTTTTTAGGAAGTTGAAATGATTTTTTTTTCGTGTAAAAAGCATTTTTTTCAAACTTGCGAAAAAACTTTAGTTTCACAATTTTTTAGGTTTTTCGTAGTTCAAATAGAAGAAAGATATATGAAAATTAAAATTTTCTTTGGTTTTTTGTTTGAGACGAAAATTGCGAGCTCCATCTTGTACGCCGACTGGAGACTGCACTTGCAAAGTACTGAACGAATGTTCGTAAAAATCGACTGCATTTAGATATTTATCTCCAAAAAAATTTTGTTTATCATGTTCAAATATGCATTAAAATATTCTCAAAAGTTCGCGAGACATGCTTATTTTTTTCTGCCCTAAAATAATTCCCCAAAAAACGCTTCTTTTAGGCCTCCTAAAGCAGGATCCTGCCTTAATCATCTCGTTCACGCACATTCTCGACGCATCGTTCACGCAAATCCTTCATTTTCATTATGTTTATGAGATAGTTATTTGTTTTGCTACTTGCTTCCACATCCATGCTTCTTTTATCTGATTCCATCGTTAATATAGGCCAGTCTAAAAGTCCGAAATGCAGAACTTTTTCGATATAAATACGCAAAATTGATTTAAGGGTAATTAGATGGTGCTGAATCGAATGGCGTTAATAATTTTGCAATGATCCCCCGGGAAAATGTTTTAGAACGATCTTAAATATTTAAACATCGTTTAATATGGAACGTAATGACTTTATCAGAAAATATGTGAAATGAAAGTTATTCGACACAAAAAATACGTAAACAAATATTCAACGTTCATCTTCATACCTCGAAAAACAAGGAAGAAAAAAACGAATAAAAATTTAATTGGAAGGTAAAAACCTCGAATTTTCAAAAAATACACAATAATGTTAAATTCGTATATGTCTCGGTTTTTTTGTTACATATTGCTATAGTAAGAGTTAATCTAACTTGCCAGAGAAAGTTTTATTTTTTATTTATTTTAAACATGTCGAAACACGACGACCGAACATTGACAAATTACTGTCGAGGATCGCTGTCAGAAAGAGACGCATTATATGGCTATGCCATTCACACTTCATTGCCAGACAACGTGCGGCGCTGTGCTACACTGGGGCGGCCATGCACGCAAAACTCTTGGCCGAAATGAATGAAGTGTGAACAAGATGAGGAGTGAGAGTGTATGATGCGGAGTGTTGTGTGCGATGTATAAGAGGGTATGTGTGGACAAGATGCGGAGAATAATGTATGATGCGGAGTGTTTGTCAATTATGCGTATGATATTATGGAGTGAATGCGATGTATTATTATTTGTAGTATATGTATTGTGATGTATGCGAGGGTTTGGTTGATTGAGATCGGGGGGTTAATATGCGAATGTGTTTCTTTCGTTATGGGAGAGAATGCGATTTGATATTGTTTGTATCACTTATATTGGCACGGTAGGGTAGACTGGGTACGGTTGTGACAATTTTCAGTTAATCGCCCATAGTTTTGTTAGTATGCCAGTTAGCTGGAAGAAAGTGGCTTTATAGTAAAGTGTACATTTGTCGACGTATAAATACTGAAATTTTGTCCCTAAGTACAATGGTTAACTCATAGGAGCAAATTAGTATAACAGGAAAAAATGTCACAACCGACCACACCCCAGGCTCGGTTGTGACAGTGCTTGGGGTCGATAGTGACAGGTTAAAAAATACACCAAAATGGTATATAATCAATTTTATTGCAAGTAGAATCTAACATAATGCAATAAAATCTTCTTCTGGAAAACTTTAACATTTATGTAACAAAAGAAATAAAATCTGGGGACACTTTAATCTCTTAACAACTAATAAGGCACTACAGCAGTTATTATAACAGTCTTCATATTTTATTATGTCACACCCCTCTCTTTCGGTCTTCCTCAAACGTTTTCTGGGCATCTAATAATAAAAGCAAAAAACACAAATTTTACTCGTGCCAGAACCGTACCCAGAAAATATGTCACAAACGTACCCGAAGCTCTCCTTCGTAAAAAAACAACCGCCATGACAATACAAAATAATCTACGTACAACGTAATCACTGCTATTTAACTACTAATGTTTAACTTATAACGAGGACAAACACTCATTACTCTATCCGTACACATATAACAACAGTTATTAAAAGAAATCGAATAAAAATACTTACTTTTGACTGTAAAAAAGTAATGTAGGCCTTTATTAGTGTTAATGTCGCGCGATAGTTGACGCAATACTGTAAAGCATGTTCAGACGGGCATGCCGCTCCTCTTTCCCGTTGCACCCTCGCCGGTATTTCTTATAGTTCCGTTAATATACCGACTGTCACAACCGCAACCTGGCACAACCGTACCCAGTCTACCCTACTCTTCTTAGAGGTCCTCGGATCCAAAGTACGAAATAAATCTCTCTCTCTCTCTCTCTCTCTCTATTCTTGGCAGGTTATTTCTATTGTTCTGTGCATGTGTCGAAATTCCGTTAGTAGTCCAGTCAGAATATACATTTTATCAGAGCTGTACTAAAAAAATGACGACTTCCCAGCATTTTCCCAGCTGCGTCTTTTTTTTCGTGGCTGCTTGACCGAACCCATAACTGCTACAATTACAAAGATACAATAATGAACCATAAAGAATTCGATTTAGTATGATAACAGCTTCGACACGACGTAGGATTTTTTAAATTGATTTTTGCAAAAGTGACATGTTGTTGAAATTTTTTTTCGCATATTTTTTTTCCGCACAGCCATTTTTTCGATATTCTGTTTCAAAATTGTTTGATGTCGTTTTGAAAATTTAAACAAATTTTGACCACGTTTTTTTACCTTCAAATATTTTTTTCTCGGGTCTGAATCGTTTTTTCACAAAAACGGCGCGACACAATGTTTATAACACTTTAATGTATACCTACAACAAAAATTGTGAAAATCGAACGTATGATTCCTGAGAAAAGGTACATTGAAAATGAGCATTTTTCGAACCAATCTTTTTCGACTTTGAATTGGTCCCAAAACTTTTCTAATCTGAATATCTTCTAAAACCACATATAACATTATTAATAAAGTATTTCTGAACAAAACTAAAAAAATATCGTCGAAAAATGTTGAATAGTTTTGGAGATATCTTAATTTGAAGCAAAAAAGGTCGGATAGGCGCTTCCGAATATGTCGAACCCGGTTAAATATTGCACGTAATCATTCGCGGGATGGGAGTGGGGGTATGGGTTACACGATATTCGTTAATAGAATTGTTTATTTAACGGCCGAATGTCAGATGAATATTCTTTGATACCATCAACCGATATGGAATGACGACAGTACTCACGATGGGATTAATAAACAAAAACATGACTTCTGAGAATTCGTTTACCGCATTGTTTATTTAAAGTGTCGGATAAATATTCTTCGATACCGCCGATCAATATTAAAATTACACGAGGAGGGGTCGCGAAGTGACATGCGAAATTGACCAGCGAATAAATAAATTATTTAGTGTGAAGTGTTATGAGATATTTTTTGTGGGAAACGTGGAAGGGGTGGGTTTGTGCGCGATGGGCTTCTAATTATCCCCCATCTAATTTATGAACTATTGAAATTCAATATTGATCGGAGGTATCGAAGAATATTTATCCGACACTTTAAATAAACAATACGGTAAACGAATTCTCAGAGGTCATCTTTTTGTTTTTTAATCTCATCGTGGGAACTGTCGTCATTCCATATTGGTTGGCGGTATGAAAGAATATTCATCTGATACTCGGTGCTTAAATGAACAATACGATTAATGAATATCTTGTAACCCATACCCCTGTTACGACCTGCTAGACTCTCCCGAGTATGAGGATTCGTAAACACGGTCGACTTCTCTTTTCGAGTCAGGGCAATTAAGTCCTTTACTCAGGGACGGAAGCCTCGCCTAAATATTACTACAAGATCGGTTCGGAGGGGTTTTATGCTAGGACGGCGCTATCGTTTCGACTTTGTCCGATGGTCAGGTTCGACTCATGCGAGAGATTATGCGAAGATATATTCGACTCACTCTGTTATTGGTCGTGCGTTGCTGATAATCCGATTGAACTCGATGTGGTGAGACACTTGTTCTTGGAGGTTCGATGGGAAATAAAAGAGTATTCCGATACGATTTCGTTACACAGATTTTTATTTTCGCAACACAATTCACTGACTCTAAGACTACTACTACAATATACGAGTTCTGTCTCGATGAGTTACACTTGTATGGTTAGATTTATTTTACACTTAATAGTCGAGAATCCTCCGCAGATTCTTGTTGCGCTATTAGTAGAGCGTTGTTGCTGACTAGTCTAATCCAGTGACTAGCAGCAAGTTAGACTATCGAAGATTAATTGTTAGCTGGTCGAAGTGTAATTGTAACTGTAGCTGCTGAGGAAGCTGGCCTTTTTATATCAAGAATCCATGCATTAACCTAATAGAGTGTTAGTAGGGGTATAGTGGTAAGGAGAGGGAGTTCTTTGTCTTTGAGAGCCGTAGCTGTGATTTGGGCGCGTGCCGTCTTCAAGGGCGATGACTCATAATCCCGAAGGTTGATTTCCTTAAGGTATTACTATCGCTCATATCACCACTAAGATTGGGGGCAAGAGAGGTCAGAGAAAAATTATCCCGACCAACCCAAAAGAGGTGGAAATTGTTTTATCTCAAATGCTATGCAATCTTAATAGTTCTGACTCTCGAATGAAAACATAATAGTGTATAGTAAAATTAAAACAAAAATATTCACAAATTAGTTAAATATTTTTTAAAGTATCGGGCAGTAAAAGTTTTGATACGTTCCTAGCTGCACACATTGATATCGGACGTATACGCATGCTCGTACACTAATGTCCGACACTCAGTGGCATAAACGTGGCAACATCGCTGGTCACTGACGCTATTTTGTCGTGTTGCATACATACACACTGCGTGAGCCTACCGTGTTGAAATTTTCAGAAGGCAGAGCGGTGTTGCCACACGTTATAATCGCCGTCTTCTCCCCGATGGACTCTTATAATCTGTATTAATAATTTATTTATTTTCTTAAAAACTATACGTCAGAAATATTCCATTCTGGTATCATAAAATTTTTTTAATTCCTGAATATGAGTTCAATTTTTTTCAGAAAAATCCTGAATCCATTTTTCTTGTAATTTATGATAAATGAAACGCAACTTCAATTTATACGGGTTTAGATGGAGAAAATAAAAAATTGGTAATTAAATATCTCAAATTCTAGACGTCAGAAAATGTTTCGTCTTATAGAAAAGTTGTTCGTTTTAATGTCAAGAATATCTACACAAAATTTTAAGAAAATCCTATTTCAACCCAGTTTGCGATAGTAATACCTTAAGTTTTTAGTGGCACGTGTGCATCTTAGTTTCGGTAGCTAGCGTTAAGAGATCTGGAGGGGGCTCTAGGCATTAGAAGTCGTGAAGGTCCGTGGTGGGGGTATCGTAGGAACCTAAGTCCTTGGAGAAGTGTCGCGTGCCTCTTCTATGGTGTTAGAAGTAAGGAGGAGGTTTCGTGGTTGGGATGCGCATGCTCCGTGTTAAAAGAAGGGGGATCTATATTTTAGTTGGTCGATTCTGTACCCTTCTCCTGCGGACTATATTTTAATTGGGTCGTTGTGCTTTCTTAATATTTTGGGTGCTTCTTCTTAGATTTTTTTGGAGAAAGAAGGGAGATCTATATGGTAATTGGGTTACTGGGTGCCCTTCTTCTTGGATAATTGAGGAGTGGGAGATGAGATGTATGTTTTAATTGGGAGGCTGCGTATAGATTCTTGTGACGATCTTAGTTGATTACTGGGGGTGAATTTAATAGTTAATTGAGTGGGAAAAAAATGATAAAAGAGGTAGCGCGGAGCCGTTAAGTCTAGTTGCGGGTGAAGTGCTAGTCAAGTGAAAAGTTCTTGGATCGTGACACCCCCCACCTCCATCTCACGAATGACCACGTGCGATATTTAAGAAAGACACCCCCCCCCCTTCCCCCTGCCGCGGAACCTTCGTGAACAATCCGGTGTATGTGTGGGTGTGTACGTGTAATGTGTACGTGTGCACTAACACACGTTGATCCAGAACACGCCTTGTATACCTACTTCCATCGTCCGCGCGCAGGTCAACGAGCAGTGTCGGCTGCGCGGCCGGGCGGCGTGCTGGGCGGTACCGTGTCTCGCCCCGTGGCTCCCCTCGAGCGATATACTTTACAATTTCAATATATCCCTTATAAATTGTCGTAGAGAATTTTTTTTATTCTGCGTTTTTTTTCTCACAAACTCGAAAATGCCCTTTAAAATCAATTTTTTCCGATAGTTGCCCGGTAACTATTGCTTTATTTGAATTTAAATATGGTTTTGCCAGGAAATGATTTTGCCATTAATGGGTATAATAAGATGTGCAACTACTTTTATCGCAATAACAAGAAATAATTTCCAACAAATTCGGCGGAATTGGGTCTTTCCTGCACGGAATAGGCTCTAACATCTTCTTCCATTTTTCTCCACCCCGTTACTTCCGGTCTTTTGGACAGGAACCAAATTTAATTGCAAAACCATTTACAGGCAAAACCATATTGTAATTCAGGTTAAACAATACTTATTGGTGTATCTATGAGAAAAAATTCATTTACTGACATTTTCGAGTACGAGAGAAAAAAATACACAGAATTTAAAAAATCTTTCTATGCAAATTTATGAAGAAGTTATTAAAATTGTTATCTATACGTATCATGAGGTGAAAGGTTCCATAAAAATCGCAAATAAAGTTGGGTTTTCTGGGTTATGTCTCTCCCTTGCAGATGTGGCGATAATTACTCGTATGCCGCTCAATTGCCAGATGCCTCGTGCTCTCAAGGTATTTTTCTTAGAGGTGCAAGGGTGGTTATCCTTTCTTTGTTTTTTAAAACCAATTAAATATGGCAATCCATAATTTCGATGGTTTGTTAGAATTCTCCCACCATCGTGATTTTGGGTGTTGCTCGCCTCTTCATTTTGACCAACAATCCAGTGTTCGTAAGATCGTCAATAAGAACAGTCATCTTAAAACCTTAAATCTGACGAGCCCTCTTCGTAGTCAGACATTCAAGTTTTATATTTTTAATCAATAGAAAACAATAGTGCTCGATAGACTCCGTTTGGATCCGTGCAAAATTTGAGTAAATTGCGAAAACCCGAAAAATTGCAGGTATAAAAATAAAAATAAATTTATTGAACACGATTACATATGTTTTTTGTATATTTTGATGCATTAAATACAAGTTTAGAATCTGATAATCTGAAAAGAGAAGGTAGGAAACGAAACATAGATTTCAAATTGTTCTTCGTTTTTATTGAACTCCTTTGTCTTTAAATAACCTACACAGCGGGTTCCTTTTTCGTTTCTTATTTTCTCTCAATATTTCACCCTTTAACGTCCAGCAAAAATCTGCCATCATGTTGACATTCCAATTTCCTTGATACCTACTCTCTATTTCACTCATGTCTTGATAAAATCGTTCTCCTTGTTCTTCAAGGTAGTCTCCAAGATTTTCAGGAATGTAGTCGAGATGAGAATGTAGAAAGTGCAATTTAAGATTCATCAAACAACCAAAATTTTTGAAATTTTCCAGCAACTCTTTAACTAAAGTCTTGTAATTCTCGGTTTTATTATTTCCCAAAAAGTGTTGTGAACCATTTAAAAAACTTAGCTAAGCTGCCCTTGGCTAAACCGAGAGAAAATAGGCAACGAAAAAGGAACCCGCTGCGTAAGTAATTTGAAGACAAAAAAAATCGATACAAACGAAGAACAGTTTGAAAACCATGTTTCGTTTCCTACCTTCTCTTATATGCTATTTATTACCAGTTTTTATACAGGGCGATTTTCCTAAGGTATAGCACCATTTATTCTGGGGTAGATGGAATCATTACAAACAAAAGTTGCAAATAAACATTAGGGATATTTTTAATAGTTTACGAGATATGAATTTTTGAAGTTTGTCAAATCAGCGCGGCGAGAAGCGTTGGAGCGACCCACTCCCCGCCCTAGCCGTAGATATAGCACAGTGTAGGGCGTTACATTTCGGATCGCAAAATTCAGAGCAATCAATTATTATTATTTTATTAGGCAGTCATTTTTATTTGTCGGGCATTGACTGGCTAGGCTACGGCTAGGGCGGAGAGTGGGCGGCTTCAACGCTTCTCGGCAAAATTCAGAGCAGTCAATGACCGACAAATAAAAATGACTGCGTAATAAAATAATAATCATTGACTGCTCTGAATTTTGCGATCCCAAATGTAACGCCCTACACTGTGCTATATCTACGGATAGGGCGGAGAGTGGGTCGCTCCAACGCTTCTCGCCGCGCTGATTGGACAAACTTCAAAAATTGATATCTCGTAAACTATTAAAAATATTCCGAATGTTTATTTGCAACTTTTGTTTGTAATGGTCCCATCTACCCCAGAATAAATGGTGCTATACCTTAGGAAAATCACCCTGTAGATTTATGAATGTTTCAGATTATCGATTCTAAACTTGTATTTAATGCATCAAAATATACAAGAAACATCTATAATCGTGTTCAATAATTGTTTTTTATAACTGCAATTTTTTTCGGTTTTTCGTAATTTACTTAAATTTTAGAGGGTTAACGGGTCAAATAAACTTTAGATTCATATTTAGCGAATTGAATCACATAAAAATCATACTTGATCCAGGTCCACAATTTTTTTTTCATTTCCATAACTGCAGCTTTTTGCCATTTTTAGCCACTCTTAGCGGTTTTTCGCGATTTACTCAAAATTTTGAGGGTGTACGAGCTAAACGGACCTCAGATTGGGATTCAGCACGTCGAAATACATGTCAGTAGGTGAGTCTGTTGAAATGTACAGACCACTCTATTGATTATTGATTGTACCAATTGGCAGAATGACTTATAATTACGCATGACTCATTAAACGCATCTCATTAAAATAATTTAAAACATACCAATTTAGTCGATTTGGGTATACGATTTGCACTTGCACTCGCATAATGGACAAGGCACAATATTTATATACAAACTCAGGCATCTATGTCGGTCACATATTTCACGACACTTGCGTCGGTACGATGTATTTATCAGTATACATATATCAACAGGGAAAGGAGCTAGATCTTGCGGCTCAACACACAGATTGCGACACTTCTCCATAGTGACTTTTAGTTAGATAAAGTTTTCATGATTAGTTTAATTTACGAAATAAAAAAGCAACACTCGTTAATTTAAAAAAATGTATAAATTGCATGTGAAATAAGTATAAAGAATAACTACGAAAATTTTTATTTTTTCGAAAAGTTAAGCGTAGCTCAGAATATATGATATTTTGCAACGAAGTATTTCTAATTATTCTGTTGACAAAATGGTTCAATATTTTGATTTCTTGGTATTATTTGGTTCGACAGTGCTCACAGTATGTAATTTAGTATCTATTCATATTTCATTTAAATGAGAAAAATATACAGGCGAAAAGGCTCATTGATAAAATTTATAAAAGTGCGTTTTCATATTATCATTAACCGCGATTGAAATCACACTCGGGCCGGGTTGTTCCAACCTCTAGGTAAAGCGTAACCTCGAGGTAAACTCCGAACTAGTGGATTTCCGCCAATGAGAAAGCTGGAAATCCGTCAGTTAGGAGTTTACCTGGAGGTTACGCTTTACCTAGAGGTTGGAACAACTTGGCCTAACATACAAAATAAACCGTCCTACGTTTACTTATAACATCAATCGAATACTATACTTTTAGACTAAAAGTTGGTCATTTTTGTGAATCAGTCGAAAAGCTCCCTCACATTACTATGACTAAATTGAAAAACTTGCGGCCAGCTTCACATCCTAGCCTGCAACAGTTTTGCGGGTTTAATGTGAAGTGAACGGAACTTTTGATTTTTAACCCGGCATTTTTTCGACGAACTTATGCCATTATTCACTTTCATGTGTATTATTTTGGCAGATGTAAATAACTAAGTTATGTAGAAACTAGTAGGAAATATTAATGGTAAAATGGCTGACGATACCGAGAAAAAAGAATACGCTGGTCCGGTGATCGAATCGATCGAAGAAATCGTCGTCGTAGATTCGCAGGATCTTTTGAAAAACGACGATGATCCGCTGGTCGAATCGGTCGAAGAAATCTTCAAAGAATCCTCGCAAATTCTTTTACAAAAGAACGAAATGATGCCCGCCGGGCCCGACAGCCTGGAAGAAAATACCGCCAACGCCCAGACCACTTCGCCGATCATATCGACAATTTGTGGAAAGAAGTCACGAACTGCATCTTGCGCTCGTTCTCGAGACCCGCAAAAGTGTCAACCACATTTCCGCAAAATGGTAGACAAACACGGGACACGAAATGAAGACTTAGAACAGCGCGAGGGAGATTTACGGAAACGTCTCGATTTGTTGGAGGTTTCAATGCCTGCAGTGATGATCTGGAACATTTTAAAAATGGCGCAGGGTGCTCCCCCGTCAGCCTTTCAGTGTTTGATGAAGAAACAGTTCCAAGCGATTCATACCGCCAGTAATATTGTCACACCGAGTACACCGAGTCAGCATTACGACTTCCGAGTTCGCGAAATAGATGCTGAACGAAAGGAGGCGCTTCGCCGAGCGGAAGAAGCTCGTGATTTGCTCGCAGATAAAGAAGCTGCTATTAAAGAACAGCAAAAACATTTGCAGGATGCCAAAAAGTACAATCAGGACAAAAAGGAATGTATCGACAGATTGAATCGCGATGCTGCAGAAATGAGACTGGCGACAAAGAATGCCAGAGGTGACGCCCGATCTAATGAGAACGGCCAGTGCTGTGAAATCTGTTCCAGAGAAGATTTTTTCCATAACGTCGACAGCTTGAGTTCGATAGGCTCCGCGGATCTCGAGTGTTTTGCTAAGCTCGAAGAACTGGCAATGTCCGAAGTATGCATGAAACGACAGATCAACGAGCTAGAGCGTCGCGAAGATGCTTACATGAGGACTATTCAGCAAGCCGACGAACTATGGTATAAAATTAAAGGCGACGCCGTCGGCACCGTAACCGATATGCAAGAACAATTGAATCTAAAAACTGCAGCTAATCAACAACTGGCTGATCGCATTTGTTATTTGGAAGATGAATTGGAAAGGTTGACGAAGCGATTGATAGGCTGCGAAAGAGATTTAAGAACATATACGAGCAAAGAGTACGTTGCCGTTAAGGTCGGTTTCGAGGATAACATGGCCGGTGTCACCGAACGTGGAACTGTTGCAGCGGTCAAAACTGCTACAGCATTGACCGGCGTAGCTCCGAACACCGTTGATGCAACGAGTGTTACTTATACCGAAATGATGGATCAGGAATCGAGTATCCGTCCTGAATATACCGAAGAAGGGAGCAGCGTGCATACGAAATCGTTTGACAAAAGCAGCGAAGCGGTCGTGGCTAAAATGGAAAAAGCGATCGATATTTCTGTAGGGTTGGGAACCGATGTGGGGCTTGGGAATACTCGAATTGACGGATTCAGTGATGAAGCAATACCAGAAAAATTAAAAGACTGGAATTGGGACGAAGGTTGCCCACCGAACGTTCTCTGTAACAATGTGGTCGAGAGTTCGACCGAAACGGACAACTTTCAGCGATCTTTGGAATCGCCGCTCAGTGACGGAAGGACCAATGATACAATCATGGAAGATAAACGGCTATCGACGAAGGTCCTTGCCGACGGTAACACGTCTGAAATTGATCGGATTATTATCTTGCGCGAGGAATTGCGAAATTGGTATAATATCATTGACAGTGCACACCATACGATATCTGTGAGTATGCGTTGACCTGCCTAAATTATTATCTGCGCTTGTCCTCCGAGATGACATTGCTTATCTAGCGATGCCATTGCAAATATCTAGAAATGTGCCGATTGTTCGTCACAAATAGACTTGATGGCGCAGTTAGCGAAGAAGATGAGATGTCATCTTTCGGTAAGTTACTATACAACGATAAATATTACTATTTTTGGGCCCTTGGCCATGTATCATTGAAAGGTTTCACTTTCGACGAGCCCTCTTGCGAAAATACCGACGGGAATTGAACGAGACTTAAATACGCAAGCGATCAAATCTGAAGCTGGTACATCGGTACTATACCCTTCCACAACGCGGATGGATATTGAACCTGTAGCATCGATAGGTCACGATAATCTTGATGAGAAAACTTAAACTTTTGCTCACGATAACATGTCGCAAATTGTTAACAATATTGATCGTTTCTTAGACGATTACGCCAGTCTTAATGTCAGAGCGGACATGATACTCTCGGCAGAAAAATTGCAGGGCATAGGTGTTTCGATTGCGTCTTCTCCGTTGGTTATATTGAATGCAGCAAGACCACTGAAGGCATTCGACGAATTTCCAGAAACAACAAAGTCTCGTAAACGTACAGTAGAGGAACGATCTGATGTAGCGGGGCAAATATTGCCCGTGGACTCACCACAAGAATTTTCGCAAGTCAGAATGGCAGAAATTGTCGAACCAATTTCGTTGGAAATTAAAGATATTAAAGAACAATCCTTAACACGGTCTATTGATGCGAAAATAGTGGATAATTTTGGACGTTTATCTGAGCATGAAGCGGCTCCTTCGGCAATCTCTAAAAAGGATGTTATAGAGGAAGACGTTGCAGATGGAATTATCGATTTCTCAAAGGTTATATGTATCTATATCTTTTTATTTTTATTTTCGAATATCAGAGTTTTTAATTAAGATAAATTTCATCTCACAGGAACCGGAAATAAGACCGAAACAATCTTTGAACCAACCAAAAATAACAGTTGACGTTCCCATTGAAAAAGATGAGATAAAACCACCGGCCACTGCTGTTCCGGGAACGTTATTCGAATCCACAGTAGAGGGAAGGGCTTTGGAAGAAGACGGTAAATTCGATGGATCGAGCGCTTTATTGATTATCTCCAGCACATCGGCATTATTCGAGCCTGACATACAACGTGAAAGTAAAGAATTATTGCCGTCAATGGTTGCTTTGAAGGAGGAGCCAAGTGGTCCGCCCGCCACGGATCTTATTCCAGCGCTAGTACCTTTAGCCGAATCAAAAATACAGACAGATTTTAATGAACTTCTAATAAAGGATGTTGTGCGCGATGTGATCGAAGAACTTATCGAAGAGCTTATTGAAACACGACCTGTCTTAAGCCCTGAAACAGTTGAAACATCCCAAAGCCGTTCCGAAGCAGTCTCAAAGCCGAAAAGAGAAAGTTCCGAAGAACCAACGAAGATCACTGTGGCAGTAGATGACCTGGGTACTATTACAATACCATTGGGCATGGAGGAGGAAAGCGCAGTTAAAGCGAAGATGACGCTTCTAGCCGATACCATATCTTCCTCAGATCGAGGGTTTCTCGAAATAGCCATGGAGAAGCCACTGGAGAACATTTCGACCGACGAAACACCGATAAAAATATGCGAGCGAGAGCCATGCGAGTATGACGACAAACTAACAGCTCCTGACCCAGTAGGACCACCAATTTGTAAATCGTCACCCTACCACCTGGTGAGTACGTTATTTGGCCGACAACCCCCGTGATTTTTTAGACGCACAAATGTTCATGAAATCTCATATGGATTAACTTAAAGCCTGAGGACACTGTGTGTCCTGGGCAAAAGCTGAAAATCCCGAACCGAGATACAGAAGGGACACAGACAATTCGACAATTTCCAAGAACGCTCGATAAACTAAAGCTGAAGATGATTACCGGCAGTACCTGGCCATCGACGGAGGTCGTAATGTGGCGTCGACCATTGGTCTGGTCGAGACGCCCAAGAGATAAATCTACTCTAATGACCGTATGTGTCGGCACCCAAACGGATACTGCGTTTGTTCGTGACAGAAAAACGCATCAGAGCATCCAGCGAAAGAACAACTGCACTGGTGTCTCCCCGATAAAGACAAGCGTAAATGGTTACCAGAAGCATGTTTCATCCTGTAATACGGATAAAAAATCGACCTCTGCCAGTTATGTTATGAAAAAATTTGTTGACTTATCGAGACCAAGTTTGGCTTCGATAACGGAAAAAGAAATTTCCGCTGTAAAGTATACTAAAGAATGTGCGCTGGCGAAACATAGTGAACTTCACTGCGTCGAATGCGGAAGAACGATGACGTCAGAAGATTTACCTTTGACAACAAAATCTAATCGTCGAACGAATATAGAGGTTGAAGATAGTCTAACCGGGCCGGTGAACAATATTTCCAATTTACCCACATCCCGTATGGGACAGGAAAATAATGAATTCACGTGTTGCCAATGCAAAATATTTGAAAGAACAGGGATCAAAAATGTAACTCAAAAAAAGAAAGAATTCCAGGAAAATTTTAATTGTGAATCTTCTAGTAAAGAAATTTGTTGTCCTTGCCCATCTAACGACGCTGAAAAAATGACGATAAAAACGCCGAAGTCATCGAGCAAGAGGCGAAAGCCAGAAAAAAAGAATCAAAGTGTAATGGCTTCTATGCCTACGAGTAAATGTAAAAAAATGAAGGCAAAACGAACGATCGATGACCCAGCTTCAAATACATTTGCCAAGAACAAAACCGAGGAATCACCAAACACCCAGTGTACTCTATCGGGAACAGGATCGAGTAATATTTTATCTCCGCGGACAAACCATTCTGGGAGTTTAGCCTCCAATTTTTCGGATTCAAAAACAAGAACGGACAGAACGAGATTCAAATCAGACACAACTTCAAACAATTTAGTTGCAAAAGTGGAGAGTCCTAAAGACGTTGTAAAGTGCACATGCGACGAAGACGGCAATGTACATGTCCCATATACGAAATACAGTTCAATTTTCAAATTAAACATCTGTAAAGATGACAGTGTCCGTGGCAATGGAATCAACAAGGCATCAAAAAAGAACCTTGATTCCACTTGCGACGATGATTTCGCACTCGAGTAATTCTCTATAAAAGCCTGCAATTCCAACTGTGGAGGTCTAAGAAAATAAAATCATCCCGTCAAATATACACGAGCGCTGTAGTAATATGCTACATCCAGAGAACAAGAAGCGATTCCTTTTGAATGAAAATTGGCTTTTAGTGGACAGCAGACAACTGTCAGCAATGGAATTCCCCAATTCCAACAGGCGAAACTTGA
This sequence comes from Netelia inedita, assembly GCA_964017225.1. NCBI lineage: Eukaryota > Metazoa > Arthropoda > Insecta > Hymenoptera > Ichneumonidae > Netelia > Netelia inedita. The sequence continues at coordinate 26,339,586 of OZ024920.1, forward strand.
AAAAAATTCTTATAGAGCAATCAATGTCCTGTTCACTGTCGAAATAACGTTGATAACGTGACATGTCGTTGCGTCGAATAAATATTTGGCAACAAAATTTTGTTACATCATTCGCATTTTTTGTCATAACTATAATCACTCGCCCGGTAATTGTTCTGTCACTAACAATATTCTCCAGCGATCACTATTTATATTCTAAAATCACTCACCGAACGTTTGCCAGAGTGTGCCGACGAGAACGAAGATTATGATATCCCCGTAGCTCCCCAATGCTCCCCTGCTCCGCCTGCATCCTTGCTTGTGCCGTGGCTACAGCACTCGCAATCACGTGATGCTGGTGCCCTGAGGCACCTGTTGTCGTGACGCTTCGTCTTGAGCGCCAACCCGTCCTGTTGCTTCCGCCACCACTCAGCGTCGGTGATTTCTTCTGGTAAGTCCTGAACAAATAATAAAAAATACATTGTTTCTTTCCTGAGTCAGCGCGAACAATTAAACTCTATATTTATTTCTGTCATGAGACATGGGTTTCATATCCGATAGATACATTTGCAACGTCGCAAAGCGAATTTCAGATTCGTAAGTTTGCTAGGATTGTCAGAGAAAGAAATAGGCCGACCGATACAACATGTCGAACTGAATTTTTTTTGGCGCATAGGTTCTTATTAACCCCATTATAATTCCCCCCCCCCCCGCTCCCTCTCACCGACCAAACCTTTTCAATAACACAATGCCATCATGGATGTTTTTTCTTCCTCCTCTAGCATAAATCAGTGTATGTGAAGAAAGCAGGTCGTCGCACGTATAATAATGCTTAATTAGAATGCTTAGCCGACGAATCTACGCGACGGCACACGTACGTGTTTTATAAGTGTGATACTCCTCGACAACAGATATGACAATATACGAGCAGACTTTTTGCGATTAATTCCCTTAGCCTTTTCGACATTTTCCCTTCCACTTTTGCACAATCCGTCTGAGGCTATCACTCTTCCACTCGAGCAAACCGAACAAAGCGCAATAAAGCCCAAATAAATATAAACACAATAAAACCCGAATAAACGGATGCTAACTCTAAGCATTACGCACAGGTCATTTGCAACAAAGTTTCATTGAATTATATACAGAATTTGTCTTAGAGGAGCCGTGCTCGACCCCGAAATATATTTAGAATATATGCGTATATTCCCATATGTTCCCCATGCGCATATGTCCCACTTTAAGTAGAACATTCAATATTTTAAATAAGATCAACCTTGTCGAAAAATCATTTCAACAAATGTTTTACGATTTTCAGAGAGAAATAGGATCAATGAATGTTATCAAAGCTATTGGCAAACGGATCAGGCTCAGATGATAGTCATCTTCGATTTTTTAAAGAAAAATATACAAGTCTTATCTCAGAAATTTGTAGTCGGATTAAAGATGAATAGAACGATTAGAAAAACTATTAAAACAGCTGTTCGAAAAATCGAACGTACCCTTCGCCTGTACTTGACGCCTCCGCTAATGACTTTACCAATATTCCTAACTATATTAATGTTACTACCTATGTTATCGACGCCTGACCTGGACCATAATTTAATTTGAAGGTCTGTGAGTAGTGTCATATCTGTTCAGTTGCAGCTTTAGTTGATGCCTGTGATGCAGTACACTCCGAAATCGTGTGTGGGGCATGTACAAACCCCAGTTGTGAGTTGACGTTTTATTTTATATTTTATATTGAAATCCATATTTCATATATATTATTACGTAATCTGAGGATAATATTCAAATATATTATTTATAGATTGAAATAAACAACAATGTTAAAAAACCGGAGATAATACACTTTTATAACACGATAAAATAAGGTACAGGTTCATTCGACCAATTGTGTCATGAATATTCGACGGCTCGAAAAAATCTTCGGTGGCGCGAGGATCTGGATAGCGATGCTGAATTAACGAGGCATAAATGGAATGATCTTATACAATTTCAACGTCTTCATTACGCTTTTGAAGAGGAGAGAATTCTTGAAGAACTTACCGCAGCCTCTAATGGTGCCACATATGCAAGTACGATTACGACTGCCCACTCTTCGTTGAGAGCCTCGCTTCAATATCGAAACGATTATTGGCGGAAAAGAAAAACGGGTACACCAGGTTGATATGGGACAGGCAAGATGCGGCTTGTGCGCGAGATAAAAAAATCGCAAAAACCACGCACATTGCGTTAAATGCTGCCGAGCCATGTACAAAGAGTACAAACTTCTATTTTGCACCGGTTGTGCGGCAATTGATTAAATTTGTAAGGGTTTTTCATCCTGTTTAGTCAATTTAACTTTATGTGCGAATATATAAATTTAAAAAATCTTAAAACACAGTTTTTGCTTTCGGATTTTCGCCATTTTCAATGGCCCAAATCAATGTACCAACAGTAATTTTTTCTCCAATAGGCTGATGCCTCCACTTCAAAACACCGCTTGAGATTTTAAGGAGATTCGACATATTCCAGAGTCAAAAAATACATTTTTTGTAATTTTGTATTCTGAAAGTACACGTCTTCCCTGATATGTGGTGCAAATCTCATGAAATTCTGAGCTGTAGAAGTATGTTAAATAATTTATTGAAGTCAGCGTGTGAAATAATTTCAAGCATTGTGACAGAAATTCACAAGTTTTACGAACGTCCTCTTCTTCTACAGAAAAATATGTACATATATGTAAATATATATGAATACGATTTATGGTAAATGAATAAATAACCATATACACTGGATAAACAATTTATTAATTATAACTTAAAAAAATTATCGAATATTCAACAACTTTCGACGATTTAAAAAAATTCTGTTAAGAAGGACTGTATTGATATTCTATATATCGTTTTAGAGGATATTCAAATTAGAAAAGTTTTGGGATCAATTTAAAGCCGAAAAAAATTGGTTCGAATAATGCCTACTCTCTATGTACTTTTTCTCAGGAACCATACGTTCGAATTTTACCATTTTTGTTGGGTGTATATGTTAAAGTGTCATAAACATTGTGTCAAGCCATTTTTTTCGATATGTTATTTCAGATTTTTTTGACGTCGTTTTGAAATTCTTTCAAAATTTTGAACACTTCTCTTTACCTTAAAATATATTTTTTGGGGTCTGAATCGTTTTTTTCGCAAAACGGCTTGACACATCCTTCATTTAGATTTACTTGTTATATAAAAAAAAAGAATATGCCGATACGTTGAGAAGATTCCTAGAAAAGGTACATTGCAGGTGAAAAAACATAACTTTTCAAGAAACACGATTTTCTGAAACAGTTTGAATTTCTGATGAATTACGGGAGGGGGCGGGGTGTTTGTTGTATCGATGGAAGTAACTATCCACACTTAAGATGCAGTGTTAAGATTGTTATACACTATCCGGCACGGATCAACGACACGGAATTTTTTTCGAGCTCGTTCTCATTGCGTCCGTTAGGTACGTGACTGAAGCCTGTCGGTGCGGGAACGTACCGGTCTGGGCCGGTCCGTTACGTGACGACGAACGCTGATTAACACAGTTCCACTGCTCAGAATTTAATGTGGTTTTCGAGAAATAATCAAGAAAGATTTGTACTTTGAGAAAAAAAAATTGTTAATCCATTTTTTGACAATAAAATATGCCGAACTCCCTTAATGAAGGTAAACAAATTCCAAATTGTTTACATGATCTAAGAATCGATAGTTACTTCGATTGATATAAAAACAACCCGAAATTCCTTAGAAATTCAAACTTTTCAGAAAATCGTGTTTCCTGAAAAGTAATGTTTTTTCACCTGCAATGTACTTTTTCTTGGAATCTATTCATCGTATCGGCATATTTTTTTTGGCGTGACAATTACATCTAAATAAAGGATGTGTCAGGCCATTTTTTCGAAAAAACGATTCAAACCCGAGAAACGTATATTTGAAGGTAAAAAAAAGTGGTCAAAAGTTTTAAAAAATTTCAAAACGACGTTAAAAAATGTTGAAATAAAATATCGAAAAAATGGCTCGATACAATATTTATAACACTTTAATATATTCGCACACCAAAAATGGTGAAAATCGAACGTATGGTTCCTGAAAAAAAGTACATAGAAAGTAAGCATTTTTCGAACCAATGTTTTTCGACTTTTCCCAAAACTTTTCTTATTTGAATATCTTCTAAAACCACATATAGAATTATCAATAAAGTATTTCTCAACAAAACAAAAAAAATGCCGAATGATGTTGAATAGTTTTGGAGAAATCTTAATTTGAAGCAAAGAAGGTCGAGTGGGGGCTTACAAATATATCAAATCCCGTTAAAATCACTTGAACGGTTGAAAGGTTACAAATTTTTATAACAAAAATGAGCTTTTTGCTGTTTTTTTCGGTTTTCAATCTTTGAATGGATTTTTCATTAATTAAATGTGAATAAAGTTACATTTCTTGTACACCATTCTCTTCTTTATGAAAAAACGAAGCAAACCATGTATGAGGGAATCTGTTTATCAGTATAAGACAGGTTTTATAAGCAATAAAAGCGTGGGGTGCGTTCGAACCCCAGTTATGCGTTTGAAGGTAGAAAAATAAAGTCATGAGGTGTAGTATTAAAATTATTTCATCACCTTATCATAACACTTATACCAGCACTGTACCACTGTACCACTGTACCAGCAATTTACAGAAAACCATCGGTATATTCTACGGACGAATCTGCGTGAATCTATGCAAATCCACGTGAATTATGTACGTCGATGCTAGGCAAAGTTGTTGAAAATCTAAATTTATCCCTACGTTATGGAAAGTCGTTCTGACTTTCAATTAGTAATATTCTATTCTATGCTTTATTGCATTTCCAGTAATGTAAAGGGTGTTTTTGTAAATACAATAGAACTTGACATTGTAAAAAAATGACACAAAAAATAAAATTTTAATAAAGCTCCTTATTTATTTGAAAGATCAATACGTGGCATCTAAAAATGATTTTTGGCATATGACCATCGGCTCCAGTGTAAACTGCTCTAGGGCAGTTGCCAACTGCTCGAAAGCTCAATCGGCCAAAGAACGGCGCATATGGTGGTCTCATGGTTTTAAATCCTGTACTAGCTGGATTTTATACGGGTGTAAGCCAAGATCTTTGCACAAAATTTTCTATCTAGTGGACGGGTAGTAGACGGACCGAGTGCTGGTTCCTGCGACCGACGAAGAATCGATAAATTTGGATCGTCCTCCACATTTTCCATTATAGCTGCGATATTCTCTTCATAGTTCAGTCGAAATAGACACGAGTTCTAAACAAATGCACAAGAGCAGCGCCAATTTTTTTGTAGGTTATTTGGACCTCCAGGAACATGCCCTAGAAAAGTCGGAAACTTTAGACCTGTTTCTAGCCACCAGAGATTGTTGAAAAAAAACGCTTTGTTTAATTTATAGTTTTTGGACTGGGTTTTATCGAAAAATGATTAAAACAAAAGTTGTACGCCGTGAAATCCTCTACAAAAAGAGTCATATACAAAAATCACTTGATACTGTTAGTTTAGCGGTAAATTGCAATTGAAAGAAATGACCTTGTTTGCTTTGAGCATCCGCTACCGGACATTTATCAACAAACCGGTTTAACACTCATATATCATCTAGGAAAAACGGTCCCCAAGAGACACACGAAAAATTTATCGATCTGTGTTATATAGTTCAGCAACAATCTCCAATCTGCGAAAATTCGGCGTTTTGAAATTCCAGCTGATGCAGAAGGCTCACGCGTTACAAAAATTCAGTAGGTGCGTTTTATCATGCACATTCAGGATTTTACTCACAAAAAATTCTTACTGTAAAATTGATTTATTATACCCTTACTTATTTATTGTAAATTCATTTACAGGCACAACCATATTTAAATTCAAAGAAAACCATAGTTATTGGGGTAACTACTAGAAAAAATTGACTTTCAATCACATTTCCGAGTTCGAAAATTTTTAGACGAGCTCCATTTCAAAAGTATGAAGAAGCAAAATTTAATATATCATATATATATATATAAATGCTGGAAATATCTTTTTAAACCTTACGACGAAATTACTTATTATTTGCAGTCACTTTTAATCGATAGTTGATGTAATACTAAAATATACTATTTTTTAATAATATTTCCGCGTTTGTAAGAAAAAAATACGCGGAATTAAAAAAAAAACATGTGTGTAGTTCACACACGGTAGAAGTGAAACATTCAGTAAACTAAACTGCGAGAAAATGAGACGATTCCAGTATCAGAAGTGGGATAATAATAGGGTTTATTTATTATAATATTGATACCAAGTTTAAAAGTTATTTTACATTTGTTTATGAAGACTCCATGGTTTCAATTTCAACAAATGACACTGGTGGCTTATGGTAACTAAAGTAGGAAATAAATGCTTTGGTTTGGATTTGATCAATATATCTTTGAAATACAGCGTTTATTACTGTTTTTAATCTTGTTGTTGATTCAGTGCGAGAGCTGTACATTTTTATATTTAATTTGGTATTGAAGAACTCAATCAAAGGGCGCTCTGTATTCCATGCAAAATTCACATTAAAATCCCCACTTAAAATTATCGGAACTTTATCGTATTTTTTTTTGAGAATCCCCGATACGTTTAGTGTATACTTTATTAAATTCTCGTGGATAAATTCAATAATTGTATTTATTGATTGGTTGGGAGAAACGTAAATTGCTATAATTACAATTGAATTATCATGGCCCAATCTGCTTTTACAGGCACATATTTCTCCCACTTTCGAAAGTTGAATAGACAATGATTTCAGTTGTTGTGCATTGAGATTTGTTTGTGGAGTAATAACACGGGCTCCGTCATTTATATTATGGTAGATTGCAACTTCGCCTGCCCTCATATGTAGTCTTTTATATTGAACTACAATATCAAAATTTGGAATGTCTAAAATGTTTTCATTATTCATCCACGTCTCGGAAAGAAGTCGAAAATTCGACAACGATGCTATTTTGTCTAACTGAAGATCCTGTACATGAGCTCGTAAACGTTGGCAGTTGAAGGTAAACAGTGACAACCCTTTCCTTCTATTTATAAAACCATATAATAATTTCTCAATTCTTTAAGTCGATTCAGGTTCAGCCTTTGAAACTCAGCTCGCGATTCAATCGTGGATACTGTTGCTCTTCGACGATGATAAAATTTGTATCATTTTTTTTGCGAAACGAGGTGTAAGCCTTGAATCGATGTTACTCGGGGTAGTGCATTGTTTTATGGTTCTGTCATATTAACTTGGGAGTCATATGGAAAGAGAATAACAAATAATGTTATACACGTGACGTGTTTTCATTATTGTGTACAGTGGACGCATTATTATGCGAAATAGAAATATTATATTGCACATTTAATAATGCCTTTCGGCGTGCACGAAATCCACGTACACGTTACGTTGAACGTTTTGCGATTTTTTTCATCTTATTGTCTTTCTCTTCTTTTTCTGCCGATACTCATGACACTTTTCGGCATTAGTTTTCGGCATACTTGGAAAATGTTTTATTAAAATGATAAAAATATTTGCAATAACGATACATGTGAACAACACACGACGCTGGCTATAATGCCTTTTCCCAAGGCTTCGTAATACACATTCACACACACACACACATACTAACACATATAGAAACATACACACGTAGAACGCTTGGACCAAAGTAAGTATTAGGCAGTGCAATATAGATACTATACTCTAGGGTAGGGTATAGATACATACTAATGCTTGTTAGACAAGAGTTGGGAGGCTACGAAGCACCGCACAAAGAGGAGAAGAAGATAATAGGAAACACTGTATATCTGTATTCTATCTCATTTTCTCGCAGGCCGAATCCTATACATGTATATGTCTGTCTCTTTTTAGTGTCGCTTTTTCGTTTCATCGTGTTTCAAATCACACCCGTGCTAAAGAAGTTTCACTTCAAAAACCAACTCTCTACGACAATTTATAAGGAAGTTATTGAAATTGTTAACTAATTGTAAGTCGCTTGACGAGCAGCGCGGGGCGATAGGCGGTATCCCCACCGTGCCACCGGCCACGCGGCGCCCGCGCTCGCTGACCCGCGAGCGGGCGATCGAATTCGATCATTCCCCGCAATGGCAGGCACACTCCCAGAGGAATCGTATCATATTCAATCGTATGCCCAAAAATGTTGAGAAGCTCTTGCAACTTGAATTTTGCGAAAATTTGGATTAGAACAATAATAAATGGAAAATATATATCAATATCGATATTTCGGCTTGTAATGAAGATATTGAGGCGTTTTTTTATATAACGTGTCTCACACAAGCGCATCATAATCTGAAAGAATATTTCAATCAGCTTCGTAATTCAAGGCGGCATTTCTATTTGTTTATAAGCTACAAATTTTAATCCTCGAAAAATGGAGTTCTTTTTTTGCGAAATTGTTTCTTTGAGTTAAATCCTGAATGTGCATATTGAAACGCACCGCCTGAATTATTTTTTATTACGTGAGCCTTCTGCATCAGCTGGAATTTCAAACGAATGTTCGCAGATCCCAGATTGTTGCTAAACTATATAACATAGATCGATAAATCTTTCGTGTGTCTCTTGTTGATAGTTTTTCTTACATAATACATATCAGTCTTGGAACGGTATGTCGATAAATGACCAATAGCGGATGCTCAAAGCAAACAAAGTCATTATTTTCAATTTAAATTTACCGCTAAGATAACAGGGTCACGTGATTTGTGCATAGGACTCTTTTTGTAGAGGATTTCACGGCGTACAACTTTTGTAGGAAGCATTTTTCGATAAAACACAATCTCTGGTGGCTAAAAAACAGATTCAAATTTTTCAAATTTTCTAGGGCATATTCCTGGAGGTCAAAATAACCTACAAAATAATTGGCGCTGCTCTTGTGCGTTTGCTTAGAAGGGGGTCATATTTTTGTACATTTCAACTGGACTATCAGTAGGTACGCACATCCTTTCAGCCCATTGGAGTTATATATCAGTTAGAGAGTAAGGGTACCAAATATATCCACAGTTTGACGGATGGCTTACTCGGATGGACGGCTATGTGCCCCATAAAAACTACCAAGTCGTCTATAAGTGGCTCGAATCGACGACTGATTTTCGAAATAAATTTGGATAATTTCGTAGCGTTGTTTAAGCGTCAATTTATTAATGATGATTTGACAAAGTATACTGATAATAAAGGTCACAACGTGAGCGCAGTATGATAAAAATATTCGTCAGCTCGTCTGACAGCTGACAGCTGGTTTCTGAAGGTGACCCTTCAGGAAGTTCTATGTAAACAAAAAAGCACCCTGTACAATAGATATACTCTCTGAGTATTGAATAACCCCAATAGACTCGAAGCTGTTGAAGGCTGACGATGGAGGAAGGAGGTGTGTATCCCGTATCAGTTTGATTCTCAGTTTCTGAAATTCTGTCGAATCGCTATTTTGGCTAAGTTACTTCGTTATTAAGCATAAATATTTTACTAACAATAAGATACGCTTCTAATTTTAACAGTGAAAACGTTAATTCGAAATATATTGACAATTAATAGGCTATTCGAATTAAATTAAATTTTCTGTTTCTGATTTTTTATTCATGAAAATCTTCATCTAATGAACTTTTAAAAATCATGAACAAATATATTCATTTTCTTCAATAATAATAGAAAAAGATAGAAAATCTTCGAATTACCCGCTTTGCCCATATGGAGGGTCTAAAACGGGTAAAGGTTAAATAATGAGATCAATTAACTTAATTAATGAAATCTATGCCTTATACAAAAGTACATTCTTCTTTAAACATTAATCAGTCTCTACAATAATCAACTAATTATAAATGAAGTGTTTAAAATTATTCTCTAAAATAATTATCAACATGTACCTATAATAAGTAATAATTATAATTTATAATTCGTGAAAACATCTAAAGTTATTCCTGACAAACATCACAGTAATATAACCCTCTCAAACTACCCATAGGACTATTCTAGGGCAAATCATGTTTACCCCTACCAATCCGTTTTGTCCCTGTCCGTTTTTCCCAAAAGGGCACTTTTATTTTCTGTCATTATAACCTCGAAATAAAAATGTGGGGAGCCCCGAGTTTGTAAAAACAAGTAACACAAAACTTAAGAAACCCCATTCTAGGCCATTATCGAGCAATTACAACTAGTATACTTCGATCTTTTTAAATGAAAGCAACAAAAAACTTTGTTTTTTGTGTTACCTTGTAAACGTTTGCGTCACCGAAGCGAGCCGGTTTCCCATGGTTGGTTGATGGTCGAGACGTCGGTTGGCGCTCGCACATTCTTACAAACACTTGTAATGCGTATTTTGGAAGGCCTACTCGTTTTAGGCGGGGTACCTGTTTTGGGCGCATCTCCCCTACACATTATAGTGATTGAAGAAGTTCGTAGTTATGTTGATGGATTTATATGGTATCAGTTGTAAGGGATAGTCCCAACGTTAACTATAAGATGCAGTTAATTTAAAAAAGCACATCTGTTTGTCTGCGGTTCGATTTATTTGTGCAAGTGGTTCCAAAATCTGTCTGTTACTCTTTGAAATTCCTTTTGAAGGTCGTATTTGACTTATTTAGCTAACACTTTCTAAGATACACATATATCGATAATATATTGATCTTTTTTTAACAAGAATAGAAAAAATTCACAATTATTTACCTTTCTGCAGATGCTTTCTTTTATTTATGTGGTAGCTAACTCTTAATAATTTTAGACGCATGGCGCCATTTTTTTGCTTAGTTTGTATTGATTTACTGCGATAAATAAGTAATATTCACAATTCTTCATAGAAGGAGGACAATAGAAATTTACTTTCAACCGGAATCGGAGTTACTTAACTCGAGCAAGGTTGTCATTATTCCAAGCACATTGCGCTAATTCCGGAATTTAGGTCATTTGCGCATATAGCTGACTGTTCGGGTGACGATTGTTCTTACTAATACGAGGGGTTTATCGGTCTAACGATAAGCTGAGCGTCTCTTGGTAATGATCGTTGATGTGAGGTTGAAGGATGTGCGCCTCGAGCGCAACCGTCATTCTCAAATCATCATTCAACCTCCTTATGCTCAAGCTTAAAATTATTATAAGCCATGTCTGATAATTTCAGTATTTTTTTCTTTGGATGTGCTTTGGGGATACATTGATTTTTCTGGATTTCGACATAGTTCGCATTCAATAAAGGAGCCACTTTCGACAACCTACTACCTATTAACCTATTCTATGCTTCTTTTACGAGATTTTGTACTTTCCTGTTCTTGGAACAGGCTTACCATAAGAAAAGACTAATCGTAAGTTTCACGAAGTATAGACATACATCCTCTTTTTCGGTATAGAATAGGATCCATTGTAAATAAGTCTGCTATGAAGCTATTTTGCAAGATTGTGAGCAACTGATAATGTTGCTCTGGATGAGTACAATAGTATTTGTACTTCAGGTGAGGAGATGAATCTCTATTTGTTCCGTGTGAGTATGAAAAGGAGCTATTGTTTTCTCAATTATGATGTTCAGAACTAATGATAATGTTCATGTTAGTTCCTTTGATTGTGTGACTGTTGGTAGCAGTTTCATGGATAGTTAAGGCTTTGTTGGAAATGTTTTTGTTCATTAAAAATGTATAAATTGCAATCGAACTTGAATTTTACGTTTAGGCGGCGATCTGGTCGATAATTTGGCACTGGTATATCCATAACTGCTTCAGTTCGGTTTGCTTCTTCCCACTCATTCCGAATATCGTTTCAAGCTCATTAGCTGATTTTGTGGAATCTGCGGTACCGGCCAATGGTGTCCTTTCTACCGACGGTTCCCTTTTTTCGCGACCTGATACTCGTCCGTCGATAACTTATGGATCGATGAGCGCAAGAGCTTTCGTAGACGCCAGCATATTCATCGTGCTAGCTTTGCGTGCCAATCACGGATATAGAAATAAGGGGATGGAGCATAAACCTCTACTTTGGGCGAGGGGGGAGAAGCTGCTTGCGCGGGCGGAGGAGAGTAGTCACGTGGTACTTTTGGTGCCGCATTGGTGATTGGTTGTAATCGAGCAGAATCTGCGCAAGTGCAATATCTTTATTTTGATCGAGTAAGAGTGAGATAAAAGTAAAATTAGTGTGGAAACCGTTTCCGTGAGGAAGGAAAAAATTGTTTACATTATATTTTTTATATTACACGTAAAATATTTGTGTACAATGCCACTGTGTATTGTAAAAAATTGCAAAAATCGCACAAAAAGCCGTCCAATTTTGGGAAAAAGACCAGAAAGCAACATACATAATATATCTTATCACCGGTAAGATAGGTTATATTTCATTAGTACATATAAATGATAGTATTATATTATCGAAATGTAATATAAAAACACACACATCTAATTATTTTCTTATAGATTTCCAAAAAATGAAAAAACCAAAAAGCTTTGGTCAGATATAGTGGGACTAAATGCAGAATCAATTCCAGTTGGAAGTAGAATTTGTAGCGCACATTTTCCTGAAGATGCTTTCGATTTTTCATGTGATACGAGGAGACTTCGGCCAAATGCACTACCATATATATGTATCAAATATATGCTGTTATATATAATTACTAACAATTAACGCATTATTTGTAATGCTGTTATCATTAAAAGTTACTCTTTTGGTAATGGCATTAACGAAAATTTTTCAATCCTTATTTTTTGTGACATACAAAATTTTACGATTAACTTTATACTTACATTGCTTAAAGCTGGCGTTACACGATGTACGTTTTCATGTATGATTTCTTATCAGGCAGCTATTGACTTACGTTACTCCAAACGCATTTAGTATCGAACGTATCATATAGTAAATTCTTATTAAATAAATGTATTGGCTGATAAGCTAGAACTTATACTTGATACGTACTAAACACGTTCGGTGTAAACTAAGCCTATGCAATCCTCATTTGAATGCATCCAAACATACATCAAAATGATACCCGCTAGCATGCACAGGAGCAAACAGAGCAGTATACAAGCTAGCAATCATACACGAAAACGTACATCGTGTGACGTCGGCCTTATGTAATGGACATAGGGGAGAGTCCTCCAGTACCGGCCGGCATCCAGTACCGGCCAGTTGTTAATTCGAGCATTGTATAATAGATTTCACTGAAAACGCTATCGTCTTTTAAGTATTACATTGTTAGAAGTATATGCCCCGAGGTGGGGCGATCTATTGCAAACGGTTTGTTGTCAGTGCGAAAATTTGTGTTGAGCGTGGTGAACGCAAGATACAAAACGAAAGTTCGGTGAATGATTGTTGGAGTTTCGTGGACGAGTTTGAAAAAAATTAAACCTGGTATGTATACATGGTGTATATAGATATGATAACGCGTGTTATAATTCCACCTTCGTGTATTCATTCTTGTCTGTGGTCGAACATACTACTGTACTCCGTTCCTGCAGTACCGGCCACAAAATTGTCCTCCAGTATCGGCCACGGTTTGCGTTCATTTTTAAGTGGTTTTGTTTTCTTATAGATATATAAAAATGCAAAACAAGAAAAGTGATAGAGGGATGAAGAAAAAGAAAGGCACCTGGGGTCCTGCCAATATGCATAAAGCGATAAATAAGGTACTGAGTAAGGCAATGAGTGCACGGGAGGCAGCAGGACGTTTTCAGGTACCAAGAACTACGCTTAATGACAGGATTAGTCCTATTAAAAATAATAAAGAGATGTCCATTAGGCCGTAAATGGGCCGTTTTCATAAAACCTTCTCACCTGAGCATGAAAAAATGTTGGCAGAACATATTAAAGACTTGGCAAATAGGCTAATGTCAACAAGAAAGGGAAAAGGTTGGTGTCGAGAAAAGATGTCAGCAAGAAAGGAAAGAGTTTACTTTCAGGAAAAAATGTCAGCAATAAAAGCAAAAAAGAAAACCAGACTCCACCCTGCAGACCGATTCAGAAAGAGACGATATGTCCATTTTGCTTTGAATCCCATGAAGATGATTGGATACAATGCGCAAACTGTAAAATTTGGGTCCATGAGACTTGTGCACATGTGCCAGAGCTGTCAGATCACTATATTTGTGATTATTGCATGGTATACATCTTCATATATTTGCTGGCCGGTACTGGAGGACAATTTCGTTAAAACTGATTTTTCTTAGTTTTGAAATTTTTATAATAAAGTTGATTTTTCATAAATATATTGATATATTATTATTGTTGTTTATAGGCCAAGCTTTCTTTGACACATATCAGGAAGTATCGAACGTATAACTTAAGATGTTTTCTTTTTATTCTAAATAAACCTTAGTGTGACGGTACTGGAGGACTCTCCCCTACATATATTCTTTATTTATTTAGAACCTGTGGTTGAAACAATTATTTCTAATGACGTATCGAGTACTATGACTACTACAGCTACTAAAATGGATCGAGCCACGTCTCCTATCCCTGGATGTAGTTATTGTAAGGAATATTTATATTTAACAAACAATTTTCAAAAATTGACATTTTTTTCTACATCATATTTAACATGTTTTAGTTGTAACTCGGTCAATAAGTGTTTCACCGAAGAGAATATACAACTCTCCTGAGAAACAAAGCCTTCGGGAAAAATTGAAAGACACAAAGGACTATTATTTAAAAAAAGTAAAAGGCCTGCAACAAAATATTCGACGAAAGGAATCAAGCATTACTTCTTTCGAAACAATTCTTGACTCGCTGAAGAAAAGCAATATATTGGGAGCTGAAGAATTACAAATATTGCAAGACAGAGGTGGAGCAAATTCTAAAATATTAGAAAGACAACTTCTAAAAAGTAAGGGCAAATCTGTACGCAAACAATTTGATAACGGACTTACGAGGGGACGGTCCCGGAGGGGCATGGAGTTACGGACTCCCGCTTCGCGTACTTATAGTGTGGGTAGGTACTAACGAAACCCCAAATGATTAGCCGCCAACTCGGCTCCGTTTTCGAAAAATCACCGTTCAAATTTGGGAGTCTGATTGTCGACTGTAGAATTTCTATATAAGAACAACAAGGCGAGCAGCCTAGCGGTAAGCGAGTCAGACTACCGTCCCGGAGGTCTCGGGTTCAAGTCTCGTCTATGCTGCTTTTTTTCATTTTTTTTCATTTTTTTTTTTCAACTTTTTGTTGAAATTTATAGTTTATGATTAAAAAATTGTAAGAAAGTAAACAAAGAAAATTACGCGCCTTTACTGATCAAAACTTAGGAATTAAATGTCAAATTTTTTTTTTCAAATCTCTTACGATTTATTTAATTTTTAAAAATGAATTAGCCGTAATTTAAACTTTGACATACAATAATCTGCCTGCCTGCCTTAAAATTTTTAAATCTAATGAAATATTTTCGTGAAAATAGACAGAAACACTACATGAACAGGGTCATACAAATTTTATACCTGTCGGAACAACCGGTTTTCGGACAGCGTTCCCAGACCGTGTAGGGGAAAACCCGTAGACGGGCGCCAAAACCCCCAGTGTTCACAGACCGTGTACGGGAAAACCCGTAGACGGTCTGTGAACGCTCGGGGTTTTGGCGCGTCGATTTCCTATTCATTCTAACTCCATGTACCGTTTCACGAATACAATAACCCTAGTTTGTACGTGAGGGTCGACGGTTAGAACTGCCAAATAACCGTTTCTCGTCAGTTGAGCCAAAAAAAATTTGACATTTAATTCGTAAGTTTTGATCAGAAAAGGCGCGTAATTTTTTTTGTTTACTTTCTTACAAGTTTTTAATCATAAACTATAAATTTCAACAACAATTTGAAAAAAAAATGAAAAAAAATGAAAAAAAAGCAGCATAGACGAGACTTGAACCCGAGACCTCCGGGACGGTAGCCTGACTCGCTTACCGCTAGGCTGCTCGCCTTGTTGTTCTTATGTAGAAATTCTACAGTCGACAATCAGACTCCCAAATTTGAACGGTGATTTTTCGAAAATGGAGCCGAGTTGGCGGCTAATCATTTGGGGTTTCGTTAGTACCTACCCACACTATAAGCACGCGAAGCGGGAGTCCGTAACTCCATGCCCCTCCGCGACCGTCCCCTCGTTAGATCATTTGCTCTAACCTTACATTACTATTCGCCAAAAGCTTACGAATATGTACGCCAAGAATTTGATAATTGCTTACCACATAGTAAAACAATTTCAAAGTGGTATCAGAGAATCGAAGGAAAGCCTGGCATTATGTCGGAAGTTCTCAATGCTTTAAAGCAACGAGCAAATAGTGTCAATTATCAATTGTTTGGAACATTAATATTTGATGAGATGGCTATCCGTAAACATTTAGAATACGATGGCAAAAAATATAATGGATATGTTGATATGGGTGAAGACATAAGTAGTTCTGATATGACGCTTGCAAAAGACGCGTTGGTATCCATGGTTGTATGCATTAATGGTTCGTGGAAAATTCCATTGGCTTATTTCATAGTAGACAAAATAAATGCAGAACAAAAAAAGAATCTGTCTTTGCAATGCATTTCTTCTTTGCACGATGCTGGCATGCAGATTGTATGTGTTACTTGTGATGGTACAGCTACCAACTTTGCTATGATGCAACAATTAGGATGTAGTTTTGATAATGTTTTCTCTTTGCAGACAACATTTCAACATCCTGTTACAAATGAACCAGTAGTAATATTTCCAGATCCATGTCACATGTTGAAATTAGTACGAAATGCATTTGGGGATTTAAAAAACTTTATCGATGAAGATAATACAAATGTCAAATGGGAATATGTTGAAAAACTCCACAATTTACAAGCAACAGAAGGCATGCATCTGGGAAATAAATTACGAACAGCACACATAAATTACAATAAGCACAAAATGAAAGTAAGATTAGCTGCACAGACACTAAGTCGATCTGTTGCAGACTCATTGCGATATTGTAAGGATATGTTACAACTCGTTGATTTTAAATATGCTGAAGCCACGATAAATTTTTTAAATGTTTTTAACGATTTATTTGATATATTGAACTCAAGAAATATGAAACAATCAGGTTTTAAAAAAGCGTTGTGCTCGGAAAGTATTAGAATATTTACAGGTAGATTGGAAACTTGCAAAAATTATATAACATCTTTGAGAACAACTAACGGAGATTTTTTTGTATAAAAATCGCAGAAAAACTGGATTCCTTGGATTTCTAATATGCATAAATAGTGCACAAATTTTATACAAAATTTGGTGTCAAGAAAAAGATGTATTAAAATATATTCCGTTTTATAAATTAAATCAAGATCACGTTGAGCTTCTATTTGGTTGTGTAAGAACACAAGAAGGTGGCAACAATAATCCAACATCGCGGCAATTTCAATCTACGATGAAAAAGATATTAGTACATTGTCAACTAAGAAATAACTCCAACGGAAATTGCATAGCCTTAGAAGAAATTTCTATATTACATATATCATCTTTCAATAAGACTGTTAATTCAGAAAATGTTATTCGATGGTCTAGTGGATTACATCGTCTTGAAGATGATACATTTGTAGCTGACGATAACATAAATGATCATGATTTTATATCAGATTTAAAAGGTTTATCTGAATTTGCAAGAGAAGTGACAGTATATATCGCTGGATATGTTGTCATGCAATTACAGAAAACTATTTTATGCGATCAATGTATAGGAGCATTGAAATCAAGTAAAACTATGCTTAGTGATAGTTTAATTGATTACAAAGATAAAAGTCGGTTAACATATCCATCTAATGATGTAATAAAAATTTGTACAATATGCGAAAAAACGGTTAGAAATGCGTTACATGAAAGTGGCGGTACATACATGAATAAGCAATTTACTGCTCCTTACTTGACAGTTAATGTTTTAGACAACTTTATTGGACATAATTTATTTACAAGTTTAGAAATTCATACATCGGAACAAAGTGTTCTCGATAATCATATTGTTCATTTGATACGTTCAATATATGTAATAGATACATTAAAATAAGATTACATTTTATTGCGCAACGACCTGTAGACACGTCAATGAGCACGCGTCATACGTTTAATAAGCTAATTTTGTTTAAAGGACAATGAATGTATGTAATAAATAAAATTGGTTAAAAAAAGATTTTACTGTGAAATATTTAAGTCTAAAGTTACCTCTCTATGCATCTTACGAATGCACACAATCTTGTCTGGAAGGATATTCATATTGCATTAATCACATAACCAAAAACAATAGATGTTCGTCATATTTATGTTATACACATGAATATATATGTTATCACGATACATATGCGTTTATATGACATTATTAACACTTCTATATTGATTTATAAACAAAACATCCTGTTTCTGTATTTTGAATAAAATATTTAATCATACGAATTAATAATTGTAAGCAAACTACGTATCTCCTATTTAAATTTCGCGCATTTATACTAGAACCAATCAGCAATGCGGCACCAAAAGAACCACGTGCCCATATCCCCCCCGCCGCGAAACGGCTTCGCCCCCGCGGTTATGACTCCATCCCCTTATTTCTATATCCGTGGTGCCAATGCTATGGTGAGGAACGCACTATGGGCCGTATTCAGAGTCGTGTCTTGAGCATGAACTTGAGCACCTCTTTACTAAGAATGTCTTATTCTAATAAACAGTGCTTAAGAGGCAGTGTAACACCCTAAGGAATGTCGACGGCTTCGCCTTCCCAGCGGTAGTGCAGAGCTCGCAACATTTGACTACGAGCCGCTGCGGACTACCGCTAGATGTCACGGCGCGCATCTGCTACGAAGCCCCGGCACATCGTGGCGGGCCGAAGACCGAGGCGTCGTAGCAGGGCCAGCCGTGACCCCGTGACCCGTCCCCTTCGAAAATCTTATGCCGGTTGTACACTCTCGCGCGAGTGCTCTCACGATGTCTCGTCGAGAGCTCTCGCGCGAGAGGTCGAGGGACGAGCCCGACCCTGTACACTCTCGTTTATTTAGTACGCTTTGCGAACGCCAAGATGGACGGTTAGAAAGCTTGCCATCAACTGAATGACGCAAGAGTGTACAGTGATACACGTGCGCCGCCTCGCGAGGGTAAGCGAGACCCTTTGACTCGCGCTCAAAAACCGGCTCGGAATGGAGAGCACACGAGTGACTGCGAGGCATCGCGAGACGGAGCTAGTGTACCCTGTACACTCTCGCACTCGTCCAGCCTCGCCGTCCCTCGACGAGAGTCGACAGCCGGCATAATATAGTGCGTATGGCCCTCGCCGACCGCCGTAACGCTCCATGCTCGCCAAGACCGAAAAACTCAGCGGCAAGTCGAAGACAAAATCCCTAATTTCTCCGGCACTAATCATCCGATCGGATTGAAATTTGGAGGTGAGCTAGAGAATGATGGTACGGGGTACCTGAGACTCAATTTTTTTTAATGTCGAAAGCGGAACCACTTTATTTTTATGAAAATGATAAAATTTTCATAGTTGCACGATGTTTCGCGTCGCATTGATGTTAAAATTTCGTGCTCCATAGAAGTATGCACACTTTGGACTTTGTTTTATATCATTTAATAAAAAAAGACCGAAATATAGCAATTTGAATTTTTATGCAACGCGAGTCTAGCGTCGGCAAGTTTGGCGGCCTGCGCGGCGGGAGGGGTAGCCACGAGAGTCGAAGGCATAGGCCGTCCTCGTGTACACGTTGGCCTCTGTACGGAAACCTAATGCGTCGCGCGGACAATTATAGGAGATCAGTCACCTCTGAGAAATCAGTCAAATTTTGCATATCGTTAGTTCCTGACGAGATAACATATCGTGTCAAATATTTATTTTATTTGCCAAATTTTTCGAGTTATGAATATTGGAACATTTTCCGACTTTTTAATCAATAAGTAATTACATACCTTCTTTCCTTTAATTTTACAAAGCTCAAAATGTGCGTTTGTTGATGCTTTAGTGAGTGAGAGTCGGGAAATTTCGATCGAATCGGTGTACTATGAAGAATTGTCTCATTTCTCCAATGATAAGTCGAATCTGCAAATTTTTTTTCAAAATTTCGAAAGAACGCGACTCTCATGTACCGTGTGCCATAATTATCTATGTACTGGCCAAATTTTAACCCGACCGGTTGCTCAGTGCTCGTATAAATAGGGATGCCGTTTTCGAAGCGCTCGTCGGCTGTTACACTGCCTCTTAAGATGTTACATATATTCGCAGTTCAAAAATAAGACGTTCTTCAATAAGCAACTGTTCCTTACAGATGCTTAAGAACGTCTTTATAAAGTAAAGTTTAAATGATATTTCCGTTATACGAACCGATCAAAATTGAACTTGAAAACAAGGCTTAAACTTGAGCTATCGAGAATGTAAACATAACTCGACGTATAACCTAGAAAAACTTTTACCATTCGTTTCTTGTGTTCTCTCCGATTAAAAATTATGTTCTAATTACAATAAAAAATGTTTGAACACTTATGAAGAAAAATTAACGTTACCTAATGTTTAACAAATGTTCTTCAACTTGAAATAAAATACTCATATTTTTGAAAAACAACGTGTTTATTTAATTTTTTACATCTTTAATTTAACCCTTAATCTTAAACTGATTAAAAATACGTACGATGAAACGATGAAACTTGGCATACATTAGTTTCAAACGACGATTAAACGATAGCAAAAGGAAAATCTTCAAAAAGTCAAAAATCATAACAAATTGAGGTACCAACGTTCACTAGTAAAAATTTACTAAAAAACTTCAGGCCAAAAAGTAATTTGGATTTTGTGAAAAAACTATTAACGATCAAACCATTTCAAATGACGCCCTAACGATTCGTAAAAAGAAAACTTTAAAAAGTTAAAGTCGGTCGACCAACTTTAGCGTCAATTTTTTTTCGATTTTGTGAAAAAACTATTAACGAACAAACGACTATTTTTATCGATCAAACGGTAACAAACGACGATCGAACGATTCGTAAAAAAAGAAAAGTTAAAGTCGTGAAGGAGCCCTCGTGATCTCGCTTGTTGTATCCGATTGAAAATTATCTTCTAATTAGAAAAAAATGTCCAAAAAATATTTTTCCGATAATGAAAAGCGACTTTTCAAAAATATTTTAAAAAATTACGGTCATATAATTGAATTGAAAAAATTTAACGCTTCGACGTTAAAAACTAAAGAGGATGCATGGAACCGGATTTATGAAGAATACAATTCTTCAACGATAATTTCTGTACAGGTAAATATAAATAAAAATAAATAATTCATTACTTAAAAATAATTAAATATAAATTAATTCATCTGGACAAAAATATTAGCTTTATTTGTAATTAACAACAAAATATATTATCATTACAGAGAACTGTGAAGCAGCTGAAAAAATGTGGGCGAATATGAAAAACGCGCATAGAAATAATTTCACAAAGGAGAAACAATTCCGAATGGCAACAGGCGGTGGGCCCGAAATGCCAGAAGTACAAATAGATCCGGATATTGCATTGGTAACTCCTCACTTAATGGAAAATGCACCAGCGATTATTTCCTCAAATTTATTTGAGGCTACTTTGAAAGGGTTTTAAATTTCTAATTTATTAATATTGAATTTTAAGCATTAAACTAATCACGAATTATAAAATTTACAGAAAGAGAATTTGCAGTTTTGGATGATAACTGCTCCATAGAAGATTGACTTTCTGAAAGTGCAAAACAATCAGACGTCCAAGAAAGCAACCAAGGGGACATCAAGAAACGGCAGACCTTCACAGTAATCCCTGACAATACGGCATTGACAAAAGTGAATAAGGTAGCGTGTTCAATTTCAAGTCGATCAGAGTCTCCTGATCTCTCCGAATGGCTCTATTTTAATCGAGAAAAACGTCCGGGAGGAATTATGGGTATGATAATTAATGTAATAAATTAGTATAACATTATTTGACCGGCTCCATCTGAAAAAATGTTACTACCGATAATTTTTTTTAGCAACTTCCTCTAACAAAAAAGGAGAGATGAGTGCGGTTCCAGATAAAGAAAATGACGAGCACAATACTTTGAAGCTTGAACGGATCCGTTGTACGTTGAAACAGGAAAATGAATTTCGACTCATAAAAAAAATCACGAATCCGAAAAACAACAATTGGGGATTTATTATCAAAAAGAGAGGCTTCAATTATTAAATGACTGGCTAGGCTACGGCTAGGGCAGAGAGTGGGCGGCTCCAACGCTCCTCGGCAAAATTCAGAGCAGTCAATGACCGACAAATAAAAATGACTGCGTAATAAAATAATAATAATTGACTGCTCTGAATTGTGCAATCCCGAATGTAACGCCCTAAACTGTGCTATATCTACGGCTAGGGCGGAGAGTCGGCGGCTCCAACGCTTCTCGGCGCGCTCTAATTGGATCAACTTTAAATATTCATATCTCGTAAACTATTAAAAATATCCCTAATGTATATTTGCAACTTTTGTTTGTAATGATCCCAACTACCCCAGAATAAATGGTGCTATACTTTAAGAGATTCACCCTGTATAACAGCGAATTTTGAAAAATTCTTCTGTCGTGACTACTCCCAGCCGTTTCCGGAACAGTATCCAAGAATTCCGTTCTCGAACCAACAACAGCCTGAAAACAATTGACGTTATTTTCAATATATGTAACAGAAATAAAATGTATAAACGATGTAACACTCACCTGGACATTCAGCGAGAAATAACTTTTTCGATTTCTATAAACCTCATAAATGTTTTGAAATCTAGTCGAAACCAGTCTGATGTGCGTACAGTCAATAGCACCATCGACACTTGGTAAACCGATCGCTCCATTTCCTCTGCCCAGGGCCCTGAAGATTCTGCTGTTTTCATTACGGGCTTCCTGGGCATGAGGCATTTTAATGTATGTCCGCTGCAACCTCGCCAGAAGATTGCTAATCCGAAACACCACTTTGGATACAGTGGGTTGTGATACACTCATTGTACCAGCCAAAAGTAGCTATAAAACATTATAGGGATGTTGTTTTTAATTAATATTTATTTATGTATTTATATTTATTGTTCAGTAATAGAGATTTGTAAATTATAAATACCTGAAAGCTGGCTGTAGCATAGTACCGTAGGCAAATTGAAAGCTGAATCACAGGAGGGATCGGTAATCCACGATTATTGTGTCTCGCAAGACCTTCTTCAATTGTTGGTAGTATACCAAAACGCACTGAAGTTTTATCGAATCGGTACCGTTTTTTAAATTCTTTATTATTGTAATAATCGAATGGATTGATTCCGTCGCGAATATATCGTCTTTGAACGCATTGCACATATGCATTATCGTCTAAGTCGTCAATATCCGAGAAATTTTCATGTTCGTCGTCTGAATTCATGTTTACACAATTGTAATATCCTGGTCGAAACAGCACCATTATTAGTCTTTTTCTCTTTAAGTCACCTCTCGTCACGTTAACTTGACAATCTAACCGCACTGTCACGTAAATCTTATGTTATGATAGTTACTTAAGTCTATCTTATTTGACTGTGAATTATATTTTAATAAGCTCTACTTTTATAAGTTGTTCCTCTAGCTATTGCTAAAGTTCGTGCTCAATTCACGACTGTGAATGTAAACAGTGACTTAAGCTTATCCTCAGAAAGTAAGACACGCCTCTGAATACGGCCCTATAGGACCCTGAATATTTATTTATAAAGTGGGTTCATATTCGTAAAAAGCTTTAATATCTTTGGGTTTGGTCATGCATTCACCGAGTAGTCCTAGCTTCCGTCACCGCCATTAGGATAATTTTGCGAGATTCAGTCTTTGCTTAAAACCATCATCGTGGCTAATTTAATCGGTGGTTTTTATAAGGAAGTAAACGCACTTTATTTAGGTTATATTACCTGAATAAACTAACAATAAATGCGTATAATAATGATGGAGAGTAACTGTGACTTGAATCTACTTTAATGTATCCGGAATAACATAGTCTTTAATTGATTCCAAAAAACCATTAAGTGAATTAAAAAATTCATGAAAAAAGCGTATTTTTCTGATCGCCACAGTGTTGTCCTGCGTTAAGACAACATGTTTACGCAAATTGTACTGTTTCTTCTATTCAATGACTATTGTATATGTTTAGTAGCAATATGCCAACTGTGTCCGAATATTTTTGTGACATACAAATTTGGGATTTTTTAAAATCTCTCGGAATAAATAAACAATCGTACGTACAAAATAATGTCTTAAAGGTATGTTCTAATATATGATACCATAATTTGCTGGTCCATCGAACATTTGGTTAAAATGGAAAACAGAAAGAGCAACTATATGCGGGTGTCGGAATATCTTCGTGACCGACTGTATCTTTAATTTTTCGATTGTATTCTTTTCCACGCCTGGTTACTATTTCAAAAAATAAAAATGAGATAAAGTACTTTCTTATTTGCGATTTAAATCATAACTGACATCAAATATTTGCCATGCCATAAAATTACCAATGATTAAAGGAACGCATACGCCGTATTGTAAATTACGTGAAAATTCGACGAAAGGTAAGATACGCACCATATCGAATGAAAAATCCGACCAGCATTATAGTTTTTCACGGCAGAGCAGAAAATATAAAAATAACGAAGCCAAGTCGGTCGATTATTTATGCCGGACGCAAATCCGCTTCGTTCACATTACCAGTCAGAGACTCGCGAAATAATCCACCCGACTTTTTAGTTTTTCATGGCAATCGAAATATGTAAAAATAATGAAGCCAGATACATTATACGAAAAAAAGGAAAAGCCGCAGTGAGATCACGTTGCTAGTCCAACACTCTTCTATTGCTGCCAAATAATATCCTGATATATCAAGGAACATTGAATCCTTATCTTGATGGAACGAGACCGACGAAGATAAGTTATATTCTTTCTGCATTATATAATTTTGATTAAAAGCTTTCTAATTTTTCTATGCAGATTTGATAGTTGAAAGAATGAAAAATATCAGCGGCTTTACGCAAGTTGTACAGGCGGATCTTTACGCATCATTCGCTCGCTCGAATCTCGGAACATTCGAATAACGCGTACGGGCCTAAACTATAAACATGTCATTATTGCGCCATTTGTCCAGGTCTGTCTCAGTCGCGAAAACACCCGAGCGCCGTCTACGGACCGCCAGATCATATATATATATGAGGCATTTCGCATGAAGTCATCCACCCTGAAAAGTGAAAGTCGGCCAATCGTCTTGAAATTTTTATGGTCGATAGTCCTATTGATAGTGAAGCTTCAGCAAAAATTTTAAGGCTCTAGCTCAAATAGTTGCCTAGCAATAGGGGCTCAAATTTGTACCATGTTGGCCGTCGTGGCAACATTCCCAGGTTTTTATCTTCCCAAGAAATATAGCGATTTAAAAAAGTTAGGAGTGATTTTTAAAGCATTTTTTGCGTACTTTAAGAATATATTTTTTATTTTTAATAAAATTAATAAGTTCATAAAAAAATTTTAAGGTTAATGTTAAAAATGACTTTTTCTCAAAGATCGACCCCTTCGATTTTTATAATTTTTTTTTATAAAATAGTAAGGTTCTTTCTGAACAAAAAAGTATAGAATGTCCAAGATGGGCCGGACCTTAGTTTTGGAGATACAGTAGGATTTATCAGCGAGCGGGCGCTCCGCGCAGTGTCGCGCGGCGACCCTCCAGGCTACGTTCGGACTTGAGCTCGAATGTAGCCGAAAAATATTCCAATTTAAAAAATTCAGGACTGATTTTGAAAGCATTTTCTGCGTACTTTAAGAATATGTTATTAATTTTTAACAAAATTAATAAGTTCATAAACAATTTCTAAGATTAATGTTAAAAACGACTTTTTCCCAGTGATTTTTATAAAAAAAATTTATAAAATAGTAGGGATCTTTATGAACAAAAAAGTATAGAACGACCAAGATGGGCCGGACCTTAGTTTTGGAGATACAGTAGGATTTATCAGCGAGCGGGCGCTCCGCGCAGTGTCGCGCGGCGACCCTCCAGGCTACGTTCGGACTTGAGCTCGAATGTAGCCGAAAAATATTCCAATTTAAAAAATTCAGGACTGATTTTGAAAGCATTTTCTGCGTACTTTAAGAATATGTTATTAATTTTTAACAAAATTAATAAGTTCATAAACAATTTCTAAGATTAATGTTAAAAACGACTTTTTCCCAGTGATTTTTATAAAAAAAATTTATAAAATAGTAGGGATCTTTATGAACAAAAAAGTATAGAACGACCAAGATGGGCCGAGCCTTAGTTTTCGAGATACGGAACGATTTATCAAATGAGCGGCCGCTCCGCGCAGCGTCGCGCGGGGACCTTCCCGGCTGCATTTCAGCGGAGCGCCCGCTCGCTGATAAATCCTACTGTATCTCCGAAACTAAGGTCCGGCCCATCTTGGACATTCTATATTTTGTTGTTGAGAAAGAACGCTACTATTTTATAAAAAAAATTATAAAAATCAAAGGGGTCGATCTTTGAGAAAAAGTCGTTTTTAACATTAACCTTAAAAAAAATTTATAAACTTATTAATTTTATTAAAAATAAAAAATATATTCTTAAAGTACGCAGAAAATGCTTTAAAAATCACTCCTGACTTTTTAAAATCGCTATATTTCTCGGGAAGATAAAAACCTGGGAATGTTGCCACGACGGCCAACATGGTACAAATTTGAGCCCCTATGGCTAGGCAACTATTTGAGCTAGAGCCTTAAATTTTTTGCTGAAGCTTCACTATCCATAGGACTATCGACCATAAAAATTTCAAGATGATTGGCCGACTTTCACTTTTCAGGGTGGATGACTTCATGCGAAATGCCTCATATGTATGTTCTTTTGGCCATATATAACACTACGATATCTGAAAAGAGGTCAGTACAAAAGTGCCAACCCCGATTTTATCCGGACTCACAGCATACATAGGGCTTGATTTGAAATGAAAATGATGCACGTGAAAGCTCCAGAAGGCCAAGCGTTAATTAGTTATGCATATTTTTGTTACTTTGACGCAGTAGCAAGAGTTTACATTCATAATGCGAGGGTTACGGGTTCGAATCCTTTTGCGGAATTTTTTTTTCTTTGTCTATTAAAATTTCATGATACTTATGCCAAAATGAATGGAAATAATGCACAATTTATTATGTTATAATATTTATTTATATTTTTACGAGAGGCATAGGACATCATTATTTTAACAGGTGCATAATCATTGAAAATTTGGAATTGCGAATAACTTTCCAAAAAAAATTATAATTAATTGAATTACAATTATTGCTTCCCCTGTTTTTGCGATGAATATCTCCCCCAGTCCATGCAATACATCAACTGAATGATAATAAAAAGTATCTAATTTTATATATGAAAACCCCGTGTATGCTTTAATTACAATTCCTTCTTGAAAAGTTATTGGCAATCCCAAAATTTCCATAATTATGCGCCTGTTAAAATAATGACGACCTATGCCTTTTTCTGAAAATATCAATAAATACAATACATTATGCATTGTGTTGGTTAGGACGAGGCAGGATTTCTTCAATAAACTAAATAACAGCAACGATGATACTTAACGGAAAGCTTTATTGTGTCAACTTGCAGACTTGAAGAAGAAGAAAGAACAAGGCGGAACGCGTCTCTATATAAAGTATTGAAAAATGTAGAAAGATAAAACCCTTCTCGACAGCGGCGCTGAGCGCACGGGAGTGTATGAAATGAAAATACAGGTGGAAATCTAACCCAACGCGTGTTAGCTATTATTTTTCCTTCTTATGAGCAACACCCTCTCTCAACTCGAGCTGCGCTTCGATTTCGTTGATACCAAAACCTTCAATGCATTTGTGATGACTGGGTCCGAGAAAAACTTTGGTGAACACATCTGCGACCATCTCTTCGGCCGGAATATGTTTGACATCGAGCTTCTTTTTCTTGTAAACTTCTTTCACGTAGCGGTATTTAATGGCAATATGTTTGGTACGTGAATAATGCACAGGATTTCGCATCCACTTCAATGCGCCTTGGTTGTCACAGAAAACGGTGGTCGTTCCGACGATCACGAATTGGTCTGCGATATCTTTGAAAATGTTTCGCAGGTATATCGTCCCGTTTGCCGCCTTGGCCAAAGCTATATATTCAGCCTCATCGCTCGATAGTACAGTGAATTTTTGTTTCCTGGCTTCCCACGTAATTGCAGAGCCTGTTAGGACAAACACAAATCCAATATATGAAATAGGGTCGCCTATATTTACACCCCAATCTGCGTCGACAAAACCAACCAACGGTTCGTCCCTCCCTCGATAAGCCAGGCTGTAATTGATCGTGCCTCGTAAATATCCCAAAACGCACTTTGCTGAAACCCAGTGTTCTTTTCCAGAATTATGATTAAATTGGCTCAAGGCACTGGCTGGGTACGCTATGTCAGGGTGCGTTGAAACAGCTAAATACATCAATGATCCGATTAGCGACTGATACGGAAATCCTTTCATCGTATCGATTTCCTCTTCATCTGTGGGCTGATTTTGTTTGGTCAACTTCACGCTGCTGTCCAATAGTATTTGTGGGTGTTTCTTCACTCATCCCGTATTCAGCCAAAATACTTTCAATGTTAAGTCTTTGGCACATAGTTGTTGATTTATTTTAATCATTTTGAGAAAACTCAATGCCCAAACAATATCTTAATATCGTCGTAAATCTTTCATTTGAAATCTGTGAGCAAGATCTTGTTTTAAACGAAAGTGCGCAGTTTCATCATTTGTACCAATGATGTACGATGTCATCGACGTAAATAACAACTATCAGATGACTGTCTTGTTCTTTTATTTGGTAAAAACATTTTTCTGTTTCCAATGGAATTAACCCAAAACTTTGAAGTAGCTGGTCTAATTTTATGAATCACCGGCGTCCCGATTGTTTCAACCCATACAGTGATTTATTTAAAAGACATACCTGGTCTTCTTTTCCCTTTTCGAAAAATCCCTGCTGTCGTTCCATAAAAAATTCTTTATCAAGATCGCCATTGATGTACGACATTACAACATCAAGGCGATACAAGGTTAATGAGTTTAAGCTCTGCTGCGAGTGATCCGAGAATTCGTATAGAACTCTGCCTGGCAATGGGCGCGAAGATCTCCCGAAAATCTGCTCCAGATTTCTGAGTATACCCTTTTGCCACGAAACGAGCCTTCGTTCGTTCCACGCTTCCACCTGTATTGTATTTCGTCCTCAGAGCCGATAGACAGCCGACGGCATTTTTCCGTTGACGATGATCAACCAGGACTCAGGCATCGTTATTTTTTAATGCAGTGAATTCAAAATTTATGATTTCCTTCCACTGTTTTGCTTGAGATCCGTTCAATGCTTTTTCCACCATTAAACCTTTTTTATCACAACACGCCAGATTCACTTCTTGTTCGATCATGTTGTACAACTTTCGAGGTCATCTACTTTTGCCCTTGACCAGTTTGGGACGTCTAGGCCCTCTCTTAACAGGAGTAGGTTCTATCTCCGCCTCGGCGTTAACGTTTTCTATATGATTACGTGGTTCTTCGTCTTCTTCAATGTCTTCCATGTTGTTGTTTTTGTTATCTATGCTGTGATCTGACAGAATTATCAGGAAATCCACATTATTGCTTTCCTCGCTGATGCTTCCAGAACACTCTAGTTCTTCGATAAACCCTTACATCTCTGCTCACGGTCATTTTCTTTGCCGTTGTATCCCACAGTCGATAGGCCTTGGATTCGCTTGCATAACCCACAAAAATCTTGAAATTTGACACATCCGGTTTCTTCCCAAACTTCACCTCAAATAGAGTCATTTCATTTAAACTTTTTGCTGAACTTCTGTTCCTTATATACGCTGTGTTGATATGAGTAGGTAAACAAGGCCGGTTCTGGATACACGCGTGTTAGTGCACACGTACACGTCACACGTACACACCCACACATACACACCGACTTCCAAGACGGCGGGGGAGGGGGGGCATCTCGAATATTCCACGGCACCATGGCGACAGGGGGGGGGGCATCAGCCGCGAGTTACCCCATATTTCTTAGCCAAATGATTTATTTTAATTGTTTATTTAATTGTGTCTAATAAATATTCTTGATATGAGATATGAGGTGTGAGTTATCAGGTCTTGCTTAGCCATACTGTTTATTTAAAAAGTGTGGGATAAATATTCTTTCACATCGCTGACCAATATCGGATATCAACTACAGCGGCCATATTGTTTATTCAACAGCCAAGTGTCAGATAAATAATGTTTTGACCCTATGTGTTACGCGATATATTTCGTCGCATAAATATTCTTAGATACCGCCGAACAGCAGATTTTTATCAAAGAAGGGGGGGGGGGGGTTATGGCTACATACCGATGATGGGGGGGGGGGGTATATCGAGACAATTCTCACGACGAGTTTTCATAAAGAGAATTTTTGTGCTCATCGATAGCTCCGGTGCAGCTGCATATGAGTATCCTATATCTTTTAATGTTCGACGTGTTAGAACGTGTCGCGGTGACGTCACAGCCAGAGCAAAGCGTTTGCCACAACGAGCGAGCTGCGATATCTAGGATATCGGTTGACACTTCGCCAAGTGTTTATTCAAAATGCACTCGAACGTTTTGGGGGTGGCGTTCGATGACGACGGCCTAAAAATTAGCTATCCCTCTCTTTCACAAACCTTGAAATGAGAGAGAGAGAGAGAGAGCAACGAGCTAGCCACGATATCTAGGATATCAGGCGACACTTCTTCAAGACGTTTTATGATAAACAATGACGACGGTCCAAAGAATTAGCTATCCTTCTCTTTCACAAACCTTAGAATGAGAGAGAGAGAGCATTACATATTATTTGATCATCTTACATCGCGCGTAGAAATGATTTTATTGTATTGGAGGAAGAGAGCGGAGAAGGATCGGAAGAACGTTAAGTGAGAGCGTTAATAATGGATATACGTGATCGTGATAGACTCGATTTTCTTTGTCAAAATATTATTTTCAAAATACAAATGTGTGCGGTGTTGCCAGTTTTAATTGAACTCAGGGTTTTCAATGACGACGATGTAAATTTGCCGACTTGAAGAGTAAGTACAAAAATAATATTCTTCTTTATTTCAAAATTTTCTTTGTTAAATATTATGATTATTTTCAGAGGAGGATACATTGTAAATCCACAGCGCAAGATATCGTACTAACGATAAAGACACGAGGACCATACGCATACGACAAATTTATACAAGCATTACGTCAGACGGGTTACAATGATGAAGCCAATCTTCTTGAAAATGCCCGACTTATAGATGATATCAAATCATTTAAATTATTATTACAATTGCTTCCAATCGCAATTAATCGCATCGTGGAAATCATTAGAGATGGGAAGAGGTGAGAAACTGTTAAACTGAAATATATCCTGCAAATTCAATCTATTTAGTTTTTTAATGTTTTCGATCATGAATGTAATTTATCCGTTTTTTTAATGCTAGTTCCAGACTACTATGAAATACGCGAGATGTAGCATAAAATTTGTTTTCTTTTTTATAAACCATTTTCTTTATAATTCATTTTTTATATATACTTGCATATTTTTTCATGTATTTTTATATGTACTCATTCCAAATATATTTTCTCCCGAATAAAAATAAAAACATGTTACACATATTTATGGTTTTATACAATTTTTATTCAATATCATGGTTTCTTCTATTTGATATTACACTCAGTATTACATTCGTTATTACTTATAAAATTATTACATTTGAATGAATTCAATGTGATTATATGCAGTCCCATGAGAGCGTAATGCCAATCCATTTTCATGAGATGCACGAACCATCTCCTTGAACAGATCTTCATTTGATAGAATTGGTGTGGTCATCCGGGCTGGTAGAAAAACCGTACAAGTTTTTTCCAAATCCATGACGATTCTGTCACCATACTTGGTTTTTGCGACTCTTATATCGGTTACTGGATATGCCTCCTGAGGTGACAATTCAGACAGCTTTTTGATTGGGAGAAAGTCAGCCAACAAAGCCACTTTGTTGATTTCGTGTAAATTCATGTTGATCTGAAATACATTATGCATAGCATTTTATCGTTAATACTCAAAATTATGAGAACATATAATTCAAGGGACAAAATGTTTAATACGAACCTGCAGTTTTTTTTTCACGATGATGCGTCAAAAATGTATTTGTCGAAATTTGGCTACCAACGATTGAGTTCGTGATCGTGCGATAATTATTTTTTTCACTCGTTGAATATTTCGTAATAATTGTTTAATGCGGATTAGCAATTCACGTCTCTTCAACAGTAATAACTTCGGATATGATGACTTTTGACTGTACCGCATGAAGACTGGTGCAACGATTGATTGGAACAGCCGTGAGCGCGTCTCATTTATACTGAATTTGATCTTCCATCTTATTTTAGTGACTAATCTTAATTATTATTATTATTTCACTATGTGAATGCTATGAGGGAATGAAGCTGCGACAAGTTGAGATGAGTCGAGACGAGTCGAAACACGTCGAGACGGTTCCATTGTGGGGAACCATCGAACATTATTTTGAATCGTTTTCGTTGGTGTATAGGGTATTCAAAATATAGCAAACAAACACACATGATATTTATTAAAATTTTTTTATTTTCAAGAAAAAATACACTTAATTTTCGGGGAATTTTGGGCGAAGCCAATATTTTAGAGCTAGAACATTTTTGCTGGCGCAATTGAACTTTGATGAATACTTGTGATATGAACAATCAGTGCGTACGCTTTTCTGCAGTTTTTGTAACGATGGACACTCGAGATTATCGAGATTGATTATGAGTTCCGACCAAGCATTCAAAAAATTCGTCAACCATTCTCTCTTCTCCGGACCTTTAACGTAAATTACTCGTGCATCGCGCAAAATGTTTTGAAGAATTCTATTTATAGCATTATAGGGTGTAGCACCATAGTTCCATGGTAAGCCATGATGATTATTTATCAACCAAGCATTTGTACATCTATATTTGATGGGCAAATCAATCCATAAGCATGGTGGTTCGAAGAAAATCGTTGACGGTGTTCGATTGGAATCCGTTAAAGAAATAACAGAAAATTCTTTCAACACAAATTCATTCGAGGGTTTTTTGAAACCTTGCAAGTCAACCATATACTCCATCTCAGATACAACTGATTTCAATAACGCGCGCGTCCGATTTATAACAAACATTCAATACACCCCCCCCCCCCCCACGCAATGAAACAAATTATATACTAACAATAATAATAATAATACAAACTAAAAAAGCAAAAAAAATATCTCTGCAGATGAACGCGTTCTTATACTATTTTTTTAACATTACCACTGATGGGATTGTACTGGACTATACGATCATATAAAATTAAACTGGAAGCCTAGGTTTGAGCGCGAAAGGGATTCACAGCTTCGAATTCGAGACGAATATCGACGGGGCCTGATTTCAATGATTCATTCTGCTTCGAACAATCCATAACAATTAGCGGCGCGTATTTGAAAAAGTCACCTTTGTTTACGAGTAGTTCGGGCTCCTTCTCGTAATAAGAAGACTGGAAATTTGCATACATTTCGTAGAGCAAAGCGTACTGATTACGACCAATGTCGAGATTCAAGTTCCCATAAGGATAACTCTGTGAATTTAAAACGAGTTTAACGTCTCGAACATGACAATGATCAAAATGGCTCGCATTCTTAAGAGCATTATTTTTTCGTGCTGTTTGGAATCCCACGATTACGTATCGGGGGTTTTTCCAGTTGAGTAGAAGTTTTTACAACCCAAACGTGTTTCGACGAAGTCGGTAATAGAGGGTACTCGTACCGTTCCCACGTGCGAAAACTTATTGGGATGGGTGTATCTTCGGCTATGTAATTTAGTAGCTGATGCCAAGCGGTGAGTATTCGATTCTGAAATTCAAGAATTATAAACATAAAATAGACGTTCCATTCGTAATTTACGCCGATCTTGAATGTATCTTGAATTAGATCACACCAAAAAACAGTACAAATACAATAGCATATCAGAGACATATCCCACACAGTATTGCATATTATTTCAAATGTAGCTTCGATGATTCTCTATCAAAATTCAAACTTTATCGTAACAAGGATTGTATTGAATGGTTTGTCAATGAATTAAGAGAACTAGCTGAACCGTTGAGCGCAACCTTGAAATCAATCAAACCGACGAATCTGATGAGTCACGATGAAAGAATGGACTTCCTTTTTGCAAAAAATTGTCACATTTGTCAAAAACCATTCACACCCGAAGATATCAAGCATCGCGATCATTGCCATTTTTCGGGTAAATATCACGGTGCAGCGCACGAAGGATGTAATTTGAATTTTAAAAACTCACATACCATTCCAGTAGTTTTTCACAATTTATCAGGCTACGACTCATACTTTTTAATTAAAGCGCTTGCCGACCAATTTGAGGGTTCGATCAAGCTTTTGCCTGTAAATAAGGAAAATTATATCTCAATCACGAAGAGTGTCAAGGGTACCATCATAGATTATCGATTTACAGATTCATTCAGATTCATGCCATCCAGTATCGAGAGCTTAGCTTCGTATCTTAGTAACGACGAAAAGCTAATCACGAAGAAGCATTGTAATTATGTTCAAGAATTCGACTTATTAACGAGCAAAGGTGTGTTTTCCCATATGATTACGTGGCCAGTTGGGAAAGACTCGACGAGACTGAATTACCAACAAAACAAAAAATTTATTCACAATTAAAGGACGAGGACATATCAGACGCCGAGTATTCTCACGCATGCACAGTGTGGGAAGTTTTCAATGTGAAAACCTTGGGAGAATACTCAGATCTCTATCTAAAAACTGATGTCCTTCTTTTAGCCGACATTTTCGAAAATTTCCGAATGAAATGTAAAATGACATATGATCTTGATCCACTGCACTATTACACTGCTCCTGGGTTGGCTTTCGATGCCACGCTAAAATGTACGGGTGTGAAGCTCGAGCTCTTGACGGATATATATATGCTCATGTTTATAGAAAGAGGTGTTCGAGGCGGATTGTCACAGTGTTCGAATCGATATGCAAAAGCTAATAATCGTTATATGGGAGCAGAATTCGATCCAAACAAGCCTGAAACATATCTTATGTATTACGATGTAAATAATTTGTATGGTGCAGCAATGAGCCAATATCTTCCTACTGGGTCTTTCGAGTGGGGGGGGGGGGGGAAGAGTCGATAGATCCACGCGATATTCCGGATGACAATGCCATAGGATATATTTTCGAAGTCGATTTAGAGTATTCGCAAGAATTACACGCACTACGCAAAGACTTACCCCTGGCGCCTGAACCCTATGTACCGCCTGGCAGTAAGCAAGCAAAATTAATGACAACCCTATATCCGAAAAATCGATACATCTTGCACTATCAAAACTTGAAGCAATATATGAATTTGGGCTTCCCTGACAAAAACCTGCCTCGGAAAAGTACGTTTCAAATGCGTGCCAAGTCCGTTTCAAGTACGTTTCGTTGAGGGAACACACTTGAAACGTATTTTGGCTGCAGAATAGTGCGTTTCAAGCGCGTTTCGTTACACGGTTGAAACGTTCTTTTTTGCGGGTCGTCGAAACGGACTTTGGCTGCAGAATAGTGCGTTTCAACCACGTTTCGCGTTACACGGTTGAAACATACTTTTTCGCGTGCCGCTGGCACAGACTTCTCCCACAGAATAGTGCGTTTAAACCGCGTTTCGTTACACGGTTTAAACGTACTTTTTCGCGTGCTGCCGGCACAGACTTCTCCCACAGAATAATGCGTTTCAACCGCGTTTCGCGTTACACGGTTGAAACGTACTTTTTCGCGTGCCGCCGGTACAGTCTTCTCCCACAGAATAGTGCGTTTCAAGCGCGTTTCGAAACGCGGTTGTCACGTTGTTTTTGTATTACTCGCGGCCGCTAGGTAGCGCACGGATATCCCGCGTTTCTCGCATACAAAGTGACGCCCCATTGGGATTATAAACGCGAGCGCTTTGCCGAAATAATCAGTCTCTCGACCGCGATGAAAAGCACGAGTCAACCCACTATCCCGAAAAGGATAAAGTCTCTATGGTTTATGTCTATCTTATATCTATATTATGTCTATTTACAGCTTATTATATTACAGTGTTTTATTACAATATTATCTTGGGGATGATGTTTATTTAAGAGTAGTCCGAAAGCGTGTACCAAGCGTGTGATAAGCGTGTTTCAGACCAGACAATACTACGTGCAAAGCACGTTTCAACCACGTTTCGTTACACGCTTTACCGCGTTTCAAGTGCGTGCCAAGCGCGTACCGTGTACGCGGTAAAGTACGTACCAAGCGCTTTTCAAACACGTTTCGTTACACGCTTCACCGCGTTTCAAGCGTGTGTCAAGCTCGTACCGCGTCCGCGGTAAAGTGAGGACAACGCGCGTTCTGAAACGCGCTTGGTACACAGTAAAGAGTGTAACTGAAACGTGGTTGTGTACGAATTCACACGCTTCTCACGTGCTTTAGCGTGTTTCAAAACGCACTTTGCACGTACTTGAAACGCGGTAAAGCGTGTAACGAAATGTTACGATTCGAGAACCGTCACCTAACAAATATGAAGTATCGCATAATCTAAACAAACATCTGCTCCAACAAGTTTGGAAACCCGCGCGATACGAAGTCCACTCCGAAGATCGTTACAATTCTAACATATCGCGCAACCTGAGGACTGCACTTACCACCTGCTAGTATCGTCGCCCAACGCACTTTTGTACAATTCTAGAAAACAGCACGATACGAAATTCGCCTATGACTCAGCACCTGGCGTACCCGCTTGCTAGATAGATAAGATCAGTCGATATTGGTTACTCCTATTTTCAACATTAGAAAAGGTGTCGGAGTCACCACGCTCAAATGAATTCATTAGCCCTTGACACTTCGTTGAGAAACCACTTCCGTTTGAACTGTGACTCAGAGGGTGCGATGAGCTTACCCCATATTTGTATAATTCACCCCTTCTAAGACGAAATAATAATTCAAGTACCGTCCAACCGAAGCGAGCCTAAGCGCTCTTTCCGCGAATCCCCTACTTATTAATTAGGCCACCAAATTGTTATGACCAATCAGAGAACGAATCAAAATGTAACCAACCAATCAGAGGATTTAGCTAGCCCTAAGCAACCACCAAAAATTAATATAAAAAGGCCGTCCTTCCGCTAAGGAGGCAGTTACAGTTACAATTTCAACGGAGACCAGCAACGCAACTACCTTGCGCAACAGAATCTGCGGAGCATTCCCGCTCGTCTTCCGTCTGAGTATCAAGTTGTAAACTCACCAGACCTATAAGTCGTATACTGTAATATATCTTAGAGTCAGTAAAGTAGTGATTTCAATAAAAGACTTTGAGATAAACTCGGAGTGTCCAGCATATTCTCTTCCCTCTTCACCGAGTCACCAGAGTCACCGCTGCAGTACACCGAGCATCCAAGAGTCTTCGGTATCACCCGACCAACGAAAGAGTGAGTCGATCTATCGTACAATCTTTCGCATAGTCAAAACTGGCCATCGAACTGTCGAAATCGACGGTGTCATCCTAGTTGAAAACCCTTCCAAACGAATCTTGCGGTAAAGTAAAGGCGAGATTTCCGTCCCTGAGGAAAGGACTTAATTGCCCTGCCTCGAAAAGAGAAATCGAACCGTGCTACGCATCCCCATACTCGGGAGAGTTCAGCGGATCGTAACAGAAACGTGGTCGAAACGCGGTTGATTTTGTCAGGGTTAAAACTCGTTCAAGTTTACAGAACTCTTAAATTTCAACAACACCCCTGGCTACAAATATACATTGATTTGAATAACAGCTTGAGAAAAAAATCCACAAATGATTTTCAAAAAAATTTCTACAAACTCATGAATTTCGCTGTTTTTGGTAAAACTATGGAAAATGTTAGAAACCATCGCGATGTACGACTCATTACTAAATGGGATGGCACGCATTTTCGTCGAGTCTTGCACTCTAAAACTATACATTTTGGCTCTTAATCCGACAAATTCTCGCATAATTTGACCATTATTTTCATCCCTCATAAGACCCAAAACTTTCTTATTAACTAATGGCATACCATACACATTGTCTGCTGAATAATCGGATGTGTCAAACCTATGAATGCCGCGTTTCATAATTTCATATATATCGGGAGTCTCTATGTGATAGATTAAACTGTCGGTATCGGTGTACATTAGTTTAACTCTATCGTCAAAAGTTTGCTTTATATAATTGTAGTGAAAGTCATAGATGTATGTTTTCGCTATATCGAGAATACAAAAACCAGTATATACAGGTTTGTTAAATTTTACTTGAGCACGTGTTAATTCAATAATAACAGTCTCCTCGTCGAGTATGGTGCAGCTATGAAACGTTGGTTTTGCTATGAGAGCTCGAGCTCCATACCTGCCATCCCATTTAGTAATGAGTCATACATCGCGATGGTTTCTTACATTTTCCATAGTTTTACCAAAAACAGCGTTATTCATGAGTTTGTAGAAATTTTTTTGAAAATCATTTGTGGATAACTATGGAAAATGTAAGAAACCATCGCGATGTATGACTCATTACTAAATGGGATGGCAGGTATGGAGCTCGAGCTCTCATAGCAAAACCAACGTTTCATAGCTGCACCATACTCGACGAGGAGACTGTTATTATTGAATTAACACGTGCTCAAGTAAAATTTAACAAACCTGTATATACTGGTTTTTGTATTCTCGATATAGCGAAAACATACATCTATGACTTTCACTACAATTATATAAAGCAAACTTTTTACGATAGAGTTAAACTAATGTACACCGATACCGACAGTTTAATCTATCACATAGAGACTCCCGATATATATGAAATTATGAAACGCGACATTCATAGGTTTGACACATCCGATTATTCAGCAGACAATGTGTATGGTATGCCATTAGTTAATAAGAAAGTTTTGGGTCTTATGAGGGATGAAAATAATGGTCAAATTATGCGAGAATTTGTCGGATTAAGAGCCAAAATGTATAGTTTTAGAGTGCAAGACTCGACGAAAATGCGTGCCATCCCATTTAGTAATGAGTCGTACATCGCGATGGTTTCTAACATTTTCCATAGTTTTACCAAAAACAGCGTTATTCATGAGTTTGTAGAAATTTTTTTGAAAATCATTTGTGGATTTTTTTCTCAAGCTGTTATTCAAATCAATGTATTTTTGTAGCCAGGGGTGTTGTTGAAATTTAAGAGTTCTGTAAACTTGAACGAGTTTTAAGCCCAAATTCATATATTGCTTCAAGTTTTGATAGTGCAAGATGTATCGATTTTTCGGATATAGGGTTGTCATTAATTTTGCTTGCATACTGCCAGGCGGTACATAGGGTTCAGGCGCCAGGGGTAAGTCTTTGCGTAGTGCGTGTAATTCTTGCGAATACTCTAAATCGACTTCGAAAATATATCCTATGGCATTGTCATCCGGAATATCGCGTGGATCTATCGACTCTTCCCCCCCCCCCCCCCCCCCCACTCGAAAGACCCAGTAGGAAGATATTGGCTCATTGCTGCACCATACAAATTATTTACATCGTAATACATAAGATATGTTTCAGGCTTGTTTGGATCGAATTCTGCTCCCATATAACGATTATTAGCTTTTGCATATCGATTCGAACACTGTGACAATCCGCCTCGAACACCTCTTTCTATAAACATGAGCATATATATATCCGTCAAGAGCTCGAGCTTCACACCCGTACATTTTAGCGTGGCATCGAAAGCCAACCCAGGAGCAGTGTAATAGTGCAGTGGATCAAGATCATATGTCATTTTACATTTCATTCGGAAATTTTCGAAAATGTCGGCTAAAAGAAGGACATCAGTTTTTAGATAGAGATCTGAGTATTCTCCCAAGGTTTTCACATTGAAAACTTCCCACACTGTGCATGCGTGAGAATACTCGGCGTCTGATATGTCCTCGTCCTTTAATTGTGAATAAATTGTTTGTTTTGTTGGTAATTCAGTCTCGTCCAGTCTTTCCCAACTGGCCACGTAATCATATGGGAAAACACCTTTGCTCGTTAATAAGTCGAATTCTTGTACATAATTACAATGCTTCTTCGTGATTAGCTTTTCGTCGTTACTAAGATACGATGCTAAGCTCTCGATACTGGATGGCATGAATCTGAATGAATCTGTAAATCGATAATCTATGATGGTACCCTTGACACTCTTCGTGAATGAGATATAATTTTCCTTATTTACAGGCAAAAGCTTGATCGAACCCTCAAATTGGTCGGCAAGCGCTTTAATTAAAAAGTATGAGTCGTAGCCTGATAAATTGTGAAAAACTACTGGAATGGTATGTGAGTTTTTAAAATTCAAATTACATCCTTCGTGCGCTGCACCGTGATATTTACCCGAAAAATGGCAATGATCGCGATGCTTGATATCTTCGGGTGTGAATGGTTTTTGACAAATGTGACAATTTTTTGCAAAAAGGAAGTCCATTCTTTCATCGTGACTCATCAGATTCGTCGGTTTGATTGATTTCAAGGTTGCGCTCAACGGTTCAGCTAGTTCTCTTAATTCATTGACAAACCATTCAATACAATCCTTGTTACGATAAAGTTTGAATTTTGATAGAGAATCATCGAAGCTACATTTGAAATAATATGCAATACTGTGTGGGATATGTCTCTGATATGCTATTGTATTTGTACTGTTTTTTGGTGTGATCTGATTCAAGATACATTCAAGATCGGCGTAAATTACGAATGGAACGTCTATTTTATGTTTATAATTCTTGAATTTCAGAATCGAATACTCACCGCTTGGCATCAGCTACTAAATTACATAGCCGAAGATACACCCATCCCAATAAGTTTTCGCACGTGGGAACGGTACGAGTACCCTCTATTACCGACTTCGTCGAAACACGTTTGGGTTGTAAAAACTTCTACTCAACTGGAAAAACCCCCGATACGTAATCGTGGGATTCCAAACAGCACGAAAAAATAATGCTCTTAAGAATGCGAGCCATTTTGATCATTGTCATGTTCGAGACGTTAAACTCGTTTTAAATTCACAGAGTTATCCTTATGGGAACTTGAATCTCGACATTGGTCGTAATCAGTACGCTTTGCTCTACGAAATGTATGCAAATTTCCAGTCTTCTTATTACGAGAAGGAGCCCGAACTACTCGTAAACAAAGGTGACTTTTTCAAATACGCGCCGCTAATTGTTATGGATTGTTCGAAGCAGAATGAATCATTGAAATCAGGCCCCGTCGATATTCGTCTCGAATTCGAAGCTGTGAATCCCTTTCGCGCTCAAACCTAGGCTTCCAGTTTAATTTTACATGATCGTATAGTCCAGTACAATCCCATCAGTGGTAATGTTAAAAAAATAGTATAAGAACGCGTTCATCTGCAGAGATATTTTTTTTGCTTTTTTAGTTTGTATTATTATTATTATTGTTAGTATATAATTTGTTTCATTGGGTGGGGGGGGGGGGGGTGTATTGAATGTTTGTTATAAATCGGACGCGCGCGTTATTGAAATCAGTTGTATCTGAGATGGAGTATATGGTTGACTTGCAAGGTTTCAAAAAACCCTCGAATGAATTTGTGTTGAAAGAATTTTCTGTTATTTCTTTAACGGATTCCAATCGAACACCGTCAACGATTTTCTTCGAACCACCATGCTTATGGATTGATTTGCCCATCAAATATAGATGTACAAATGCTTGGTTGATAAATAATCATCATGGCTTACCATGGAACTATGGTGCTACACCCTATAATGCTATAAATAGAATTCTTCAAAACATTTTGCGCGATGCACGAGTAATTTACGTTAAAGGTCCGGAGAAGAGAGAATGGTTGACGAATTTTTTGAATGCTTGGTCGGAACTCATAATCAATCTCGATAATCTCGAGTGTCCATCGTTACAAAAACTGCAGAAAAGCGTACGCACTGATTGTTCATATCACAAGTATTCATCAAAGTTCAATTGCGCCAGCAAAAATGTTCTAGCTCTAAAATATTGGCTTCGCCCAAAATTCCCCGAAAATTAAGTGTATTTTTTCTTGAAAATAAAAAAATTTTAATAAATATCATGTGTGTTTGTTTGCTATATTTTGAATACCCTATACACCAACGAAAACGATTCAAAATAATGTTCGATGGTTCCCCACAATGGAACCGTCTCGACGTGTTTCGACTCGTCTCGACTCATCTCAACTTGTCGCAGCTTCATTCCCTCATAGCATTCACATAGTGAAATAATAATAATAATTAAGATTAGTCACTAAAATGAGATGGAAGATCAAATTCAGTATAAATGAGACGCGCTCACGGCTGTTCCAATCAATCGTTGCACCAGTCTTCATGCGGTACAGTCAAAAGTCATCATATCCGAAGTTATTACTGTTGAAGAGACGTGAATTGCTAATCCGCATTAAACAATTATTACGAAATATTCAACGAATGAAAAAAATAATTATCGCACGATCACGAACTCAATCGTTGGTAGCCAAATTTCGACAAATACATTTTTGACGCATCATCGTGAAAAAAAAACTGCAGGTTCGTATTAAACATTTTGTCCCTTGAATTATATGTTCTCATAATTTTGAGTATTAACGATAAAATGCTATGCATAATGTATTTCAGATCAACATGAATTTACACGAAATCAACAAAGTGGCTTTGTTGGCTGACTTTCTCCCAATCAAAAAGCTGTCTGAATTGTCACCTCAGGAGGCATATCCAGTAACCGATATAAGAGTCGCAAAAACCAAGTATGGTGACAGAATCGTCATGGATTTGGAAAAAACTTGTACGGTTTTTCTACCAGCCCGGATGACCACACCAATTCTATCAAATGAAGATCTGTTCAAGGAGATGGTTCGTGCATCTCATGAAAATGGATTGGCATTACGCTCTCATGGGACTGCATATAATCACATTGAATTCATTCAAATGTAATAATTTTATAAGTAATAACGAATGTAATACTGAGTGTAATATCAAATAGAAGAAACCATGATATTGAATAAAAATTGTATAAAACCATAAATATGTGTAACATGTTTTTATTTTTATTCGGGAGAAAATATATTTGGAATGAGTACATATAAAAATACATGAAAAAATATGCAAGTATATATAAAAAATGAATTATAAAGAAAATGGTTTATAAAAAAGAAAACAAATTTTATGCTACATCTCGCGTATTTCATAGTAGTCTGGAACTAGCATTAAAAAAACGGATAAATTACATTCATGATCGAAAACATTAAAAAACTAAATAGATTGAATTTGCAGGATATATTTCAGTTTAACAGTTTCTCACCTCTTCCCATCTCTAATGATTTCCACGATGCGATTAATTGCGATTGGAAGCAATTGTAATAATAATTTAAATGATTTGATATCATCTATAAGTCGGGCATTTTCAAGAAGATTGGCTTCATCATTGTAACCCGTCTGACGTAATGCTTGTATAAATTTGTCGTATGCGTATGGTCCTCGTGTCTTTATCGTTAGTACGATATCTTGCGCTGTGGATTTACAATGTATCCTCCTCTGAAAATAATCATAATATTTAACAAAGAAAATTTTGAAATAAAGAAGAATATTATTTTTGTACTTACTCTCCAAGTCGGCAAATTTACATCGTCGTCATTGAAAACCCTGAG
Source organism: Netelia inedita (assembly GCA_964017225.1). NCBI lineage: Eukaryota > Metazoa > Arthropoda > Insecta > Hymenoptera > Ichneumonidae > Netelia > Netelia inedita. Next base: position 26,383,274 of record OZ024920.1, read on the forward strand.
TTCAATTAAAACTGGCAACACCGCACACATTTGTATTTTGAAAATAATATTTTGACAAAGAAAATCGAGTCTATCACGATCACGTATATCCATTATTAACGCTCTCACTTAACGGTCTTCCGATCCTTCTCCGCTCTCTTCCTCCAATACAATAAAATCATTTCTACGCGCGATGTAAGATGATCAAATAATATGTAATGCTCTCTCTCTCTCATTCTAAGGTTTGTGAAAGAGAAGGATAGCTAATTCTTTGGACCGTCGTCATTGTTTATCATAAAACGTCTTGAAGAAGTGTCGCCCGATATCCTAGATATCGTGGCTAGCTCGTTGCTCTCTCTCTCTCTCTCTCATTTCAAGGTTTGTGAAAGAGAGGGATAGCTAATTTTTAGGCCGTCGTCATCGAACGCCACCCCCAAAACGTTCGAGTGCATTTTGAATAAACACTTGGCGAAGTGTCAACCGATATCCTAGATATCGCAGCTCGCTCGTTGTGGCAAACGCTTTGCTCTGGCTGTGACGTCACCGCGACACGTTCTAACACGTCGAACATTAAAAGATATAGGATACTCATATGCAGCTGCACCGGAGCTATCGATGAGAACAAAAATTCTCTTTATGAAAACTCGTCGTGAGAATTGTCTCGATATACCCCCCCCCCATCATCGGTATGTAGCCATAACCCCCCCCCCCCTTCTTTGATAAAAATCTGCTGTTCGGCGGTATCTAAGAATATTTATGCGACGAAATATATCGCGTAACACATAGGGTCAAAACATTATTTATCTGACACTTGGCTGTTGAATAAACAATATGGCCGCTGTAGTTGATATCCGATATTGGTCAGCGATGTGAAAGAATATTTATCCCACACTTTTTAAATAAACAGTATGACTAAGCAAGACCTGATAACTCACACCTCATATCTCATATCAAGAATATTTATTAGACACAATTAAATAAACAATTAAAATAAATCATTTGGCTAAGAAATATGGGGTAACTCGCGGCTGATGCCCCCCCCCCCCCCCTGTCGCCATGGTGCCGTGGAATATTCGAGATGCCCCCCCTCCCCCGCCGTCTTGGAATTCGGTGCGTACCCCCCCCCCCTTCCGCCATGGGGCCGTGGAATATACGAGATCCCCCCCCCCCTACTCCCCTCGCCATGGAAGTCGGTGTGTATGGGTGGGTGTGTACGTGTGACGTGTACGTGTGCACTAACACGCGTGTATCCAGAACCGGCCTTGTTTACCTACTGATATGGCTTCAGCCCAGAAATTCAATGCGAGATTTAACTGCAAAAGTAAACACTGCAGTTTTCACCAATGTGCGATGGATTCTTTCCGCTGTGCCATTCTGTTGCGACGTGTGAGCTGTTGTAGGTTCGCTTCTGATGCTGGCTTCGTCGAATTGCTTTGTAAATTCTAATCCACAATAGTCCAAACCGTTATCAATCCTGAAGATTTGTATAGCTTGCTCATGTCAGTTTGGTTCTCTTCTAAAGCCTTGAACTTTATGAATGCATCTTTGACTTCGTTTTTGGACTTCAGAAACCTTATCTCGACCCAATTGGATTTTTTGTCAATAAACGTGGCAAAGAAAACTGCTCCTCCAATCGATGTTGTTCTTATGTGTCCACAAACGTTTGAGTGGATGAATTAAATGAGCCTGTAATTTCTTATATGCAAGGTTTTTTGGAAAGGGACTTGCACTTTGCTTTCCTTGAATGCAAACTTCACACGCAGCCATCTTCTTGTTATTGTTTGTTGAGATCTCCATAGCGTTTAGGCCAGATTCCCATTTTGCTCGCCGCAGTTGTGGATTCTATGTCTGCTCCTAAGAAATACAGACCACCTCATTTCTCTAGTTTTCCCACTAGAATTTAAAACCCATACGTGGTCACCCTTAAATTTGATCTCGTAGCCATTCTCAGTAATTTTGGAGATTGTCATGAGATTTGCGCTTAGTTTTGGTACGTACAAATCCTTTCAACTCTTATTTTCTGCTTTTCGTTTCCGTTTGACGCCGTCAAATGAACTGTACCGTTGCGTGTTTCTCCATTGTTTGGTTTGCAGCTACGTTTACGTATTCACTTTTCATTGGAGTAAAATCGAAAAATGTTCCCATTTCCGGACACATGTGTGAAATTGCACCACTATCGATAAACCAGTAGTCGCCCGATATTTGCTCGGTGTTTATTGCGATGGATATGGAAGCTTGTTCCGTGAGCGGAGAATTGCCACGTCTTTCTTGGCGGCAACGATCGAAAATGATCAAAACTTGTCCATTGGGATCCCCTTAAATTTTCGAAAACTCAATGCGCAGAAGGCTTCTTCGGTGTCTACTTTAGCTGCAATTCATTTGAATCGTTTTTTTGCTTTTTGATGGGTTGCCTTTTTCCAACATTCGAAAGCTTTGTACCCTATTTTGTAACAATAGTTGCATTTGTAATTTTTGCATTACTTGCTTGTATTGTTTTCCTTTCTTCATTGCATATTATTCAATTTAGATGGTTTCCTACGATTTACAGATGGTTTTGCAAAAATGCATCTTGTTGCAGACCCGCCTGAGTCGTATTTTCTCTTCTCGAGTTGTATTCTTCTAACAGGTTGATGTTCACAGTTTCAGGTGTTGAGAGGTCGTCACTCGCTCCAATTGCAAAACAGAAATGTTCATAATTGCTTGGTAAACTATACAATAGGGATATCGCGATTAGATATTCGGCTACTGGAATCTCCATATACGCGATCCTGCCAACTGTGCCGAAAAAGTTAATTAAATGTTCTATCATATTGTCACCTTAACGCATGTTTGTGAATAACAGTTGTTTCCAAAGTGTTACTTTACGAGCTAGTCCTTTTGCATGATAGACTTCCTATAATTTTCTCTATACTTCGGTTGACGTCGCACAGTGCTTTACAAGACACAATTTAGTCGGTATCATGAATAGAATTATGTCGGCTTTCGCTTTTTGGCCCTTCTTCACTCAGTTGTCGATGTCATTCGTAAGAACATTCGTTTCAGAATTTGTAATCTGATGGGGTTTTCCGGGCATTTGCATAATTCCAGTGATCGTTTTTTATCAGAATGGTTTCCATTCATTATCGTCAGGTATCATAATTTTCCTTATTTAATATTTCAATATTCGTCGCGTGTGTCGACATTTATCTTCTCTTTTGTACTTCCAACTTGTATTTCGCTTACAATTAGAATTTATATTAACATATAAAATCTTATGTCTGACCGATCCGCGACAAAAATATTTATAATCAATTAATGAGTGCCATCTGGAACTCCCACTTGCGTCATTTTCATATATAGTCAAGCCCTATATATACTGTGAATCCGGACGAAGTCGGTGATAGCACTTTCATACACACCCCTTGTGAGCTAATTTCGTATCATGGGTATAAAAGTAGCCACAGTTTACCATTTGGCTGCTCAGATGTCGCCCCATCGGACCAACTCTCGAGGTTTCAACTTTAATCAAACTCCTAATCTCTGCATAAAGCCTCCACGTTAGTCAGAAATGGACAATAAAATAAAAATAAAAAATATCTACACTTGTATGACCCTCCAACGTGCAGTAATTCATTCAATAAGATGAACAACATATTTCACACTATAGGCTGTCGTCTGTATAATCAAGCTTACTCCCCTACGAACGGCACGGAGCTATGCCTCATTTTTTTCTGTATGTCGGTGTCGTAAAGATTAAAGAGTAAACGCGCTCGTTTCCTATCTTAACTCTTGAAACTCTTAAATATGTGAACATGAAAATAAGAGATCATAAGCGTTAACAAGAAGATAAAAGCCACTTATTAAAGATCCTGGTATTTAGCATTAAAAGTACTAGATAATACTTCGAAAATCTACGGTGTCGATGACAAATGCCTCATTGATTAGCCTGGTATATTAGTTAACCTCTTTTTTTTTGTCATGACACACACACATACAAGAGCACCATAAGCGCACTCTACGGATGTATATGTACGGCTTACTCGTGCCATAAACTTAAACCCAAATTCCGAAGTCAGAAGCCAGATCCAAACAGCAGACATTAAAACAAAAGCCAAAATCAAAATTTGAAACCTCACAGTCAACGTCGAGTCCCAACGCCTTAGCCAAAATCTGAAACCATACGCCAGGCTAACGCCGAAGCCAATCCAACGTTCGACTGCCAACTTAAAATATCCTAAGCAAGCTATACGTAACATCCCTGATGATTTCATATACATTATACCTACAGATTTTTATTATTGGCTTTTAATAAGTCTACGATCAATGTGCAGCCCATTAGATTTTAATGTAGGTACCTATATGCAAGTGCAAGAGAATAATCTAGATCGTCTTGTACCGTCGATCCCCTTAATCGTATCAAAAATATGTCATTCCAATTTCACAAATGATCTATACAGGACATGATTTCAGCTACATGTGTACTCGTATATGTTTTCGCGTGAATCGAGTTACGCTAAGGAGTAATTGGCAAACTAAACGCAGATTGAAAAACTAAAGGTATGCACACTATCTCTAGATGACATGTAGGCACACTGAGGCTAACCCTATTGGAGGTATTGATTGCATCGTAGATATCGATGACGATGATCCGCTGGACTCACAATCAGCAATGTCGATTACCCCTGTGCGATTATTTATAGAAAAGGGCACTGAAAAAAGAAGGATTGGACTCGCTTACACGGGCGATTCGTTCTATGTGAACCAAGTTTTTAAAAGAGGCAGTAAATTGATAATAACCCACGTTAAAACTAACGTTAAAACAATTATTTAAGCAAGACCAATTTTTTAGAAGAGTACCAAAATATAAATTACTAGAAAATATATCAATAAATGAAACAAAACACCTATCACGTCGGCACGATTTATTATAGTTTCGACATAATTGTAAGTGCACGGATTATCAAAATGATGTGCCTTCTTCGTCCGGCACCTTCCCCGATTTCGGATAATATTCGGATAATACATAGATTTCCAAATTAATCACCGATCCGCCCCCCCACCCCGCCCCGCTATTGCGCTCCACAATCATATTTGCGTTACCGGTTGCCCCGCAGAGCCTTATATTTCTATTGCTGCGATGCTCAACCGAAACAGTCGAAAGTCTGATTTACCATGATGGGGAGACAAGAAGATTTTCTGTCGCCCAGGTGCAGTCCAGTACAATCGTTATATAGTATATATAAAGGGTGTATCTTAAAGGTCGCGACACCTAAATATCTCGGAAAATATAAGTTTGAAAAAAAGTATTTCAGACAAAAGTTATATAGTTTAAAAATATCTGTTTACTGATTTTATCAGTTTGACCTTGGGTGTTGCCGCCAAGGTCAGATCAAGGTCACATCAATTTTTTTAAATGAAACGCCCTAATTTTCATTGCATATTCTTATAGTACGTCTCAAGAGCTTTCCAAAACACTGTAAGAATTTTTTTTTCATGAAGTACTTTTTGAGTTATGATACTTCAAAGTTACAGGATTGACGGCACTAGCCAAGGTATACCACACGGAGGATGCCCAGGCGGATTGACATGTCTTTGGTGCTCGGAGAAAGATTTGAGAATAGTGCAGCCAGTCAAGGCAAGATCGGTCTGTGATCCGGCTAATCAAGGCAAGATCGGTCTGTGATCCGTCCAGTCAAGGCACCTCTTTTTTCTAACCTCTACCATGTCAAACTTTGTGCCGAAAAAACAGCATTTGCGGGAAGTATTGCTTTTCTGCTTTAACTTGAAAAAAACTGCAGCTTAAGCACGTCGCTTACTTGAGGAGGCCTACGGTTACCATGCACCGTCGAAAACAACATGTGAAGATTGGTACAAGCGGTTCAAAAGTGGCGATTTTGATACCGGCGATAAGGAGCGCTCGGGAAGACTGCAAACGTTTGGAGACGCCGATTTGCAAACGTTATTGGACGAAGATGATACACAAACGGAAGATCAACTTGCCGAGACATTAAATGTGACTCGGCAATGTATTTCCGAACGTTTGCACGCCATGGGAAAGATTCATAAGGAAGGAAATTGGGTTCCACATTCCTTGACTAAGAGACAGATGGAAAATCGAAGAACCACTTCCGAAATTTTGCTTTTGCGGCACAATAGAAAAAGTTTCCTGCATCAAATTATTACTGGCGATGAAAAATGGATATATTTTGAGAACCCCAAACGCAGAAAATCGTGGCTTTCGCTTGGCGAACCATCAACATCGACGGCACGGCCAAATCGCTTCGGAAAAAAACAATGCTATGCGTTTGATGGGACCACGAGCTGCTAAAACCTGGCGAAACTGTCAATGGGCATCGCTACCGACAACAGCTGATTAATTTAAGTCACGCATTGCTCGAAAAACGGCCAGAATGGGATATGAGACCCGAATGTGTGATATTGCAGCAGGACAACGCTGCGTGCCATCGCAATTCCAGCATTGACTGTTCACAGCATGGTCGGGCATTGATTGCTCTGAATTTTGCCGAGCGCGCCAAATAAAAATGACTGCGTAATAAAATAATAATGATTGACTGCTCTGAATTTTGCGATCCCAAATGTAACGTCCTAAACTGTGCTATATCTACGGCTAGGGCGGAGAGTGGGCGGCTCCAACGCTTCTCGGCGCGCTCTGATTGGATCAACTTTAAATATTTATATTTCGTAAACTATTAAAAATATCCCTAATGTATATTTGCAACTTTTCTTTGTAATGATCCCATCTGCACCAAAATCCCGTTTGAGAAACCTTACGGAATTCACCCTGTATATATATACTTACATAGAATAATTGGCGGCTTCTCAATATCAGATTTATGAGAATCGAATCAATAAAAAGAAACGTATGTTGAAATTTGTTACTGATAACATGTGATTTCATTATATATTATGTATATACCACCTGACGATCCAGATTGAAACCTCATGATGACTGCATAGATATTTCGAAAGCTACTAAAAAACGTAAAATAATAAAATAATTAATTAGTAAAAATTTTGTAATACATGGGTAGTTTCAATAAATTAGTACATACACTTAAAACTATGTGTTTTAAATGATTTTCGTACAGCAACCGTTTGTGGATATAGAAAGGCGAACATACGTGAACACACTTTCTCTCTTAGTGTTGTTATTGTTATGGACATTTTGGTAAGTAACTTTCCATTGTTATAAAGAAAAACCTCAAATCTCTTATTTATGTAATTCTATTTTCCGAAGCCATAAAAAATGGGGAAACGCCAATTAATAAGATACGTATTTACTGACAAGAGGATTTAATTAAAGAACTGTTATACCAAAAGCGAGTACTCTAACTTATACCTATGTAATTTGCAAGACGGAAATTTCAAACTCGTCACATAATGCTTTTAAACCCAAACTATTTTTAAATTCTTATGTACGAATACGAATGAAACCGCGAAACTCGAACCCATAAATATTTACCGAAAACATATACATTGTTCTAGTGCTATTTCAAATAGTTAACAATTTGCCATGAGTCAAATATGTTCATTGCGGTAATTAACATTAATTTGTGTACGGTTTACAGAATTTATTTTACGTCCAGAACACGGGATACTCGATCATTAATGGTCGTTTCATCGTAAAAGTACGAAAAAAATGTAACTCGTATAAAATCTAACAAACTCGGGTTTGGAAAATGTTTCGAAAGCCCGCGAAGTTCTAAACATTTTTTTGCAATATACGCAATGCTTTATACGTAGAACCATGTCCGGTAAAGATATACTTATCTCGAATGATAGAGAGCCTGAACAATCGAAGCTATCTCCGTTCTGACGGTGTATGATAGTGTATACGGATGCCCGCTGATAGAAGAGTGCAATTTGATCGCGAAGTACGCCTACCGCCGTAGAGCGATGAGCCCCATTACCGTCGGTTCGATGCCAGACACCCGGAAAAGGGAAAGGCAGGCTTACGATCGAGCACAAACTAGGCAATATGTTGCCGAGACTAGGCTATTTCCTTCCCATCAACAGAATGGGAGAGCGAGGTTTCCCTTTGGTGGTTGGGTTCACGTCAGCTCTATAGAATGGAATAGTTAGAATACTAGATTATTGTTATTGTTGCGAATATTCAACTAGTGATGCATTATGGATACCATCATATGGAAGTGATATTTATATCGAGATTAACGTACGAAACTAAAGTTCCTAAGTTCTTGTCCTGTTGATACGCAATAATTCAAGGTGAACCGATTTGGTTTGCATTTTGCTCCTAATGGCAGTCAAGCTAATTACAAGCGATACAGATACTCGGGTGTAGTGTGAACCAACGCGAAGCTCGACGACACAGAATCTGAAAAAATGAACAAAGGGGACGATCGTGAAATAGCTTTTAATGTGTGGTCCTCAATCTTCCGAAAATTCCTACTGACGAACGATTGAATCATACCACATCTGCTTAATATACCTGTATTAATGAACAAAATGAAAAAACATCTGAGCTTAGCAGTACTTTAGCGTCTCTACGAGGGATCCAGTTTCGAGCATTATGAAAATTAGATTGTGCAACGATCTTCGTTTCTTGCCCTCTCGTTCAATACATGTTGCGAGTAGACCTCGTCATCATTATCGACGGTAGATGTGACACGATTCCATTTGGACATCTCCAGGAGAATCAAGTGCAAGTTTCAGTGGCCAAGTGTTCATCAACCATGAAAATATTTCCATCCGTACCTCCATACCACCATACCAACGGACACTACAGTTGATTGGATTTGTGTGGCCCTATAATCTTATTTTATGTTCACTATCAAATATTGGTGAGGAATTTAGTTCAATCCGACTTCTACCAAGTAATTGGGTAAAGATCTTTACATAAAGGATCTTTTTTGCAGAGATAGAACTTCCTGAAGGGTTTACTGTCAAACGAGCTGTTATACAGCGCTCACTTTGTGGTATTTATTATCAGTATACTCTGGCAAATCATCATAAACAGATTCACGCTTGAACAACGCTACCAAATTATCCAGATTTACTTTGAAAATCGGTCGTCGATTCGCGCAACTGATAGACGACTTGGAGATTTTTATGGCGCACATAATCGTCTATCGAAGCAGGCCATCCGTCAGCAAAATTGCCGCATATGGAGCGAAACAAGTCCACAAGAGACTTTCCAAATTCTATTCCATCCGGAAAAATGCACCGCCCGATGCGATTTACACGCTGGTGGCATCATAGAACCTCATTTCTTAAAAAATGAGGCTGATACTCGCGTTACAGTTAAAGGAGATCGTTACCACACCATGGTCAATGATTTTTTATTTGAAAATATGAATGACGTTTATCCGGACGAGATATGGTTCCAATCGGATGGCACGGTGTGCCATACATCGACCACAACCATCGACTTATAAATAAAATAAAAATTTGACGATGAGTTGATTTCGAGAAATGGAACCTTCAATTCGCCTTCAAGATCGTACGATTTGACATCCCTGAATTATTTTCTGTGGGGCTACGTGAAAGATTTTTTTGCAAATTATGTATTTAAGTCAGTTTCAGTGCAACATACATTCGTCTGGCTGGCAACTAAGCTTATTTGCCTTTTATGTACGAATTGAAAAAGAACAGCATTTTAATCTTTCTTACGTAGTGTAAAGGAAATTATATTGCATTTTAATGCAATTCACCTTGATTCAAATTGTTACCAGACATCATTTAAATCATTTTACCTTCTACGGGTATACACATCTGTGACACTTAAGTCATTTTACCCTACATTACTTCAATAAACAATGTCCCCTTTTTCCTTAGGACCGATATATCTGTTTCATGATTATGCCAACAAGTTATTACTTCCTAGAATTTTGTATAGTTCAAAACGTTGATTCTAAGTAAATTGTTGTTGATTATTCATAATAAAAATTGTAAGACTGTTTACATCAATTTTTAGTATATTCCGATTCCAATTTTCCGATTTATGAAGATCTTTCAAAGCCGGAATTACTGGAGAGATGTGCGATTCATTAGTTTGGCAAATCGCTCCAAAAAACCAATTCGACCAATAGTACGGTCGTTAAAAAAAAGCCCTTTACATATCAAGCATCACATTCAACAATGGCAGACAGGGTCTATTAATTTTTTTTGTAAGACTCGACGTTCAAATTGGGCCAACAGTGCAACGATATTCTCCGGAACGGGACGAAGCACGTGCACGTAAATTCGTCACACAGGAGCAATATCGCCTATAAAAAAATTGAAACCATCGACAGATGACGGCGATAACGAGAGAGGCGAATCTTATCGCCTCTCAAAGGCCTAGAATCGAGGGAATTTGGTTAGCGGAAAAAATAAAAATTTACATATACCTATAAAGCTTGTACTCGAAATTTGAGTCGCGTTTTTTTCGAAACCACTTCTTTGGAACTGGTGCGGACTCGAGCAATAATAGTCGGATATGTAAAAACTTGCATGAATTTTTTTGTATTTGTAAGAGTTTTCGTTGATCATAGCGATTTTTTTTAAGACTCTATTTTTAAAAGGATCTTGAATGAAAATAGTTTAGGTGAAAATAATGCGTTTTATTTGAACAAGAGGCCATATTTCGAAAAAAAAATAATAATGAAAAATGACGCAGGTTTAAACAATAGCTACATTATGCAAATTAAGGGCAAATTTAATTTTTTTTGTTTCAGACGAATCAAACCAGAGATTTTAATTCTACCAGAAAGAGGAAAATTTCCAATAGGCGTTCTCTCTGTATTTATTATACTTCAACAATTGTTTTTGTTTTCAATAGAAATTTACATAAATCTGCTTTAATGTGTGAGGAATAACATATCTCTAATTGAGCCACAAAAACCATTACATGAATTTAAAAAATGTATAAACAATCTTATTTTTCTAACCTTCACAGTAAGGCCCCTCCTTAACGACGTTATTTTAAAAACTGTTTTCTGACAATTTATTCAAATCTAAATAATCATCCATTTCGTCTAACAGTAAGATCATTAAATAAAAAAATTATTCTAAAGAATGGTGTTTGCATAGTCATAGTTTCCAGTTATTATATAATATTTGGAAATACAAGCGAACCGAGAAAGCTGATTTTTTTATGTTGTAGAGGGGGGCTTAGAAAAACTTACTTGAAATTGTAGACCAAGATTTCCTACAACAATCCCTGCTTTTCTGCACCTACAAGCGGCCACATTGTACATTGGACTTGCGCGATATGGACTTTAAAAGCTCAGATGGCACGGTTACAGCTATGCTGATAAACGGTTCAAGTCCATGACTCTTTCATCGCCAACCCCCATTTCTGATGATCCTTATAAAATGCGAGCCACGTTTACACCGGCATTTATAACATATTTTTCCTTCTTGCTTTTAACGATTGTGATACCACATCGTCTTTTTTCAATATTTGCAAATCAAAATTCATCAACACTCTCGAAAAAACTACGGGGCTACCATACGGTCATCAATGGAATTATTCACACAATAAAAAGTCGATCCGGAGGTTCTGACTTCTATAGGAGAAAACCTTCGCTAAACCTTCTTCGCTAAACCAATGACTAAAAATAAGTTTAATCAACTTTCACTACCCCCACGAACGAAAAGCATAGTACGCCAGCATGTATTCCGTACGTATCACCAGGTGCAAAGTTGACTCGGGTTTTACAAGGGTCTTCGAGAATGCGATTAACGACGAACAAATTATGGACTTGCACCGGTTATCAGCACAGCTGAACGCGTGCCACTTGAGCTTATAAGCTCACATCGTGAAAGTGTGAGGGCGAATGTGAAGCTGCTTGTAGGTGCAGAAACGCAGAGATTTCCGTTATTTACCTAAATTGCAGTGGACACACATGTAACAACATCGCCAAAGCCGACATCCTGCTTAATGAGGGTAATGAGGATTATTCGACTATCGAAGAATCATCTCATATGCATGAAGAATCCCCACAACTCGAGTATTACGAACAGGAAGACTGTGAAGCCGGACCATCGAGACGAAGAAAAATATAAATATTAAGAACGGACCTCCATTCATTTCATTTTTACAACGTAAAAACTTATTAAAAATTATTTGCATAATGAATTTCATACGGGTAATTCATAATTTTATTGTTTTATTTATATGCATTGTACTGTAATATTTTTCTTCAGGACCGTTAATCTATTACAACGTATCTATGTAGACAATCGCGCAAGCTATGAAATCGTAACTGTACGTGGACTTGTCAACTTTACGGCGCACTAAAAGTCGTAATTTTTGTGTAAAATAAAAAAAAAGTTTCATTGCACGTATTAGCATGCTCTATAAGTTTGGTAATAGACATTTTTTTAATATGTATCACGAGAAAGGAAGAATTAGCAAAAAACAAGTTTTAATCTCTTCATTATAGAGCATCATTGTAGGGACCTTAATTGTAAACCGTACAAAATCAACAAAAACGTATATAATCGAAATTTTCGTATCATTGCGGAGAGCCGAGCTATCACAAAAAAATTTAACCCTCTCTTCAAGATGACGGACGAAGCACATAAGAAATCTGGGTAAATAATTTCAATTTGAATTTTTCTAAGCCCCCCTATATAATATCGAAAAATCAGCTTTCTCGGTTGGCTCGCTTTTCTTTGGTGTTTTTCTAATATAATGAATGGACTAATAGAGAAGTCCCAATATCGTCACATTTTTTAATTCTTTGATGTTTTTTATTACATCGACTATAGAATTTGCTGTAATCCAATATTATATCAGATTTTCTGATTTCCCATGAAAATTGACATCTCCACATTTCTCGCAAAATGATAACTCTTATTGTTAGGGGAAGGTATGAAAATGAAGTCTATATCTGTGGTTTAAGCCAAGTTCCCCCTTAACGAATCAGGATAAGCTCTATTGACCGAACAGCGCACTTAAAAATAATACATTGGTATCGTTCCTATACATGAATAAACTTACCGCTCTTTGATATGGCGTGGCTCTTCATCGTCCTCTTCCTCGATATCGTGAAGACGGGGACTGAGTCTGTGCTGGGCAGTGCCTTCCCGCGTTAATTCCTCCTCTCTCTTGCCACCTAGCTCACCGTCCTCGTCATCAAGGTCGTCGAGATCCTCGTCAAGACCACCGAGAGGGGCGCGTTCTTCAGCACTCGCGACAGAAGAGCCCGCTGTTTGTTGCTGATGAAGATGATGATGATGGTGGTGCCGATGCCCGGAGGTGGACCGCTTGGTATCAGGGGTGGCTCCCGAGAAACCTGTGCCACCCCCACCCCCGCCGCCGCCGGCGCACGGCAGGCAGCAAGACCACGCGCCCCCCACTTCGACACCCTAACGTCACGTAACGTCAAAACATTCGGGGATGTCACGATTAGCGGAACTCTGTACACTTTAATAAACGAAGCGCACCGAGCCCTTCTCGGTGATGTATAACTGGTACCGTATCCAGCAATACACACGGTTGGTTTTCTTACGTTTCACCCAAGAAGTCTGTCTCACTCCCGACTTCTTCTTCTCTCTCGCTCTCTATCTGCCAATAACCTCCGATCTGTTGTCCTATAAAAATCCCGACGTTAACTTACAATTTTTTATCAGAGCACACTGTTCGTCTAGCCCCATACACCTAAACTCGCGAAAACGACACTGCACTCTATTCGCGTTGTCTTCCTTTTTTCGACAGTTTTGAAATTTGGGCATCCTTCGAAGTCTCAAAGAGCTAAGCATCGTCGACTAAGATGCTGGACCTGTTTTCATACTTCCATGGCCGTACACACCTACACTGTATACCTTATAAAGTGTCTCAATGTGGACTAACACCCGAGTGCAAAAACAATACCGGTTAGTTCCGATGATCGCACTGTGCATCGCGGGACTCGTGTCTATTCATCGCACAGTCCTGATTATCGCTTCGTTTTTTTCGCACAACACCCTCCCTTTTTATTCTTCTATTTTCTACGACTTTCGAAAGTTCTTTCTTTTTTCCAGACTTCTTTGTCGCCGTGAGAAGCACGGGTCAAGTTCATGCCGTCTGAATCAAAAACGCATCCGATGTATCATGCGCGATTCGAGATTGAGCAGTTTCTAGCGCTTCGAATATCCGCATTACCTCAATTCGTTACGTGTTTTTAGTATTCCAGTTCACGAAAATTTCACGATTTAACGAGCAAAAATAGTCAGACATCGGAGCATTACTGCTTTCATCGTTCTTTCGCCATTAAGCAATTTGCACCATACGCGAATTGTCACTTAAAATTATTGAATCTCGAACATTCTGTTGACGATACATATTTCTATCTATTCACGTTTAAAATGTATAGAGATATGAGGCGGAGAAAAAGTGGGCGTACTGCTTGATCTCGCGAATTTTGTATTACTGCTAGCACACGTATAACGCATTCAACATGCGCAAGCTTATCGCGGCAAGCGTCGAAAAAAATTTGACTTTTCTTACAAAGAGAGGTTTCAGTCTCGAGTGAAAGATGATATAACCATTACGTGTGACAATCATCCGAATGTAATCGCGTAGATCCTGTCACGTCACGATTTCCTTAATTGTCCCTCTAGCTCTTTAACTTTATTCCGGTTTATTCGATTATCACACTTTTTGACACGATCATCGATAGTTCCGAAAATTTAGTTACGAGCGTTGAGTCGTGAAGTATTCTTGAGTACGTTCTCCCATGAATCACAGAGATGATTGTCAATTTTCCTTAAATCGTATGGTGAATATGTTGTAAGATGTGGAACTCAGAGCTGCCGCTTCCATTATCTGTTTGAATTTAACGAAATATGTATAAAAATATGTTTCTACATTGTTATTGTTATTCCGAATGAAACCAGTAGAAGAAAAATAAATTCTGTTTGCGACCAAAATAATATGGATTTTGACCATTGCTTTCGGAAATTAGCCTACCAGCAACTTCATTGTACTTTGTCACAAGGAATTTGAATTAGCTATAAATATAATTATATGTCGTTAGAGCCAATTACTTTATCGAATGATATTTGGCTTGCAAGCTTGTACAAACGTATTTATGAAAAAAAGAATTGTGTTTCTATATTTAACTACTATTTAATCATAATTTTTTTGGAACAATAGAGTGATATGCTAAATTTACGGTCTTTCCTTAAAGGAGGCAAATAATATTATAACATTTGAGCACTGACAAGCTGCACAATTCTTATATGAGATATTATTAAAAAATGTAATGAATAAAGCACTTTGGCGTGTAAAAATTTGAATTCTGTACATAGGATTCTTTGTGAGACCGGCTTTCATATGATTTGCAAGTAAAGTTTTTAATTTTACATTTGAAGTCTTGATTTTCAAATGGAGGCTTTCAAATGAAACAAAATAAATATGGCCATAAGAATACGTTCCACTGAACTGCAGTCCGACTTAAATAACACAGTAAAAACAGAAACATTTAATTAGTCCCGAAAGGAGAAGAAGAGGAAATATTACAAAAAACTAACTTGAAGAAGACAAATACGCGATCAGATCCGGAAGAAAAGAGGGATGGGAGGTGAAAGGGTATCGATGTAAGTGAAACGGCACTGCGGATAAGTGAAACTGCAGCGAAAAGTGCGAAGTTTGACCCAATTATCATCACACCACAAAGGGCACGTTCATGTTTATACGAACTTTCGAGCATGCAAACACGATGGAGGTTCAAGGATACGTTACGTATCTTTGTTACATATCAGCCCTTACCATTTTACTCCACCGTGTGGATAAAGCGAGGCTCGATAAGTCAATAAAAGTTAAGTACAATAAACTAACTTTTATGATGAGTGCTGATCGTTCTCATCTTTCTTCGTCTAAAGGTTCATTAACAGAACGTATATTGTATCTTCCATCCGGATACGATTCAAGCACTCTCCAAAATCATGGAGCCTCTACGTCCCCGCCCTACTTGTTTTCCCCTTTCGAGCAATCCATACTTCGCCGAAGCAGATAATGCTTGTAGAGATCTATATCGTTTGATATCGGACGCTGCTCATCGTCACTAGAAGTATCCCCAGCACCATTGGGTACTCTCACACTCGATCACAAATCTCGAATAATTGATACTTCTGATCTGTCATTCGCCAAAGAACCATTGTCTCACATTTATGACCATTATTGAAGCTATAAACATTCCACCACTTTCAAATGCAATTCAGCATATTTCACAAATTCGAGTTCACATTTCAATCATTACATCTGACAATTGCCCCTTAAGTCGGAACGACAAAATTGTGCGAAAATCTATAATCAATACGAATCTTTATTATTTTATTTTAATCATCGTCACTGTCCATTATAATGATCACGTGTCCTCAATCATTGCAGTTATTCTTATGATTTTTAAGAGTATTTATATTCGTTAGTTCATTTCACTGTACGATCGTAAATTCTTATGTCTTATATATTTGTATATGAATCCTAACGTTTTCCCATAAATGCCCACTCAGATAAATAAACTTATGTCAAAGTAAAAATCATTACATCTTCTTTTACAAATGCACAGAAGAACGATTAACGCGAATATTATCAACAGCGGAATGAGTAGTCACATGTGGAAAAATATATAGTCATAGGAGGTATAGTTCAACTACAATATTCAATGGTGATATTTGTATTTCTCTATAATTCATAGCTCATTTAGCGTCGAAGAAATAGTAACGAAAACATGAATGTATCGTTATCGTAGAACCATAGCTCAACCGATGGTCCGTAGATTAATTCTCAACATGGTTAACATTACCCGAATACCCGAGGGTCACGTACGACCGCCAGATTATATCGCTAAGTTAGCTCCAAATTATCGAACTTGCGGCCAACTGAACGTGGATATAAAAAAGTTTACCCTTTGGCCGCTCAGATGTCGTAGAACTAACTCTCGAGATTTCAACTTTTGTCGAGCTCCACTCCCCTACCCCCGCCGCACCCCACCATCCAATCGGCATTTATATGACTGACAGTTCAGTCATATAAATGCCGAGTTGAAACTGTTGGTTCGTACACACCGCCCAAGTATTTTCGCGATTGTGACAGACTATGCAATTATGAGGTATATCTATATCTGAGGCCCCTACGCGTTGCTCAAATGTTCCGAAAAAGATCCGAGATCCGACCGAGCGAATTATAGGTAAAGTTCCGTACGTAGGTACAACTTGTGGAAAGCTATTTTTTATTCGTTCAGCTATTACAACTACGTAGATAAATTGGAAAGTTTTTAACGAAAATTAATTAATGACGGGAACGTATTATTTATCAACCATTTCCATCAAGATAATACTTTAATTTTGTTTTATATTACAGGATATTATTTGACAGTGATATAATAGTCTCGGAATAGTAGCGCGAGATCACTGCGCATTTTTCTTTCGTTTACGAATAATATACCTGGCTTCGTCATTTGTCCATCTCTCGATTGCCGCGAAAAACTTAAAAACCGGGTGGATTATTTTATGAATGTCTGAATGCTTTTTTTCGCCGGCCTTTGTGATTTTTTGTGAACAAATAAAAGACGGAGCAGACTTCGTTTTCTTCATATTCTCTGTCCGGTCATGAAAAACTACAAAGTTGGTCGGATTGTACATTCAATGTAATGCATATCTTACTTTTCGCAGATTTTTCACACGATTCACAAAATATTGTACGTATTCTTTTAATAATTAGCAATTTTATGATCTAACAGATATTTAATATCAGTTGTAAATTCAATCGCGAATAATAATGGAGGAAAATCTCGCGAAGCGAAGGAAAGTGCCTTACGGGGTTTTTATTTTTTGAAAATGTATCCACCTATGGAATAGAATAAAGTAGAAAAAATACAGATATTTGCTAGTATAGAGGCTGTTATAATTCAAAAGTGTGTAAACATTCGAAATTGTATTGGTTTCCGTCACGTGACTATTCTTGTCTTCACATTTGGATAAAAACCACAGGCGAACTATTTTTATTTACTACAAGAATAAGCATAAGAGCTTGGATAAGGATATCAAATTTATATCTTCAAAATAATGTATTTTTTCGTGGAATTTCTTTTTGTTCTTTTCCCATTTCTCTATCATGGTAATCCATAGATTAGATACACGTCAAATTCCTTGCAAGTAAATTAAGTGTGGCAATGCGTATATACGCGCGTTAAAATGAGGTAATTCCTATAATAGTTTTTAAAACGAATGCTTTGTTATACATTTTAAAAATATTCTGAATTATTTATTTTAACCTTCGATGTCACAGCGTTTTTTACATAATGTTTTATAATGACGTAGCTATGGTTCTGGTTTGCAGACAAAATTTTGCGTTAATTCTCGAACGGTTTAAACTCCAGGCTCTGATCCATTAATGTTAAATAAATAAGTAAAGAAATTTCTTTTATTGACATTCATACGGTTGCTCGATGTAACGGGCATTCGGGATGTGCTAAGACCTGTGTGTAATTGTAAGTAACACAGGATGGTGAGAGGATTCATCACCCAACGTCCAAGTGTGATAAGGAGGAGTCTGCGCGCGAGAGTTACAACTCCGGGCGTGGCGGTGTGATAAGGTGTAGTCATGCTAACAAGATTGATCCTAACGATGAAGCATGAGACCTGGCATAATATCACAACTTACGAAAAACATTAAACATTTTTTCCTCTGGCCCAGGCCACCTGCGCTAACAGGCAGAAAATGAAACGATGTAATTTTCGTCGGCAAACCGCACTGGAAGGAACGTAGTGCAAATACGTAAATTATGCCGGAATAAATAGATGAACGTTTTTTAAAATGTTAGCTCAAATTCTATTTTAATGAAAACCATTTAAGGAAACGATTCCATTGCTTATTAACGACACAATATGTTTTATGTAATGGAAACAAGATTTGTTTTAATGAGTTTGACATTGCCTCGAAACAAGTTTGTTTATTGACAATAGTAAAAAGATGAAAATATTTACTCAAGCAAATGGAGTCTGTTCAAATTATGTACATACATCGATCATTATTTCCTTTTGACACCGTTATATGTGAAAACAGTGTAACAAGAGTAGAGAAAGACAAAAAAAACATATACACTGCGAAACAGAACTTTAGCTGGGCCAACTAAATATACAGACGAGGAATAAATGTAGTTATTCAATTAATTTTGCGGGGCAAGAATAAAATAAGTCCTATTGCAATTCTTCAGTATACATAATACATCGCATTCTTAAGCATATATATGTATATTTGGTGCTCAACTTACACATTAGTTTTTATCACGCGGAGTCAAATTAAGCCATTTATAATTATATTTGCAATATATCTGTATATAAAAGCATATTAATAACCCGAACATGCGGATAGCAACAAGATATCAGATTGTCTGGCCAAAAGTAACCACGGAAAAGCTAATTCCGGGAAGTGAGAGAGTTAGTTCTCCGACGCTGGAAAGGTCCACGAATAAAGGTTCGATCTCGCGTGCAGCAAAAACTATGCGAAGTGAACACTTCCCTCTGGTGCGGGTGATTCATGTAAGGAAAATTACAATTCTTGTCGCAATCTTGGAGCGTTGTTTTATATATCACATCGCGGTGAGGCTATCGTGAGTGATTTTTTTGCGTCGACCATCAAATAGCAAATTGGTTGAAAGTATGAAATCTTGAAGTGCTGTCAACGCACTCCTCGAACAGAAGGAGAAAGACAACGGTGAACGAGAGAAACTATATCTCTAGAAGAATATTATGACACACGAAGTAAATTATAATAAAAGAGTCGACATCAACAAAACTGCACATCTTTATTGACATTTCTCGGTCTTCGTTCTACGAACGAGAATATTCGTGGTGGATATTGCAGTCGACCATATTTTATATGTAACTAGCGGTACTTGGCATGCGTTTCATTATTCAAGTGCTTTTGGATACACGATATTTTTTATTTTACCGTCTATATGTATATACGAGTATCTTAAAAAGTTTTCCTACGCGTGACCAGTCCACATAATGTGGATGTCCATGTGTAAAGCATGGATTTTCCAAATTTAATCCACACACTTGTAGCGATTGTCTCTGTGTTTTGTTGATGGCAATTGCGAGGCACATAGTAAACTGCAAATCTGCAGTTCGAAACTGCATTTCATTAATTTTACAAAATTTTGATTGGGGCAAACGCATTTACACTTGCTCTAAAAAAAATTTCCTTAGTGCAGTGTACTTTGTTGAAAGAACATTGTTTTCTCAGCTAGTCTTATCGTTAGGATCATCATCACGAGTAATTATATCCACAACTTATATCTCTACTGGACCAATCTGCAGTTAAATATCGTCGACGTGGCAGACGATGCTTGCGTCAAACTACTCATGGAATCGGACTTGAAAGGCCTTATCAAACGTTTCAAAGGTAAGCGTCTCGATATATGCAAATGCAACTGTAAAATAGATTTGTATTTTCAACTAAATCGACAATAACGAATGGCTAAATGAATATAAATTTCATTCAAATGAATATACCAACTGTAATATGTTTAGTATGAAAATAAAGTTATGATGGATTACTATTGAATTGAATGAATTGTATAGAGTGTTAGGCAACTATATGGTTACAAAATATGTCTAGTAATACCAGCGCTTTTTATAAATTGTTCTGTGATGAAAATTGGCTGAGGTATTAATTCGCAAAGGTTGAAAGTTTCAGCAATATCATCGATCCCCTTGCGATTTAAATGAACAAACATTTTTTTTACCGTGTCGACTCATCGTTTGTTTATTAATAGTTGTTTTGTCGAGATTAACAAAAAAAGTGACTAAACTGACGAATAAAACCCTGAGTGAATCTCAAAGCCGCGATCCGGCTATCTATCTATCGATCGGGCGTGCGTTTGCACTGTTAGCTTATGGTTTCAACTTTCAAACTTTGCGAATTAATAGCTCGGCCAATTTGCATCATAGGACAATAAAAAAAACATTTTATTTATACGAACGCCAACTACCTAGAAATTTTGTGTGTTTGGATAGTTGCCTTACATTCTGTATATCCGTTTTGGTTGCCGTTATCAGACATTTGATTATAATACTAATCCGTATTGATAGTGCATGTACCACAGGCAATCATGCTTCTTACATACGGTTTATTTCTCTAACAAATAGTGAATGAAATCTCGCATGTAATTTTATTAACCCTTAACAAAGCGCTGATTAAAGAATTCATTCCAGAAATCGGAATAAAAATCAAATTCCCGAAAAGTGTGGAATAAAAACCAAATTTCTGAATGAGTGCTATGTATATTGAACTGTTTACTTTTCATTATCTTTCCACGATGCACGCTAATTATATAAACACCTTGCGATGCATTTATGTGTACAGTCTAGAAAATCAAATCCTCGAGCTCTGAAACGGCTATATAAATAATCAAATTATAACGTGCATGTAGGAATACGAAAAAGGTGCAAATTGAATTTGTCAGTTACTTAATCATTTTTCGATATCAAGTGCGAAGCGCCATCTGTGAGTAAACCAAAATTGAACAGCATCTTTAAGGCAGGACCCTGTAGTGCTGGTAAGAAGAATAAGCTTTTTCAAGACTTTTTTAAAATTAAGTTAAATTTTTTTTGTGCTCAGTTAAAGATATATTATTCCATATACACTAAAGTAAATTCAAGTAAACTTGTATTGAAAACCAAAACAGTAGTCGAAGTACAATAATTTTTTTTCGAAACCATTCTTTTCGAACTGGTGCCGAAGACAACTCAAGCAATAATAGGCGGATATGTAAAATTGCATACTCGAAATTATTTGTAATTGTAATAGCTATTGTTGAGCCTAGCCACTGTTGATTTTGTTTATTTTTCGAAATATGGCCACGTTTTGAAATAAAAAGTATTATTTTCATCTACATTTTTTTCATTCGAGATGCTTTAAAAAATAGTAATTTTCAAAAGAAAAAATACAGTTACGCTCAACGATAGCTATTACAATTACAAAAAATATCGTGCAAAAATTTGACATATCCGACTATTATTGCTCGAATTATCATCTGCACAAATTTACAAAAAATGGTGTAGAGAAAAATTAATCGAGAAAAATTAATTGTATTTCGACTATTGTTTTTTTTTCAATACTAATTTATTCGAATCTACTTTAATGTATGTAGTGAATTTCAAAAATTCATGCAAAAAATACCCATTTGCCCGACCGTTACAGTGGGATCGTGCCTTAATGGCAAAGAATCATTTGCTTGTAATAGTAAGTAGGGAATTAATGTTAAAATTTAATGCGTATGTACTTTTGCATATTGATTACCAATTTAATACATCCACATTGGTGAAATATTGTTTTTTATCTTCAGCCCTTATATTTATTTATAAATGTTTATATTATCGTGTGATGCCAGTATGCTTTCAAACGGCTGGAGAGAATCTGTATCGTCGGACTTAAGCGGCAGTGAGGAACAATTCAAAGATTCAGAACCCAACACGCTACAGAAGCAATAATGTATCGTTGAGAGAATACAGCACAAATTACTGTACAAGACAAATGTATTAGATATTCTTAAAAATCAGCGCTAAGCAAACTGACATTGAAAAACTATAAAAAAGGGAATGCTTTGAGAATATCTAGTCCGGGCGTGATTGCCGACTTAATCATTAGGGGCGTATGTACATGGTGGATAGGTTTTATTCATATACTTGTCTGCTAATCAATTTATTATTCGACAATCCTTGCAACTGTCTCATTGCCTTTACTAATAATTTCCATCTATGAATTGAGGTTATCTACAACAACTCACTAAATAGCCCAACGTTAACGATCTGGTATTATGATGGTTTTTCCAACGGATGATTAAAATTTGTACTACGTAATTCCGGTCTCGAAAGCAAATCCAGCGCACGTAAATTAGATCGATATCAGTTTGCAGTGAACTCGTCGATAAGTATCGGAATAGATTAGTGCAATACAAGTGATTGCGGATGGTTACTTCAAGTGTACATGATGTGACCAGTGATTTCTCGTGTAATAGTACATTTCGATGTATAAATTTAATTCTCGAATCACATATAAAAATGGTTCAATTTTGTTACGATATTTCATGTATTTTTTATAGATTTATTATCATCCGAATTACAAAATAGTAAAGCGTGACTGACAAAAAATCAAGCTCCATAGGAATCCGTAATAAGTTACTGGAATGCAACGGCACAAATTTATTCCAACGCAATTCACAACAACAAGGATAAAACAATTAGTCCAGGCATCACAGTATTTTGACTCATTTTGAAAGGCACATCCACGTTTGATGCTCGGATCGCTCCGGAACATGTATGAAAATGTAACGTATATTGTTGAAAAATGATTTACTGAAAAAAACAAGTTTTTTTGGTAATTTTAAAAATTACAAATCATGCCCGCTTGATAAGAAAGATATAAAGATCCACGTTTACCAATCTACACCAGATTGCGAACGCCGACAACGACGATAATTGTAATCTGAAATCTATAAAAACTATTCGGGAATCGCATAAGGTATCATTCAATAAATAAAATAAGCCGCGATTAAAAATCCATCGATACAAAAGTTAACCTCAACATTATTCGTCATTACTAGTGATTTTCTCCATACAAATAGTTGAACTGAGTTACTTATAACAGTATTGACATCAATTATTCGATCCGTTCAAGAAAGTTCATAATATCGGGAGTTCATGCAGAGGTCATCAGCTCTCAGCCCGTCACTCGCTTGAACTCCGCGGTACTTGAACGCACTAACATATTCCCCCACTCTTCAAAGATCGATCCCAATCGATTTCCGTCTTCTTCTTCACTTCTACTGTGGACTTCTACTGCGAACGTTTATCTATTTAGCACGCTTGGATAATTCTCACGGTCTTCTGTCTACTTCTACTCTGACATTATTATAACGGTTATTTCTGGAGATCCGCGGAATTAAGACGATTCGGCAAAGTTCTTCGGTTTATTCTTTCGGTTTCGGTATTTCTTTCAATTCTTTTCCGGCGACAATTCGGCTTCGCATGGCGGACTATTCTTTCAAGCAATTTCCAACGGCCACGTATTCACGGAAACGGTTAGCCGCTATTATACGCGAGCGTTGTCGCTTCATCCGCCGATTGTCATGAAAGTTATCGAATAAACCATTGTGAAAAATTATTAATTTGTGCTTCGCTGTGCTCCGTATATTGTTCTGGACCCTTCAACTTCCTTCTTCATCTTCCTTGAATTTTAAACTCACTTTTCAATCTTAAGACCAGATCAGAGGTCTGTTCCTTAGACACGATCCATGAAAAGAAATTCCCATGGCGTATTACCGATTTGCCTCATACTATGCTATTCAATTAATTTCTCACCCAAAGAAAGTCGGCAATTTTTTCATAAGTGATTGAGCGAATGCCCGTGTAATACTATTTGTGTAACACATACGATCTAGTCAATCGATGTATATTCCGATTTTACGCAAATGATTTTCCATTTTCACGAAACCTATCGCTATCAACCATTTATGCTTATTTAATAACGCCAAACGGAATGATCCGTCTGGATAGACAGCAATGCAAACCGTCAATGATCGAATGTGAGAATAGGCTCGTCGTGCACGCAAAAGTACCTACTTACTTTGAAAATATGAAGAACGCGGTGGATCACGGGTGGGGGAATGGTGAAGATTCTTTTTCTCGGGACTCGGAAACGTTGTGACATCTAGCGCACTACGAGGGTAACTAGGGTCCACTAACGAGGGTCCATGGTATATTCTTGATTAATTCGATCTCTTCGAACGAGGCTCTACATATAATTGTGATCGAACTTCGCGCGCCTTTGGCGGGCTCGTTGGATCTTTCAATAATACATCTCAGAGATGTTGTAGAGCTGATCGAGACACACGCAACATTCACTCATTGTCAGTTTTCTTTACCGCATTCGGAACGGCAGACTTAGATACTTTTCAAGAGAAATTATAAAAGTACCCTTCATAAAGTGTTCAAAAAGAAAAGTAGTTGAATCAGCGCAATACCAATTCATTCAACAACTTCTGTTCCAATATGGTTCAGTTTATTCGTCTATTTTTTCTCACCAGTCTCCTGTATCAAGTGCAACAGGGCTGTATGGAACGAGCGAAGAATCCGCGGACGCTCCCGATGCCATTATTGACACACGTTACTCGTAACGAAATTGCATTCATATTAATGTCTAATTGTAAATCCTTATATTACGAGTATATCTTCCGCAACTCGTTGATATGGAAGCGAAAACTCAAATATGAATTCAGCCGCAAATTATCGAAATTACCTCATTATTCCAGCCGTAGTACCGATCGGTCTTTAGCCGAGCTATAGTAATACGCGTAATATACGTTTTTGGCATAAAAATATGCATATATCCTTTTCGTGCCGCTGATCGTGGTATATCAGCAGAAAGTAGACGTAGCGGTAATCGCGATAGACTTCAATCATGAGATGCATGCCTACTTGGGCGTTTCAAGAGATAATTGTTACACCACGGTAAAGTCATATTTTGAAAAGTGTAATATTTCTAATTACTTAAATACATACTTATCTGTATACATACGGAATATGCGAGTGACTGTATATCCCGTATGGTAATATGCATTTCAGTAAACGCTCGCGATTCTGGCTATTTAATGCCACGTTCATAAAAAAAGATCTTTTCAAAACCATTACTTCCCTCCTTGTTCAATGGTCAGTTCCGGTTATATTCCGATTATTTCCGGAGGAAAGGGAGCAGAGCGGACTCTAGTCTCGCACATGTTACATCACGAGCACGATCCACGCGAAGCTATTTCCTGATATTAATTGAGGAAGGAGAGCCGGAGACGGTAGTTTTATCCGACCGAAATTTCGACGCGAGTAGTATTGAGAGAGCATGGGGAACGAAATTCAAAGTAGGTTGCCCGAAACTATATACCTCCATCCGGCCGTGTGAATCTGCATGGCTTCAACATTTCTCTTCCAAGTCGGGAATAATGAACGTGCAGAGGCTAATTTAAATATTTTATTGAAAAGAAGTGCCTAATAGGCCAAAGTGTGAGAACTTGTTGAAAACGTAAGCTCGAGTTTTGAATATCTAGCATTTCGATCAAACGAATAGAACATTTCCGATTGCCGTCGTATCTTTAAAACTCTGCTTAAGGTTGTGCCGTGACAATCAGTTCCACAAATTTAAATTTACCACATTGAAAAGCGACGAATAAACACCAAATTTCACGATAACCTGTATCGTGGAAATGGTTTATTATCATTACTGAGTAGAGTCACCAGTTTCCGATAAAAAAAATTAGAATTTTAAACTCTTGGGGATAAACTTTGCTTCAGTACAGCCATACTCACACAAGCGTCGCATACCTGTACATACAAGCGCATACTAATTCTTTGCTATACATAGTGGCGATCGTGGCAACACTGCCTATCGTCTCTTGTGTACGATTGAAATCACGCTAACCTCCCTACATTGACAAATTTCTTATGACAATCGGTTAATTTTCATCAGTATGTCAGGTCAATTGCGGTTTAAGGGACAATTTCTTTAAAAAAAAGTGATGGAAAAAAGAATTAAATATGATGTGGATATGATACGAGGACAAAAACGTAAACAGTCCAGTCATGGAAAATCGTCCGACTTTCTTCAAAGTGATTTAAAAACTCCCGCCAGTCCCTCTCGGCCATACCACTCAACTGCAGTTTTACCACTTCGTTTACAGTACCTACGTTCGTGCATGTATCGAAATTCCCACATTTTTCATACTTTCATAGTTTATAATTTATAAACGAAACGGTCAATGTAATTTTTTTTAAATCTTATGTACTCCGTATATCCCGTAATAACAACAGATTATTTTTTTATCAAAATCTGACGTCTAGTTTGAATTTAAAACATGAAACATAAGACTAAGGTACGCTTGGCCGTATAAGCCCCTTGTTTAACCTATAAAAAATATCTAATTTCAACATCATTTTCCTCAGTTTCTGTACGATGAAACTTATTTAAATCTGGCTTGGTTATAGATAAATATTCCAAAAAGGTTCTCTCAAAGTTTTAAAAAATTCCGATGTTTTTCATTTCACGGCACAACCACCTTAATGGGACACACACCAGTTGAGACACCACTCATATATTTGAAAAAGATTTCCAACCACCAGCATCCTAGCCCCTTTTTTCTGATGACGTGTCTCCTTTTAACTCCCTCTAGTAAATTTTGTTTTTCTATGATAAGAGTGGCCCTGGTGTCTATGTTGAAATCCATTAAACGGTCCGTGAATATATCGTAGGTAGGACTTTCAAGCTTTTTTATTTAGACTTTAGGTAGAAAGGATCTTCAAGCTTTTGTTTAGAAAATAATTTCAGCAAACCGTGAAGTACTTGATACGATGAAAGATTAACGCCGATGGCAGAGGAAGATTTATTTCCGAAATGAAATGATTTTCGCATGTTTAATACTAGAGTATTCGAAATATAATATTTCAAAAAGTTGAACGATCACATTTAGACAAAACGTGTGGTTGTGTACATATGTGTGAGAATATTTACCAAACTTGCATTGGAACAAAAAGTGGCTCTTCGTTAATAGACTCCATACCGATCAACTTTTCCGTGCCGAGGAATTGATGAATGACATTTTGCTTCAATCCCTCTTGCAGTTAATCTAATTGTTAGCCGATAATACCGCCTCACAAGGAGAAAGAGTCCAACCGTGCAAAAATTAACTTATACAGAGTGTCCCGATTAAAACCCCCTAGCCGAACATTTTTGGACAATATTATTTTTTTAATGAAGGGACTTTGGTAGCACAGTGGTCACGTTCGCGGCTCACACGCAGCGGGTCGGGGTTCGATACCCGCCGACACCAATGGAATTTTCTATGTGCTTTCTCTGAGCTACCGGTGGTTCGAAACCCACCTAAAAAAAGTGTAGGTCCACATGCAGAACAAAAGTGGTGAAAATGTGTTGGTGGAAGAAGTAAGGAGAAACATGTAAAAACCCGCAACGGTGTACACGGGGAAAACGCATATTTTTTTAATGTTTCCTATAAAATTTTCATGATTTGAACACGGGCGTAAAATTGCATTACTTGTTTCATCTTACGATTAGATGGAGGTTTTCAAGGGCATTTCAAGGTCAACTCCTTTTTTTTAATGAGAACCAGTATATTTTTTTACAGACTCGTATTCTAAATAAAAAATCTTAATCTTGTTTGAAATATTTTTACGAAAAATGTCATTTTTTAAGGTAATTAACAAAATCTGCAACGTTTATTAGATTTTCATAAATGATTTACCCGAGAAAAGCCTTTTCAGGGGATATATTTTAATATATTGTACATATTTTTAAATATACTTGAGAAAGATTGGGAGCACGTGCAACGAGGCTTATATTTTTGACGGTTTTTGGTACATAGTCGGCCGATTAACCACGAAAAAGCAATGGGTCTCTGAAGCATCATTATTCAATTCTAAAATGAGACACGACCTTGTAATTAATGTCTTTGCTGAAAAAGATCGAAAAAAGAAACGTCATCAGGAAGAAGGTAAATGAATGGAGGAGAGCGAAAATTGTTGTCACATCTATAGTTGGTATCCAAATGAATGAACACTGGTCTCGACAGGGATCTCGTGACTACAGCAGCCATCAGGATCGCCACTGACTCAATATACCCTGAAACGGTTGCAAGTTTCATATAATTTATTTGTGGATGAGGCACGACAATTATAGTGTTTTTGGAAGATTCGCTAGGTGAGGAATGATTTTGTTATATAACGAGCTCTATTTTATTTATTAATGTACCGTTACCACATAGCAATAAAGAATTTTTGCCAATAGTATTTATTATAATTCCGATCTGATAAATTTGTATAAGTTTCTAATATGCAAATAACAAGTCCGTTGTTATTTGCATAACAATTTGGATTATATTGATTCTGATTAAATGGATGTCGATAGTGATGTGTTTGCCGTCGAGGTCCCGATAATGACCTTCCGAAGGAAAAGTAGGTCACCCCCCACTTACAACTTCCTGTCATGATCCTGGCCTAACGATTCGTCAGCAGAGATTGACGCTTAAATAAAACTTCAGATTTGCCCCAGGGTTCGAGGCTTCATCTTGCTCAAGGTGCGACGGGGAAATTTACTTTGAAGAGTCCGGATCCCCATGGATTTCAGAAAAGGAGTTCATAATCGTCTCTGATTGTGAGTCCAGGATCTCCAAACAAGTTGTCACTGGCACTATGGTCTTAGCCACGTTGTCTCGAGCAACAACTTATTATTTTGTGAATTCCGTCGTTTTATATAATCAAATTTCTGGCTATTCCCTTTCCTGATAGGTTTATGGTGTCGTGATTCTCTACCAATCCGCAATTTCCGGTGTGGTGCCGTACGCACCGCTACATCTAGTTGATCTCATATAGGTATCGCTAGTGTTGTTGGCGGGGAATTTGACTAGTGTGAGGGCCATATGAGACGATATACGTCTCAACCCCTAATGCTATCAAGCGCACTGTTTCCGAATATAAAAAAGATTGATGACATCCGATGTGGTCAAACTTAAACAATTTACCGAGTTAAAATTTGCGAATGACTCGCTTATATTTTCGCCGCTGTAGCAATGTCTAACTGTTCGTATAATGAGCCTGTGATAAAATACCTATTTCAATGGCAATGAGTTCTCACGCATGGCTAGTGTGTTTGGTTACTTTCTTTCAGCGCTTTTTTGAGACTGCGCTGTATTTTATTGTCGACAGTAACAAAGGATTCTTCATCCAGTATTTCCACCGAGGCGCTGTTTTAGTGTATTTGTGATTATCAGGTTTCCTGTTGCTAATAACGGCACTGGAGGATTCATTGCATCACTACGATTCCGTTTATCAATAGTTACTTGTTACTGTTTATCCCTACTGTTCTCTCAGCTATTAGATAGTACATATATTAATGCGCTCTAACGCGAGTAAGCATTACAGGCACTTCACGCATTGGACGGTCGTTCCATAATATGTATAGTATATGTATAGAAATATAGCCACGATTTGAAATAAAAAGTATTATTCTCATCTAAAATATTTTCATTCGGGATTCGTTAAGAAATAATAATTTTTTAACAACGGCTACGCTCAACGATAGCTATTATAATTCTAAACAATTTCATGTACAAAAGTTACATATCTGACAGTTCGAAACACGTGGTTTCGAGAAAAATGTATTGTACTGAATCTATTGCCTTTTTTCAATAAAAATTTACTTGAATCTACTGTAATGTAAGTATGTCGAATAACATATCTTTATTTTACCCCAAAACAACCATTATCTAAATTGAACAAATTCATGAAAAAAGTTTATTTTTCTGACCGTCACTGCGGGGTCCTACCTTATGTTTGAAGAAAGTTGACCGAGCCGCTTACATTTTATAAATATATTTATATTTCAAAAACTGTATGATTCATAATCACTCTGCTTTATAAGTTTGAATTATAATATGAATAAAAACAGGTTTCTTAATTACTAATTTCATATTTGCAGATGATTTCTACTAGCTTTGGAGAAAATAGACAGAGTCTATTCCACGGAAACGTACATTTATGAAAATGTTCTCCAACGATATAATTTTATTCGACATGTCCATAACAACGAGGCTCTAACGGCCGTGCGTCCAGAGGGCAACTCTATCGCGGCAAACTTCGTACTGTACACCGGCGTTCCCGGCTTTTCTTGGTGAACGAGCTAACGTTTTTTCTTGCAAATAAACTATTCCGATATTGCTTAAACAAGTGTGTGCTTCTATTTACTCCCTCCGTCCCTGCACTCTAACAAATTTTAGCCAAGTAATCCAGATATCAATGAATAATAAACAAAATTTAAACGAATGGTAGAAATTGCGTTGTACTTTGTGTTATATTAAGCAATTTTTAAATACTTTTAGAATTACCTAGAATCACGTACAAGATTGAAAACATGTTAGATGAAAATATTGGATATAATAAAATATCAAATATGTAGAAAAATCTACAATGTGCGCTTTCCATACTTTTTCGTCATGACATATGCTCATCTATAATCTTTCCTCTATGAATGGGTTCCATTTGTCGAAAAACTTGATCGTACAAGGTGTTTTATTTACGGATACAGAGTGTAGAGTGTCAGCAACGGAAACGACCAGAGCGCTCGCCACGGATGAAAAGGGACCATGAGGGAGCTTCTGTCAAATACTTTCGGTTGTTTACTTTTTATAACGCTTTAAAATGGGTCACAGAACGTGTGAGTTAGAAATTATGAACGAAACAGCAAGTGTAAATTTTGCAGATTTATAAAAGCGAAATGGAAATTAGACCAAAGAAATAAACGGATAGCTGCCGAAGAACGGAAAAATAATGATGAGACGTCATGGTTCCCAAAATCTCGTAAGGAATCATGTTAGCGAGCTAGCCGTAGTTACGCCGTAGTCCGACAATATTTACTTTAATTTATAAAATAGAAAAGTTTGACAAATCTTGCAATTTCTACAAGTTACAAACGTTCTATGTCGCGAAGAAAGAGAAAAAAGTCACAGTTATAATACTAATCCTACATTCTCTGTTATATAATTAAGAAATTAATTAAATGAATGCCCTTCAACCTATGGTCCATCGAGAATGTCAAATCAATAACTTTCTGAGGATGCAAGAAATGATATTTACCGGCAATACATACATTTAAAATAAATTATGCTATGCTGAAATTTCACATTGAAAGCAGGCGAGAATCGTGGTAACTAATATTTGCAAAAAAGAAGGGTATGACACTGATCACAAAGCGTACGAAGACCAATCAAGCAAAACAAAGGGTGACAATTTTACTGGTATTCCATCAGTTCAAAAAATGCATCACCGGAACTGAAAAGTAATCACGCAGCATAACATTCCAGCAGGCTTTGTCCCAAGAGCAACAGGTGACAAGACCTGGAGACCGTATCAATAAGGCATTGTCTGATTTTGTCAGTGTATAATGTAAATGAGGGTCAGAGCACATGTTATGTGAGAAGCCCGTGCCCACATGCACGCCTGTAAATAGAAATATCGTTTTGCAGCTATATACATAGACATATCGTACGCTTTAGCAAGAAAATCGACATTTTTTCACGTGAAAACTTTATACCATCGATGCCGGGCGTGAGAAATAATCGCGCCTAAATGAGCGACAGTTTTGTTGGGTACTTTAAAATTTCAATAACTTGGCTAAAAATAAACATAGCAGCTCCATCTTCGTTTCCTTTTAAAGGATAAGTCTGATTAACTTTCTGTTCGGGAACTAATAGAGCTTGCTTCCGCAATATTCGATAATATTCCACAACTTTCAAGTTGCTTGAAGATAATTAACGCAACTCATAAATATACAGTGACAAAATAGATTGAGTGACGTAACTTTTTCAGGACTAAGCATCCTGTTTAGTATGCAACAATTGCAGGAATATTGTTTTAACCTTTGAAAGACCTAGCCTCTTAGGCAGCTAAATTACTGTTTTGGCCAAATAAAACTACTCTACAAGTAATTGTGTGTGAGTGGTGCATCCAGTTTACTGCAGTGCACGAATAATCATTGATTGGGCAGCATTTAGGATTAAATTTCAACTAATTTTACACAGCCGTGCTCTTCATTACTCGCATTATAAAAAGCATTTCCCTATAAAAAGGCACATGGGCATAATGTAAGGGGAATTCATTTCTTTCAAATCCAAAGTAGCTAGTAAAAAAAAGAACCATTTCCAAATGAGAGTAGAATCATGATTAATCAATTATCTTGAAGCCGAAGATATAGATTTATTTGATCAAGGCTTTCCAGAAATTAAAAAGACTTAGATCAGAGCGGAAATAAATACAAATATTTGCTCGAAATAACAGTCATAATCAATATTTTCTAATATCAAGCACCCAGCGAATAGTTTAGTGAAGAATATTACGAGAACGCATACAGCAAATTTTACATTATAGTAATATTGAAATAAACCAGAATCTCTGCATTAGTACAAAAGGTTTGCATTTAATATATTTTCATAATTGGTACGAGGAGATTCGCGGTCTTCTTCTTGAAACCTTGAGGCAAGAAGAGACAATCAAACTATGAAGCCAATAAAGTAGCGAGCAAACAAATTTTCCTAACTATACATAAGAACGGATTAAATGAATAGTGAAAAAAATTAACTGTATAAGAAGTCAAGTATTCATTTCTAAATGGTTCGGCCCAAGGCGGTCATCGAGCCTCGGGAAATCTATTTTGCGAATAATAACAATAAGTTCTCCCCGGAGAATAGACTTTTATGTGGGTCAAGTATGTCAGGGAAATATCACAGGCTGTATGATACTCTAGGTATTAGTATTGATCTCGCATTTGAACGGGAATGCGTGTGCGCTCATATAATGGGCAACATAATTTAAAATTCGCGATAAGCTTTGATTATAACGAAAATATGTATATCGACAGATTCTTTTCGTTCCATGCAGTGCAATTTCTTGTTTAACAATAATGCCGATTATCATGAAAAACATTTTATGTCTCGTGTAATGATATTCTTTTTCATGAAAAACAATAAGTTGTTTTACTTTAAATCAAGTTTGTTTGGATGGCGTTTGGTTTATTTCGTCCAGCGAGATTTACGTTCAGGAGATATGACCCCAGAATCGCATTTTTCATGATTGTCAGAGTAGATAGTGCCATTATGATATGACAATATATTGTCTTTTACGGGCCGATTACGGACCAGCAACCGTTACGTTTATGATCGATAAGTCTACGCACGGAAGTGTAATGAAATTCCTCACGGAACAATAACACCCGTAACCTGGGAAGATGGCACGAGGCGCAAAGTCAGCAACGCCTCGACTTCGGAACCCAACACTTTATATTTCCCCGTTATGAGACCTTCGCAGCATCTTCTCCTTCTGAAACTCTCTGGGATTACGATCGATCTATTGGACTTCGATCTTAATTCGGAGTCTTAAGAGTCAGTGCTACAGGCGACGTGCGGTTCGAAAACGGCATCCGAAAGTATACGAACATTAAACAACCGATCTGGTCTAAATTTGGCGAGTAGGGGAGCCGAGGCTTGTTCTAACATTTTTTGGAAAAATTTATGTGAAAGGAATCTACACAATATTTCTTCATCGTAAAAACATAACTTGCAAGATCAATTATCTGACTGCTCATAAATTAATATTGAAGATACGTTCGAATTATTTAACTGAGGGCATTTAAAAAATGTTATGTGTTACAACTTAACCCGTATTCGGGGCTAGCTGTACCTGCCTCGTGGCCTGCAGTAACAATAAAAATACTAAAATACGTCGTCAAGTTATTTATATTTATTAAACGTTTTTGTACTATAGTCACACCAGTTTCATCTATCTTAACATATAAATCCGTAATGGTGGAAAGTGGTATTTTTAAAGCAAATGTTCATATTTTCTAAAAAAATCTTTTAGGTTAGCCCTACTAAAAGGCGTAGCCCGGCTCTGAGATGTCGCTTCTGGTGTCCTAAGTAAAAGTCTTGGATTTCTCTTCATAAAGCTTTTAAACCAATCAGGTCCTGGCATATTATAATATTTTTGTGCCATGAGGGAGGTAAATTTGTTTGCGTCAATTTTAACAGGATAATGATATACTAACTTCCTGTTTTCCGTTGGTAGCAGCCACTCCACAATTAAAAACCACACATTTTGGGTTATATTTCATTGAATTTTATGCGAAAATGAATGCAGCTTTACAAAAATGCGTTTTTGACAAGAAGACATTTTCTCAGGAGCCTTGTACGGTAAGAGGCGAAGGCGGAGGCATATGCCGGAAAGTTCACGCTTAATAGAACACACAATTATCCCCGACTCACGAAGCTGGAATATCAAAATCTCATTGTCACTATATATTTGTAGATGCAAAGATTAAAAGGGGAGATCAGCAACGCTCAACAAAAGTTGAAACTTGGAGAGTTGGTCCGGCGGGGCGACATCTGAGCGGCCAAATATCGAACTGTGGGTACTTTGGTACCCATGACCCGAAGTCGGAGTCGTATATATAGCGAAAAGAACATATATATATTAGGATGTGTCATTTTTGGGCAACTTTTTTTTCATCCTGGTACTAGGCTTTTAACTAGCAGGAAGGTAAAAAAAGAAGCCTGTAAAAATGTGAGCTCTTAATATTAATATTTAGAGGTCGCTCAAAACACATCTCCATTTCCTATTTAAATAATACAGGGAAGATCTATTTTTGTGTTCGGAATTTTATAGCTCATTTATGGCATATTCTACAAATAAGCTGCTAACATATTCGTATAGGGGATTGAATGCTCTACAAAAAAGATCTCTTATACTTTTTTGATAAACTTAGCCATTCAAATGATATTCGAGTTCAAAGTTCAAAATGTATGAAAGATCATTGTTTTTTAAATATTACACCGAAACTATTAACTCTATTGAAAAAAACTAACGACTTTTGTGTAGATCATTAAATTTAGTATTTAAATTCTTTTATTTATAATTAAATAATATTGGTAGACAGTTTTTTAAGGCCTTAAGGCTTTGAGCCTTTTAAAGCAACACATTTTTTTAACCAAATTAATTGATTACAAATTATAAATATTTAATAATTGATTACATTGTGATCATATTTAAATATGTATTTTTATTATTTTACTCTATATCAAAGCGTGGTTTACTTGAACTTCTGCTATTTTAGCGCCAAACAAAATTTGGAATTAATGCAAAAATTGATTTATTATAAGAAATGAAATCCCTTTATCTCACGAGCTACTACTAGTAGACTGGCTGACTATTTATGGTATTTACATGAAGAATTGACTCCTCTTTCTTTATTCGACGAGAACATTTTAACAGAAATTTAAAAAAATGATTGCAACGATGAAAAGTCTAATAACTGATGAAAATAATTTAGAAATGATATTAAATAAAGATATTGGTGGATTTGTCTCAAAAAAAACTCTGTTAACTACTTGAAAAGTTTGACTTGCCGTACGATTTTCTTAAAGAAGATATCCTGTTATGGCCGTATAATGTTAATTATCTAGAAAATTTAGCGTTCTTCAAGGCATTGAAAGTTGTCAATAACCCTGCAGAGCATGGAGTTGCACTGTTAGAAGAATACAATGTCTGCTGCTTAACTAAAAATGAAGAATAATATCAGTACCTATTACAAGTAATAAAGCAGCATCGCCAAAAATGTCCCGCTTGGAATAAAAAAAACTCTAATTATTATTATTTCAATGACGATTTTTTTAGTTTGGTGTGACATAATGTAAAATAATCAAAACAAAAATAAACAAGTTGTCCTCTGTAATAAATTATCAAATATTTATAATCTTTAATCAATAAATTTGTTTACAAAAAATTGAGGAAACATTATTTTTCTCTGTTATTGGGAACAAAGAATGATGTTTTACTCGTGAGTATTTTGCCCATTTCTTTATAAACATTGCAGCAACGACTAGCTCATCAGAACCAGTTTTCTGACAAAAAATAAGTTTCTAAAGTCTTAAAAAAACCATCTATAAATATTTATTAGCTATAAATTAAAGAATTTTGATAGTAAATTTAATGATCTACAAAACGTTTATAGTTCTAACTAGAACTAGAATATTTGTGATTACTGTGAAATTGGACTGTTGACTCGATATAAAAAATGAATTCTAAATTTCGTCAGTTTTTTCCTACTTTCTCAGCCTTAAAAAAACAATGACCGATGTCACAAATATGACAGTTTCAGTTAGAACTACAGATGTGCCGAATATACTATATAAGTTTGAATAAGATCGGTTAAAGAGTTTCCGAGTTATTATGGAAGCCAAGTTGAAAAATGCATTTTCGGGGAAAACGCATACTTCAGCAATGAGCGACGATTTTGATCTGAAAAAATTACAAACGTGTACTCGAAATATTAATAAATATGTGGTGAAAATTTCGTAGTTGTATATTTATTTAATACCCACAAAAAAATTCCCAAAAAACGCAAAAAAAAAGAACCTTCACATGGGGTGACTGCCTTAAGTTTATCTATACTTGAAGTCGCTTCCGGCGTGTGCCTGAGGGGAGGGTGATATTGATTGCCTTCTCGCGGTCCCCCTACAACGAGTTCATCAATCACTTTAATAATAAATAATCATTCAAAAATATTTAAACTGGATAAGGCTATTCACAGCAAAATAGCGGATGTAATTAATTACGATTATTAAACACGGTTAAACAATCAATAATCACGTGTTTCCAGAAATATCTTGAAATTTAATTTTCAGATCCATCAAATTTCACAAAATATTATACCCGTCTTCGAAATTTTGGCCGCAATCGAAATATGTAAAAATAATAAAACCAGGTACATTATATGAAAAAAAGTCGCAACGATCTTGTGCTGCTAGTCCAAGTCTCTTCTATCTCTACAAAATAATATCCTGCTATAGTAGGAAAAAATGAAGCCTTAACATGGTGGAGTTGGATCGACGACGATAAATTATAATTTTTCTGTATTATTTAAATTTGATTCGAAAAATTCTAATTCGTCTATACATAGTACAGGCAAATAGTACATTTCTTCCTGCATTTTTTCCAACCACAATTTTTTTTTGATAGATAGGTTCAATATGACGTACTGAATATAAATACACAAAATGCCCCCAAAATGGCGCTGCGCATATGCCGCCATTTTTGCGAAAAACCGTTTCGGCCTATATCTCCGTAACCGTGCACTTGAGGCCAAAAATGCTAATAACCTTTATTGTATATAATGAAATTTCCTATCTCTTTTGTTAAATAATTTTTTTTGTATCACTTACCGTTTACGACTTATATGACTATTACTGTTTGTTTTCTTACTTTTTCTTTTTTATTGACCGATATCTCTTCTAATAATTGTTTAAACAAAAAGCTGCTAATAATCAAACTTTTAAAGCGACAAATTTTCTACAATTGTACTTTAAACTTTTTTTTCTAAAATTAATATTTTTGGAAGTTATACCGCGTTAAATGTTCGCGTTCGCGTCCGCGTTCAACGCAACTACCGGGTGCAAGGTTAATAAAAACAAAGTATGCCTAGTGTAATGATGAAAATTCAATAAATATGTAAAAAATATGCATGCTAATGACATAATCAGTAATAAATAATTTGCCTGCTTACCTGCACAAAACAGCGACTACCCGTTGAAATATTTTTTTAATTTATATTTAATTTTCTACAATTAAATAGTACTTTACCTCGAATCGCCCCTCGATTATTATCAAATAATTAATAATATACTGATGGCATAATGAAACAAACAAATAAGAAAACGGGAAATTTATTTAAAAATAGATAAAAAAAATTAATTTTCGAAAATAAAGTTCAAAGTAAAAGTTGTAGAATATTCGTCGCTGTAAAAGTTTGATTACTAGTAGTTTATTGTTTAAACCATTATTAGAAGAGATATCGGGCAACAAAAAAGAAAAAGTCAGAAAACAAACAGTAATAGTCATATAAGTCGTAAACGGTAAGTGATACAAAAAAAATATTTAACAAAAGAGATAGGAAATTTCATTATATACAATAAAGGTCATTACTATTTTTGGCCTCAAGTACACGGTTACGGAGATAGATATATAGATAATGACTTTGTGTTGCCTTTTTCCATATTCCGGCCGTTTTTCACGCAATGCTCGATTTAAATCGATCATTTGCTGTTGGTAGCGATCAGTGTTAACGGTTTCACCAGGATTTAGCACTCATAATAGATTACGCCCTTCTGATCCGCTCTGACACGCTCTTCATTTTTCACGGCAAAATCGCCACTTTTGAATTTTTGGAACCACTCGAAATACTGTGTTTTACCTAGAGCATGTTCACCGTAAGCTTCGACAAGCATTCGATATGATTCTGCAGCAGTTTTCTTCATTGTCAGATGATAACAAAAAACCAATGCTGTCCGCAAATCGTAGTTCGTAGGGACTAAACACGACATATTTAAGGTTATATAAAAATATACCAGAGTATGGAACGTGGGTTGTCGTGTGTTGAAAATCTGTATCAGCTGTCAGAGGGAGATGATGGCACTGCAGAAGCAGTCTTACGGTTCATAAACTGACGGCTGGCACCATCTATAGGGAAATTCCGGTTTCAGCTTCTACACCTGGTATACATACACGTGCAGTCGCAACGCGCTCGACACATTAGGCCTACGTCAGACGAACCTGGAGGTGTATATGCGGCATCCATGTGTGCGTCTCTCGTGTCTGCTCCGTCGCCGACGAGCGCGCGGGCCTCGAGAAGGAAAGACACGAACCCGCGGTCATCTACGCGACTCACACCACTGAAACGATGTGCTATACGTATATACCAACAGATCTGCATATAGAGCTGTACGAGCCGCGTGGTTGACGAGGGGACGGTCCCGGAGGGGCATGGAGTTACGGACTCCCGCTTCGCGTGCTTATAGTGTGGGTAGGTACTAACGAAACCCCAAATGATTAGCCGCCAACTCTGCTCCGTTTTCGAAAAATCACCGTTCAAATTTGGGAGTCTGATTGTCGACTGTAGAATTTCTACATAAGAACAACAAGGCGAGCAGCCTAGCGGTAAGCGAGTCAGACTACCGTCCCGGAGGTCTCGGGTTCAAGTCTCGTCTATGCTGCTTTTTTTTCATTTTTTTTTCATTTTTTTTCATTTTTTTTTTCATTTTTTTCATTTTTTTTTCAAATTGTTGTTGAAATTTATAGTTTATAATTAAAAAATTGTAAGAAAGTAAACAAAAAAAATTACGCGCCTTTACTGATCAAAACTTACGAATTAAATGTCAAATTTTTTTTTTCAAATCTCTTACGATTTATTTAATTTTTAAAAATGAATTAGCCGTAATTTAATAAAAAATATTTTTTTTTTGATTATTTGATATTTTTTGCAATTTTTTGATATCTCTTTCGATGGGGAAGGGAGTATTTAAAGAAATTACCAAGGAATATAGGGAAAAAAATCTGTTTTATTAATTAATCGTAAAATCTGCTTCACGCAATCTTTTTTCAGTGTTCCCGAGTACAATGTGACGGGTGATAATCAGTAGGTTTGTTCTTTTTCGGCGAACTCCCCAGAAATCCCTGCACTAATTCAATAAATATCGGTATATAGTTCAGTGTATACTTATTAAACTAGTGTAGGGTTTTCTGGGGAGTTCGCCGAAAAAGAGCAAACCTAATATAAAAACAAGCGAAACATTTATATTGTTCACACCACGAACATTGTACGAACGCTAACTCCTTTTCTTCGCAATCGCAATCGCAGTCTTCAATTCCGCCGGAAAAGCCACTGCGTTGACGTTGTTAAAAAATTGTTTTTCTGATGGGTCAAGATTCCTGTTCATGAAGTGTTTCTGTCTATTTTCACGAAAATATTTCATTAGATTTAAAAATTTTAAGGCAGGCAGGCAGATTATTGTATGTCAAAGTTTAAATTACGGGTAATTCATTTTTAAAAATTAAATAAATCGTAAGAGATTTGAAAAAAAAAATTTGACATTTAATTCGTAAGTTTTGATCAGAAAAGGCGCGTAATTTTTTTTGTTTACTTTCTTACAATTTTTTAATCATAAACTATCAATTTCAACAACAATTTGAAAAAAAAATGAAAAAAAAATGAAAAAAAAATGAAAAAAAAGCAGCATAGACGAGACTTGAACCCGAGACCTCCGGAACGGTAGTCTGACTCGCTTACCGCTAGGCTGCTCGCCTTGTTGTTCTTATGTAGAAATTCTACAGTCGACAATCAGACTCCCAAATTTGAACGGTGATTTTTCGAAATCGGAGCCGAGTTGGCGGCTAATCATTTGAGGTTTCGTTAGTACCTACCCACACTATAAGCACGCGAAGCGGGAGTCCGTAACTCCATGCCCCTCCGGGACCGTCCCCTCGTGAGAGACAGAAAAAAACACGACACGCTGTCATTTAAATAACACCGCAGTTGAGCAGCATGGTTTATTCGGCTTGCTAGCACGTCGGTAAAAACGCATACTACCATAATTACGTGGTAACGAGTCATTATTAAAGCGAGAAAGTGATTTAACATTTATTATTTCAGAAATAGTGTATAGTCTATATATAGTATAAATAATGTCCACATAATCAGTGAGTGAATAGTGAAATACAGAAAATAGGCAACCAAAGACAAAAAAAAGGATAAATGTGCTCACTCTCGTAGATAAAGTAATATCTTCAGGTATATATCACTACACTTATATTTGATTATTTGAGAATTGTATTTGTCCAAAATTCTATTTTTGCAGTGATAAAAATGACAATTACCTGAGATCTCTCTGCTGAAGTTTGTTAGGTCACACGTCAAAAAGTAATGTCACAAAATATGATTTTTTCTTTGTCTAGTCCAAACCCAGACCTATCGGAAAAAATAATATCTCAATTTTTCTAAAGAGAACTTAGAATTTTTGCAACAAAATTCTTCTTTATTCATTTCCATACTACGAAACATACTCATTGTCAGTATCAGACAGAGCAAATATGGAAGACCTAAAGAAATTGTACACAACTTTGAGACATGAGAACACAAGAAATGTGTAAATCTGTGTAGATCGTATTTTATAGGAATCTATAAACTTTTTGACTTATATATGCCTGTCTCTCGTTGACGACAGTCATATATCTCCGAGACCGGACTTTCTCGCTTGACCGCGACCATATTTGACTGACGATGCAATAGAAGCGTAGTTTGACGAATGAATATAATCGAGTCGAAAATTGATCGAGAGTTTTCGATTCTTGGTCGCGAATTTCAGACTCGCAGCAATCTGTACATTTTTTAAAACATATGGGAGAGGATTGCAGTTTATAACAACTGTTCACAAAATAATATGCTTCTTAAGGTGGTTGTGCCGTGACAATAAATTCCAAAAAATTATATTGACCATATTGAAAAGCGACGAATCAGCGCCGAATT
This sequence comes from Netelia inedita, assembly GCA_964017225.1. Classification (NCBI taxonomy): domain Eukaryota; kingdom Metazoa; phylum Arthropoda; class Insecta; order Hymenoptera; family Ichneumonidae; genus Netelia; species Netelia inedita. The sequence continues at coordinate 26,425,149 of OZ024920.1, forward strand.
TTACGCTATATTTGTATCATGGAAATTGTTTATTATCTTTACTAAGTTTTAAAACAAAATCACAATGCTTTTTGATTAGTAGGATCACCAGGTTTCGAAAAAAAAAATTGAAATTTTAGATTCTCGGGGATAAACTTTTGTTTAGTACAGCCATACTCACACAAGCGTACATGTACAAGCGCATACTAATTCTTTGCTGTACAAAGTGGCGATCGTGGCAACACTGCATATCGTCTGTTGTGTACGATTGAAATTACGCTAACCTCCCTACATTGAACAATTTGTTATGGCAATCGGTCATTTTTCATCAGTATGTCAGGTCAATGGGTCAGGTTTAAGGGACAATTTGTTGAAAGAAAGTGATGGAAAAAAGAATTAAATGTGCTGTGGATATGATACGAGGACAAAAACGTAAACAGTCCAGTCATGTAAAATCGTCCGACTTTCTTCAAAGTGAGGTGAAACGTGAGATTTGTGGCGGCCGTCGTATCATCGAACTTGATTATTTGACCAAAAATTTAATTTGTCGCACGTGTAAAAATGTATTGCATTTGCGCAATACTATCAACGAAAAAAATTGGGTCTCAATTCGGTATTTACCGTGCGGTGCGAGAAATGTATCCACCGGAAAAATGTATACATTAAGTTCTGCTCATTTTCAACAGGTACTGTGCATGCAGGCATGGGATTTACAGAATTAAATAAGCTGTTGGCTTGTTTAAATATTCCCTGCATCTCACCACATATTTTCAAGCGATACGAAAGAGAAATTGATTGTGCTATAGAGGATGTTGCAAAGAAAAGTTGTACAGAGGCTACGTTATTAGAACGACAACTAGTGATAGATAATATTGACAAATTATGGAATGAGCTGTAAGAGTGCCTTACTAACTATTCATATATGTTTTGAGTGATTCTGTTATTCTAATTATGGAAAAACTAAAATTTGTGTATCATTTAAAAAATTTCTCACTTGTTTCTTCGACTACGCAGAGTAACTTTATCCCAGTTTTTTATTTCTTCGACTATGCAGAATATTTGATCGATCAAACGAGCCCGCCGAAGGCGGGCGAAGTTCGATCGAAATGATATGTACAGCCTCGTTCGAAGAGATTAGAAACGTGTAGTGACTCTCGAGTCCACTAGATGGCCACAACGTACAGAGTCCTATATCGAAAAATTGCTGAGTGGGGGAACTAGGCCCCGCTCGTGGCGTCACATCCGCCGCTACCTCATATCTTTAGAGTAATTAATTATTGTTGTTTGAATGATATAGGGATTGGGATTTATTCAGGGTGGGTTCTAATCTCTTCGAACGAGGCTGTACATATAATTTCGATCGAACTTTGCCCGCCTTCGGCGGGCTCGTTTGATCGATCAATTATATTTCCCGCCTCGTTCTCGAGATTAGAAACGTGTAGTTGTTTAGAGCAAACAACAATCCACGTACGTGTTTGTATTCAAAGGATTCTTTATTCTTATTTTCTTAGTTGACATAGATTTGGTTATGACTAACTCGGTGTAACGCACACCCCATTAAGAGAATATCGTCTATATTCTTCTTCCTTTCTTTTATTTTTTTTTTGCTTATTTATCCGAAATATCAAAAATGGAGTCCGCAAAAACGGTTGTCTTTTCCTGAATTGGGCGGTTATAGAATCTTGCAAAAATCTCCGAGCTTCCTGACCAGCCTGCAGTCATTCGAATGGTATCTATGGAAACGCCTTTAGCGCAGGCCGCGGAAGTGGAAGCATGACGAGTCGAGTGGGCCGTGAAAATGTTTGTGTTGATTCCACTTTTCTCCATTACACCTTTAATCCATCTACTGATGGTCTGGGACCCTACTTTCTTATGCGGTTTCCTCGTTGCCAAAAATAAACTAGCTTCTGTTCCCCTGTAACCTGCAGTTTTCGCTAAATATTTTTGAACTGCCGATGCTACGCACAATTTCGGTCTTTCTTTAAATTCGGGGATTATTAATACCGGCTGTTTCCGTCCTGGGCCGGATGTTTTTATTAACCTTGTTATTATTATTTCCAGCCCCTTAGTCGACTTTCTTATGTTACTGATTTCAATGGCAGCGAGTGTCTGCGCTCTATGAGCTGTTGCTAGAGCTAAAAGCATTACCGTCTTATCGGTAAGGTCGATTAACGATAAATCATCTAACTGATGAAGTTTTTCCAAATAATTCAGTACAACAGTCACGTCCCAAATTTCATTATATCGTGGCACCGGGGGTTTTAATTTGTACACACCTTTGAGGAAACGTGTAATTATTGGTCTATCCCCAATTTTCTCCGTGGAGATTAAGGAAATTGCTGAACGTAGGCAATTTAATGAGCCGTATGAAGCTCCTTCTTTGAATTTGCTTGATAAAAAACGCAACAGGCTTTTTTCCCCTGGATTGAAAAATTGCTTTTCCTCTGCTTTGCAAAAGTCCCACCATTGACTCAGCGCAGACTTATACTGCTTCATTGTTGTTGTTGATAGGGACGCTAAAATGGTGTTTAATGCCTCTGCTGGAACCTTTTGTCGTTTAAATGCCTTCCTGATACTTTTGTCGCTATCAAAGCAAGATCCTTGGCCCTCTGATGCACGATCGACCTACACGGTAAATATAATAAATCAGTAGTTGGTTCAAAAACTATTTGTTCTCCAACAGAAAGGGATCTTAACAGTGGATACCAGACTTGATTCGGCCAATCGGGCATCACTAAAATTCCCTCTGCTCTGTCCCCTTTAATTTTTGCGAGTACTCTGAGTATAAGCGAGAAAGGAGGGAAGGCATAAAAATATATATTGGACCGATCTATGGTAAAAGCATCGATTATACTCGCACCCGCTTCCGGGAACCAGGAGCAATATTGTGTGCATTTGTTGTTCCGGCCTGAAGCGAATAAGTCTATATCGGGACATCCAAACTTTTCAATAATCACACTAAACCTCTCTGGATTAAGGGCCCATTCCGTATCCATGTTCTTTTGCCTTGATAACTGGTCTGCCTCAACATTCTTTTCTGATGGAATAAATGACGCCAGGAGAAAAATGTTTCTCTTCTCCGCCCATTGCCAAATCTTACGGGCCAACGCATTGTATTTTAAGTACTTTCTACCTCCCATTTTATTGATATAAACAATTGCTGTTGTGTTGTCAATACGAAGCAGGACCTGACAGTCTCTGCTGTTGTTAACTAATTCCTGAAGGGCCAGCCAAACTGTAAACAGTTCCTTGTAATTAATGTGCCAGCTCATCTGACTCGCAGACCAGAAACCGTAAATCTTTTTATGGCCATTAACAGCTCCCCAACCTGAGTCTGACGCGTCGGTAAAAATTGTCGTCTGAAAATTACCCGATTTTATGGTGCTATAACCACTTTTTAAGTTTTCTTTCCACCAACCGAGATCTGAACAAATTGACCGCGGAATTTTCATTTTGGAATCATAGTTTCCATTGTTTGCTAATAGAGCTAAAGATTTGTCTCTCTCCATTTTCTTTGTATACAGCCAGCCATAATCCATCGCTAAACATGCAGCCACAAGTTTACCTATTACCTCAGAGAATTCTCTTATGGTACAATGTTTCGATGTTTCTAGTTTTTTAACAGCCTTAGATAGTCTTTCTCTTTTTTCCTCAGTCACCTCAATCGAGAATCGTTCCGAATCTATAACGAAACCTAAAAATCTACATTTCGTCGAGGGTCTCGTATTGCTCTTTTCTTTATTAATAAGGAATCCCAAGAATTCCAGCGTTCCAAACGTTTCGCGAACGTTGTTTTTACACTTTTCTGCATTTTCCTCTATACACAAAATATCATCGAGGTAAATAACCGACGAATGACCTCTCAATCTCAAATGGCGAATCACTGGCTTCATAATTTTGGTAAAGATGAAGGGAGCCATAGAAAGACCGAAAGGCAAACAAGTGAACTGAAATAATTGACCGTCGAATTCGAATCTTAGAAATCTTCTACTTTCTTTCTCTATTGAGACTAAATAATATGCGTCCTGCAAATCTACCGTACCCATGTAAACTCCGGGAAAAATTAATTTGGCTGCTGTTCGAATATCTTCTAATTTAAAATGGGGAGCTTCAATGAATTTATTCAACTTCTTGAGATTTAGAATGAATCGAAATGAACCGTCTGGTTTTGGCACCAGAAAATATGTGGATACAAATTGATCTTTTGTTCTTTTACATCTCTCGATTGCATTTTTCTCCATTAATCTATTTGTGGCTTCCCGGTAATTCGCAAAATGAGTAGGTGGAATCTGAACTCTTGGAGCCTGATTCTGATAGGGTTTCCCAATAAATTCAAGTCTATAGCCCTTAATACAATTGAGGACAAAAATATCCTTTGTTATCTGATACCAATTATGCAAAAAATTCGTCAATCGACCAGCACATACTTTGTCATTTACTTTCTCGGTGGTCTTTGTCTCTGGTTCGATGCTCTGTTGTACACTTGTTGCTTTCCTCTGAATTGTAATCTTTGCCGGCCCTGTGCGTTTGCACGATAATTGCCCGCGTAGCTGGAAAATGCTCTCTTTCCCTGCGGGCTCCTGAAGTTTAAATGACTTCCGCTGTGACGAACTCGACTTGTTTTCGGCTGGTCCGTATTCCGGACGCTGCGGCCCATCTTCTCCAAGGCTTTTGTTTCCTTGATTTTTTCCGCCAAGTTCTTGCCGAACAACTCCGTATCCGATTTGGTTTTTTCCAACAAATCTTTGAGAGGCTTAGATACACCCGGTAGAATAAGAGCCTTTCTTGACTGGTTGAGCTGGAAATGAGTTTCTGCAATACATTTTGCAGCGTCATTTAGATTTTCTAAAAACGCCAGTTTGTCTATGCTGTCTGGTTCGTCAAGCAACGTGGATACTGCGGCTCCCAGGGCCATTAAGAGTCAGTATCACATGCGACGAGCGCTTCGAAAACGCGATCCGTAAATTCTTCGGCACTGAGCAAGCAACCGCATTAAAATTTGGAGGGCATATAGAGAATAATGACACAAAGTGGATGACTGTCTTATTTTTCCAAAATTTTGAAATTTTTTTTGCAGATTTAGTTATCACTGGAGAAATTAGATAATTTTTTATGGTTGGACGAATGCTATCGAAATTTCCTGATAGTCATCCAATGGAGCATGAAAAAACACACATTTTGAGCTTTGTTTCATTTAATTTGATGCAAAATCGGCTGAGAATTTACGGATTTGCGTTACTGAAAAAAAACATTGAAATTTTTATCGGCTTTACGAGAAAATAGTGTGACGAAATTCCGTGCGGAGCGCTGACGCAATATTCTCACGAGATGGTACGCGGGTCTATCGTCGGTAAGTGCGGTGGCCCGCGCGACGGAAGGGGCAGCCGCGAGAGAGCAAGGCATAGTCGCGCCTCGTGTACCCGTTGGACTTTGCCCTGCACGGAGACCTAATGCGTTGCGCGTTAGGCGTGGGGCATAGGCACGAGGCGTGCCTATGCCTTCGACTCTCGTAGCTACCCCTCCCGGCCCTCTCCGCCGCCGTCGGTCACATGAAATGAGTACAGTGCGAAGCATAGGTAAGGCCCTCGCTGCGCACTGTAGAGTATTCGCTCCATGCTCGCCGAGACCGAAAAACTCGGCGGCAACTCGAAAACGAAATCCCTAATTCCTCCGGCACAATCATCCGATCGCATTGAAATTTGGAGATGAGCTAGAGAATGATGGCACGGGGTAACTGAGACTTACGTGTGTGAAGAACACACACACAGGTTTTATTTTTTAATTTGTTCATCGTATCCCTGACAGTTAAAAAAATGATTGAAAAATCATTTGTTAAATAAATAGTACCAAATAATTTTTTTTATGTGGTAAATATTTTTATGATAAAATATAGTCCTTTTGTCACAACATTAATTAAAAAAAAATTAAAGGAAAGAAGGTATGTAATTACTTATTGATTAAAAAGTCGGAAAATATTCCAATATTCATAAAACGAAAGATTTTGCAATTAAAAAAAATATTTGACGCGATATGTAATCTCGTCAGGAACTAACGATATGCAAAATCTGACTGATTTTTCAGAGTCGACTGATCTATATACAGTGAGTAACAAAAATATTCGGACACCACGGTATACCGGCATAAACCATTATGTATCGCAGTTATTTCTAGAAGGAAAAAAATTCTTTTTTTAGTCAATACATTATTGATATTTGTTAACAATAATATGTCATAAAATTATTTTTATATATAATCTGTAGGTATTTTTTTGAACATTGTATAGAATAATGTACGATTTTCACGGAACGAAAATATTCGGACACTCAACATACATTGTAAGGAATATGTTCTATGTCTCAGCAATCGACCTCCAATGAATGTTTACAAACACAATGTATGTGTAGCCAGACTTCATAATGCTGTTTAGTAAAATTTTCACCAGTTTTACGTCGATCGTGAGCAAAGATGCCTCGCAAAACAAAAAATACTTCTTTTGATATAAGACAGCTCGTAATCCCAAGCGAAGGGAAAATCTTATCGGGAAATTGGTGCATTGTTAAATTTAAGTAAGAGTACTGTTGCAGACATTATAAAAAGATTTAAACGTGACGATCGCATTGAATCTGTGAAGCAGAAAGGCCGACCAAGAGTGTTGACCGAAGCAGATCGCAGACAGATAGTGCTAAAAATTAAAAAAGATCCGAGATTAACAATAAGTGCTCCAAAATTAGCGGCTGAAGTGTCTCAAAACACTGGGAAAGACATTCATCCACAAATGATTAGAAATATCTTAAAAGAAAATGGATATCATGGTCGAGTAGCCAGGAAAAAACCTTTCATAAACGAGATCAATAGACGTAAACGTGTGCAATTCGCAAAAGAATTCGGCAGCAAAGATGAATCATGGTGGAATGACGTGATCTTTTGTGACGAAAGCAAATTTAACATTTCTGGGTCCGATGGACGAGCTATGGTGTGGCGTAAACCCAATACAGAGCTGAGACCAAAAAATTTACGTGCTACGTTCAAGCACGGAAACGGGAGTGTACTCGTTTAGGGGTGTATTTCTACTGCGGGTGTTGGAAAATTAGTTTTTATTGACGGTATTATGGATAAAAACAAATACCTTCAATTATTGAAAGACAATTTGATACAGAGTGCTACACAAATGGGGATTGAAAGAACGTTCAAATTTTATCAAGACAATGATCCGAAGCACAAAGCGCGAATTGTACAGGAATATCTGTTATATAATTGTCCAAAAGTGTTGCATCCTCCACCTCAATCTCCGGACTTAAATCCCATAGAAAATCTATGGGAACAATTGGACCAGGGAGTTCGTTCATCACATCCACGTACGAAAGATGAACTAAAGACGAGATTGCAGGAAGAATGGCAACAAATTAGTGCAGACTATTTGAACAAAATTATTTCAAATATGCCAAAACGTCTGAAAAACGTGGAAGATCAAAAAGGATATGCCACTAAGTATTAAAGGTTATTAATAATTTAAAATGCACCCATTTCTGATAAGTGTCCGAATATTTTTGTTGCGCGAAAATCGTGCATTATTCTATACAATGTTCAAAAAAAGATCTACAGATTATTGATAAAAATAATTTTATGATATATTATTATTAACAAATATCAATAATGTATTGACTAAAAAAAGAATTTTTTTCTTTCAGAAATAACTGTGGTACATAATGATTTATACCGATATACCGTGGTGTCCGAATATTTTTGTTACTCACTGTATATACGCGCGACGCGTCAGGTTTCCGTGCAGAGGCCAACGTGTACACGAGGACTGCGCCTATGCCTTCGACTCTCGTGGCTACCCCTCCCGCCGCGCGGGCCCGCGAACTTGCCGATGCTAGACCCGCGTTGCATAAAAACTCAAATTGCCATATTTCGGTCATTTTTTTATCAAATGATATAAAACAAAATCCAAAATGTGCATATTTCCATGGAGCACGAAATTTTTACATCAACGCGACGAGAAACATCGTGCTTATATGAAAATTTTATCGTTTTTATAAAAGAAAAGCGGTTCCGCTTTTGATATTAAAAAAAGAGGAGTCTCAGGTACCCCGTGCCATCATTCTGTAGCTCACCTCCAAATTTCAATGCGATCGGATGATTAGTGCCGGAGTAATTAGGGATTTCGTTTTCGAGTTGCCGCCGAGTTTTTCGGTCTCGGCGAGCATGGAGCGAACGCTTTACAGTGCGCAGCGAGGCGCTTACCTACGTTTCGCAGTCTGCTCATTTCAAATGAACGGCGGCGGCTGAGCGGGCTAAGGCGTTTTAAACTCGTCGAGCCATCGATGGTTCGATTCATCTCTACGCAAATTTTTTTTCGTTAACAATTTCATAAATTTTTTATTTAAAAACGACAAAATATTAACTGACGAAAAAATATGTTATCTCACGATTATTCTCAAACTAACACGACAAGACAGCACGATACGACCAACGTTATAAGAGCAATGCCATTGTTAGACCGATCGCCGTGTAGAGTCAAATTCAGGCATAATGTTTTATCTTTCTCGCCCTAAGAAGCTGCCTATAGCTCGATCGGGCGAGCCATATACTTGCGGCGACAGTACATATATATAGATATGCGTCGCATTGGGGCTACGTACGGAGCAGAGTCGAACGTGTATATGAGGCGTCTCTCTGTTCGACTTTATGCCGGCTGTACACGCTCGCGCGAGTGCTCTCACGATGTCTCGTCGAGAGCTCTCGCGCTCTCGCGCTCCCGCGCCCTTTGACTCGCGCTCAAAAACCGACTCGGAATGGAGAGCCCACGAGTGACTGCGAGGCATCGCGAGACGGAGCGAGTGTACCCTGTACACTCTCGCACTCGTCCAGCCTCGCCGTCCCTCGACGAGAGTGTACAGCCGGCATTACTATGAGAGACGTATCCACGACGCGATCTAACACGTCGAGAACAAGGGACTTTAAAAATGTAAACATTGGACGCTCTCGACTGTCGCCCAAGAACCGCGTGACGTATGTTAGTCGCTCAGCTTGCCGGGCACGCGAATGTTTTACGGTAGTTCGCGACGTGTATTATTTTTAATTCGTCGCGAGTTATAACGAGTTTTCTTTTATTTATTGAGTCGCGGTGTGTTTAGTGAACCAGGGAATATCAGTGAAAGTGATGTGATGCGTGTGTGACAGTAACGAGAGAGGATTTCCATCGGAAATAGCCGAAACAAACAGAAAAGACTTACGCGGAAACGGAGTTATTTTATTCGGTAAGTTTACAATTTTGTAAAAAATGTTTGTCATTCTCGTTTTTCCGTGAACATTTTTTTTTCTTTTTCCGTGATCGATTTTCACTGAGCGATTCTCTTTACAATTTTTTGTATAAGACTGTTCTTCGTTTAACAGTTTTTTAGATCGGTCTAATAATGGACAAATAATGAGCTGATTTTTTTCCAAATTTCCAACAGCTACGTTCATTGTATTTGTTTTTAAATGAAATGGATATTTCTTAATTATGTTGTGAACGACGAACGGCAATTTTTATTTGAAGATACCACAATATATCATTAATGTATTACATTCGTGATACTATACTCAGGTATCTTCAAATAAAAATTGTCGGTTGTCGTTCATAAAATAATTATATGTATTATTATTATTATAGTATATATTGATATGCAGTCCAGTCATACTGTATATGGCATCTTGCCATATATTAATTTTTAATAATGTTTTATTTTCAGTGTTATAATAAGTTTAGTTAATAAGTACGTTAATTTATAAACACCGCTCTGCTAAAGAGCGAGTGTTGGCGATGTCTGTCGCTGTTCTCCTCCGTCTGCTAACACGGGCGGAGAGAGTATCAGTTCATAAGAACTGTTAGTCATATACGTAATATGATTGCAAGAATTTAATTCTTGAGTAATAAATATTTTTTTTCAGGTGAACATTTTTTATTTTACCTATAAAAATTATTAATTAACAGAAATGTTAATTATTAACTACCTTGCTGAGCAAGGTTACAGCGACGTCTGTCGCTGTCCTCCTCCGTCCGCTAAAACGGACGGAGAGAGTATCAGTTTATAAGAACTGATTATCATATAATATGATTGCATGAAATATATTTTTGCATAATATACTATATTTCTTTTCAGATGACTGGGTGTATATTACCCAGAAGCATATACAGGGTGTCCCATTTTAATCTTACACCTGATTTTTCTCGGAAAATACTGCTCCGATCAAAAATTGTGTATAATGAAACTTTTAGGGTTCGAAGGGGGACGTGCAAAAAAAAATTTTTTTTTGTATCATAATTCAAAATGGCGGCTGTAAGATGGCCGACATGTTTTTTTTAAATAGAAACAGGCCATTTCTTTGTTACTAAAAAATTTGTCGGATCAAAACTAACAACTTTTATAGGAACATTTTTTTGATAAAGTCCATAATTTTTGGAGTAGAACACCATTTTTGACTATTTTAGCGTTATCCAGGATGTACCACGAGGAGGTAAAGTCTTTAACATCCCAAGTGTAAGTGTGTGTGTGTGTGTGTGTATGTGTGTGTTTGCGCGCGTGTGAGTGTGAGTGTGAGTGTGAGTGAGTGTGTGAAACACTCACAAGGATTAGGTCTCTGCGACTCGTCACTTCCGCAGTATTTACCGACTCCAAACCCTCCTTGTGAGTGTGAGTGTGAGTGTAAGTGTGAGTGTGAGTGTGAGTGTGAGAAACACTCACAAGGATTAGGTCTCTGCGGCTCGTCACATCCGCAGTATTTTTCGACTTCAAAACCACCTCCTTATGAGTGTTCTCTGAACTCTTAAAGGTGTTCGAAGATTCCCCCATTCATGTTTAAGCATGCCCGAACTCTCCTCTCAAAACCATCGACTGTTCGCAAGAGAACAACTCTCGGGATTGCACGGCAGGCAGCTCTTATCCGCACCCTCATATCCTCTTGTGGGGTTGGAGCTTGACGGTAGACAGCGTCTTTAAGATAACCCCACAAGAAAAAGTCGGGAGAGGTAAGATCAGGTGATCTTGGAGGCCAATGGACAGGTCCATCTCGTCCGATCCACCTTTGACCGAATGTTGCGTCCAGGTGATTTCGAACAACACGAGCCCAGTGAGCGGGTGCACCGTCTTGCTGAAACCACATCTGTTGACGTGTAACCAAATCAATGTCTTCCATCAAAAGCGGCAATTCATTTTGCAGAAAGTCAAAATAACGGGCTCCCGTCACAGTTCCCTCGAAGAAGTGAGGACCTATTAATTGCCCGTTAATGATTCCACACCAAACATTCAAACTCCACCGATGCTGGTGATCGATCTGTCGCACCCATCGTGGATTCTGATCAGTCCAATACCGAAAGTTCCATCGATTTACCTGACCTCGGTTGTTGAATGTGGATTCATCACTGAACATAACAAACCTAAAAAAATCTGGGAATTGCTCGATTCGTCTCAATGCCCACCAACAAAACTCCATCCTTCGCAACGGATCAGGATTAGGCGTATCTTGGTGGAATTGTATCCTGTACGGGTGGAGCCTTGCACCTCTCAGTACTCGGTGCACTGTGGATCCGGGAAACCCCAGTCGCTCCGAGATCACTCGAACACTCAAATGAGGATCGATTGCTATCATCGCTAAAATAGCCATGTTTCGAGCCTCATGCGGGCCACCAAAATCATTGTTCACGTTTTGGCGACGTTGGCGGTGGCGGGTTATTCGGCCTGCCCTCGCTCTCCTCTCGAGGGTTCGGATTGTCTGCCGCGATGGATGACGACGATCAGGATATTCGCGTCGATACAAATTTTCTGCTCGTAAATAATTGCCCCGGCATCTCCCTAAAATAAGGAGCATATCAACGATTTCGTTGGGACTGAAATCAGCCATTGTTGAATTGCCGTCAGTAAACGGTTAACAAATCCGCGTCTATTGTAGGCGTTCAACGTGAGATTTCGTTTTCTTATTTCGATCAGAAGCGAAGCAAACTTGAAACGCTCAAATGATATGGGGTACCATGAAAATTCGTATTGTCCTGCCGTATCCAGTTAACAGAAAAATTTCAACAGCGACACATTCCAGAGAAAATTTTCATGGTACCCCATATCATTTGAGCTGCCTGCCGTGCAATCCCGAGAGTTGTTCTCTTGCGAACAGTCGATGGTTTTGAGAGGAGAGTTCGGGCATGCTTAAACATGAATGGGGGAATCTTCGAACACCTTTAAGAGTTCAGAGAACACTCATAAGGAGGTGGTTTTGGAGTCGGTAAATACTGCGGAAGTGACGAGCCGCAGAGACCTAATCCTTGTGAGTGTTTCACACACTCACACTCACACTCACACGCGCGCAAACACACACATACACACACACACACACACACACTTACACTTGGGATGTTAAAGACTTTACCTCCTCGTGGTACATCCTGGATAACGCTAAAATAGTCAAAAATGGTGTTCTACTCCAAAAATTATGGACTTTATCAAAAAAATGTTCCTATAAAAGTTGTTAGTTTTGATCCGACAAATTTTTTAGTAACAAAGAAACGGCCGGTTTCTATTTAAAAAAAATATGTCGGCCATCTTACAACCGCCATTTTGAATTATGATACAAAAAAAAATTTTTTTTTGAACGTCCCCCTTCGAACCCTAAAAGTTTCATTATACACAATTTTTGATCGGAGCAGTATTTTCCGAGAAAAATCAGGTGTAAGATTAAAATGGGACACCCTGTATACATATATGCATAGCCGAAGCTTTGCGATCGGCTCTTGGAACTGCTTGTGTTCACTCGCTGTCTCTCTCTGCGGGGAGCGGTGGAGGGGGAACACGAGGTTCCGTCGAGCGTGCGCTCGGCACGAGGCCCGGGTCGTCCGCACGACCCGAAATATATGGCATCTTGCCATATATTCATTTTTAATAATGTTTTATTTTCAGAATTACAATAAGTTTAATTAATAAGTACGTTAATTTATAAACACCGCTCTGCTAAAGAGCGAGTGTTAGCGATGTCTGTCGCTGTTCTCCTCCGTCTGCTAACACGGGCGGAGAGAGTATCAGTTCATAAGAACTGTTAGTCATAAACATAATATGATTGCAAGAATTTAATTCTTGAATAACAAATATTTTTTTTCAGGTGAACATTTTTTATTTTACCTATAAGAATTATTAATGAACAAACATGTTAATTAATACGTACCTTGCTAAAGAGCGAGGGTACAGCGACACTTGTCGCTGTTCTGCTCCGTCCGCTACAATGGACGGGGAGAATTATAGTTTATAAGAATTATTAATTAACAGAAATGTTAATTAATAACTACCTTGCTGAGCGAGGTTACAGCGACGTCCGTCGCTGTCCTCCTCTGTCCGCCAAAACGGACGGAGAGAGTATCAGTTTACAAGAACTGATTGTCATATTATAATATGATTGCGAGAAATACATTTTCCTATAATACATATTTCTACACAGATGACTGGGGGTATATTACCCAGACGCATATATATATATGTATATATATATAGCCGGAGCATTGTGCTCGGCTCGCGGCACGGCTTGTGTTTACTTTTTGCTTCTCTCTACAGAGAGCGGCAGAGGGCGAATACGAGTAGCCGCATATCGTGCGCGCGTCACGAGGCCCGGATCATTCACGGGACTCGAGGGATATGGCAACTTGCCATAAATTAATTTTTACAAACATTTTATTTTCAGCAAATATTTGTACAATTATTATAAGCGTAATTATAAGATATATTAGTTAATTAACTCGCTCTGTCAAAGAGCGAGGTGCCAGCGACGCCTGTTGCTGTGAGTCTGTCCGCACAATGGACAAAGATATTTTTAATTCCTAAAAATAATGAATTAACAAATATGTTAATTAATCAACTCGCTCTGCTAAAGAGCGAGATACCAGCGACGTCTGTCGCTGTCCTCCGCCGTTCGCTAAAACGGGCGGAGAGAGTATCAGTTTATAAGAACTGATTATCATATAGTATGATCGCAAAAAATACATTTTTGTATAATATATATTTCTTTGCAGATGACTGGGTATGTATTACCCAGCCGCATATATATGTATATGCGTAGCCAAAGCCTTGCGATCGGCTGTCGGGACTGCTTGTGTTTACTCTTTGCTTCTCTCTGCAGAGAGCGGTAGAGGGGGAATACGAGTAGCCGCATATCGTGCGCGTGTCACGAGGCCCGGATCATCCACGGGACCCGAGGGATATGGCAACTTGCCATAAATTAACTTTTCCAAACATTTTATTTTCAGAAAATATTTGTATAATTACTATAAGCGTAATTATAAGGTATATTAGTTAATAAACTCGCTCTGTCAAAGAGCGAGGTGACAGCGACGCCTGTCGCTGTGAGTCTGTCCACACAATAGACAGAGATAATTTTAATTACTATAAATAATTAATTAACAAATATGTTAATTAATAAACTCGCTCTGCCAAAGAGCGAGATGCCACGACGTTTGTCGTATATTATCTCCGTTCGCGAAAATGAACGGAGATAATTTTAATTGTTAATAAATGTTAATTAACAAATATGTTAATTAATAAACTCGCTCTGCCAAAGAGCGAGATGCCACGACGTTTGTCGTGTATTATCTCCGTTCGCGAAAATGAACGGAGATAATTTCAATTGTTAATAAATGTTAATTAATAAACTCGCTCTGCCAAAGAGCGAGATGCCACGACGTTTGTCGTGTATTATCTCCGTTCGCGAAAACGAACGGAGATAATTGTAATTGTTAATAAATGTTAGTTAACAAATATGTTAATTAATAAACTCGCTCTGCCAAAGAGCGAGATGCCACGACGTTTGTCGGGTATTATCTCCGTTCGCGAAAATGAACGGAGATAATTGTAATTGTTAATAAATGTTAATTAACAAATATGTTAATTAATGAACTCGCTCTGCCAAAGAGCGAGGTGCCACGACGTTTGTTGTGTATTATCTCCGTTCGCGAAAATGAACGGATATAATTTTAATTGTTAATAATTGTTAATTAACAAATATGTTAATTAATTAACTCACTCTGCCAAAGAGCGAGATGCCAACGACGTTTGTCGTGTATTATCTCCGTTCGCGAAAATGAACGGAGATAATTTCAATTGTTAATAAATGTTAATTAACAAATATGTTAATTAATAAACTCGCTCTGTCAAAGAGCGAGATGCCAACGACGTTTGTCGTTGCATACTCAGAATTATTATAATTCTGTTGCTCGTATTGTAGCAAAACCAAACTTGAATGTTTGGCA
The DNA here is from genome assembly GCA_964017225.1 of Netelia inedita. NCBI lineage: Eukaryota > Metazoa > Arthropoda > Insecta > Hymenoptera > Ichneumonidae > Netelia > Netelia inedita. The sequence continues at coordinate 26,440,393 of OZ024920.1, forward strand.
TGCTCGGCTGTATACTGTAGCGAGAAATAAATGCTCGCAGTGCACGTATAGTCCAGTCGAATTAGACATGAGATTGAAACAAATACACAAGAGCAGCGCCAATTTTTTTGTAGGTTCTTTGGACCTCCAGAAACATGCTCTTAAAAATTAGAAAAATTTGGATATGTTTTTTAGCAACAATGGCTTGTTGAAAAAAAGAATCCGTTTATTTAATTCGTAATTTTTATATTATCGGTTTTATCGAAAAATGTTTCCTACAAAAGTTGTACCCTGCAAGTTTTTCTACAAAAAAAGTCATATGCAAAAATCACGTGACATTGTTAGTTTAGTGGTAAATTGCAGTTGAAAAATAATGTTTCTGTTTTGTTTAGAGCATCGCTTAGCGGTTATTTATCAACATACCGCTTCCATACTCATATATCATCTAGAACAAACTGTCCCCCAGAGATACACGAAAAATTTATCGGTCTATGTTATATAACTTAGCAACAATCTCCGATCTCCGAAAATTCGCGGTTTTAAAATTCCAGCTGTTACAGAAGGCTCCCGTAGAAAAAAAAAATTCAGCTGGTAGCTTTCAACATGTACATTCAGGATTTAACTTAAAAAAAAACATTTTTTGAAAAAAAAACTCCATTTTTGGACGATATAAAATTTTAGCTTATAAACAAATAGAAATACCGCCTTATATTATAAAGCAAATTGAAATATTCTGTTAGATTATGATGCGCGTATGCAAGACACACAATTCGAAAAAAAAAGTCTCAATATGTTCATTACAAGCCGAGATATCGATGTTGATACGTATTCTTCATTTATTATTGTTGTAATCAATATTTTCGCAAAATTCAAGTTGCACAGCCTTCTCAATATTTGTGGGTATTCGATTCTATATTATACGAATCATTTGAAAGCATGCATCTCCTTGCGGGGAATGATATAATTCGATCGCCCGCTCGCAGGTCAGCGAGCGCGAGCGCCTCGTGGCCGGGCGGCGCGGTGGGGGTACCGCCTCTCGCCCCGCGGCGCTCCTCAGGCGACTTAGTTAACAATTTCAATAACTCCCGTATAAATTGTCGTAGAGAGTTTTTTTTTTTAATCCTGCATATTTTTTTATCAGGAACTCGAAAATATTCGTGAAAATCAATTTTCTCTAGTGGTTATTCAATTAACTATTATTTTTTCTGAATTTGAATAGGGTTATTCCTGTAAATGAATTTACAATAAATGATTGAGAGTATAATAAATAAATTTTATATCGGCAAGAATTTTATTTATTACAATAATTATAATATATACATTATTCTTAAAATTGTACCAATAACTACTATTTTTTATTTTTTTTTGCCACAGGCTCGTAGCGTTCGTCATCATTAACATTAATTGAGTCTGCGGTTTGTGAAAACGAAACATCTGTTATATTATCAAAATCGTCGGAAAATCTGCAAAATTCGTCATCGATCTCTTCGTCACTTAAAATTATTTCGCGTTCAGATACATTTGTGCAATTTAAGCCATTGCACTTCTTACACAATATCGTGCATTTCAATCCTAATTTCCGACACGTACAATTGGATTTGCATGCACTTGTATCACACGAACAAGAAATGACATGTAATAAATTGGGCGGAATCGGATCTTTCCTGCACCGAATAGGTTCTAACATATTCCGGTTTTTTTTCCATCCCCATTGCAGCGGGTCTTTTGAATAATCGCCCAGCCATTCGCAAGTTTGCAAAAATGTGCGAAGCGAATGCTCATTACATGCCGCAGCAGTTGGGGGAAGACAGGACAAATTAAAGGAACTCTTGAAACTCGATTTTGTGAAACACGAATACCGGAATTCGTCGTAATTGAATTTATCATTTTCTCTTGCCCCATATAACGTCATAACTATTTTTTGTCCGGCTGCCTGAATCGAAGTTTTCAAGGCACTTGCATTATTGAAAAGCTCGCATTCTTTCTTAACGCCATCAACGTCACTCCTTAAAATTTTTATTAATTTAGCCTTTCCCTGTTTATAGAGTGGTAGACACCGGTAGACACAATCTACCTGAATACAAGTTTCGACGAAATACTAAGAGTTTTTAGACGAGCTCCATTTCAAAAGTATGAAGAAACAAAATTGAAAATATTATTTCTCACAATGCTAGAAATATTTTTGTAAACCTTACGATGAAAAGTGAATAAGTATTATTATTTGGAGGCACTTTTAATCGAAAGTTAATGTAATACTGAAATATACCAATTTTAAAGAACATATTCGAGTTCCTGATAAAAAAATATGCAGGATTAAAAAAAAAACTCTCTACGACAATTTATACGGGAGTTATTGAAATTGTTAACTAAGTCGCCTGAGGAGCGCCGCGGGGCGAGAGGCGGTACCCCCACCACGCCGCCCGGCCACGAGGCGCTCGCGCTCGCTGACCTGCGAGCGGGCGATCGAATTATATCATTCCCCGCAAGGAGATGCATGCTTTCAAATGATTCGTATAATATAGAATCGAATACCCACAAATATTGAGAAGGCTGTGCAACTTGAATTTTGCGAAAATATTGATTACAACAATAATAAATGAAGAATACGTATCAACATCGATATCTCGGCTTGTTATGAACATATTGAGACTTTTTTTTTCGAATTGTGTGTCTTGCATAAGCGCATCATAATCTAACAGAATATTTCAATTTGCTTTATAATATAAGGCGGTATTTCTATTTGTTTATAAGCTAAAATTTTATATCGTCCAAAAATGGAGTTTTTTTTAAAAAAATGTTTTTTTTAAGTTAAATCCTGAATGTACATGTTGAAAGCTACCAGCTGAATTTTTTTTTTCTACGGGAGCCTTCTGTAACAGCTGGAATTTTAAAACCGCGAATTTTCGGAGATCGGAGATTGTTGCTAAGTTATATAACATAGACCGATAAATTTTTCGTGTATCTCTGGGGGACAGTTTGTTCTAGATGATATATGAGTATGGAAGCGGTATGTTGATAAATAACCGCTAAGCGATGCTCTAAACAAAACAGAAACATTATTTTTCAACTGCAATTTACCACTAAACTAACAATGTCACGTGATTTTTGCATATGACTTTTTTTGTAGAAAAACTTGCAGGGTACAACTTTTGTAGGAAACATTTTTCGATAAAACCGATAATATAAAAATTACGAATTAAATAAACGGATTCTTTTTTTCAACAAGCCATTGTTGCTAAAAAACATATCCAAATTTTTCTAATTTTTAAGAGCATGTTTCTGGAGGTCCAAAGAACCTACAAAAAAATTGGCGCTGCTCTTGTGTATTTGTTTCGAACTTGGTCATATTTCGGGACATTTCGACTGGACTAGTACACTCGTGCACGTCACATATACATGGCCGAGCGTTAGTATAAGATTTTCGAGAGGGGCGGGTCACGGCTGGCCCTGCTACGACGCCTCGGCCTTCGGCCCGCGTCGATGTGCCGGCGCTTCGTAGCAGACGCGCGCCGTGACATCTAGCGGTAGTCCGCAGCGGCTCGTAGTGAAATGCTGCGAGCTCTGCACTACCGCGGAGAGAGCGAAGCCGTCGAAATTTCTCGGCGACTGACACTGCCTCTTAAAACTGAGCCAGCTGCTTGTTGGCATCTTGCGGCGTACGCGTCCCGTCTTACGGCCGATTCCGACATTGCCGGAATTAAAACTTGATTAAGTTCAGGCGCAGTGAAGCCTTCCCTTCGAGGATATTTCTCAAATAATTTTTCTTTTTCTTCTTTCTTTACGCCTTTTTCGACCCAATGTCTCCATCGACTAGCTATCGATGAGTGTAAATCAAAATCTAGTGCTAGCGAAGCCGAAGGATCTTCACCCAACACCTGAAGAATTTCATCGTCAAGTTCTTTCTCTTTATTAACTTCAGTCTCCACGGGGGGAGCATTCTCGTTCACACGTGGTGCTTCGTTTTCTTTTTCTTGCTCTGCGTCAGGATCAGGGCATATATCTATACGAAGAAAAGGTCAGAAAAAGCAAACACTTACCACAAGTCTAAAATACAATAAAAGCAGATTTCGCTGCATCAAAACCATCGTCTCGTCTCTCGTACGAGCTTAGTCTGAGTTCGGTGTAGCTGTGTCGTCTCTCGTACGACCTTAGCTAACCTTGAGTCCGGCTTGTCATGTCTCCCGTACATGCGCGTCGGCTATGTATTGCGCCGATATCGTCTTGTCTCTCGTACAAGCTCATCGGGCTCGCGGATCGACTGTGTTTTGCCTCTCGTGCAAACTCGTCGTCCAAAAAAGCTCATTATTTAAATTTTCCTGTGCCTACCGTCAAAACCAATCGTCTTTCCCTCTTGTGAGTCGCCATCACTCTCCTCGTGGATAGATTCATCACTGTCGGACTTTTCCTCGACCGGGTTCTGCAGTTCCGTGATCTCTTGCTGCAGTCTCCTTATCTTTTCCTCGATCTCGCTGATCACGTTCCTTTTCCTTTTCATCCTTCTTTGAATACAAAACACTCTGAATAAACTCTTAAATTTCTGTACGAAGTCGCCTCTACCGCACAACGAAAGAATATGAGGTAGCGGCGGATGTGACGCCACGAGCGGGGCCTAGTTCCCCCACTCAGCATTTTTTCGATATAGGACTCTGTACGTTGTGGCCATCCAGTGGACTCGAGAGTCACTACACGTTTCTAATCTCGAGAACGAGGCGGGAAATATAATTTCTCCTAGTTGTTGGTTTCCACAACCTGTAGAATCTAAATATTCGAATACTCTTTTACAGTCAACATTCAATAATGGATTCCATGTTTTTTATTTTTAATAAATGTGTACATTAAAAAAGCATGTTTTTCAATTCTCATTTGCAAAGATTTAAAAGCTCCTGCCAATCCCTCTCGGCCATATCGCTCAACTGCACTTTTGCCACTTCGTTTACAGTACGTTCGTGCATGTATCGATATTGCCAGATTTTTTATAGTTTCGTCGTTTATAATTTATAAACGAAACGGTCAAAGTAATTTACAAAAATCTTATGTACTCCATATATCCCGTATAACAACAGATTATTATTTTTAATCAAAATCTGACGGCTAGTTTGAATACAAAAAAAATAAAACGTAAGACTAAGGTACATTTGACCGTATAAGCCCCTTGTTTAACCTATAATAAGTATTTAATTTTAACTTCATTTTTCTCAGTTTCTGTACGATGAAACTTATTTAAATTTTGTTTGGTTATAGATAACTATTAAAAAAAGGTTCTCTCGAAGTTTTAAAATATTCTGACGTTTTTCATTTCATGGCACAACCACCTTAAAAGAAAGAAATTCTACAATGTATATATCTTTGCAGATATTTGGGTGTACATGTACCCATTCAGAAAGAGGAGAAGAGGGAGATATATGATTTGATTCTGATATTTTCACATCGCGAATATATAAATCATCACACAACGCGAATCGAATATGCGACCGCGAGCGGTCGCATATCGCTACGAAGCCTCGGCGCTTGGCCTACCTTGACGTACGGGGGCTTCGTAGCATACGCGCGACATGCCATCTAGCGGTAGTCAGCAGTGGCTCTTAGGTAAATGCTGCGTGCCCTGCACTATCGCGGCGAAAAGGAATTAGTCCATTCAAAAGTTACATTTGGGGTTGCAAAAGTCAGATCAGTCAATTTTATTTTTTGGACGTCAAGAGGGGTTTAGTGAAAAGTTAAACCCGAGTTTGTGGGGTCGCAACCCTTGTCCTGCGGCTGCCATCTTGTAAAAAGGGGTACGAATGTTTTTATGTCATATCGGGTAAACTATGCATTGCACAAAACGATGGTAAATATATTTTTTGTTGCAAATTACATTCTCTATATTTTTGGCCCTATAACTTTCAGTCGTAAAACCAAAAATAACAAATTTATGAACGAAAATAGGTAACAATTTGGGAACAAATTTTCTTTTGGCCGTAATAACTATTTTTCTGGTCATTTTATGAAAAAATGACATCAGAGCCTTTGATAGAGGAATTTTTAAGGAATAATTTTTTATTACAAACTTTTTTTCAAATTTGATATATTATGGGTTTTTAAAAATATTTTAAATGCATTTTTTGACTCTAAAATATGCCGTACCCCCTTAATGAAGGTAAAAAAATCCAAACTATTTGCATGATCTAAGGATCGATAGTTACTTCCATCGATACAAAAAACAACCCGAAATTCCTTGGAAATTCAAACTTTTCAGAAAATTGTGCTTCCTGAAAAGTTATGTTTTTTCACCTGCAATGTACCTTTTCTCGGAATCTACTCATCGTATCGACATATTTTTGACGTAACAAGTACATCTAAATGAAGGATGTGTCGAGCTGTTTATTCGAAAAAACGGTTCAAACCCGAAAAAAACATATTTGAAGGTAAAAAAACGTGGTCAATTTTTTTTTTAATTTCGAAACAACGTCAACAAATTATGAAACAAAATATCAAAAAAGTGGCTCGATACAATGTTTATAACACTTTAATATGTACACACAACAAAAATGGTGAAAATCGAACGTATGTTTCCTGAGAAAAGGTACATAGAAAATAAGTATTATTCGAACCGATGTTCTTCGACTTTGAATTGGTCCCAAAACTTTTCTAATTTGAATATCTTCTAAAACCACATATAGAATTATTAATAAAGTATTTCTGAACAAAACTAAAAAAAATCGTAAACAAATATTGAATAGTTTTGGAGAAATCTTAATTTGCTAGGCTAGCTAAAATTTGAAAAAAAGAATGTAATAAAAATTATTCCTCAAAAACTCCTCTATCAAAAAGCTCTAATGTTATTTTCTTGTAAAATGACCAGAAAAAAAGTTATAACGTTCAAAAGAAAATTTGTTCCCAAATGTTTACCTATTTTCGTTCATAACTTTGTTATTTTTTGTTTTACGACTGAAAGTTACACGACCAAAATTATAGAGAATGTAATTTGCAACAAAAAACGTATTTACCAATTTTTTGTGCGACGAATAGTTTGTCCGACATAACGTAAAAACATTCGCACCCCTTTTTACAAGATGGCGGCCGCAGGACAAGGGTTGCGACCCCACAAACTTGGATTTAACTTTCCACTAAACCCCTCTTGACATCCAAAAAATAAAATTGACTGCTCTGACCTTTGCACGCTAAGCCCAAAAAAATGTAACATTTCAATGGACTAAATCCGTCGAAATTTTCCAGCTAGTAACACTAACTCTTAATACGACATTATCAATTGGTCTCGCGGTACTCGTTCCGTAGATGCAGTTTTGCTCGCGTACTAAGGTTCTCGGGAGTGTGATCAGTGAGTATTGGGAAAACCGTAGAACCCTGGACTCTGTTTGAAAAACTCAATATGTACAAGCTAACTCTAGCGGCGCTGTGAGTTAATAGTTCGTTCCGTGATACTATTCTTACAATAGCGGCATTATACGACGAAATATTATTATTTTAATTCAACATCAAAACACTAATACATGCGATAAAGTCGGCCGGGACATCTGTTCGCAATACTCGAATCCAACTTTGTCGGCGCAGCGTAACCAAATGCATCGACAACTATCAGTAGCGTGGGTTATACATAAGAAATACGCGTGTGAAAGTAAAGTAAAGTATACCGTAAAAAAAACTAAATAAAAATCACTCGACATCAGGCGGGTCGTGATGAGAAAAAAGCATCGCACCGAGTCTCTGTAGTTACCCCATTCCCCACCACGGTCCAGCGATACTGGCAACGGCCGCATACGCACCGCATATGAAGGCGAGGTGCATTACTCCGCTTAAAATAGAGCCGAGATCCATTCGCCGAGGCCTGAGAAACTCGAGCGGATAATAAATAGTCAAGTACGACCAATAACTCCGTACTCAATAAACTGGTGACAGCAGTCGTAAGTTCCGTTACGTATAAAAAATTGTTACCTCCATCGGCAATAATTCCATACATAACATTTCATACATAAATTATGTCCTTGTCTTTTGGCCGTGCAATTTGAGAATATTCTGTGTATATTCGGCCAAAATGTCAGACGTTTGCAATTCACGAAACGATATGATGTTATATACTGGAAAGGTGTTTGTTGACTCGTTTGCCTTACCACTATTTTCACCCGGTCTTTGATTCAGCATCTTAATTCGGGATCTTTCTAAAGTGCCATTGTGGCGAGAGAAATAGAATTTCAATATATTATCATTTTTCGGAAACTCTAAAAATTTGAAGCGTTTTTTTGAAAACATATTTTGACTATAGCAATTTGTATAAATGTCTATATTTGATGTTTATATAATTCAAAAAATCATCGTTTATCCCCGAAAGTTTGTAAAAATTATCAGTTAGAACCGACATTCCGAGACAGGATAAGTGCACCTTTCTCCAACAAATCAAAAAGCGAGTGAGCAAAAATAATATTCAGTAGCGACATAAATTAAACCTAAAGAATATCGCCAGAGAGGCGAATTTTAAAAAGGCTGCAGTGCCAGCCCAAAACGAACATTGAATTTATGTTTAGCAGGAATGAAGCAAGTATCAATAAAGTAACACGGAGATAGCTGATTAAATGGTCGAAAATGTATAACTGTCGCAGCTTATGACGTTACCAAATCTGAATTCTTCAATATTTTGCATGTACGCTCGCTAAGAACGTCGCATTGTCATTTCTATTGAATCGCTAAGGAATGAATATTCTTTTATCGATATGAAGCAACAATCTTCAACAATGTGTGTTATTGTTGAATATGAACAACAAACCCGACAAATGTGAAACTCGAACTATCATCGGGTTTAATAAACGAATAAATATTTATTGCGCCATACTTATAGCGGATGATATTCAAGTATGGATGTGGAAGTCTTACAATTAATGCATTTGAAAATCTTGAATATTTCGAATAAATTAAATATTTAAATAAATTTTAAAGCGATACAAAATTCAAAAGATTCAACCATTATAGCTCGCCATTCTTTTGCTTAAGAATTTTCGAATATTGTAACTTATTGTGTCTTATTGACATAAAACACGAAATTATTGTTTTATGTCTTATGTCAAAATAGAATAACGCCAGAAACACTCACTGTAGATTGTAGAGTAAGTGCAAGGAGTATTGTTGGGGCATCGCCAGTGAAGCTGTTTACACATCACAAATAAAATGATTCATGTACTTGGTATAATGTCCTTTAAAGGATTTAAATTATTTCAAAAATTGTTTGCACGAATTAATGATTTGGAAGCAAGTATATTCATTTCCGTTTAGTACTTAGCATATCGATGTATTGACAAAAAATATAACCAATAGACTAGTGTATTAGTTGATTGCGCATACGCAAGACAGAATTCGGAAAAACGTTTTGCTTTTATTTAATGAACTACTCCGTATCGGAGAATGTTCTGGATGAAGGGATATTTTTTGCTCATTCGGTTGCGGCCAATAGGGATGGTGTGTCTGTATGAAAACCAATGATGACCGGCTGTCTTTTCTCGTAGAAGTCATAAACGCTTCATTTTTTGTTGGTCGTGACGTCCCATTTTATCCCCATCAGCATCTACGAATATGGCTCCATTCGTTCATGTTCTATATCTACCGCCGTGGCCTGACCCTATTGTATATGTTACCGAAAATGTATGAAACCTAGGAATTATATAGAATTCTTGGGAAATGTCGAGCCAATTTAGGAAATGTGTAAAATAATTTGTCAACGATTCTTTAATACATACATTTCTTGGGAAATGTATATGAGGTATTCCACGGGAGATCGGCCACCAGACTGCCGACCCCACTTCGATTTTGACCACAATTTTTTCCCTTATAGTACTTAATAAAAAGAGCAAGGCATGAAATTTTTAGATTTTTTTCGCATTTCTTTTTTGAGCTATGAATTTTTAAAAATTTGGAAAAATAAAATTCAAATACGAATAACTCCAGAACACGACATTTTAAGTAATATTATAAGTGGGTCAAATTATGCGTACTGAACTGCTTTTTGAGACAAAAATAACGAAAAAAATATTTATAAATATCTCGATGTTTTTTTTTATAAAATTAAAAAATATCAAGTATGACGTTACCGATTTTTTTTCAATTTTTTTCCGAAATCCTCTTGCTATTTCGAAAAAATCTAGACTAGTTTTATCGTGGAATCTCGATATTTGCTATTTTTTTTAATATTTTGAAAGTTATGGGAAAATCGAAATTTCAATGAAAGTCAATCAATATAGTAAAATATTGAGATAGAAACCATTTATTCTTGACAATAATAATTTCATTCGTGAGTTTATGGTTTTAAGATTTTGAAAGATCAAAATTGTCTGAAGAGGAAAAATTCCAAATGAACTTTGGCAGTTTCATAATCTTCTTGACGTGAAAGCTTGACCATGATATTTGTTGGGTTGTGATATCCATTCGAACAATTCTTCAGGAGTGGTGATTTGTTTGTCTGCTGATAACTGCAACTTGCTCGGGCTGCCATTCTCTTCACTGTTCCTCCTACACTATCACGCGGTCTTTTCCCGTGACCAGTGGCGAAAAAGTGCCATTCAGTTTCTACATCAAAGTCTTTACCGTGGAAATATGTATTTACAATGTTTTTGCAGTTCTTGAACTGCTGGGGTGCACCATCAGAAATATAACGGCTTTTTGACGGTTTCGAAAGTGTTCTCACGTAATCGACAATGATTTTACAATATATTGTACAATACAATTTATCAAATATCACGGTCAAGTTTTCACCTCAAGAGCATTACAAAGCTGCCAAAGGATGTACATAATTTGACCCACTTATAATATTAGTTAAAATGTCTTGTTCTGAAGTTATTTGCGTTTGAATTTTTGTTTTCCAAATTTTCAAAAATTCTTAACTCAAAAAAAAATGCGAAAAAAATCTAAACATTTCATGCCTTGCTCGTTTCATTAAGTACTATAAGGGGAAAAAATTTGGTCAAAATCGAAGAGGGGTCGGCAGTCTGGTGGCCGATCTCCCGTGGAATACCTTATATATTCCCTTGGCATTACATGCAATTCCTAAATAGTACTAGGAAATGTATAAAAATTACCGTTATGATGAACGACGGCGACGTGCATACGCAATTAATGTTTAAGTAACACTACCCGCCCCGCGATCACACGAGGCGATGACGCAATAGCAACATCCCGATCACCCTTCGCTTGTCCCGCTCTAACTTACCGACATCCCGAATTTAACACATTTCCAATTGCTGTTTATGAAATGTATAGATTCCTAAGAAATGTGTATAATAAAATTCATGTCATACATTTCCTGTCGATTTTAGGTATTATATACATTTCCTAGGAATTTATATAATGACGGATTACATACATTTCCGGTAACATATACACAAACCCGTGATTTTTACTCTAAACACTTTACTGTGTTGTTTATATATACTAGCGGTACTCGGCATGCGTTGCACTCGAACCCGCGACCCTCGTATTCCGAATCCGAACTGTCACTGGGCCAATCACTGCTTGGGAATTACTAGCATAAAAGCCTTATGTATGCCCGATTCGAGACAAAAATATTAATAATTAACTAATGCTTGACCATCTCGAGCTCCGACTTGCAGTACTTTCATTTCTAGTCAAGCTCTGTATAGACCGTGAATCCGACCGCAATCAGTCACTTAAGGTAGATATCGTCCCCTCGTAAAACAAAAAATCCCCAAAAAATTCAATTGTCATATATTTTTCTTCTTGATGAACTAAAAAAAGCAAAGAAAATCGGAAAATACAACTTATTTCGGGTTTAAAAAAATGTATTCTAAATATTAAAACAAATTAACAAGATTTTTTTACCAATTCTGTTAGTTCGCTAGAAGAGAATTTAATAATGAAGAGAATCAACTTTGGTTCCATACAGTAGAGTGTTCAGTTTTGTTATTAATCTTTCTGGGCCCTAAATAAACTTGTTCCGATTCATAGAATTCAAAATACTTAGAATTGGACTCTATAACATTGTAAATATATTCATGAATAGTCTATCTATCGATGAAAGCATGAAAAAAAATGATTTTTCGGACCTTCCAAAGCAAGAGACCCCCTGTTAATACTTCAATACGAAACACGTACAAATTTATCAAATGGCTAGGAAATTCCCAGGCTATGTTTCACATTTTCTTTGCTATTTTTTAATAGTCACTCTGAAAAATAAATGGTTATACATTTCTGTCTAAAACTTTGGTCGCCAGATGTTTTATTGCTAGGAATGATTACGATTTTAGTTTCTATCAAGCGACCAAATGTTTTATTAGGGGTTGATCCTCAAGGGGGTTTCCGCGAGCGAGCGTGCTTCGCGGATGCTTGGTCTACTCAAGAGACGCAGTTTAACCCTTAATGCAATATCCATTCACAATAAATCAAATAGTATTTCATACTTTTCCTAGCCAATGGGAATAAAATCTACCACTTTCAGAGGAGTCACGTCCCACCTCTTCAGAACTTTAACTTCTGAGAGTTTTCAATTTTCATTTAATAAAATTAGTGTTCTTCAGGGTTCAATGACACGCACTGATAATCCGCCGGTACGACAGCCAGCATAGAATTTGACAGACCCCTAACCCGATTTGATACAACCTAATCCGACCGAAATGAATCTGACGTGATCTAATCTATGCTGACCCAAGCGGATTTCAATCTTTCCGCTTTTCGCACGCAGCGAAAATAGTGATGGTTGGATTGTTCAATATATGGGATATATTGGATATATATATATGGATATATTTTTATAAGATAAAAATGTATACCAGCGAATGAATAACTTATTGAAATGTGAATAGATTACAGAAGCCTCGGTAAATAAAGACCTCGGTTTTCAATAAAGATTGTGCGTAACAAAAACCATTCCATTCACACATGTGCATGTATTTCAACATACCCCGATACCATAGGTTGTTATTTACTTTTCATGTCGCTTATCTACATCTTGGTATCGCACCGTCAGTATTTTTCCATTAGCTTTGTATTATAAAAGCTCTAGGAAGATTTGCCTACATGTATACAACTATCCATCCATGAAGCGAGTAAAATAGGCTCGTTCACGACTGCTGAAAGCCTCTCTCATGCTGTCATCTCTCTACCGCGAGGGACGAAGGGGGGAGGGAGTTACACTTTCTTCACATTCTATCGTTTTAACGCCTTGGGGCTCTCTCTTTTATGCAGGAAATACTCGGTTTTGCTCTTGTTCTCTCATATTCACTGCCTCGCCCTTTTACTACGATACTTTGCTGGCTTTCACGTAAATTCATTTCTAGTTGAAGCACGCAGGCGTGTGACCTTCCGAAGTTGCTTTTCCAAAAATCGAGTTAGGGCGAAGCGGAAGCTAGTATAATATAGTATAGCTCGAGGAAAATTCAAAATTAACTTTAAAATGGTCGCCTTCTTCCCGTCAGCTTCGCCATAACGAATGATATATGCCATTAATTGGAGTAGCTCCCAAGATGATATACCCTGTTATTATCGATACTGCAGGAACAATAGGGTTAATGAACTAATTGTCGTAAGTCAAACGCTACATAAACTCTCCTAACCAGCTTTAACGAACGTATTTTGGTGTAATATTTGATTATCTTTCATAAAGATGATTGTTATTATTGATTATCGATAATTATTCAAAATCATAATGCTTGGTTGGGTTCATTTTAGTGTACACATGTCCAACATTCACGAAAATGTCAAATGAAACAGAGCTATTTCGAACAGTGAACTTTATGAACAAGCGTAGATATTGTTATTCAGATTTCTTACACTAACAAGGGGAGGATGCCTGATCGTAATCACCGACTCCGTCCGCATTTACACCATATCTAGGGTTTGACCAGAAATGAAAGTGACGCAAGTGGAAGCTCCAGATGGCAAAGCATTATTTAATGACATGTTTCTTGCGGATCGATTAATACATAAATCTTTTATTTTAGCATGATTACCAAACAGTGATTGGCGCAGCTGCAAAAGATCAAATTCGTAACGCGAGGTCACAGGTTCGAGTCCCCGTGCGGGGAAACTTTCTTTCTCTCGTCACTTTTATTTCTAGTCAAGTCCTGCATATTATGTGAGTCAGGACAAAATCGGTGATTACGATCGGATATTATTCTCCCTTTCTAAAACTCACACCGTTACTGCAATAGTTTTACGATTAGATGAAGTCACTACAGCATACTTAATCAATCCACGAATAATAATGATCGATATATCTGTCAAATGAATAGTCAGTTGCATCCTCTATCGTTTGCAATGAAGATACTTAATCTGTAGACTAAAATCATTGTAACCTGCAATCGAAAAAATTAATAGAGAATTTGAATTCGTAAATTAGTACTTCTCTTAAAAAATTTAATTTGCTGCCGAACCTAATTGCGTTCAATTTCATGCTCGTAACTGACCTATGAGTTGTGTTTTACCTCAATTTCCTGAGTAAAAATTTCCTAATTGCATATCATTCCAGGCAACACATGAGCCGCTACAAAAATATCTACATATATAGAGATATGAATTTTAATGTGTCTAACTGGTCTCTCAGCTGACACTGAAATAAATTGTATATAATTTAACATTCAGATGTAAAACCATGCATTTACGTAATACGATTTAAACATCGATATATGCAACATAAGTCCATTCAAATATTATGGTGTAACACTTTTGTATTTGTACTTGATTAAAAACAGAATAGTGTATAATTCTCATATTTTATTGTTAAAATTTCTTGAATTATTATCCGATCGTTATTTTGAAATTCAAAATTTGTTACCACATCTGCGAATCATATTCTAGAAGCAAGATTGAAACTAAAACAGATCTTGTATAACCCGGTAGATGTCGATATTTTTATTTCACGTTGTTTTTACTGATGTTTTGAGAAATTTCAATGTTTTAACATTTGGCACGCACAAATGTTATAATACGAAAAACTCGAGTGTTCTTCGCCCGTCGCTTTACGTCCCTTTATGGCAAGGGGTTTACATTTGATGTTTTCTTTACTGGAAACGCGCTGGGAGCGCGTTTAGCTTTAATTTGTCAAAATAGAGTATGGCAACCCAATTATTGGTCCCAGCTCTTTCTTGATGAATAGATTTGCAAGAAATCCTCGATAGATTCTCTTCTCTCCGCATAGAGAAGGGGGGAGATTTTCGAGGATTCCTTTTCCTAAAGAACGAAATTAATTTCGAAAATCGGTTGTTCATCCAACGTTCGACAAGACACTTCTCTGCAGCAAGTCGCGTCCGTGGTACTTGGAATTCTTGAATTAGAATTGTTCTGAAACATTCAGCGAACTCAAGCAAAACTGTTTACTTGGAGTATTTTAGTTCGTCTTCAACAAGTGTACACATTGAGCGAAATAGCGACAGTGAACAGTTGTTATTCCCACCTTCCAAATCTAGAGATCGATTCATAAAATATTATTTGTCTGTGAAAACGTGTTTTTCAGTTCATTTTATCTTTCCAACAAAAAAGGACCGTTGCTCCATTAATTTGTGGTGAGGAATTTCGCGTCTCGCAGTGTCGGAGATCAGTCATATGATACATCTAGACCAGGTGCTACCCGCCCTAGTCGATTTTCGAAAATAAGTCGCACCGCGAACGGAGACGAAACAACACTGAATAAACGATAGAAAAAATCTATCGATCATCCTTACGCTTAGGATTTTCACTCTCAACTGTCCATCATTCTTACTAGCTCTGTGGATATCCACCGAACTTCGAACCCTCTTTGTCATTCATCTTCCGACTGGCATTCGTTCCACGATCGCCAATTTCATTCTACAACCGTCGTTTGTCATACGACCGTAATTTATTTTATAATTATTATTTATTGTATAATTCAATGTGCTGTACCATTTTCAATTTGTATGGGACGAATGCTACAGGACGACCTCTGTCTAGCAACCAGACTATAGCAACCGATATTATTAATTCATTGCTGCACTGTATTTCATCTTTTGGTATTGCTCAAGATAAACCCCCCAAATCTGTTCATCTCTAGATTGACTCAAGTTACAAAATAACTGGCGCACCAGAGTAAAAGAAAAGAGCAATCGTACAAGACAAGTCGAAACGAAATTTTCAGACGGTAGAGTTGGAATCGAGAGCGGGCTCCGGAGGTTCGTATTTTTTGAATTTAGAATCGAGAGCAGGTTGGGGAGGGTCCTCGACGACACCTCATATCACCCGACAGGCGCGCTTGTATTGAGCGGACGGTGGCAGCTTATCAGCTAGGAAAGTGAGGCGGGTAGTACAAATTTCGATTCCGGACGTGAACCAACCTCCCGCATTTTCAAAAATAAAATTAAACTTTGTATAAAGTTCCACGAGCTGAAACGCGAATAATATCAAGTCCACATGTTCATTAAAATCTTTAATAAAAGTGAATCAATCGAAATATAATGATAATTGTATGTTTCCATGTATTATATTTGTACACCGATCCCCTTAGGAGTACGGGCTCCCAGTTTCCTACATATCCTTGGTCCTCCCCATTAGTTTGCCTCCCGGTTCGATTCTTGAGTGCACCACAGCACCTCCCGTCTCGCTACGTGTCAGTACTGGCACAGACGTTGTCGTCGTTCGCACGTCCTATACATATATCTGTAGTTGATCCTACGCCATTCCCTTTCATCTGCGAACTACAGTACCGGGAGTCGAACCCGATATACCTCGTAACAGTTGCTGTGGTCACTAATCAAGGCATCAGTTTTTCCTATAGACTTACAAGTTTTCTTAAGTGGGTTCCAAACCAGCGAGCGTACAGAAAAGCGCATAGAAAAATTCCATTGGTGCGGGCGGGTATCGAACCCGGGCGAACCGCGAACGTGACCACTGTACCACTGCCTCTCTTGACATTGTTATAATTATGATTAGTAATTAATCGCAATAATAATGAAAATTTTGTATTTTAACTATAGTCGTGGGCCATCTCCTCTAATAAGTAATCTCTTTAGCATATTTCAAGTCGAAATCGCTATCATCGATATTAAATACATGAAGATCTCAGAGATGCCTTTCGACTATAGTGCAAATTCCAAACTGTCATTATTATTATTAATTTAAGAATCCGCTTTTCTATGCGAATTCATAAACAGAAATATCATAGCAGATTGCATAGGAAAGAGTAACTGTATCAATTGTTGTTAAAACATTCTCTATACGAGTACTTTTGTCAAATATCGAAGAAAAGGAAAATACGTAAGCCCCGTGACTCCAATGAAATGGTGAATTTTATCTTGCAGACAGTTAGGAATAGAAGACTGATGAGTTATGGAATTCAGTAATTACACAAAAAAATAATAATAACTGCTAATTTTTTGGGGAAAGGCATTTAATTCTACTAGTGCAAACGTATAGACCTATGAAGTTTCGATTCAATATGTAACAACTATCGGCGAGGAATATCGCAACTTTCCATATCAATGCATATTTCTCTCTCTATCTCTCGCACACTGTCTCTTCCTATCTCGCGGTCGATTAGCAAATGGAAGTAAAAAATATGTCTGATAGTGGAGACTTGATAAGTCTATAATGGACGATACGGTGAACGTTATTATGATTTCAGGACTCACGGGGAGTAAACTTTATCGAAGAATTAGTACATTCTTTAGAATAGTTTTCAGATTATTTTCATGAGTAGGTTACTTATTAACTGTTCGTTTGATATCATGGATCGTCGTGGAAAAGAGGTTATAACTATATGGCATACCAAAAAAGTACCAATACCCGAGAAAAAAATGTTGTACTACATTTTGAGGATTGTCTATTCATCGAACCCACAGATATAAATGCTTCGTTGACTCTACAAGTGTACCTCTTAATTCGTTGTGTAATTATTAAATCGACATTTGAGAAAATCCTTACTATTGCAGTTTATAATTCAGCTTTGTTGCAATGCAAGCAAGCAATGTTGAAGGCTCGATTAAATAAAGTAGATCCTGGTTCGAACCCGATCTCACACAAATAAAAATTCCAAACTTGATTATTGACAGTTACAATCGATTTATCACTTATATAGTACGATGCCATCGGTACGTGTATCGTTCATGATATTCGATTAATTGTAAGTACATTTCCGCGTAACTTGATTCTACAGTACGTGACCAAACAATTACCTTGGTCCTCCCGGATTGCAGCACGTTAGAACTTGAATCAATGATTTCAAGAGTTTCCATGAAGGCAGTCCCTTCATCGAATTCGTTCTCCATCTTTATTAGGTACTAGCGGTACCCAGCATGCGTCGCAATGCCGTTTTGGTGTTATAATTGATTTTACAACGAATGCGAAAAAAAGAAATGGTTCTTTTTTTAAAAGTATGTCTATTGGATACACAATATTTTTTGTTTACCGTCTGGCTCATACACGAATAAATCTGAAGTTTTTGCTATGCGTGAGTAGGCCATATATGAAGCATTAATTTTCCAAATTTAATACACACACTTGTAGTGATTGTCCCTGTACTTTGTTAATGGTCATTGCAAATGCGAGTCATATCGGAAACTGCTAACGTTTGAGTTCGAATGACATATCTGTTAGTATCATTGGGGTACATGGCCATAGTACCTACATCTTCTCCTGTAAATTTTCCATTTTTAATTGTACCTTGGATGATATTGTTTATTATATTTTTCGTTGAAAGCCTGGTACCGTTGCAAAGTCGTGGTGAATTGATGTTTCATAGAAAAATGATAGGCACATCGATTTTCAATGTTAAAACAGGCGGCAGTGTACCTGGCAAATCAAATGAATTCAAGAATTCAGTTGGATAATTAACAACTTCTTCTTGATTCATTAAAGTATTAATCGACTTGTACGTTTTAGTTTCTCCTGGTATTTTATTTTAAATCGTCAAATTTATATAACTGATATCGTGGTTTTTCGATGCTAATATTGCACGTTCACTGAACCACTTATGATTTTTGCAATCATGTGCAATACTTTTAAAAACTTTCTTAATTAATTCGTCTGTTCTTGCTGATATTTTGCAGAAGTTTGTACGTCGTACGTACTCTACCGGTTTCTCATGCTCTAAACAAAAAGCAAAATAAAACACACTCATTTGTAATATATATATAACAACTAAGTATCCCATGAAGTTCCGAAGTTCTTACCGCGTGGCATGGATGAAAATTTGTAGATATAAAAATGGGATGAAATGAAAATGCAATGAGTCGAAATAGTCTGTACAAATTAATCCGATCATACGATACAATTGACTAAAAAATCGAGGGGCAGTTTCAACCCCTTAATTATGAGATAGCGAAAAAATAACAAACTCGTCAACTTTATTTTTTCGTCCTCTACCTTTAGGTTAATTTGCATCCCAATCGGTTAAAAACTCTCGCAGATACGTATGAAAAAATTACAAATTTGCAATAAATCACAAGAGATTTGTTGCTATCTGCACCATTCTGATATCCAGTGTAAAGTACGCGAAAAAATAAACGTTGTTGCATTTATAATTTTTTTCATATCTTGTATTTTTATCCATTCTATAAGCATACCAAATTTCATCGAAATCGGCGAAGATGCGTGAATATGGTTGCCTGAAAAGCCCAATGCTTTACGGAAAAGAACATAATACTTATGTAACTTATTGAAACAAGGTAAAGAAAGGTGAGTTTTGCTGTTTATACCCTGACCCGTCGATCGACAAGCGGCTCGGAACCACCCGCTTGGCGGCTAACTGTGGCGTGATCGAAACGCTAAGTAAAACCGGTGCGGCGTTTAACGTGTTAAATATTTATTTTCGACAAAACTAAACAAAATAATCTACAAGTTGTATTCCTTCACGCTTATTATGAAACTTGATCCACAGTTGACCGCAGTGTACATATACATCTGAAAAGTAACGTCACCGCCGTCAGTAAGCTATCAGTTATGAAATTCTACTATTAGTCCAGGATTTTTAGCACCAAAAATGGGGTTTGTAAGCAAAAAATCCTATCATCAGATTTTTTGATTGGATTATGTCAGAGGGTGTCCCCTAAGTATATCATTTTCTCTGATCTCAGCGTCTGTCGTGCAGAGGCAACTTCAGCCCTCCCTGTCGACATCTCTCAGGCCTGGATCGGATGGTTTATCCCCATTTATGATCGCCCAGTCTCAGACAATATTGGTCGAGCATCTTGTCAGTATCTTTAATCTCTCAATGCAACTGCGTCACTTCCCTCACTTGTAGAAGCTGGCCTTCATACACTTCCCAAAAACAAGATACGGAGATCGCCCTCTGACACCCGACCAATTGCAATCTCACCTGAGTTGTCCAAAGTATTCGAAAGAATCGTCTTTGATCAAATAGTAGACCACTTAGAAGCTCACGATCTGTTTGACCCCAGGCAAACGGCTTACAGATGCTCGTCCAGCACGCAAACTGCGTTACTGAGAATTACGAACGATATTCGGCGTGGTGGGGACGAAAGGAAATTAACAATACTGGTTCTGTTTGACTTTAGGAAGGCGTTTGACACGGTGCCGCACCTGAACCTCCTCAGGAAACTCAAACGATTTCGTTTTTCTGAAGCAGTACTAAAATGGTTTTCTCATACTTGTCTAGTCGATCTCAGATGGTTACCGATGTTAGTGGAGGATGTTCAGATCGTGTTTACGTATCAGCTGGAGTACCGCAAGGATCAGTCCTTGGGCCGCTATTATTTTCAATGTATATCAACGACATCGCTACAAACCTGCGTTATTGCAGCCACATAGTATTTGCAGATGACACTCAGATTTATCTTCAATCTCTGCCATCTGAATAGAGTGATGCGACCGGGAAGGTATCACATGATGTTAAAGCAATTGCACAGTTTGCTAATTTAAATGGTTTGACTGTAAATGTTGAGAAATCTAAATTGCTAATAATGGGCAGCAGGGCTTAGATCAAAAACATAGTATTGCACGACCACCCACCGATTTCCGTGGGCACCGCCATTCTGCCTTATGTGACAGAGGTGCGATATCTCGGTGTAGTGTTCTCTAATGATATGTCTTGGAGCAGTCACATATCCAGTATCTCACAAAAAGTACATGGGCCCCTTCACAAACTTAAATTCCACAGATCTGTCCACGGATGTCAGAATAAAACTTGTTCAGTCGCTTGTCCTTCCGCATTTTGATTATTGTTATCTCGTTCATCAGGATCTTACAGACTCCCTAGGCGATAAGCTTGCGAAACTATTAAACTATTGCATACGATTCATATTCGATCTGCGAAGAGATGAGAGGGTTACACCGTTTAGGCAAAAACTAAAATGGCTATCGGTAAAGTGTCGGTGTCTTTACTTTATGGGAAACATTGTAAGTATACCGTTCCCTATTCTTAAGATTACCGATGTACCTAAATGAACTATTACCGAGAAATACACAGGATGTGCGAAGGTCCGAACGACACATAGATCATTGCATCTTTTCATTCCCAACCATCGTATAACCACTTTTCACCGCTCTTCCAAATCACCGCTTCTCTCTTCTGTTACTCGCCACCGGGCGATATCAGACATGCTACGTCTTTAATTCCGTTCCAGGACCGCCTCATAAACCATTTGTTAACTACCGAGATGCAAGGATAATCCGTGTTCATTATGGCTACACATGTAGTACTGTTTCATAATTATTGCATTACTTAGTAGTAAATTTTAGGTGTAAGTTAATATATAAGTCAGCATTATATCATGTATATACTATGTAACTTCTTCTTGTACACATTTTTGTAAATTCTGAAATCCTCTCTCTCTCTCTCTCACACACACACACACGCGCGCGCGCGCTCACACACACATACACACTATACCTAGAACGCTGCGTAGTACAACGCATAAGTATAAGTTCAAGAGTTCATATGTGGGGTGGGGGAACGTTAGTCACCATCTTCAAAAACACGTTTGTGCAAATAACTCATAAACGGTGCGTCGTACAATAATAATGAAAGAATCATCTTTTATATGAAATAATATTTTCTAGTACTTTTATTTGAAACTTTTTCTCGTACAGTGAATATTTTTCGAGATATAGTCAGTTTAAAAATTGCAATTTGCGTTTTTTTTTAAATATCTTGATAATGGTTGGAAATACAAAAAAATAGTGTCAATAAAACTTGTAGAGCATGAAATTCTCTACAAATTTTATTTAAAACTTTTGATTCTGTACAACGAATAGTTAATGAGATGCAGGACGCTCAATTCTAAACCAGAACCAGAACGCATAGGAGAGGGAATGAAGAGAGAGATCGACGTGATGATCGATACTCTTACTTCAAACGCATTTTTGACAAAACATTGTTTTCGAACTACGTGAGTATGAGAAATCGAAACTACTTGACCGATTTAGTTCAAATTTCTAGATGATATTCCGAATTCTTGTTAATCCTTTCTGACGACCGCGCGTGAGTTCTTTCGATTTTGCTACTTCTCCAATAACAATGGGCGACAGATCAAGAACATTTGTAAAAAATTGTAAATCAACTTCGAGTAGTCAAAGTTTTATGAATAAATTTGTTTTTCAATATTTTGATTAAAGAAAAAGAGAAAAATTGCTCTGCAAAAATTGTTTTTTTTCTCTTAAGGGAACCGGCATTTAAAGTTTTCCGCTTAATCCCGTGTTCGGTTTGAAGAACGTCTTTATCATTTCTTATTTTCTAGTTTAAGTTGTTTATCTTCCGTACATTCCCATAATCGAGCGCTACTCAATAATCTCGTCAGATGGCGCGCGCGTGTATGGGAGAAAGGGGGAGACGACTTCTATGCGAGAGCAAACAAGTGGTACGAATCGACGCGACAAGCAGTGCAGTCGACATTGTTTGTAACAACAAATAAAGATACTTTCAATCCTAAACATGGTCCTTCGAGCCGGATAACAAAAGAAAAGTTGTAAACGATAGTACCAGGAGAAAAACTAAGTGCTATAAGTTTACGTGAAAAGGTCGTCAAGTATTAGCAAGATCAAAACATCGAGAAAAGATGGACGCCGCCATGGCAGCGATTCGCAAGGAACGTGGTCGCGTGAAAAGCAAGTTAAGCCGTTTGGAGAGCGTGTTAGCTCAGAACCAAGATGGCACAAGAGCAGCTGTAATCGAAGAAATAGACGAGCGTCTAGCGCAGTTAGAAGAAGCAAAACAATTATTCGAGATTCAGCAACTTCGATTGCTCGAAATAAGCGAGACAGAAGGCTTGTGCGAACGTGATTAAAAGGAAGACGACGAGTTTGAAGAGAGAGTCGTTCAAGCTACGATCGCGTGGAAGACGCTGCGGAACAACATGGCGCCACCAGAAACGTCACCGCTGCGCGCAGCGAGCACAGACCCAGTTCAAGACAATGATGTAAACAGTGGTTCGAAAGGTAACAGCGAGCCCACACCTTCGACGAGTGGAATTATAAGACAAGGCCAGTCGAGCAGCTTAAACGTGGAATTGGTGCAGATATTGCAACAACAGGCTGAATTACTCAGACATCTATCCGAAAATCGAAATACAAGTGAACGACGAGAATCCCAGGTAAAACTTCCAATAGTACAATTGCCAACATTCGAAGGAAAAATCGAAGAATGGAAACGATATTCTGAAACCTTTAAAGCCTTAGTGCATGATCGCACTGAGTTATCAAATATTCAGAAATATCAATATCTAACCTCATCGCTAACAGGCACCGCAGCCAAATTAATCGAAGCAATCGACATTTCGAACGCGAATTATGAAGTAGCGTGGGAATTGCTGAAAAAACGTTACGATGATCCTCGATCCATAAAGAAAAAACATATTCATTGTTTATTCCAAATGCCGAGAGTCGAAAGGGAGAGCGCGAATGCGATACGTGAGCTTGTTGACCATACGCAAAAACATCTTCGAGTATTAAAGGCGATGCAACTCCCTACTGACGCTTGGGACGAATTAATACTTTACATGATTGAAGTAAAACTCGACAATACAACCCGACGAGAATGGGAACGCCAAACCGAAGCGGACGACACGCCTAATGTCGAGAAAATAATAGATTTTTTGCAAAAACGCTGTCAAACTCTCGAACGACTACAAGCAAATACGAAGCCATGGGAAAACTCAAGAATTTTGGAAGAGATGGTCGTCAGAATATCTTTTCACTCTTCAGGAAAAAACCAAATGGAAAAGGGAGCAAGACAACTTGTCCCTCGACGACCTGGTCATGGTGCATGATGATGCGTTGCCGCCCATGAAGTGGAAGATTGGTAGAATAATTGAGTTACATCCAAGTCAAGATCAAAGGATTCGGGTCGTGACGATAAAAACCCCGAGCGGAACTATCAAACGAGCAATTTCAAAACTCTGCAAACTACCTATAGAAACGGAAGGGCGATAGCTGTAGAAATTAACAGCTTAATTTGGTGGGCGGGATGTTCGGTTTGAAGAACGTCTTTATCATTTCGTATTTTCTAGTTTAAGTTGTTTATCTTCCGTACATTCCCATAATCGAGCGCTACTCAATAATCTCGTCAGATGGCGCGCGCGTGGATGGGAGAAAGGGGGAGACGACTTCTATGCGAGAGCAAAAAAGTGGTACGAATCGACGCGACAAGCAGTGCAGTCGACATTGTTTGTAACAACAAATAAAGATACTTTCAATCCTAAACATCCCGAGAGGGCCGTAGGCAACGCGCTTAATGTGCAATTACACCTTGTAATTGAAAAAAGAAATACAATGCATAATTATAGTCATATAACTTAAAATGAACGAGTTTTACGAAATCTCCAAGAATGGCCCTCATTTCAAGCGGCCAGACCGACGCATCCGACGAAAATCTTCATTTTACAATTCTGGAATAAGATAATTGATTCTGTGGGTTAGTAGCGACGTTATTTGCGTACGCGGGAATATACAGGGTGCGCCAGAGAAACTTACTTATTTGAAAAAATTACCGCGCGTTGAGTTGGGTGGGTAGAGGGGCGAGAGGGGGCGCATCTGGAGGGGGAAGTTCCCAAGTTTGTTTCTCCCTCCAGTCAGTTGCCATCATGCTCTGGTCTAGAGAGCAGCGGGCCTTCGCAGTCGAGAGCTTCTTTTCTAACGGTCGCTCACTTGTTGCTACGCAACATGCCTTCCGCGCTCGCTTTGAAATTCCTCCTCACAGACTCGTTCCTGGCCGTAATTCGATTCTGTCGTGGGTTAACTCATTTCGGGAGTGTGGAAGTGTCGCTAAACCCAGAAATGGACTTCAACGGACCATCAGAACTCCGGAAAATGTCGAAAGAGTGAGGCAGTCAGTTATGCGTTCTTCCCGGCGTTCGGCTCGCAAACACGCAGCTGCTATGGAAATTTTTGACACCACTGTTCGACGAATTCTCCATGAAGACTTGCAATTTCATCCCTATAAATTAGCTGTTGTGCAAGAATTAACTGAACGCGATTTCGTTGCCCGTCAAAATGCATGTGAAATGCTGGTTGACAACCTGCCTGAAGACGCAGTCGTTTTTTTCAGTGACGAGGCTCACTTTCACATTTCCGGCTGCGTCAACAAGCAAAACATGCGTTATTGGTGTGGTGTAAATCCACGTGAGCTTCACCAGAAGCCACTTAATTGTGAGCGAGTTACTGTCTGGTGTGCGATGTCGGTAATGGGAATAATTGGTCCTTATTTTTTTGAAGAAAACGAACGCGCAGTTACCGTGAATGGAGCTCGTTACAGGAACATGATCGAGGAATTTTTTCTTCCAAGACTCGAAGAAATGAACGTTAGGAACGTGTGGTTTCAGCAAGATAGAGCCACAGCACACACAGCACGAGACTCAATGAATTTGTTGCGACAACATTTCCCCGACCGCCTCATCTCTCTCACAAGGCGATCTCCAATGGCCGGCACGCTCTCCAAATTTGACTCCATGCGATTTCTTTTTATGGGGTTATTTGAAATCCCTGGTTTATGTCGATCGACCACGGACCATAGCACACCTCAAGAACAACATTCGCGACGCCATTGCCAACATACCGATTGATATGCAGCAAAGAGTGGATACGAATTTCAAAAATCGACTTCATCAGTGTATGCGCAATGGGGGTCGCCATTTATCTGAAGTCATTTTCAAGACTGCATGAAAAAAAATTGGGATATTGTTGATAACGTCCGCTGGGAACGGAGTCAATAATCTCTGATCAACAAGGATTGCCGACGTATGCGTTTATGCAGGACTCTCCCGCTGAGAGTGAGCCCTTAGTTTGTCGAGGAACGCCTGTTCGACTTTGTCAAATAATGCCGAAAATTCCGCTGCCGTTTCGGGAGTCTTAGGCTCTAGATCCCGAGACGTTTCCTTTTCAGTTCCCGTTTGGGAGTTCGGCGCGATGTTCTCCTTGTTTCGTCGGACAAGTCTTCGAGTATAAGCAGGAGGCCGTTGCATCCAAGAAGGAATTTATTTTCCTGAGACCCGTTTATTATAAACAAAACAGTCTTTATTGTCGTAAGAATGTATGTGTACAGTCTTAAGTTTCTCTCTTAGGCTAACTTTGGTCAATATCACAGCGGATAATCTTAATTAGAATTATATCTGGAGTAGGTTGCGGGAGTAGCTGCTTTCAGCAACTATTAGGAGTAATTACTGCTTGTTCAGCAGAAAAAGTTGAAGGAACTGCTTGTTCAGCAGAAAGGATGAGGAAACTGCTTGTTCAGCGGTGGGTAAGGTAGGGAGCGCTAGGAGTGTCTCGTAGGTGGGCTATCACTGCCGCTCTCGCTTGGGCCCCGAGCTTATATACCCCGTGGCTACGCCGCATGTACGTTCTCGAACGTCTGAGAATCCACCGTCTAGAATTTTCTATAGTTCTCGACATTTCTGACAGTTCTTATAACCTGTTTGTTTTTCTTGGTGGATAGTGTTTCTGTTTTTGTGTATAATATGTATTGTGTATAATGCGTCTAAGCGGTAAGTATTTTTCCTTAATCTATATTATTTAGGATTAATTTATTAGTTTCTGTTTTTTTGTTTCAGGTTGGGAAAACGGACTGAGTAAGATGTGTAGAACATTGTATTCTCAAATAAAAAAAAATTTTAAACAATAACTGAAGTACTTTTGTTTTTATTGACCTTTCAAATAAGTAAGTTTCTCTGGCGCACCCTGTACCTCCGTCATTAAATATAACGTCTGTCGCTTGAACTTATCACCGGAAAAAGTAAATTTGCATAGCGTAATCTGTTTGCCGGAATATTTTATACAATTCGACTGAAGCAACCATCGCTAATGATCTTAGCTGTTGGAAGAATCTTTGAAGTCAAAACGTAAATAAATACATAATAGGCATATAGTGATTATTTGTGGATACTTAACATGATTGAATATAGCTTTCACGAAAAGCACACAAATTTTCATAGAAAATAAAATTAGTTACGAAAATGTTTAATCGGACAATTATACTGATATTTTCAATGAAAAATCCAAAACCTATAATTTTCCTTCCCCAGATGATCGCAATAAACAAAACCAGCCTTTTGAACATCGGTATCTTCGATAGACTCATCTACACCGTGGCTATCGGGATATGTCCAATGCCGTTATGACATCTGGCGATGAAAAATCAAAGCACATTCAGAGGAAAGCGTTCATTAATAGTTATAGGTAGCTGTGCGATAACCTCATTTAATTACAATAAGAAACACGAAATCTGTTGAAATGGAACGTGCGAAGTTTTCCCCGCAGAAAAACTATCGAAACAAAGTTTAATGCGTTGTTAAAGATTGTGAAAGCAGTTCGAATAAAGAGTTGGAAGAAAGAAAAAGTTGCCTTTAAAATGCGTTCGCCTTCCAGAAAATTGCGTTGTTTGAGATTGGTACCGGACCAGTCACAAATTGCACTAATACTTAACCCGATATCACAGATAATTACATTTAACTACTCGATTGTTTACATTTTACGATCCCCTTATGGCCGCCATGTTTTTTAGGCTCAACCCATATGGCAGACCCCAATAACTGATTATGCAGCAAAATGTATTTGAAATTTAATATATGTAACATTAATGGGATAAGAAATCCCTCTCGCACCCAAGCAATCACACGATAAGTTTGTAAGCACATAAAGTTGTAAGTCAATTCATTTATATGTATATCGTCCAAAATCAATAATATCTTGTTCTATATTAAATGTACGGCTGAACAAATTTATAAAGCTTGCTTGTAGAAGAACTGTACCAACAAATTTTCAAGGGTATGGTATTTCCTTCTGGACACAAATTGATGTCGAGAACCCGTGTACGGTTGAACCATCTCAAAGCTGATAGTATGGACGCGATGTAAAAGACAAAATTTAAATCTCTTTGCTTCGGAACTTGACAGATGGGATCAATCACGGTCGAGTAACTAATCTTGGGAGGCCAATCGCGAGGTATAACTAGTTTTCTCGGTGTTCGGACTTTTTCGAATCCTTGACTATCTATCGAGCAAATTTATGATCTTCGGGAGTAATTTTGGATCTCATCCTAATCAGGAAAATCATCACTTACTTCCTCCTGAAGGGTGTCAACTTTTAAGTATCAATTTCAATCATAAAACGTACCGTATATCTCTGGTACGTGAGAAATGAAAATAGGGCTTGTCACTGACAGAAGAGGAGAATTATATTTAATCAAAATGCATTAGTGATAAACTTCGCCGGGCTCAATCACATTGTAACCCTAACCGGCGCGGCAGTGAAATACGTTGACCATATAATATGGTCAAAATTAATGCAACATCACAAATTTCTCGCTCTCGAACGATTTTACAGTAAGTTGGACATAACTAAATATATTCATATATCATGCGAAGTTAACGACAACCTAAAATAATTTTTAAAAGAATGATCATATACGGAGAACTAATAATATAGACGGGTTATTCGAAAAAAAGATATTTCTTGATTAGTCCCTTCTCGGATGGTGAACGTTGGGTAACAGCGACACAACTCATAGCTAGTATTGAGAATTGATGAGCATTAAGTATTGAGAAAAAGAAGTGATATTGCATCTACATCTCTAGAATAACATGACTTTGTACGATGTAAAATACGTTGCACCAGGTGCACCTCCACTGCATTGTTGGCCTGAATTCATAGCGATAGTAATTTTGTATGAGAATTGAATGAGCGTTTATTCAGTATGAGAAATTAAGAACTCACAACAACAAGATGTTCGTTTTTACCGAAGAGTTTCCGACTCTTTCTTTAAAGCAGCGAAAAATGCACCGTGTCCTAGTGAGCCATACCAATATCGGTCTCTTTGTTAGGATTCAACAGCTACACTGTTTGCTCAACTAAGAGGACACTTGACGCTCACGCGGTACCCCGAAGTCCATGTATGAAAGATCGAGACATTCGTCGCCAGACTATTTCAGAAACCTTTACGGGCGTGCGCACTACAACTCACCAAATTTTCATCGCAATCGGATTAATGGTATTGGAAAGTATGCAAGACAAACAAATAAACAACCATTCTTTCACAAGCAAGCATTATATATAAAAGTAGAAGATTGCCCAAAAAAAAAATTTCTTCGACTTTTTTGCATCTACAATTATTTTCAATTTAATAACAACAAAGTATCTCAATAACGATGAATAATACTTTTTACAGAAGGTTCCGATAACGTACCTAACTTTCTGTCCTTTCAATATTCAGTCGTTGCGAACATTATGTCCAGGATTAAATACAAAATTTGAATACAATTCTTATGCGGCTTATGCACTAAAAATTGATTTGCATCGTTCGATTCCCACCTTTTTCATGGTCACATTAATTCTAGAAGGTTTCTTAACACTAGACAACTTTAAATGATCCACATTAAATGATTTTACTTACATGATGCTATCTATACTCTTGCTCATTTCCGCCTTGTTCTCGGCGAGTAAAAGATCTTATGAGTAAATAACGATTGGTCGCAGCAGGTATTCTCATTGTACCGTCATTGCTTGGCCTATCATTACCCTCTTTATTCAATCAAGACACATGATACTATCTCAAGACAAGTTCATGGCCGCACGACGTTACTGATTGTGAGACACTTTAACCCACGCATACCTCTAAGTGTTTCCATTGTTTTTTCTTGTATATTTCTCAGATTTTTATGAACACGATACCGAATGGTATCGAACTACACCGTTCTATGACTCATGAATCATAATCGGCGCTAACTAATTCATTCGTACTCTAAAAACCATCATTTTTCATTCTCCGATGTGTTCTCATATGTTCTTAAATCTGTCCGAATGGAACACAAAATGCTATTGCACGATTGTATAACAGACAATAGAGTGTGATAGTCCGTCGTAGTGAGTGGATTGCTCGATTGTCTGTACCGTCTATAGTGTCTACTCAGGGCCGACTTGAAGCATGGTCTCTGGCAGAAGTTTACCCATCGACCAATCGAGTTGTGGCGGTCGGTAGACGATGACACTTATTCACTTCAACCGGTACTGTAGTCGAGCTCAGCGATGTCGACAAAGGCCGTAGAGAACGTGAACGATGTACTTTTTCTGCATATAAATGAACTATTCTCCGTAATAATAGCACGAGTTAAGACCTCATTGTCTCATGTTTGTTCGTGATTTCAGAATTTATTTACGTACATTGAAGAGACGTGCCTAAAGTTCCTTAAAATTTTATGTCATCAATTTTGGCATGGAATCCCAGTCACGTTACCTATTTCTTCACAAACAGCTATTTATAGCATTTTTACATCCGAAATATGAATAATTAATAACATCAACAAAAAATTCTTCATTATCCAAAACATTCCCATTCCCTTTCAAGTAAAAGTATTTGATATCAGACATGTTTATAGATATACTTTCAGTAGACAAACTGTGGTGTTTCAATCACGCTAGATACGAACATATAGTGCGAAATAAAGACGAATAGTGGAGACAAAGAAGGTGGCTCTAGCTCTAGCCGAACGCCGAATCTCTCATCAGCTCTCAGGGACAGGCTGAAGTTTACAATTGACTGATGTATGACACTTTATATCTCATCATTTCACCGTGGTAGCTCCCAATTTTCAAAGAGGAAATTTCATCAAAAACTGACAGAACAATGATGAGTATAACACAACAGTAATGAGGGATTCGTCCATTAGACTTTCCTCAATTATATATATATGAGGCATTCCACGTCAACTCGACCACTTTCAAACCCGACCCTTTTTAATTTTGTTGAATATGCCACACTACCCCACTAAAAACATTTTTGTGAATTTTTTAAAATTCTTTCGCCCAACCGAAAAAAGTTTTGAATTTGGAAAAAAACGTTTATCGGGCATTCACTGCTCTGAATTTTGCCGAGCGCGCCAAATAAAAATGACTGCGTAATAAAATAATAATAATTGACTGCTCTGAATTTTGCGATCCCAAATGTAACGCTCTAAACTGTGCTATATCTACGACTAGGGCGGAGAGTGGGCGGCTCCAACGCTTCTCGGCGCGGTCTGATTCGATCAACTTTAAATATTCATGTCTCGTAAACTATTAAAAATATCCCCAATGTATATTTGCAACTTTTGTTTGTAATGATCCCATCTGCACCAAAATCCCGTCTGAGACACCTTACAGAATTTACCCTGTATATACAATATACATTTATATGAAATGTAATAATTATCACGAACCAAACGGATAATTTGCAATCTGGGCAAATATGACATTATTTTGGAAAGCAGCAACTAAATTCTAGCTAAATCATAGTTATTTATGTACGTTTCATGAAAATGTTAACAAAACGGAATAAAACAATCCGTACGATGTATACATGACTCTATATACGGTGACATACATTTACGCCTCTGCTGATGATCATTATTCGAAATGATTAAGGCAGGACCCCACCGTGTCGGTCAGAAAATTAAGCTTTTATCATGAATTTTTGAAATTTACTCAATGATTTTTTTGGGCTTGATTAAATATGTGTTACACATATATTAAAGTAGATTGAATTAAATTTTAATTGCAAAAAACTCAATAATTGTAGTACAATAAATTTTCTCTCGAAACCACCTTTTTCGAACTGGAGCATTTGTTGTAATTATAATAGCCATTGTTGAGCTATTATAATTACAACCCTTTTCTGATAATTACTATTTCTTGAAGCATCTCAAATGAAAATCTTTTAGGTGAAAAAATACTTTTTATTTTGAAACGTGGGCATATTTCGAAAAATAACCAACATAAAAACGGTTACGCTCAACGATAGCTATTAAAATTAGAAGTGTAGGGTGTCCATTGGCAAAGTGCGAGGGTATAAACTAGTCTCTAGTGTATACATGCTAATAGAGGCCCGATAGCTTTCCAATGGCACATTCTGAGTCCGAGTATGAGCTTACGTTTAACTTTATGACATCGTCCATCCTAGGTCGTGAAAGGACGTACTCGTATACTTGCGCCATTTTCAGAAATTCAAAGTGCCATAACTGCGTCATTTTTTAGACTGAATAAATTACGTTTTTTCATTGTTGTGTTTGTTTGAAACTCCCGTTTTTTTCAAAATCTATCATTTTTCATAGATTTCCTATGATAGATTTCCAATTAAACAAACAAAAACAGGCAGTGGCACAGTGGTAACGTTTGCGGCTCACACGCAGTGGGCCCGGGTTCAATTCCCGCCAGCACCAACGGAATTTTTCTGTGTCTATCTGTGCTCTCGATGGTTCGACACCCACCTAAGAAAATTTTTAGGTTCACAGGCAAGACAGATGCCTTGGGTGATGACCAAAAAACTGTTACGAGTTGTCTCGGGTTCGATTCCCGGTACCGCAGTCTCGCAGATGAAGGCGAAAAGCGTAGAATCTTCTCCTAATAAATAGAACGAGCGAACCACCACTATATACCCGTCCCAAGTCTGACACCTAGCGGGGCGCGACGAGCTGTGGTACGTTCGGGAATCGAATCGGAAAACAAACGAATAGGGAGGACCAAGGATATGTAGGAAACTGGGAGCCTGTGACCCGTGGTCTTCGCGTAATCTTAGTGCCTCGGCGGAAAAAAAGCTCAATATCACCATCGACTATCTCCTTAAAAACCATTAAACGGTCTTACTAAACGGCCTTTCATACGACGTCATTGTCTCGACTTAATTCCATCGACAATTTAAAATGCACCACCCGGTAAACATGGTGTATTTCCTGTAAAATCGATACGACCGAAAATCTAACCTTCTCAGATTCGGCTCAAGCTTCGTTGCTGTTGCTGGTTAATAAGGCTATACGTGACTTTAACGTCGTGATGTCACCAGTAATTATGAAACACGCAAGCATCGAAAACGTGTGGCAATGAGGTACAATCGAGAGTCGCGGTAGTGACGCGAGACACGAATTCACCCACAACATTCGGTTTATGTAGAGTCACCACAAGATAGTTCAAGAAGAAACTATCTCGTCAATAGGTTCGGTCGGGTCTTGTTTCGGGGTCATCTTTCATAATGATCTCGAACCCCGAGTAATCGTCGTGCTATAGCACACTTCATAGATGAAATATATAAAGACTTTACAAAGTCATTTATAAATGAAATTCAACGATTGGGATGGGCTGTCATTCGATATCGAAATGTCCTTCCTATCAATCGAAGAAAGCTATTAGCTTATTTACAAGAGAAAAAGCGATATATATAATGCATCAAAAAATATTTTTCCATTCGGACCACATTGAGTATAAAATAATAGTTATGAACCTTAATTGCTTTTTTTCATTTGTTCTATAACACCAGCGGATATAACCTTCTCGGTTCTCATAATCGCGTTTCATTGTCGCTGTTCTGTTATTTTGCTCCGAGCATTCCACTCAGCTAACCGTTAATAAGTTCCGGACGCGAGTACAAATAATGTATCTACGTTATATAGCATTTGCCTAGCAAACCCCGCACTGTAGAAAAATAGTGCCAGCTATAATCAACTCTTACAAAATTTGATATTCTGACTTGGACTCATTGGAGTCCAACAGCTCCAACTACGGTATGACTAATTGGGTACTGCTCCAGGTAGTGGCAACATTAAATACCGTTTCACCCCGGTAATCGACAAAGCGGCACACCAACCGCACATATTTCGCTGTCGATTATAAAAGTTATGTTTTTAATATATCCACAATACATAGGAAAAAGACGGGGATAATATTGTTTTATGGACGAAAATATTGTCAATGATCGCCAATGCCCAATCTTGCGATTTTCTTCGAATGTATCAAAAATAAAAACTCATTAATGGGGAAATTAGTGGCAATATTTATTTTAGGTAAACTAGTTATCACTGTGCATAAATCAGAATTTAATTAAAATCCAAACATAGTTACAATTTATCGAAGCTTGAAATATTCATGAAAAACAATTCATTAAAGTACCAGACAACACATAAAAAAAGTTCCCAAATGTTTAACGAAAACAGGCGTTTAAGCTGGTTGATGTTGTTAACTCTGAGTTTATAGAGAAGTGGATGATCATTTAGATTAGGGCGAGATGTCTAACAACATTAATTTCGTTTCTGGGGCAACCAACCTGCCTAGCGCTTACAGCACTCTTGCTCATTTAAATTTACAACTTTTTTCCTGCTCTACACTTCTCTCGCTGTATCAGTTCGACCACCACTTCGTTTCACCGTTTCAAGGAAAGGCATTCGAAAATATCCATTTACTATTCGCCTTCCATTCGGTTTCCGTCCTATAACTGGATATACAATTACTTTCGTTTTCCAATCATCTGATTCGTCGCGGTCACGAGATAGCTGATAAGCTTTATTCTTCTTCAAATCATTGTTTTCTGTCTGTCGTATGATTTATTTATCAAGCCACTTTGACATATTATAGACGTCGTTTTTTATTTGACTTAATAGGGTTCTTAGTGAAGAAGAATGAACTATGAAAAACAATGTGATGTGGATATAATTAAGTATTGTATATCGATCTCTTCGGGGTTGCGGGTTCCCAGTTTCCTCAATTTACCTCGGTTCTCCCCACTCGTTTGTTTTCGATTCGATTCGCCCGCATCGGTGTTCGTTGCTAGTTGCTGGATGTCAGTACTGCTACAGATACGATATCGATAGTCGTGGTTCGCAATCCCTATATCTGGAGCTAATCTTGCGGCCATTCGCCTTCAACTGCGAGACTACAATACTAGGAATCGAACCCGAGACACCTCGTCAGCTTTTGGTCACCCCGCAACGGACTGTTATTCCTTTGGACCTACAATTTCTCTTAAGTGGGTTCCGAAGCACCAAGGGTGCAAAAAAGGACATGGAATAATTCCATTGGTGCTGTCGGGAATAGAACTCGGGCCCTCTGCGTGTGCGCCGCGAACGTTACCACTGCGCCGCTGCTTCTCTTTGGATCCTAATTATAATAAAACGAATAAAGTATTGTCAATAATGCTTTATCGAATCGACTGGAAAATCCATTTATGAACCCGTGTATGGCCGACGGGGCGTAAGATACAAACCTTAACTACTTTATACGCGAAAATACAGTTTCCCGTTATTTTTACCGCCAATTTTCGCACGGAAGAGAATAAAGCGTTTTACAAAACCACGTTTGATTCCGCGTATGAAATTTGATTTCAAGAAGAAATAATTGAATGTTGTTAAATTTTTGTGTGTTTAGCCGCCACTCTTATAATCTGATCCGCTGTTCCAATCTAATACCCTAATAGTGTGCTTTACATACCGTTCATACCTTACCAAGTACGGTCAACTATGTTATATGTAGTATGTAGGATTATGATTCGCACAAGGGCATACAGATTTTACGATTTGATCTCTATGTTGCAAAAAAATTACCCCGTAGCATGAAGTTATTAGCTATTCTCTAGCATACCTTTTCCTCCTTAAATAAAAAAAAATGTATTGGGTCCTCTCAAACATCGTTATGGTATCTGGTGGCGGGAAATCAAAGGACATGAGGGGAATGTGTTCATTGATAATTATACGTAGCTGTGCGATAACCTCATTTTATTACAATAAAAAACGTAAAATCTGTTGAAATGAAATGTTTTCTCGGCGGAAAAACTACCGAAAGAAAGTTAAATGCGTTGTTAAAATTTGTAAAAGCAGTTCGAATAAAGTGTTGGAAGAAAAGGTGTGCTGCCTTAAAATGCGTTCGCCTTCCACAAAATTACGTTGTTTGGGATTGACGCCGGCCCTGTCACAAATTGCACTAATACATACTTAACACGATATCACAGATAATTACACTTAACTACTCGCAATGACGTTCTTTCACAATCATAATTCACCCTAACGCCTTTCCAATCTCCTTCAAGTGATATAGTTTCTGTGCGCTCCAGATGCCCTGATTTTGATGGTCTGCATCTGTTCGACTCGAGAGTGCCTGTCATTTCTTCGTACACATACAAACGGTAGGTTCACATGGATGGGTGCATGCGGACTTTCCGATAACAGCAAACTTTTAATTAACTCTCCGTTATTTGCAAAGTAGATACACCGGGCGACTACTATTCAATGCAGGACTCGGTTGCATGCATAATGCATTTATGAATAGATCTATACTATAAAGAATACATGCATTTCACAAATACTCGACCGTCGTCATTACCAACGCGTATAAATATTAACGGGGCGAGGCGTGGAGAGGGAGCCTTTCAACGAGGAGCGCGTGTATATACAAGCATATACGGGGTATTCCATGTGAAATCGATACAACGAAAAATGAAACAGCCTCAGAGCCGGTTTATTAATCGTAAAATATCATTGCTGATTGATAAGACTAAGTATAAATGGTATCTGTTCGATTGTTGCTCAAAGTGCTTTGACATCAGTAGTGGCCATGATATATGTAGGTACTAATCGCGTATATTCGAGCTTCGTTGAAAGATCACGGTGGTGACGCGAGACCCGTACATTTATCGATTATTGTTACCGAATATGAGTTAATAACAGGCCTGTAGCTCTATTCTGTAACTCGTTGATTTCAGAACGCTATCTTAATGATAACGAATTTCACTGCGTGTAAAAAAAATTATTTAACAAGTTTTTCGAAAATTAATTTTTATAGGATAATTGTTAATTAGTACGAAATCGAACTTACTTACTTAGTTGTTATTTCAACCGTCCTAATTATTTGTTAGTTTTTTGAGCGCATATTAAAGGTTAATAATTTACGAGGTTCTGTCATAATGGTCCTTATCGCATATCGAGGGGGTCGCCAAGGCTCGCTATCCGCTCGAGCCATATCGATACCTTACCGACGAATTTGAATATGGATAACCAAATAACTCGCTAAACGTAGTGTACAAAATGACAGTTGTCATAATAACGTCTCGGTAAATAACGAAACGAAACTTGTCGTTATAAGTTCATAACGACAGCATAGCGAGTTATACAATATCACGTCGCTTACTATTCGTAGTTGCAGAATCGTACCGCGGTAACGTCGAAGCATCGCTATTCGTAGTTACAGAATCGCACAGTCGTTATGGGAGTGTCATTACACGTAACGAAATTCGTTATCGTAACGATAGCGTTCTGAATCGTTATTCTCACAACGAGTTACAGAATAGAGCTACAGTAGCTCTATTCTGTAACTCGTTGTGAGAATAACGATTCAGAACGCTATCGTTACGATAACGAATTTCGTTACGTGTAATGACACTCCCATAACGACTGTGCGATTCTGTAACTACGAATAGCGATGCTTCGACGTTACCGCGGTACGATTCTGCAACTACGAATAGTAAGCGACGTGATATTGTATAACTCGCTATGCTGTCGTTATGAACTTATAACGACAAGTTTCGTTTCGTTATTTACCGAGACGTTATTATGACAACTGTCATTTTGTACACTACGTTTAGCGAGTTATTTGGTTATCCATATTCAAATTCGTCGGTAAGGTATCGATATGGCTCGAG
This sequence comes from Netelia inedita, assembly GCA_964017225.1. Lineage (NCBI taxonomy): Eukaryota > Metazoa > Arthropoda > Insecta > Hymenoptera > Ichneumonidae > Netelia > Netelia inedita. Next base: position 26,478,185 of record OZ024920.1, read on the forward strand.
CGGATAGCGAGCCTTGGCGACCCCCTCGATATGCGATAAGGACCATTATGACAGAACCTCGTAAATTATTAACCTTTAATATGCGCTCAAAAAACTAACAAATAATTAGGACGGTTGAAATAACAACTAAGTAAGTAAGTTCGATTTCGTACTAATTAACAATTATCCTATAAAAATTAATTTTCGAAAAACTTGTTAAATAATTTTTTTTACACGCAGTGAAATTCGTTATCATTAAGATAGCGTTCTGAAATCAACGAGTTACAGAATAGAGCTACTGTTACACTACGCCCACTATTCCGATAGTGCGCAATGCGATACGTAGTAACGTAAAAATCGTTATCGACTTTTACCGTTTTTTGACGGGACATACGAGTCGAAATGCAAACATTTATTCGTCCTTCGATTGAGACGATACTAATTATGTATGCTACAGATCGAACGAATACTATTTTTGTTATTTTATATACACCGACGTTGCCATTGTTTTCGACAAAGTTTTTGATGACGTCCCAAAAGCGTGGCGTCATGAAACGATCCAATGCTACGAAATATTCGCGGTACCGTAATAACGGCCTCTGCAACGCAAATACGCATGTGCGTGTTGTCCTTTACAATTTTGTCCGAGCGGTCAGGTAAACACAGAATAGAGGTCAATAAATGGTTCAGTGTAAAATAATATTTAATACATCGTCGTGTATGTAAAAGCGCGCCCAATATCGTTGAAATCGACATAACGCTTCATAAAAAAGGCTTATGCCACATGAATATTGATAGATTTGATAACAACCGATAGTGATAAACTCCCCCATGTGGGTCAACTTCTCTGAGGAAGAGACGATGACATAATAAACTTGGCGACGACGGTGATAACATGATCAAAAAAATGCGTATCGAATCTCTTCATGTTTATTATTATGATAAATATTGTCGATAAACTTGGTGTATTTAAGAGCGATAATAAAGATATCTAACGTTTTATTGTGATAAACAAAAATATGTATATTTTTATGTATTCGTACGTTTATAAATGAGTTTTAAATGAGTTTATAAATACATTCTTCGGTGTACTTCAAGACATCAATGCTTAACGGCTTTTAGACTCATTATGCATATGATATTAGCGTCATATTTCACATACAATAGATTCCTAATAAGTGTACTTCATTTGCTTTTATTACGTTAGCAAAGATATGTCCATATTTAAGCATTCCTCGCGAATCCAAACGAAAAGAAACAGGAGCGTTCAATTGACGCCAACGTTCCGATCGTATAACGATTCATTCTGCTAATCGATACAGAATTTTCATTGTGGACCGATTTTTTCATCGGTGCATCAGATTTATTGTTCAAGGATTCACATTAATCCTATACGATTGTTACTGTGCGTTCACTTTTCAGCTAATGGATCGGGCCGACTATATAAGGCCTAACTTTCATTGAAAGAAGATTGTTATAATAGACTGTTTTTTCCCTCTTACAGTAAGCTAGATTCATTCCGCGATGTTGCAGACTAACTATTCGTATACAAGATGGATATTACTATTTCCGGGCAACTCGGTAAACGTGCGTGCCTGATCCCTCCCGAATTTTTCGCCGAAGTGTTCATCCAACTATTTTTTTTAACTATGACAATCATTGGTCATTCGTTTAGAATTGTTGAAATTCTTGTTGTTCTTGTTTTTGTTCGTTTAGAATTGTGAAAAGTGAGAATGAATTTTACCTTTTAGTTTCACAAAAATAGCTCATGTAAAGAGAACGTTTATCAGTAAAGTTTTTTTTAATTATCGCACAACACGTGTCTACAATCGACATTTGCAATTATATTTTGGGTCGACTCTGCCACATTCTGCACGTAAATTACTGTCGTACGATCGGTCCTGCATCCAGCCGTTTTCACGCTGTCGATAAAGGCCTTTGCAGCCTGAGTCGAAATTTGTACTATTCCTTTCACAATCAGTCTCCAAGACTCTATTTCGATTGTAGCGCTCAAGCCGCTACGGAGAACGTAAAGCAAGTGCGTCCTCCGTGTCGAGTCTGGTGCCATCGAGAACCCTCCCTAACTCACTCACGATTCCAAGTTCGAATAACACGAACCTCCTTAACCCGCTCTCGATCCTAAGTCTGCCTACCGAGCTTTCCCAACCCGCTCTCGATTAAATTGCTGCCTCGAGCCTGTCTAACCGCCCTTTAAACTTTCACAGTAATGAGAAACCTGCGATTAAAAGAATCGTTTAAATTTTGTGTACAATAAGTTTGAAAAGAAAATCGCTGTTCGATTTTATACTAATATCATCAGCTACAAAGATATAAATAGCATAAAATTATGATGTTGGTGTTGGTTCTGTTTGTTCCTCAATGACATCTTAGCGTTGGAATAGATGCTGATAAATTTTGGGAAGTTCTGTTTCCGTACGCGATTTAAAGACCTCTACTAAAGTCAATTGATCGGCAATAGTTCTAAATGGCAGAGTTAGGTGGCCGACCACAAAATGGAATGTAAATGGCGAGAATTCGGAGCGAGAAAAATTTTGGGTGATTGAGAATTTGATGAGATTACGTTTTTTTATCGAAAATTAACGAGAAGAATGGAAGGAACGGATTACATCAATTCATTTACATTAAATCAAAAAAATTTCCACCGGAGGTTCATATGAGTACTGCAGGGAAATACCAAGTGGGGGTTTCCTATGTGTATACGTAAGGCCCCGTGATCACAGCGAACCCAAAATATACTGATAAAGTTTTATAAAATGTAAAAAATGACAACGTGATCATATATTATATTTAGGCTGAAAATAGTTAATATTAAGGATCTGTATCCAGAATTGGACCGTCTTACCACATTTTTTTTTATAATCGTGATAAAAAATCAATGACAATAAAGACAACAGCCCCAGTGATTCAAACTTTGATACACATATATTGTCATAAGTGTACGTGCATGTATACTTTACATGCACCTAAACTTATATCTTCAAATTTTTCAATAAAGATAATGAAAGGTAGTAAAAACATTACTACATCTTCTTATATATAAAAATGGAAGAATGTTTGTTTGTTTGTTTGTTTGTTTGTTTGTTTGTTTGTTTGTCCTGCATAGGTGCCTATACCATTCATCCGATTGCGATGAAAATTTTGGTGAATTGTAGTCCACACTCCCGAGAAGGTTTCTGCGTTAGTAGAATAATTTTATTTGCCAAAATAAACGCGTACCGGGCAAAACAAAATTTACATTTATGTATATCTATATGTAGAGATTATTTGACAGCTGTCAAAGTATCCCAGATAGACAAACGTGCTGTGAAAAAATAAGAAACAGAAAAAAAACGGCAACTTGACGTTACGAACTGTAATTTCGTGACGCAAATATTGTACAGTTTGCTTCCGAATTGAGCAGCAAACTAACGACACGTACATAAATTTGACGGTCTAGTTGCGAAAAGGAGTAACGTAAGGTTGCCGACAAATTGCCGCGTGAATGACACCCGTTTGGCAGCAAGGAAGCTGCACGTCGTGCAGTTCACTTTTCGGCAAAAATCATATGGCTCTAACGTTATATTTGTGCAACAATCCGGCATACCATTACGGCGCGATGCCACAATTTTCAGCAATATACCAACAGCACAACGAAAGCAACAGAACAGCACGTTATGTTGCTATGCTATATGAAAAAATCATGAACGTAGAAACAGCAAACGAACGGCAAAGAGATGGCACGTTGTGCCGTTCGGTTGTAGACTTAATAATAGCACGTTATTGCGGCAACGAAGAGTTCAGTTCCGGTGGGGATTAGGCAGGGATACCCCAAAACGGGTGTCCCTATAGGAATCCCGATGTTTTCCAGATCGAAAGAAATTTGCGTCGGTGACGCGATTTCTATTTTTTTTAGTGAAGGTGACTTTTACGGTGCATCAACGCCTCCACCGGAATAAAAAAGATTGGTCGCATTTGGTGGTCCCCTTCACAAACAGTACCACTTTTATTTGGAACATTTTTTTGTAAAGTCGATAATTCCCGAGTTATTTCGGGTTGCAGAGATAAACGGTACAGCCTGTATATTCATTTAGCTATTTGGATATTTAGCATTCATATACTAAATATTTTATGCCATGCAACAGTGGCATAAGGGTAGCGTTCGAAACTCACATGCCGAGGGTCCCGGGTTCGATTCCCACCGACAGCAACGGAATTTTTCTATGTGCTTTACTGTGCTCTCGGTAGTACGGAATCCTATTCATAAGAAAAACTACTCTGTAGGTCCACCGGAGTGGTTGCTTACATGTAATAATTTCATGTTGATATCGGACGGACTTGATCCCGATTAGAAGCTCGGGATACATGTCAGAATCCAGCTAGAATTCATTGATGGATTCGGGCAGGGATCCCTGCACGAATCCAGTTTCCCAGCGTTACATTTATGCCTGGAACCCAATCCGATATCGGACTAGATCCTGATGGGAAGGTGGGCATACTACCGCGAATCCAGCTGGATCCCTGACGAAATTTCTGCACGGGTGACAATGAATGTGGGCATGCAGTATAAAAGTTCAAGTTTTGCCGTTCGTTTGCTGTTTCTACGTTTATGATTCTTTCATATAGCACCGCAACATAATGTGCTGTTCTGTTGCCATACTTGTGTTGTTAGCTCATTGCTGACTGTGTAAGTCCTGTGTTCTAACGAAGCCTACAACCGAACGGCACAACGTGCCGTCCCTTTACTGTTCGTTTGCTGCCAACGTATATTTTAAATTTGATGTTTTCTTGCTACAAAAATGGGCTTTAATTACTATTAAATAGCAACGGCACGACGTACCGTATTTATTATATCAACGTGTTCTTTTTTTCATAAGTCGTATTGCTGCTAACAGTTCCGACGGCGTATCACTGTTTTGTCACATATTTGTCAGCATTCAACGTAATTTTGTGCTGTCACAATAAAGCTTAATGCGGCGGCAAAAGATACCATAACGCGATATCGTAATTGCATTTCGTACTGTCCTGTTGCCGTTACGTTGTCGTAAAATGTCTATCTGGGATGCTACCAAAATGACGAGCGAAATAAAACACAATCATTTGTTTCAACGACTCGATCGACTCGGTGCCATGTATATATATTTAAAACAAATGAGTGTCTTTTATTTCGCTTTTCGTTTCGGTGAAATAATTCATTCGATAGCGAATGTCAGATTAATCATGCCACCGAAACGAAAAGCTATTGGTAGATCTACACGTCAGAGATTATTTGACAGCTGTCAAAGTATGCTACCAAAATGACAGGCAAAATAAAAAACAATCATCATTTGTTTTGACGACACCAGGAAGACTAGAGACCAGGAGTGCGAACGCTTATGGGGAAATCGTCCCAAAAATGACCCGAAAAAGCGAGGAACGATCTTAGTTCGAACTGAGCCACGATGAGCGCTCTCGTCGCTCAGAGCTAACTGTGAAGTGTGGCGTTGGTGATGAAATGAAGTGAGCGGGATATAAACCGCGGCGAAATATGACATCTGTCATTTGATTTGATTTGTAAACAATTTGTTATCAAGTGTTTTACGGAATTTCAGGTTAGAAGGCGACGAAAAAAAAGTGCAATTAAAATCATATTATAACAAATAGGTAAGAAAGTTTGTTGTTATAATTCGTGGATTAAATGTTAATTGAATTGTGATGCTATGTGGCGTATATTTTTCACGACCGGAACCGACTCGAATTTCGAGCAAGAAATTTTTCTTACTCGAGAGATTAATATTGTTGTACCCCACAGTACAACGAAGGAATATTCCAATGGGATATTCTAGTAGAATCGAATGAGATATAAAACACAAATTAAGCACTTATAAAAATAAAGCGTGAGAATCACGCCACCAAAATTCACAGAACAAGTAAGTTCAAAGAACCTAAACTACGCGATAATCAGTTTAAAGGAAAAGGCCAATCACGCCATCGAACGCATCGTTACGACCATATATGGTCATAACGACCAAAATGCCGAAATTGGCACTCTTGACATAGCAACTCGCGGGAGCGACCCGCGATTGCCACGATAATTAAATCAGTCTTAATTGACGAGCGGAGCTGATCAGTTGGTCTTTGATTAAAGCTCGTATCCTATAACTTTGCCTAACTTTGTAATTTGTTGAACTAAATCTTACAATAAACTGTTATCTCTTTTTACTTCGTAAACTCGAGTTCTACTCCTTATTGGCTAATATCCCAAAATAATATCTTATCGCGCAATACTAACGTTTTGCCGATATAACAATATTCATATCGTGAATTGCAATGTAAATACTATATTAAATTTATTATTTTTTTCCAGATTGCTTTATCGAAAATGGGTAAACTATGCTCGTACCCGGGGTGTCGAACTGGGCGACATGCCGAACGAAACAAACGAACGCGCATCGGATTGAGACAGTTGTCTATTTTCGGCATTCCAAAGATAACATTCTTAAGTTCTTACGTTTGTTTCTATTAGTGCAAGACGTCAAATACCCTTTATCATGCAAATCGGTGCGTTTATGATAGCAACATACTTAGCAGCGCAGCTTAGTAATCAGTAAGCACAGTGCCCTTGTAAAACAAAAAATCACGGAGCAGCGTTGCTAAGTGCTTTGCTGTCGGAGATGCACCCGAAATGTTGAGTGACTTGGGAATAAGATGTCTCCGGCGGAATTCCAAGAACTCTTACATCACACGATGACACTGCTTGCCGCGAACAAATTGAAGCCCCTGGTCCACCCCGATGCCTGTGTTTAAAATACAAGGAGTTGGTTTTGAAATATCTCTGGAAAATTGTCAAGACTATTTCTATTTTTCTGGACTGGCGATCTCGATTACGATGCAATCGTCTACGGTTCATCATTTGTTCAAGGTGTTCGACTCTTACAGTTTTCTTCAAGAGGTTTCAAGGAACAAAACGAAATAAGAAATAACCATATTGATTTTGAAATTATATAGTTCTTTTAATAGTATTCTCCTTTTGTATTGCATTATTTAAACAAAATGAAATATATAGCCACTAAAAGAAGCATGAAAAAACAAGCAAACAGTTCGTAGAGCGATATATGGAATATGCAAGCCGGTGATAATAATTATTATATTATGAAATTGATTGTATCTCAAATTTCGCCTTCCGAACTCATATACAAAAGCATGCGTGCTGGGCTTGTAATAAACGAATAAATAAAATATCGGTGAACCCGAAATTAGCGTCTATTCTTTATTTATCGTAAGTACTTTTGTTTTGCGAGAGCGTTTGTCCGTTCTTCAATTGTCGTGTAATTGAGTCAAATTTCACCAGAGATTGTTCGAAATGCTATTATATAGTAATGTTTACAAAAAAGAAAATATTGAGACCCGGTGCATACAAAACTTTCAGTAACTAACATATTTTTTTACTCTTATAAATATTTCACTACAATTTATCAATTAAAAATTTGAACAAAAGCATAGCAATATTACTTATCAATATTATAAGCTGCGTTAATCACAAAATATACGATAAATCGCAGATCAACGATTCAAAATTGCCCCGCTTGACGGTTCTGAGCAGAAGTGGCGCCGCCAGGCGGTGGAATTATCGGATCGTTCCTCGCTTTTTCCTACCATTTTTTTAACATTGCGTTCGCACTCCTGTTTTCTAGTCTTCCTGGACGACACGATCGACTCGATATTATATATCGGTTGCATAATTCATTTGACAGCGAATGTCAAATTAAGGAGGTTTATCTAGTACCGAGCAAGTCAAAAGAAAAATTTGTGTGACTAGCGTAGTCAATTGAGGATATTTGCGCCGGGAATGCTTAACGTCGCAGAAATTAACACTATTCGAGAGAAATTAATTTATTATGAATCTCATGAGTACTCCATCGATTTTATGAAGCTCTACAAATGTTTCTTAGATATTTTTTTATTAATCCTGCAATTTTTGTCAAAAACTGTTTGTCAATGGTTGTGAATTTAATGTTTATAGACGGAAAAAACACTGAAACCCGTAAAGGTACGTGTTAATTTAGGGAATGTTTTAATTTATTTCTCGTGAACAAGGTATCCTCGAATCATCAAATTTTAAGGACATGACTTTATAGATACTGATAGCAATATGCTGATTTTTCATCAATGTCTGTTGATTAATTCGTTGACCAGATAAACCTCCTTAATCGTGACATTAAATCGGAAAACGATTGGAAGATTTACACCCCAGTCAAAAATGGAAAATATATTAGGAGCATCAAAAACGGCCGAGCAAGCAACGAGAAGCAAGACAGGAAACAATTAGAGTACGTACGACGATGTACAAACTTTCGTAAAATAACAGCAACAACAGCCGAATTGATTAAGAAACTTTTTGAAAATATTGTACATAATTGCAAAAGTCATAAGTGGTTAAGGAAACGTTCTACAGGGTGAATTCTGTAAGGTTTCTCAAACGGGATTTTGGTGCAGATGGGATCATTACAAACAAAAGTTGCAAATATACATTGGGGATATTTTTAATAGTTTACGAGATATGAATATTTAAAGTTGATCGAATCAGAGCGCGCCGAGAAACGTTGGAGCCGCCCACTCTCCGCCCTAGCCGTAGATATAGCACAGTCTAGGGCGCTACATTTGGGATGGCAAAATTCAGAGCAGTCAATTATTATTATTTTATTAGGCAGTCATTTTTATTTGTCGGGCATTGACTGCTCTGAATTTTGCCGAGCGCGCCAAATAAAAATGACTGCGTAATAAAATAATAATGATTGACTGCTCTGAATTCTGCGATCCTAAATGCAACGCTCTAAACTGTGCTATATCTACGGATAGGGCGGAGAGTGGGCGGCTCCAACGCTTCTCGGCGCGCTGTGATTGGATAAACTTTAAATGTTCATATCTCGTAAACTATTAAAAATATCCCTAATGTATATTTGCAACTTTTGTTTGCAATGATCCCATCTGCACCAAAATCCCGTTTGAGAAACCTTACGGAATTCACCCTGTATATTAGCAGCAAAAACATCAATATCAATTATATAAATTTCACGACTCAAAACAGAATATCATGAGATGATGAAATGTACAAGTCGATTGCTGCTTTTATTAATCAAGAACAAGATGTTAATTAGCTAACTGAATTCTTAAATTCTCTTAATTTACCAGGATACCGCCGCACGTTGTAACATTAAAAATGGGCGTACTGCCTATAATTATTTTATCGAATCGTTGAAATATCAATCCCCCACGATTTTGCAACGGTACTATGGTTTTCGGGAAAAATGTGATGAACAATATGAACGAAACTACCATTAAAAATGGATAATTTAAAGGAAAGATGTACTGTTGCCACGTATCCCAATGATACCAAATTATATACCATTCGATTTCAAACGTTCGCAGTTTCCAGTGCGACTCCCATTTGCAATGTCCATCAACGAAACACAGGAATAATCGCTACAAGTGTGTATAGTATAGATTATATTTGGAAAGTCCATGCTTCGCACATGGACAGAAAAACAAAAAATATTGTCTGTCAAATAAATTATGACACCAAAACGGCGTTGCAACGCATGCCGGGTACCGCTAGTTAATGATGAATTTTAATTAGCCCTAACCTAATTATAATTTTCAAGCTGATGTACCAAAGCAACCATGGAAAGTATTGATATGCAACGTTGCCAAGTTTTCATGGTTTGCTTCGTCCCTACTTCAAAAATGCTCATTTTTCTAGAGTTAATCGTTCATAGTTAACAAAATGGACGGTAAATACTACAAATGTTTCAATGATCATCTTTTTAATTAATTTAATTCATCTTTGGTGTGTATTCTCTCAAGATATTTCTTTCTCAGAATGACTTCTCAATAAAAGTGTTTGTGCGATTAGTATTCATAACCCCATATCCCTTCGTGTTCAATTGAGTAACTTTGAACTTCATTTACTGAATAAATAAATCATCAAAATATTTGGAAACTATCATAGAGATACTATATGTTTTCATTAATGTTACATACAAATTTGTATGTCGTCTCTCTGTTTCGACCATCATATTAAATTCCTCAACATGATTTCTGAACTCTCGACTCCCTGCCAAGACAAACAGATCGAAGTCGTGCAGTTCACCACTATCATACGATTAAACTGAGATTAAACGTGTCGTCGTGAATAATTTCTCGTTCAAGGATTGTGAGAAAACTCACATTCAAAAACAATGATTTCGATGGTCACTATTATGGAGTCTGTATAATGAGACCGAACATAATACGTTCCCGCCACGAAAAATGGGCATGCTTTTCGGTTCTCAATTGGTTTAACTTCTAACCACATGCAGCGCTGTCGGCGGAGATGCGCCTTTTTGTGCGTGTGTTGGTCGTGTTTACATGCTATCGGGCATTGTGTATGTTTACTAATACGTTGAAACGGGTGGTACCCTTTTCAGTGATTTTTAGTATTTGGGTTCTCGAGCAAGAAATAAATAAATTTGGAACCTTGGGTAAACGAAAATATTTTTATTTGGCCAGCTCTCATTACAAAGTTCAGTGTAGTGGATAACGTTGGTTACGCTCCTTATCGAGTACTTGAGATGTACCACTATGTAGTACCTCGCTTGGGCGTGATTCGATTAATTGATATTGGCGCTGCCGGTCACGCGCCGCTTGTTGCGCTCTGTATCGATATGTGATCGTCTCTGAGAAAATCAATATGGCGGCGGCCAGCTAAGTGACAGCTCGGTGTGTCGGTGTTTTTATTATCTTTTCTCGAACTTTTTTATCGGATATTGTGCGTGGATCTGTGCGTGCCGTGCTCAGAGTGTATCGTGAGTTTTCCTCGGGAGTTGGCTTTTTCTCTTTTTTTTTAGCTGACTCGCTTACGGACGCCGATGCAGCTTTTTCGTGATGCATTAGAGCGAGATCGTCGTTGCTGTGTCGCCTTTGCCACGGTACGTACGACGATATGCCGCGGCTCTTATCTTAACCCGCAGACCTTTATTTTTATGTTGTAGAATCTACACCCTAGCGATCTTACCAGCTTACAGTCGAGATTCCCTTTTTGACTGCCTGGGCAGCCAAGTTGGGCGTCGAAAGTAAGCGCGTGCAATCGTAGGGGCGACCGTAACCTCGGACCAAGGTAAGGTGAGGTGCGGTGCGGTGAAACGAAGCTGCTCATTGCTACGTTCGTCCTATATTTATATTGTTGTTACTTGTTATTTGTTTACGAGAAAACGTAGCCCTCTTGGGAATTTTGCCGTTACTAATATTATTAATTTCTGTTCGCAGGTGCCTCCGTCTCATTGCCCCCTGGAATTTTTCTTGCGCCGGAGCTATCGGGGAGGTGCCAGGAAAATTCCTTACCTCTGAGTGTTCGCTTTTCGGTCGGCATTTTTGTGTTTATTTGTCTCTATGCCATAAATTTCTATTCTACATTTTTTATTTTTTTTTTTATTTTTTTTTTTATAACCTATCTTGTTCGCTCACAGATCGTCGGCGTACGGCCACAGCCACCTGAATTGCTCCGCTGGTTGCGGTATCCACTCCTGGTCCTCGATGATGAGGGTCTCCGCGTCCTCCAAGAGCTCGGCGTCCAGAATCCGCTGCAATACCTCCATTGCGTCCTCCACCGTCTCGTCGTCGCCTGACGTCCTTGGTGTTTCCGCGGTAGCGTTTGCTACGTAGGCCGCCATCTTCTGCTGTAGCTCGCTGTTGCTGCACTGCACTTGGCCCGGTAAGTGCCAATAAAATTGTGTCGTCTCGTCCGTCATCCTAGCCGTTTGGAGTCGGACGGCTATGTCCTGGTACCTTGTACCGTTGTCTAGGCTGAGTTGCCCCCAGATGGCCTCTCCTTCCGGTCGTTCCTGCTCCACTTTTAACGTCCAGGACCTCCCGGCTACCCAACGCCATAGACGTGCGTTCGATTCGTCGTCATATTCGTCACTTAGTGGCGCGAGCCCTTTTATAGCACACGTGACCGCACACAGGGGCATTTCGGTTACCCAGGGTGGCACCGTGTAACAGTCCTCTGACGTGGCGTCGATATCCGCTCCTTCGTCCCCCAGCCAGAGCCCTACCTGTCCGTCCTCGTGGGTCATCACCGTGGCTCGGTGTAAATGAGTCCCGTCGTAGTACAGGAGACTCTTCCCCTCGAATATCTCTTCTTCGAGACACTTGTGGACTCCGGGTGTTTGGAGTTTCACACTCTTCATCCTCCGCAGGATCCTTGTATAATTGCACCCCGGGAGTTGTACGTGCAGAAACACTTGCTCGGGTGAGGCGATGGCCGATATCCTCACGTTGTGATACTTGCCTCGCATCTCGCTCGTATTGTGGGTGCGGTACTGCATGTTAGGTGTTGCTCGTTCGGTGTTTGTAATTTGAATGATTTCTAGGGCTCCGATCATCTCCCCTTCCTATAGTCCGATCGATTTGCCCGGATACCAGTTTTTCACGTTGTCGTCCGTTATCACTGTTAATTCGAATATATTTTCCAACGGGGTAGTTTTTTGTTTCCTTGCTCTTGCTAACTGCTGGCGAATCCTTTTTCTCTCTTGTTTATGGTGAGATAGTCCTTTCTTTTCTCTTCTTGGTCGTTCTTGACTTGGCGCCTTTCCACTTTTCATTTGACTCTGCTTGTCGCTCTCCATCTTGTAACTGTCAAAATTTGCCTCGTCTGTTTGGCCGTTGTCGATCGTGATCGAGAAAATTTTTTTCTATGCTCGGCCAAGCGTGCCTGTCCTTTGTTTAGGCTAACTGACTTTTCCAAATTGATCTAATGGCTTTCCGTGTGGCTTTCCTTTATTACTTGTTTAATCGTGAAATTGAATGTTCCTTATTTAATTTCCTTCCCTTCGTCCTTTATGTTATTTCAGATTATTTTATTATTTTATTTCATTTCATTTATTCTATTTTCTTTAATATTTTATTCTCTTTTATCCATATTCTTTTTCTCTTATCTTTATTTTTCTTATATTCTTTTTATCGTATATCTATATTTTTCTATATCATGATGATTGTTATTATTCTTATTATTATTATTATTATTATTATTATTATTTTTTTTTTTTTTTTTTATATATTTCTTTTTTCTTTCTTTTCTTTTTCTTACTCGTCTTTCTTTTCCGCAGGTTTCTCTGCCTGGACATACCTCTTCAGAAGGCACGCATGGAACTTTCCTCGTTCTTTCCTGGACGTGGGGTACTCCAGCAAGTATGTCGCCAGGGCGACACATTTTTTTATTCGATAGGGCCCTTCGTATAAGGGCATGAATTTTGCCGTTCGTTTCTCTTTCGGGTCTGAGACGTTAAGAGCGCGTACTAGGACCAAATCACCTTCATCGAACTGCGTAGTGTGGTGGGTTGCATTGAATTTCCGTGCGCGTGCTGCACCCTTGGTGCGGATTCGTTCCCTGACTGTGGTCAACCTTTTTTGATATTCTTCTTCGTCGATTTCTTCCGTTCTTTGTGATAACAACCATTTTCTCCAGATACGTTCTGGTTTCTTTCTCGTGTGGATTTCGGTCGGAATTTCCTCCGTTGTGTCGTGGTAGACGTCGTTAATACACGTTTCGATGACTTGGATCCATTTTGCCCATCCCGAATGGTTCTCTTCTAAGAATGTCCGGAAGAATCGTGCTAGTTCTCTGTTGACTCTCTCGACGATGTTCCCTTGGGGGTGTCTGATCGATGAGAAGACTTTTTGGATTTTTTCACTTTCCAGTTTTTTGAGCCATGTTTTTGAGGTGAACTGTGTCCCGTGGTCGAACTGGATTCTCTTAGGTTTCCCGTATTTGGGGATATAGTCGGAGAAAATTTTCCGTATTGTTGCTGATGCGTTGGCCTTTTGTAGTGGGTACAACTTCACGAATTTTGAAAAGGCGTCGATTGTGACGAGGATATGTTTCGCGCCCCCTACGGCTGTCGGTAGTGGGCCGAAGAAATCGATTGAGAGTAAATCTCCTGGACCCTCAGGCACGATCGTCTGCATTTTCGCGTGATTTGTTAGATTTGGATTTTTGTTCCTCTGGCATGTGTCGCATGTCGATATGACTTGCCGTGCTTTCTTCGCTAAGTGTGGGTAGGCGAAATCCTCTTCTAGTATTTTGCTGATTTTTGCTGGTCCTATGTGTCCGTAGATTTCATGACATTCCTGTATAAGTTGTTCTACACTCTGCGAGGGTATGAGCGTCTTCCAGAGTCCGGGACGAGATCTGACTTGTAGGTAGCCGTCGGTCACTCGATATCTGCTTGAAATCTTCTTCTCATCTCGGATATTCTCCCAGTGAGAGTGGAGTGCTGGATCTTGCTCCTGTAATTCCCGCCAGTGCTGGAGCTTGTTGATTAACTCCTGGCTTACGTCTTTGGCCCATGCTGCTGATATTGTGACTCTTTTTTCCTTGCTGTTAATGTGTTCTTCGTTAGGAGGTCGGCTTAATGCGTCTGCGACGACATTTTCTCTTCCTGGGCAGTGTTCAATGTCGATGTCATAGTCTTGAATGAGTAGTGCCCATCTTAATAGTCGGTCGCCAGCAAAGCGACACGTCTTCAGGAATGTGATTGCCTTATGATCAGTCTTTATCTTCACCTTGGTGCCCAAAAGATAGGTTCTGAACTTTTGTAACGCCCACACGACTGCTAGGAGTTCTTTTTCCGTCGTCATGTATCGAATTTCGGGTCCCTTCAAGGTTCTACTGGCGCACGCAACTACCCCGATCTCCCCGTCTTCATCTATCTGTTCCAGGATCGCGCCGATGGCGTAATCGCTTGCGTCCGTTGTTAATACGTAGGGCTGAGACGTATTTGGGTGGTTCAGTACCACACTTTTTATGAACAACTTTTTCGTTCGTTCGTATGCTTCCTGTTTCTTTTGAGTCCAATCCCATGCTGCGTCTTTTCTTAATAGGTCGAGTAACGGTGCTATTTCCTGTGCATGTTTGTTCGTGAATTTCGAATAGAAATTTATGAGGCCTAAAAATCCTCTTAATTGCTTCTGATTCGTTGGTCTCGGGAAGTCTTGTGTGGCTGTCACTTTCTCCGGTTGCGGGCGAATCCCTTTAGTTGTCAGGACGTGTCCCAGAAAGTTTACTTCCTGTCGAAAAAAAGCGGATTTTCGAAAATTGATCGTGATTCCGTGTGCGTGCATTCGTTGCAGCAGCATCTCGAGGTGTTTGATGTGGTCTTCTTCACTTGCTGAGATGCAGAGAAGATCGTCAACGAAATTGATTACGAACTGATTCAGGCCTCGCAGAACGACCTCGAGGCCTTTTATTAAACTTGCCGTGCTGGTTTTTAATCCAAAGGGCGTTACCGTGAATTGGTAACAACGTCCCTCGTGCAAAAAGACGGTGTACTGCCTCGAGTCTCTGTGTAGTGGTATTTGCCAAAAGCTGCTGGTTAAGTCGAGACTTGACATTGTGCTTACTCCTCTGCATTGTTGAAATATCTCTTCTATTAGTGGCGCTGTATCATGATCTTCTTTTAAGTTTTCATTCAGTTGGCGCGCGTCTAAACAGAGTCGTATCGAGCCGTCTTTCTTTATCACCGTTACCATTGGGTTTATGTACGGACTGTTGGCTCTTTCGATTACTCCGTGGTCTAGCATTCGGGCCACTTCTTCGCGGACTTTCTCGCGGTACTTGATCGGAATGGGATATGATCGATTGACATATGGCTTCGTGTTTTTCATGTGTAATACATGAGTGTATGCGCTCATCCGACCCGGCCGATGCGTGAATATTTCCCTGTATTTCCAAATTAGGTTTTTGAATTCGGTTCGGACTGCCTGTGAGACCCCTTTTATCTCCTTACTTTTCTCCTCTATTTCTGCCTTCGTTACTACGCTGTCTGTTGGGGTTGTCACCGTTGCAATTTCGTTCGATTCTATGCCCTCTGGTACCTTAAACTCGTGCCATCTGCCTTCTGTAAATTTCAGCGCCGTTCTTCCTTCGACCCTGAGCTCATCGTTTGCCGCGTCTATCGTCATTTTCATCTCTCTCATGCCGTCTATACCTAGGATCGCCTCCCTCTTTAGCTTTGGGATTATCATTAGTTGGAGTGTTGCTCTCGTCATCCCAATCGTTAGCTCTGCCAAGATGCTTATCTTGATGCGACTTATGTTGCCACTGAATGCCCCCTGCACCTCTCCTCCGGTAACCGGCAGCGTCGGGAGTTTCTTTTCGTTCAGTCGTTGATAGCAGTCCTCGGAAATCCCTGATATTTCGCTGCCACTGTCTATCAACATATTGACTTCCTCGCCTTCAATGTGAATCTTCATTTCCGGACACTTGGTTACCGCGATGCTTTTATCATTTTGATTCTCCTCCATCAGATAGTCTCGTGGTGACTCATAGTTATTAGTCTCCGGTTCCCTGCTCTTTACCCCACTTCTTTTTTCGGAGTCACCCGTTATATTAGTGCTTCTGCCGTCTTCGCCACCCGTCTTGGTTTCGTCGGTGTTCCGAGTCACATTGGTGATTTTCATATCGCCGCAGGTTGCTCGTCTATTCGCCTTCTGTTTCTTCTCTCTTTCTCTTTTCTTTTTATTTCGTTTTTGCCTTTTCCTGGTATCTTCTAGTTGCTGCTCTATGTATTCTTCTTCCGTTACGCCACTGTCTTCTTTTTCCAGGTTATTTATCTCGGGCGTAACGGCTACTCGTTTCCCTGGTTGGAGGTTGTAGCTTTACCTGCCGCTTCTTGTTGTCGTTCGGGTGGCGTCCACGGTGGCGACTTCGGGTCGAGTCCGATCACCTGGGGCTGTGGAGCGTTATTCCACCTCTGGTTTTCACGCGCTCGGTCGTTGTCGTTCGGCGTCGACCATCGCGGATACGGGGGAGGTGTGCGTCGCTGTCCGTCTCTGTACCCCCATCCTGGGTCTCGCTCGCCGCCTCTTGGTTGTCTTCTCCCGTATTCTTGGCCGTTGAACGTTTTCTGGCGTTGCCCTTCACCTCCGTTATAGCGGTTCTCCCTTCTCTGGGCGTTTAAGGGTCCTGATGCATCAAGCCTCTCTCAAATGAAAAAAAAGCAGCATAGACGAGACTTGAACCCGAGACCTCCGGGACGGTAGTCTGACTCGCTTACCGCTAGGCTGCTCGCCTTGTTGTTCTTATGTAGAAATTCTACAGTCGACAATCAGACTCCCAAATTTGAACGGTGATTTTTCGAAAACGGAGCCGAGTTGGCGGCTAATCATTTGGGGTTTCGTTAGTACCTACCCACACTATAAGCACGCGAAGCGGGAGTCCGTAACTCCATGCCCCTCCGGGACCGTCCCCTCGTTAGCTTAACTAGAGTGCCACGTGGGTCGGTAAGAAAGTCATATTTGAATTTTCATAACGAATGAGAAACAAGTGCTTTCTCTATTAGTGACTTAATATACTCTGCCACAACATCTTTAAAAGAACCACTAACTAGCATAAAATACCAGAAAAGAATGTTTTGTACGTTGAGAATTGTGAAAGAAGAACTCGAATGATAGACTAAGAACAATTATAACTGGAGTTGTTATATTATTCATGAAAGTGTATTATTGCATTACTAATTATTTATTGTTTTTCAATCGAATATTTTCAGAATTTTTTCCGGAGAAATGCAGATTATATATACCTTAATTATTTTATGTTGGCATTATAATCAAGCTTTTTGAAAATCGTCTTGAAAAACGAGTAGCTGAACTATTATTTTCCAAAGTTAGAAACGTTTTATTAAGTTACAAATGCATTTTCCCCTTCACGGCATAGTTTGTGAGTAGATGGTAATAATTAGAAAGACAAAAATCCTTAGGCGTTAAGTATAATGATAAAGTTAAGTGTTAAGGCAATGAGTTTATAAATAGAAGTAAGATGGGAAGAAGATTGACATGTTAATAGCAAAAGCTGTACATGTGGAATAAACTAACTTGAACTACAAACACAATAATCTTAAAAAGTAAGTATCTCGCAAAACGGTTCTTCAGCCTATGCCAAACCGCCAATATTATTGTGAATGAATGTGATGCATTTCTATGGAAAAAATCAAGAAAAATATTAGTTTGCAATGCAATGATGAGAAAAGTTTTCGTTCTAAATTTTCGCAAATTTGGATAAAATAGACATTGATTTCGAGATATTAGAAAAATATCACCCGAGTGTATAAGTAAATAAAATAAATAAATAATTTTTATTCCCATATACAAAACATGCGTGCCAAAGAATTAAAAGATATTCTGGTTATAAAATTGGCGAAAATGATCTGTTTTGAAATTACTTTGCGCCGGATTCGCCACTCGAGTGAATGATGTTTCAATGGATTCAAGGATTTCGCTAATTAGCAAAATATTTATAAAAAATATAGGTATACGTATTACTACAAATATAAAAGCTCCTGATCAATCGGGGTGTGTCAATTTTCTAGTACCCCCCCCTCCCTATTTTGGCTGCGGGGGCAGCGAAATCACTTTATTATATAACGAGATATAACAATATGGTTCGAAAATGTACATGTACTGCACACAGTGATATGAAACGAGACAATAGTACAAGCGTCCGGCGGATGTTGTGCTACGTGATATTTATTATTACGCGGTATAATTGATCGCGACTGATTGTGAGTGCACGAGAATCGAATCACTAAAACCTCCGTTTCACTACGTACAATTCTAGCCTATATTTCGGTGGATTTTAGTGATGTAATCTCATGCCGATTCGACCACGAGTCCGTAATATTGCGATATTGCGCTTTGAATTGAGAAATGGAGAAAAAAAACAACAAAGCAAATCAACAAATCGAATACATTTTTTGAATCCTTTACATATAAGTAAGTATATAGTCATTTCGCATAATTACAATGAAAAATGATATTTATATGATTGCTTAGAGATAATAATCTTATTGTTGAACCGAGCAAGTGCGACTTGTTTTCCTTAACGCGTGAATTCTAAATCTGCAGCCATTTGTTCGCATACGGATAGCCACAAGAATTAATATTAAGATATGTGCGTTTGTGTGTGTTCCGTTCGTATGTGGGTTCCGAATTGCCGCGGTGAGAGGACGATGGTATACGTGCGCTTCGCGAAGCATCATTCAATGAGCGAAATGAACGTCATCCATCGAAATAGAACAGAATTTACGAGATAATTGAGTGGCTCATTTCATCATGAACGATCATTTCTTCTTTGCACAATACGATAATGATTTTTTGTCCGAACCCAAGAAAAAATGAATTCGACGAGATTTCCTGCACATCGTAATGGAATAAATTTCTGATGAAAATGAACCGTTATTAATCACGCTAAGAATCCTCTTTTAGTAAGAGTAATAATGTCGCAACAACTACACGGGTATGAACATACCGCTGTTTCATATTACAATATTAAAGAATATTGTAAAGAACATTCACGTTTTTTTTTAAATATTTATTTTAACGTTGTAAATATTTATAGATCTTATGTAGTTTTCGGAAGAGCTCTTTAGCATGAACTAGAATTGACAAACTTTATCCTAACGTACAATTTTCCAATTTTTGAACTTTTAGATTCGAGACTATTTACGCACTTATGCTTGAAAAACTGATAAATTGAATAATTTTGTAAATTACCAAGTACATGGCTGAGGCAAGATTCTCATCAAATGTACCATTGATATGAACGGTAATCACAGACGTTACATTTTTATTATAAATTAAAGAATGTACTTTATAGAATATTTCTGCAATTCAAAAGACTGAAATTCTGAGGAGCATGCTCCTCACAAGAGAGATCTAAACTTGAAATAAACAATTCTCTAGCCGTCGTTTGGCAACAGGTGCACTGGTGTGTCAGCAGCGCCACGGACATGACGGAGAGAGGGAAAGAGAGAGAGAGAGAGTGAGAGAGAGAGAGAGAGAGAGAGAGAGAGAGAGAGAGAGAGAGATCTACATTTTTCATATAAATTTAAGCACCGGGTCATCAAGCAGGACAGGCTTGTCATTGCGATCGTTTCGCCTTTACACAAACCGCAGCCACGCGCAGGCTTATAGACACGGAAAGAGAGATACAGGAAGAGTACGAGAATGATGGAGGTACGCATAAAGCGAATAAAAACACAAAAATACTTTTACAGAAAAATGATGAAATGTATTTAATTACATAAAGAACATAAAAACGAATAAAATAGCGAAAACATTAATGTACGGCACATCGCTTATCTTGGAAATAACAACATGTATTTGTAACTTTACGTCTTTATAGGTAAAGTTAAAAATAAATTAAAGTTGAACTTCAAAGATACGATGGAAAATAAATTTTCCGCAAGCCGTTTTCATTATCATAATAACAACGGATGATGGTGGTTGTTGATATGAGAGCAATGTCTCGATAAATGTAGTTATATTCGGCACAATTATTTATTAATTACTCTCATTAAGTTCTACCAACTGATTAAAATTTATTGTTATTTAAAATATTGGCATATATGCAATTTCGTATCGACATAAAAATAAGAAACGCAACAGTCTACCTAACGTATAATTGCAACAGTTTTTATTTTTACAATAGATTTACTTCAATTTTTATTAATTCACGATATATTTCCATATAAAATTCAGTCCCAAGTTGAATACAATAAAATTGTACATTGTGCCAATTAATGAGGAGGCGTGATCATTGTTTTTATTTAGCTAAACAAATGTTTTACATCCGAATGAAATTTGCACAAGTCGAACACGGATAATAATATAAAAATAATATTAAAAATTGGTTTTAAATGAGAATAGACTTCGCAGGGAATGGAAAATAGGTATATCTCGCTGTATTACCTACGCACAAAAAGGCAGTAGGTATAGAATAGTTTTCTAACCTAAAAAACGTAATGATTACGCTAACTACGATCGATCCAATTATGTAATTTTTTTTCAGTAGTCACATCGAGCATGGAATTAAAAAATCTCGTCTCCCCGTAAGTATATTAACGTGTGTAGGGGGAGGGAGGTACAAGGCCGAAGCGTTATGTATAGCGGCGCACAGTTCGTTCGATAGATTTCCTCGACCTTCTGGCCCCGTGCACGCAAGTTTCTTGCGAGTATGGCATGGATGGTGGATAGATGGGTGAAAATGAGAGAGATGAAACGATCCTGATAAGAAGAAAACGAGTCGACGGGAGGCAAGCGTATCCCTCAGTACCTATTATGTATAACTTCAAAGAGGCTCGACTAGGCGTTTCAATATGTAAATTGTGAAGCAGCTTCAATAACGACGACGAGAGAATTCCTCGAAGCGGACGAGCTGCCGTTCTCGGTAGTTCGACAAATATACGTACTTAGAGCACTTTCCCAATCCCCCAAATATCCTCGTGTGAATTATTATCAATCTCGCTGCAGTCCCCCCGTTTCGATCATTGGCCAAAACAAAAATCAAAATAAATCATTTGTTTTCATTTGAGAGTCTCGATCATTTTAGCCACGGTCTCACGACAGATGGAAAGAAATATATATATGAAAGACGAACGTCTAAATATTATTCGCACACCCGTTTCCCATGCGTTTTTAACTTTTTTAAAAATTTCATATACGAATCGATATACATGAAAAAAATTAACGTTCGTAAATCTAACGACACGATCGACAAATTTATCGATCCCTGGTCCCATAATTCGCGGATGTATTATCTTTCTTTCGTATATATTTCTGTGTAGAAGATAAAACGAATGTAATATTGCTGATACCTATAGTTTGTTCTGTACCTTAGATTGTTTAAAACGCATCGGACCGTTGATCTGTCGTTACATAATCAGTTTGTCATCAAAACGAAATTTTCTTCTCATCGAATAAACGCGAGTAGAACGTGAAAACACGTGAAACTCATGGCATTCACAAGTCACCTGTAGGCCGGCCTCCTTCGCACACGAGCGACGCTGGACTCTTATCGATTAGCACCACCCGTAGAAGCGGCAATGGGAACACCATCGTTCACGAAAAAAAGAGCGCTTTTCTCGACACTCTTTTTATTTCACAATTTACGTTTATATTTATTGATTTATACATGATCCTATACGATCGATCAAATAACACCAAACGCACTCACAGACACACCCGATTATGACAGACACCTATTACTGTTATTTTTATTCTCGTTATATTTGCCACTATTATTATTATTATTATTATTTCGGTTACGATTATTATTGGCTATTAACGATAAAAGAAAATAAACAAATCTCGATATAACGTAATCACGAGTAACTCGAGGGAAACGGGATACGAAGAAAAATGGCACGCCACTCGCTTGTTTATCTCGTTCGCGCACCACTCTCTCACCTATGCCGCTGTCTCGCAATCACTTAATACACACTGATGCTGTACGCGGTCCATTTCTCCGTTGGCTTTTCGAGCAGCTGTGTCTAAACTCTATACATACATGTACGTGTATATATGTGTATACGTATAATCTATATATTCAATATATATATATATATATATATATATATGTATATGTATATATGTATATATATAACGTGACTTTGCGGTAAAGGAATAAGAGGAGCAGCCCCGCTCTCATGAGAGCTTATAAGAGCGGAATCTCCGCGCGAGTGAGAGCTGGCGGGGAAAATACGTAAATATGGAGACCACGATCCACTATCGCAAAGGGGAGGATAACAGCGGAGATTGGTCGTTGGTAGAAGGAGAATGAAAATGCTTTTTTGGATAACCCGCTGTATTTTTTGCCATTTCTTTTTGTTTTTCGTTCGAGGCGTAGAAAAAAATGGACGGGTGAGACACGGCTAGAGCCGAGTCCACCATGACCTTTTCGTCGTCGGCATCGTCGAGAGTGGTGTACCTTATTGTACGGAAAGAGTTGAGTGAGAGGAAGAGGCGGAGGAGGAGGAGGAGGAAAGCGCCCTCGCGGTTTTACTTCGCTCTCGCTCTCTCTCTCTCTCTGCCTCTCCCGCTACCCCGTATCTCTTTCACATGGAAAACTAACACAACGCGATATATGTTTGTATTTATGTACACACATATATGTGTGTGTGTGTGTGTGTGTGTATGTGTGTGTGTGTACACCACATTCGACGCTCGAGGCCGTTCAAGGCCCGCGAGTGTGGGGACAAAGCGGGGTGCGAGGCGTTCGGAACGTGGCGGGTTGTAGCGGGTGGTTATACCGGGGCAAAGGGTGGCCGGTACTGCCAGCGTATTCGAGCAAAATCTTATATATATATATATATATATATATATATATATATATATATTATATGCACACATATATACACATATGTATGTTTAATACACCCGCGAGCGCGGTCTCGTCGGCGTGAGCAGCAACAGCAGCACGACGAGTTTTGGTCTATCTCGTTCTTTCGTATACGCCGTCGTCGTGTATTGACGTTGACGACGGTCGAGACCCGACTGACGAGAGAAACGATTCTTCTCTCTAGCGGCTACCCGCCCGCTCGCCCGCACCCAACGCCCGGAGAAACGCGCCGGCCGCACAGCCACCAGCCGCCAGTGACGTAATATCTGGAAAACGCAACGTAGAATGATGCCCGGATTTCCCGGGTTCCTCGTATCGGGGCGACATCCAGGGCCGGCGCGAATCAGGGCTCTTTGCAAATTATTATTTGATTTGATTTTGTTAAGTAACTCAAGAGACGATAAGAAATTTGGCGAGATCATTTTTTTTATCATTTTATTCATCATCATCAGTTGTCATTTGATCAGCATACTTTTCCTTTTTGGCTCATTTGAGAAGTCGATGACTCCTCTTCTCAATAAGGTAAAAAAGTGTGGAAAAATTGGAAAAAGAAACGAAAGCGAAACATTGCACTTTTTTTCATTCCTAGCTTCTTCGTTTTGTAACAACGCAAATGTCGTATTTATTGGTATCCATGTGTCCTGAAATATCTTACAGATCAATTATCTACGCATTTGGAGAAAAAATTCAATTTACTTCATGTACGGCTTAATTCAATAATAAATGAAAAATTTTAAAGAGTTATTTACTAAGGGACACAGGAATTCCAATTCCAAGCATGTATTCCCCTACGAGCTTCTTTTTATTTAAACCTTTTGTCCACGTAGATAAGAGTACCTTCCCCATAAAATTTGGCATGACACAAGCTACAATTTTACAAAATCCAAGATTGGTCTTCAAAATAATCGATGAATATGCAGTAATTAATCAAAAGTATGTCATTAGAAAAATTCGAACCGTCGACTGGACCGTAGACTGGTCGCCGATATTCTCAATTCCGCCGTAACCGACCAGACCATCGTACGCTACATGACTCTACTAAAATACTAAAAAAAAAGTAACTATACTACTTTAGTATATATTAGTTTAGTAATACCAAAAGTCCAAAGTGTAAAATATACTTTGGACTTCAGTATTATAATTACTTTTCTTCAATGTACTCTTGCCAAGAATTTTTTGACGAAGCCAATTAGAGATGTATCTCTCACAATCAGATTGTGTTGTCGATCTTGTTATTGTGCAACAGTTAATCAATCGTTCTTCAATGGTAACCAATATTTCGTTTCGGATTTGCTTTCATCCATCAATAAGACTAATTGGAACTGGCACTGATATAAAAGGTGATGCCATACTGAAATTTTTTAATATTCGATGTTTATTACATTCTCCTATAGCTTAACGAATAATTGAAGTCGGTGAGAATGTAAAAATTGCTTATAAGTATTATCATCCCCCTTATCGACGTTTGCATTACGTGTGGTGCCAGATAATCCAAACCCCACTTATTATCTTTAGGGATTTTCTCCGAACCCTATTTTTCAATACAATACAGTCTGTAATGTCTCGAGAATTGTTTGTCTTATTTAGTTGAATTTGACAGGCATATTTGTATGCACATTATCTGAAGTTAATTATAGAATATTGTTCATACAATACAACACAATTTTCTCATACAAAAATTGTCTAACTTTGTTTTTTCAGTTTTCGAATACTTCAGTAAATTTTTATCCTTTTTTCGTTTGCACGACGAATTTTTTTTCTTGTATTGACTGCGAAATTCACACCAGCATCTGCATGCGTAGCGACCGAGGAGCTTCACGACGCAACACATAAGCGGACTATATATTAATATCTTTGTACTGTATACTCTTAATACAGGTTGTAAAAATAAATAGTAGTAGTAAAGTGTTATGCGTTATTCCCATGGGCACCCCACCCCCCTTGCGGGTTTTTACATTTTATCCTTACTTCTTCCAACACATTTTCAACACCTCTGTTCTGCCTGTGGACCTACAGTTTTTTTAGGTGATTTCCAAACCATCGAAAGATCAGAAAAACCACATAGAAAAATTCCATTGGTGCCAGTGGGAATCGAACCCCGGCCCACTGCGTGTGAGCCGCGAACGTTACCACTGTGCCACCTACTGATTATATCCCTAAGAATGAATAAATGAAAACCAAAAGTCTTTTAATAAGATATAAGCATATAAGAAATCACACATAAAAACAAGTTAAGTTGTAACAACTCTCGAGGCAGAATTCAAAAAGTATTGCAAGTTATCAATAATCTCTGGTGGGAATAAGAATCTGGCTCGTTAGAAAAAGAATGATTGTTATATTCCTCATCAACTTCTCTATGATCTAACTCTTGACTTTTTAATCTTCTTATAAGTATAACTTCGCTCGATACGATATTTATTAATTAACATGTAATCACGGTACTCATACGCGATGAACGCAACTGATCAAGATCGGACACGATCTCACATTTTTATTTTCTCCTCAGCCTCCAATCTTGGCAAATTCATCCAGAAGATTGTCGTGTATACGTGCCAGTTTCTCAGATTTAAAATTCTCTGAGCTTGTAACCTGTCTCGTGGGAGCGGTTAACGGAGAACTTAACAACCTACGAATAAGTAATGATTACTTGCCCAATAAATACATGACAAATTCAACATACACAGTTTAAACACGATCCAACTACGCTCGTCGAAAAATTTCGTACGTCGATCAATATCAACGAATTAAATACTACAAACTGTAATCGAACACCTACATAACCAATGCGAACGTAAATTGCTCATTATTTTGTACAGTCGTTTAGTATTATAATGAAACATGAAACATGAGGTACAACGGTATTGCCACTCCACTCTGTATTCAATTAACGAAGACAATGGTGGCTAACACAAGCAGGGTTTATTTAATTCTTACTTCACGTTACAAATAAAATTTTAACAACGATCATTAGTAATGATCGGCAGGGCTAAAGTCGAAATAATATTCATTAATACGTTGATCCTAATGCCTACCTCAAAACATCTTGCTGGTACTGTTCGACGAATGCGAGCCATTTTCATCTTCAACTTCGTCAATGAGATAGAACCGAGAGAAGATAATTGATGAGCGAAGCATTCAAAGTCACTGGCAATAGTGAACGGTTGCTTTCTTACTATCCTGCAGCTAATTAAAAATAGTCTCTCCTATTCGTGATATCGATAGTTCTGGAGCACTGGGGACAAAGCATGTTTTGGCAAGAAGATCATACAAGCCCCAGATATATTTAAACGCCCCTACACGATAAATTCAAAGTCTACACAACGAAATGAATCCAGATCTAATCGTTTCCAATTACGTACAAATTTTTCCGATGTTAGCGCAACAGTTATTTTCGGATATAACTTTTCATGGCTATTACGCCGGCTAAACACAGATGACTATTCGCATGAGAATTCGCACACTTTATAAAAATGTTGATGATACTTGTTTGCGTTCCATGTGAGAAAGCTATCGAAGCGGAGGAAAAGCTTATCGACGTAGACTACTGTTACGGCCGAGTGGCATAAATGAATTGCCCTATTGTTTACCTTAGCAATGGCTAATTAGTCTGGGAAACGGGCTAACGGAGTTTGACCGAATTGAATTAAACCTTAAAATTTGGAGGAATAGTTAGTTCGCGGTAGTCCGAGCAACCCTTGAGTTTGTATAAGGGAAACTATATCCGATAAGTTCATGGTGGTCCGCGCAGCTCCAAGAAGATTCTTTTCGTTGAACTTGCTGTTACTTCAATTCTTGAAGATTTTCTGGAAGAGCTGTACAATTCTGACCTTGAACCAGAGAGTTTGAGGGTTTTACGAGAACTGATTTTTAAGCGTAAATTTCGGTATTATATACTAATGTGTAGGTACTCTATCTAGAGCGTCGAATGAGGCGCTATCTGTAATGCATGCATATATATAAGGAACATTTTAAAAAATATTGACTATAAGAATACGCATCTACTCCACACATACACACTAAAGACTGTTTAAAGCAATTGTATTCAAGCCAAAAATCGCATTCTCCAAGGATTGTTTGAGACTTGGTCATAAAAAGGAAAGGGCCATCAGTTAATCCTTTTTAATTTTTCCGATCAGAAACCATTTCTGACAGACTGACCATTGGGTTTTTTCACAACGCTAGGCGTTGATGTACGCCGTCTCTAATGGTAAAGAATAATTTTTACGCTTGACCAATGAAAATTTAATTCTCCATCACCCAATGAGAATAAGCAATACAAACTGGAAGATAATCTCTTCTCCAACCAAAGGAGTAGGAGTGCAGTGAACAATTCTAACTGCTAAAAGTTTTTGGGTCAGTTGTCTGTGAACCGTCACCTCATACTCTTCAAATCACATCACTCACCACACCTATACCTACACTTGTAATCCTATACTAGTCAACCAAATATATTTTTGATTTACTGAAATCCTAAGTCCAAACCATATCATTCCTTATACGCAACCACTCACAGTTTATTAAAGTTAAATTGCGACGTATCAACCGAGTTTGTCACCCGAGAGTGCAATGAGATTTACGACCTCATTGGATGGAGAAGACCATCGCATAAAATTTGAATGAAACACTATCTTCGTCTATGCGCACAGGTCGAAGAGGGCAAATTTTCCTGTAGCTCATTGGCCCGAACTCCACGTTTTTCACTTCACTATCTTTCAGGAATAGATAGGGCCCCGACAACCCCCTTTCCTTAGCTACTGCCCCAAGGTCCCTCGTTCAAAACCTTGCATGCATGCTTAGAGAGTTGCTTGCATCTAGTCACTAGGTGGTGGCATTACGAGGATATAACACTACAATCTTGCTCTTAAATCCATAGTCCGGTATTTCGAAAATATTTGGATCGGCGTCAAACTTCTTTCTATACATGTAGGTACCGAGTATTTGTTCAGTAATAAACGACGATCCACAAACTACCGATGTAATAGAAAGATGGTTCCCATCCATTCAATCACCCCATGCGTCGACACCACGTACCTCCATGGGAAAGTTCATCAACAGCCTAAATAACTTACTCGAGCAACTTGGAAACATCACCTCGCAGAAAAAAATGGCATCTATGAAATGCAAAAGTAATCGAATATCTCTGTGGAAATCATATGACATTCGAATATAACAAAATCATTTAATTATTTGTCATAAACTTCTATATCAAGAAAATACGACTGTTATATTCAACACCCTGTTGAAACTGATTGTGTCGAAATTTTATTCTGTTGAAAATTTCAAAGTTGAATCGGTGCGTTGAGCTCACGTACGTTGACATCTACGTAAAATATTCGGACGTGGCAACGCTGAATGTACGATGATCGCTTAAGGTAGGAGTAGCGCCACTCTATGGTCAAATGACTATTTATTAATCGTCGAAATAAAAAAGGGTTAGAAGAAAGGTTTTCTGTATTGAATAAATCTTAGGGCAATTTAAACTGTACTCGTATAAATTTATACGAGATCATATTTAATAATTTATGATTAGAAATATTTAACGATTGCTGATTTGACTCGGTTATAATCAGCTGTGATAGCTCTATATATATAAGCTCTTGAAAGTAGTGTGGTAAAGAGGTTGATCTGGCAGCACTGCATTTTTCAATATATATATATATATATGGAGAGAGATTCCGGGAGCACACGAAAAGTATATATATATGTATGCATTCTTGGTCCGTGGCAGATCTACGCTCGCATGCGCGTGTATATGCTTACACGCAACGTTGCCAAGTGTACCGAGCCGCTTCATGGCGGTCGATCTCCTGCCATTTTCTCAGTTTTCATCGAGATTATTTAAAAAATTCTCTTCGAATGAGTCGGTGACCCGATATTTTTATGGCCACATTGGAATCTTTATAAGATAATCTATGAGTAGCAATTTTCACATCAACTATATATAATCGATAAGGAGATGAATTCTGCAATCATAGTGTTGGCGGGATGGGTTTCTCATAAGTTGCCGTGTTATATTTTCGATTTTTGATCGTAAATTTCTTGTTATAATCTTCGGTAAGGTATTAAATCCTTCCGCCATATGAAAGTTTATCACATAAACTTATATATATTTCAAAATCAAGAGTTCATCTAATAACGACTGCGTCGCTACTCCTACCTTAATGTTTGTATCGTACATATTGATCGTGAATGGCGAATGTCAAACGGCTCCATACTTATTCTAGAACTTCACAATTTCATTTTATCTCCAAGATTATCGGGAGGTTCTCTTGAACGCAGAATGACATCTCCCTAATTGTCAGTATTTATGTTTACTGACCGGCACAATTTTCCTTCTATACGATGTATAATTATCCTTATTACAGTCTCTATCAGCGCTAAAACATGCCGACTAAGCATCGCAAAAAGTGGTGCGACAAGCGTGTT
Source organism: Netelia inedita (assembly GCA_964017225.1). Lineage (NCBI taxonomy): Eukaryota > Metazoa > Arthropoda > Insecta > Hymenoptera > Ichneumonidae > Netelia > Netelia inedita. Next base: position 26,507,778 of record OZ024920.1, read on the forward strand.
GTTCGCCACTCTCTGTTTGTCAGAGAGTACTACTTCAGACTTTTACGTTCCAAACGCTTTTGTCTTAAATTACCGTAAGCAATTACTTAGGCATTAATCATACTTCTTTACCGCGCAAAAAAAACCTCATATCAGTTATTCAATGTAGCGCCGCATAAGTTAACTTTTTGATCCACATCGTTAACAGCAGTATCACATCTGTTTACTAAAGGTGATATCAGACCAGTCATTCTTTGTTCATTTTTGTCTTTCATTCAGCATCTTTCACTCGAAATTAATCGGCTGAACACAAAATAAATCAAAAGTGACGAATAAATCCATTGGTATGAATGAATGAACGTTCATTGTTATGTCATTTGGTATATGTCGTGTGACTGTGGAACGAAAGGAAAAAGGGACATTCACTCGAATGCGCATTCACTTGAGTGAAGCGTCTAATCTCACCTTAACGAACGGCGCGATATAAAAACACCGTGTACCACGTCAAAGTTATTATGAATTTTTGCATCTTATTTTTAGCCCGAGACATACACGAATCACAATTATATTCGCTAAAACTATCAATAGGTGGATAAAACGGATAAAACAAGTCGTCGCTGACCAAGAGATTGAATCTCTGGTCGATACTGGTAGCCAAATGTCCTGCTTCTCTGAGGATTTTTATAATTAAATTAACCAAGTAATAAAACATATATTTCCCGACAGGAATATTCACGTGACATCGGAAATCGAAAATCATCCACTATAAAATATCAAATTTTGTTCGAAGTATGAATAAATCATCAGCGGACGGTTCACGTTTTTATAATTATACTACTGTTTGACATAGATATTTGTCAGGGATTTAGGTTATTCAAATGCACCAAACACCAGTTTTAGTGAACGAACTTATATTCAGTTTTGTAAACGCGTTATGCATGGAGAAACAGTGGCCACTGTAGCGATAGAAGAAGACGAGTAACGCACGAGCACCGCGTGGCGCACAGATCGGAGAAGAACGATGAGCCGCCAGCTACAAGAGGGGAAACTCGAACGAAAAATTATGCCTGCGGTGTACGCGAGCGCTGTGTGCATTCCTCGAACTACCAGGTTATTTCCTTTTAGAGATCTTTTCGATTTTCATATATCTTACATAGATTTCTCACAATATTATTTTAGGCAATGATTGGTTCGGAACTGTGGTGTCATAAATTATGAAAAGAAAACAATTAATATTAAGGTTGAAGAGTTGAGTTGGGATTCAGTGAACTTCGAAACTGGGTCGTAAGAGAGGCTTGTGGCCCAATCAATCCATCAAAACGTGTATATTAAGATTATAAAAAAATAGATTAAGCGCGGTCGTACACAGTCAGTGAGCGCTATTCTCTCGTATAATGAACAATAGAGCGTTGAAAAAGTAATAGCAAGATAAAAAGTTGATGACTATTTAAGGTAATTCTTTTGTTTAATCGTTTTTTAGAATTTCGTTGAAAAATTGCACAAGCCTTCTATGATATTATCTACATACGTGTGCCAAATTTGAAGAGGTTTGACCTCGCAGTTATCGAGATATTTATTGTTAAAAATCATAATTTTCGGCGCTCTCCCATCAGAGTACGTGTTAAATATTGCAATTTTCAATTCTAAATATCTCGACTTTGAGATGGTGAAACTTGTTGAAATTTTACATGTCACTTTATAATACTTCAAAGAAGCTTCCCGTAGTCTTTTTTTAAATCTTAATAAACTATTTTTCATGATTTACAAACGTACGTAGCGAGTATAGGTTACCTTGGATCACCTTGAATTTACAGTATGTTGTTTTTGAATGAATTTTCAACAACTTTTCTTAATAAACTTAAGCTTAAAAATCATATGGTACGGAGATAAACTCAGAAAAAACCTTTTGATTTGACTGTACCGATAGAACTACCTTAAGCGAAAAATCGATAAATTTTGGTCGATTTTTATGTTTTTTTTCGGAGTATAAGGGATTTTTGCAGGGTTAGAGGTACTTTTTATTATATAATTCTAGTTTTCAAATCGATTTTTATTACTTAGAAAGAGTGAAAAATGGCGGAGATATAACCAGTTGCTGTGAAGCGGTCCGGAAAGAAGGCCGAATGCGGTGTACACTCCAGCACCTTGCAGTATTATCTGAAATCGTCTGCGCAGAAAATTGATTACTAGATATATACCTATGGTCGCTCGATGAACCAATAACATTAGAAAAATTATGATAATTGGCTAAAGGGGGTTTTTACCCAAAAGCATGTTTATGTTTATAGTTTTTAGTCGATCTTAGATTCATCAATTGGACACAAGTATCATCAAAACGTGTACCAAATATGAGCTCGATCGATCAAATAGTTTTTGAGTAATTGTTTACACCGATTTTCAACTCCTCGGGAAAAAAAGTTTCAAGATAATAATTGCGTTTAATGATTCGGCAAGAGAAAAACGCATGATTCTGCGGCTTACCGATTAGTCAGCTATTCCAGCGCCGTATAGTCACTCGTGTTCCTCGTAAAATTCATTTTGCCCGTCCATATCCTCTTTGTGTGATTTATGGGTCGCTTTGGTCGCTGAGGCGTTGCACTTCTCTTCCCATTCGATTCGTTGCCGATGGGAGTTCATGGCGAAATTCTTCGCCTGTTTCCCAATTTAGTGAGTAACTCGCATACTATGTAATACCGAAGAAAATTCATTGTCAGTTGTGAATAAATAAACCAACCCCTCGTGATTATTTGAAAACCTTTCCACGTGCTCCTCATACCATTCGTCATATTCCTCAGTATGTTGCTTGTTTTTTTCATTAAATACACGCTGGCCAGTAGGTAACTACTTTTTACTATCAAGTCAATTACTTTGACACTGTACGTAATTACCGAGGAGCATTGTCACGCCATATAATGACTTGAATTCCCGTTTTTCCAACAAACGTAGCCTGACACCTTAAAATCATTGATTGGTCTTTCGTATTTTTCATTCTCCTTATTTTCTTCTTTAACAGCTTTCTCGCAGCGAGATTCAAATACTGTTTGGGAGGCAGAATGTAAGTGTTGCACAATGCGCTGATATGCATAGCTACTCAGACAGTCACAGATATCCATTAGGATGGCAAATAAGTTTATCCCCTGTCTGGCAATACCTAGGAGACGCATAACGAATACGATCCTGATGTTTATTTCATAACCATTATTGATGTATGGGCGTAAATTTATATCTCTACGGTCACGTCGATACCTCGACCCCACTTTCCTGGAATTTCACTGGGGGTTTTATACTCGTGACATATGAGAATTTCATAATCAGCTAAACCAGTGAAAATAGTGAAAAATTGAAATTAAAGGATAACCCAATAGAGGGTGGGTAATATGTCGAGGTATTTAACCAGCTATGTAGACCATTTATTAATAACGTGGGTAAATTTTGATGACCATATTCAGCATCTGGAATCGGGGACATTAAATAAAATTCTACCTTTCTAATCCTCAAAACCACTTCTAGGATATATTAGGTATATTGATAAATTGGATGACATACACAATTTTAAGGAACCTGATAATAAGCTATACCAACAAAATTTTTAGGCGTCCTCAATTATTATAGGCTATTTAGTATGCTATATGCCTGTTCATTCAAAGATCTATTGGGAGGTAATAGGGATGTGAGGTGAACGTGGATCTGGAAACATTGAAATAATTTTTCTGCCAAGCTATAACATTATCACATTCTGATGACAGTACAATTTTCCAGGGTCAAACGGATGCAACTGATAAAGCAATAAGTGGGATACTATTTGAAACTGATGCGCATGGAAATCGCTATATCGTTTCCTTGTTTAGTGTCTAATTTCTGCCGAGATTGATTATACCGCTACCGAAAAGAAACTTTTATGTATTTTTTATGCACTCACAAAAATTAGAATCTATAGAATTGGAAAACACTTTGAAATAATAACAGACCATCAAGCTTTACCTTTTCCAAATCGGACTGATTTTTGAACGGTTAGACTGTGTTGGTGCAGTCTATTGTTACACGAATATTCGTTTACGATAAAATATTGTAGTGGCTGTGACAATGTCTGCAGATTCTTTTAGTCCAATCCGGACTCTAATTTTCACCAAAGTCAATTGGACCAAATTATGATTTCAGAGTTGATTTCGAGCAATATCCAATCGATCGTTGCCGAATTCATGAATTGACATTGATTTATGAATTGGAGTTAAATCCTCGTAGCAATTATGAAATTAAACAAAAATTCAGAATAAAGATCCGTTCATTAAAGAATTCAAACGTAAAGTGCAAACAAATACGGGGTATCAGGAATTTCAGAAATACCACAATATCTGATTTAATCGTGAGCGATCTACGGAAAGTTGGTGTATACCGTGTTGTGCCACATAATATGAAAATATTAATAATTCGATTGGAACATGAGCGCGACCATGGAGGAGTGTACGAGTCATGATGTCATCTCAAGCGATTTCTCAATCGGCGTGGACAATTGAGAGACACAAAAGAAATATATGGGCATGCGATTTTTGTCAGCGAGTAAAACGCTTGCCCATATCCATGGAGGGCGAATACCTCATGATCAAATCGGAAGGACTGACAATCTGGTGGCGGTAGATTTTTACGGTCCTCTAAGACGCTCAATTAGGAATGTAGAATATATATTCGTAATGATTGATGCATTTTTGAATTTCGTCAAGTTTTACCCAGGAAAAACAGCCAATACCAGAACGATCCTGTAGAAAGTAATATGCGATTATTTTATTAACGTCGTAAACCCCGACCGAGTTTAATGCGATAACCGATCACAATTTACATCCGCATTGTGGAAAACTTGTCTAGAACAGGAAAATATGAAAGTTATATACTCATCGATCCATTTGAAAGTAGGTGAGCAAGTGAAATAGACGTGCGATGGAAAGTGAGCGAATTTATAAAGCGAGTGAATTGCAGTATAAAAAAGCGTGTAGAATCCTAAAGAAAGGATCTAAAACTGGGCGATTTGTATTGTATAAATGTCTTGTGAGTCTTGTATCTAAAAGAATTTTAGTTAGCGCGACGGACGCGTTTGTTAAATTATATCATTTGAGTTCCGTTGTAACCGTTTGAACGTAGATATAAGTGTGTGTTCTATATAAATATGTGGAATTTTGTGTGTGCATGGATTCATTGATGATATTTCCTACTCCGATTATAGTACAGGCAAATAGTACATTTCTTCCTGCATTTTTTCCCAACCGCAATTTTTTTTGATAGATAGGTTCAGTATGACGTACTGAATGTAAATCCACAAAATGCCCCCAAAATGGCGGAGCGGAAGTGCCGCCATTTTGCCAAAAACCGTTTCGGCCTATATCTCCGTAACCGTGCACTTGAGGCCAAAACTGCTAATAACCTTTATTATATATAATGAAATTTCCTATCTCTTTTGTTAAATAATTTTTTTTGTATCACTTACCGTTTACGACTTATATGACTATTACTGTTTGTTTTCTGACTTTTTCTTTTTTATTGACCGATATCTCTTCTAATAATTGTTTAAACAAAAAACTGCTAATAATCAAACTTTTAAAGCGACAAATTTTCTACAACTTTTACTTTACGTAACCGCATTTTGGGGGAATTTTGTGGATTTACATTCAGTACGTCATACTGAACCTATCTATCAAAAAAAATTGCGGTTGGGAAAAAATGCAGAATCGACAAGAGTAACTGGATCCCTATTTGCCTGTACTATTATTTGTATTGGGATCAGCGAGCAGGAACGTCCAAATAAAACGAGATCCGAGATGGGAGGTTAATATATATATTCTATTATTGAAATTACAATGTAAGTAAGATACAATATCGTCTTCCGCGTCTTTAACCCTGTTAGTACCGACTGAAGGTATATCGTCGTTCGCAACACTTGCGAAAATTCTCAACAATGATACATCGTTGCGTAGGTATCCGATGGCGCCTTACTATTCGTATTGCGAGAGAATTCTATCGCATAATAAATTTGTAAAACGTTATAAATGATTTAATTTAATTGTAAAAGAATTGTTTTAAATGTTTTCGGGTTTAACTTTTAAGAGTCAGTGATACCGGCGACGCGCGCTTGGAAATTTTGATCAACACTCATGCGAGCAGTAAACAACTGATCAGGTTAAAAATTGGCAGATACACAGAGAATCATGGCAAAAAGTGGCTTTTGCTATATTCGTTTGAAAACCTTGAAAAAAAATGTGCAGTTTCACTTATCATTGGAGATATGAAAGAATTTTGTATGGGTGCACGGATCAAATCGTAATGTCTATGGCAAGAGCCGAACCGCAATTAAAAAGCACACATTTTGAGCTTTATTTCATTTGATTTTATGCAGAAATGAATGAGAATTGGCGAATCAAAATTTTTGACAAGAAGATAACGACAACGGCTAGAAAATTGTACCGACATATAAAAAAAAGTGTAACAAAATTCCGCGTGAGTGCGCTGTCGAAATTTTCTCACGAGCCTCGTACGATAACAGACGAAGGCGAAGCCATATGCCGGAAAGCATTGCCGCTATATATTGATATATTAGTCCAAGCAATAGAGCTCTAAAATCATCAGTTTTTGACAAAAATTTTACCCGATAACGGCGACCGCCATCAGACGCGGAACAGCCTCCCGATCATAACTGACCACTTTTCGACTCCTGATTTCCATTTTATTTTTTGTTATTAACAAATTAGTGAAAAAAAACCACTTTTTTTTCCTTTTTTGCTTATAAAACAAAAAGTAATGGAGGAATCTGTTTGGTCCCAATGGACGAATTGTAGGTAATTGAAATACGCATAAAATAAGCGCTGAAAGAAGCCGATCGGTCAATAATTAAGGGAGATACACTGAAAAAACCGAGAAAAAAGCGTTTTTTTCAAAAATATATAACTCCGCCATTTTTTAATTTGTAGGCCAGGCTCTTCGCGAGATAGTAGGTATTGATGTGTCCTTTTTCTGTGCGAAACCTGGGTGCTGTTGGATAATTAGTTTTTGCGTTATTGCAATGAACATTTTATTTTACCATATTTTGCGGAGAGGCTCGATGCTCTGGAGGTCGTCCGATTTAAGTTTACCAAGCGGCTTTTTAAACTAGAAATGTTGACCTACAAATCGTCAATCTTAGATTTTCGTTTAATTGCGTTTAAATAGGTGGAAATCGCGCCTAAACATGAGCAAAAACGACCGAGCGCGCGAAAGTGGTCGAGTAGTGGGGGTAGACCAGCAGAATCGGGGAAGTCGCATATATAGTAATAGAAGCGCGCTCGGCCCAAGTTTCGTATCTATTTATTTGATTATTTCAGTAACCAGTGGGACTATTTTAACTTTCTTTTTTTTGAATTTGGGGTAACGCGATCACCGGAACCTGATTCTTTACTCAGATTTCATGTAAAATGAACGAAAAACTTTTTTTCAGATATTTTAACCGTCATGTCCTCACATTAATATAATATAATGCAATTATCATTTTTTAATATTCAATGTTGCACTTTGTACATTAAACATTAAGAATATTATTGAATATTATTCGAATATTATTGAATATTATTCGAATATTATTCGAATATTATTTGAAAAACAGAAGGAGCAGCTAAACAACATGCGTTTAGAGTTTTTTATCAATTAAATTTGTGGTTAGGAAATGCGGACCTAAGAGCAACTGACTGGGGGTGGCAAATTAAAGAAAACCGGCTCATCCCGGTAGGAAGTACCGATCCTCCCATTCCTCAGAAGTTGCTCGATCAGATTTCGTGTTCGTGCAGTAAAAAAGGGTACATAGATGCTTCGTGCAGCTGCAAAAAGCATGGTTTGCACTGCACGAATCTCTGTGCACACTGTCACGAAAGCACATGCTTCAATTTACATGCAAACGATCTGCAAGTTGAGTCGGAGGATGAATATGAAATTGAAGAAAACAATTTTAATGAAATTAATATTCCACTCGAACGTATGTGTACAGACGGATTCGATGACGAATCGAATTGTTTGAAGGCCGCGAAAAGAAAGCGGCTAATGTAAATAGTTTTATAAGTTTCATTGTAAGGATTGAATTATATAATGATGAAAGTTATTAAAGATTGTTGTAAATACTGTTTATGCTTGCATGCAGTAATAAAAACTGTCATAAAAACTGCATAACTGGTTTCCCGCTTATTTCACATGAAATCTGAGTAAAGAATCAGGTTCCGGTGATCGCGTTACCCCAAATTCAAAAAAAAGAAAATTAAAATAGTCCCACTGGTTACTGAAATAATCAAATAAATAGATACGAAACTTGGGCCGAGCGCGCTTCTATTACTATATATGCGACTTCCCCGATTCTGCTGGTCTACCCCCACTACTCGACCACTTTCGCGCGCTCGGTCGTTTTTGCTCATGTTTAGGCGCGATTTCCACCTATTTAAACGCAATTAAACGAAAATCTAAGATTGACGATTTGTAGGTCAACATTTCTAGTTTAAAAAGCCGCTTGGTAAACTTAAATCGGACGACCTCCAGAGCATCGAGCCTCTCCGCAAAATATGGTAAAATAAAATGTTCATTGCAATAACGCAAAAACTAATTATCCGACAGCACCCAGGTTTCGCACAGAAAAAGGACACATCAATACCTACTATCTCGCGAAGAGCCTGGCCTACAAATTAAAAAATGGCGGAGTTATATATTTTTGAAAAAAACGCTTTTTTTCTCGGTTTTTTCAGTGTATCTCCCTTAATTATTGACCGATCCGCTTCTTTCAGCGCTTATTTTATGCGTATTTCAATTACCTACAATTCGTCCATTGGGACCAAACAGATTCCTCCATTACTTTTTGTTTTATAAGCAAAAAAGGAAAAAAAAGTGTTTTTTTTTCACTAATTTGTTAATAACAAAAAATAAAATGGAAATCAGGAGTCGAAAAGTGGTCAGTTATGATCGGGAGGCTGTTCCGCGTCTGATGGCGGTCGCCGTTATCGGGTAAAATTTTTGTCAGAAAAAAACCTTTATTTGCTTGGCCTATATGTTAGACCGCGAGGCCTAGCCTCCTCCGTCGTCGTCAACTGTCACCCGGCCTGCTACCGCTACGCCTCGTGCATGTATACATATATACACCACGAGTGCGATACCGCGCGCTGCACATTAGCCCTACGTCAGGCGGACCTAGATGCTATATAAGAACGGCTATGTGTGCGGCTCTCGTGGCTGTTTCGTCGTCGGCGAGCGCGGGACTCGTGAAATAAAGACTCGCACCCTGTCTTATCGACAATGCGAATTGCCAATGATGGTCGTACATTTTTCCACCGAATGAAATGAAATAAACGGAAAGAAGTGCAGATTATCATTGGGTGCTACCTGTCTATTCATGAGTTATCATAAACTCCATGCGACTGTCGGGAATCGGCATGTTTTATATATATGCTTGGATAATATATATATTTTTTGCAATGATTGCAACGAAAAGTGTGCTTTATTTTTCGAATTTTTCTGGAAAAATGCCAAGAGCCCAATTCGGCTAGTATTCTCTATGTCGTGTAAAAATTTCAACTCGATCGGTTGCTCACAGCGCGCTTGAGAACGTTTCGAAATTAGGCTTGCGTTTCTCGATGCCGGCGAGCGTCAACACACACGTATAGCCGCGGAGCGCACTGATCGGTTCACGAAACGATGTTTTCGGGGTGAGGCAGGGGAGAACACCAGCAGTCGCATACCGCGCGCGTGGCACCATGCGACTCACACCACGAAATCAATGGGCTATATATATGTATAGACTACTACATATGCATATAGCGCTGTACGCACCACGCGGTCGTGACAGAAGAAAACAAAACACGAACACGCGTCAGCTGAGCGGCGTGGTTCATTCGGCTTGCTGTCACGTCAGTAAAAAAACGCGTAGTACCGTAATTACGTGCTAATAAATGATTATTAGAGCCGAAAACTGATTAAAAATCGATTTTTTCGAAATAGTGTACAGTCTATATATACATAGAGTAAATAATAGTATTATATAATCAGTGAGTGAGTGAGATACAAAAAACAGGTAATCGAAGACAAAAAAAGGATAAACGGAGTCACTCTTGCCGAAAAAGGAATATCTTCAGGTATATATCACGAAACTTATGCAAAAAATTCTATTTATGGGACGGCAAACCTAAGAATAACCTGGGATCTCTTTTTTGAGGTTTTGTTTGTGCGGCTAGACTATTATTTATCGGAAAAAATCTTTATTTTTCTAAAGAGAACTTAGAATTTTGGAAATAAAATTTCTTCTTTATTCCTCTCCCTACCACGGAACATATTCAGGAGAGAGGAAATACAAAGACAGAGGAGGGCCTAAAGAATATATAAAATTGTGACAATGAGACATGAAAAGTATAAAAGGAATGTGTGCATTTTTTTAGATCCTATCTTGTAGAAATCAGTAGAATTTCAGACTCGCAATAGTCTGTATAGTAGATTGTTTGGCTCATATACGCTTGTCTCTCGCTGACCAGAGTCGTCCGTCACCGAGATCGCACTTTCTCGCCTGACGTTGACCATGCTTGATCGACGATGCTAAGCATCGTTCGACGAATAAAAATATTCGAGTCGAAAATGGACCGAGAGTTTTTGATTCTCGGTCGCGATTGTGAGACTCGCAATATTCTGTAGATTGTTTGACGCATGTATACCTGCCTAAAGAAATTCGAGACGAAACTCGACGGAGAATTTTCGATTCTCGGTCGCGATTTTTATTGTCAAACTCGGCATTTTGTAGATTATTTGTCGCATATGCGCTTGTGTCTCATTGCCGAGTGTCGTCCGTCGCCGAGATCTCACTTTCTCACCTGACGTTGACTATGCTTGATCGACGATGCTTTGCAAGCATCGCTCGTCGAATAAAAATATTCGAGTCGACAATCGACCAAGAATTTGCGATTTTCGGTCGCGATTGTGAGACTCGCAATATTCTGTAGATTGTTTAACCCATGTATACCTGCCTAAAGAAATTCGAGACGATACTCGACGGAGAATTTTCGATTCTCGGTCGCGATTTTTATTGTCAAACTCGGCATTTTGTAGATTATTTGCCGCATATACGCTTGTGTCTCGTTGCCGAGTGTCGTCCGTCGCCGAGATCTCACTTTCTCGCCTGACGTTGACCATGCTTGATCGACGATGCTTTACAAATGTAAAGCAAATGTAACGAGCCGAGTCGAAACACGATCGAGAATTTTCGATTCTCGGTCGAACATCTGACGCTCGGGGCAGGATTCTGTACATTTGTTTACGCATATTGGATAGAATTGCAAATATCGTTACAGATATCCGACTATGCATATACCCTATCAGAAATATGCATATATATATATATATATATATATACATATTATATGGATAAGATATGGCCGAAGCTGTAAGATTTGTTTGCGCGACTCTGTTGTTTTTATTTCATCTATTTCTCTCCACGGCCAAGCGGTCGGCGGGCTGGGGGGGCAGGGATCGCATATCGCTACGAGGCCTCGGCGCTTGGCTTGTCTCATCGTACCGGGCCTCCGTAGCATACGCGCGCCATGCCATCTAGCGGTAGTCAGCAGTGGCTCTTAGCCAAATTTTGCGAGCTCTGCACTACCGCGACGAAAGCGAAGCCGTCTGAATTTTCCGCTAGGTATCACAGCCTCTTAAGGTGATGTGAAAGGCCCGGACCACGGTCTTACATACAGGTCTGGAAACTCCCGTCGTTTGGGTAGTTCGCTTATTGATGCCAGACGTGTAGTTCATGTATTGCCCACTGTGATCGCTGCGATCTAAACTCCGACGCGATGACGATGGGTGGGGGAAGTGCGATAGAGACAGCGCTAGCTTTTCAATCTCTGTCACCTCAACGTATATTTCTCGTTTTTGATATTATTGTAGACTATTATAACATGCAGTAAAACGCAAATGCTTATTTTACAAAACCTCTGACGCCAACCCTCTGACTCCATCCGGGCGCGACTGACATGAGCGATTTTGAGTTTTAATAGCCACAAGTCAAATTTGGCTCAGTGGTAAAGTGCCTGGCGCGTCGCTCCGATATTTTGGGTTCAAATCCACTTGTTTCTTTTTTTAATCAATAAATACGGTAGCTGAGTATGTCAGTTGTTGAAACAACTGACAACAATTTAAATATATATGCAAGTGTATTGGTAATTGTAAGTAATTAAATTGAATATGTAAGTATATCCATTTTTTAGCAAGGGTTCGAGGTTTTTTGAATTAACATAAGTCGAAATAAGGAACAAAATGTGCACGCTTTTTTTTCTTTATATTATTTGATTTTTTTGCAGGTATTCAAGGTTTATAAGAAGAAGGTAAGTACGAGAAACGGTTGACGATTCGATGATGTTGTTTTTTGGTAGGTGTTCTGAATCCACAAAACGAGGAGTTTGTACATACGACTGGGATGCGCAGCAGGGTAAAAAAAATAGCCGAGGTATTGTATTTGGTAATAAAAACGCTTTAATGATTATTGATTCGTCAATTTCGATAGTTTCTTTTTCACAACAAATTGTTTTTTCAATTTCAGGTTTTCCTGATGAGCTAAGGACTTGCACTGACGGTTTCATGAATGCAGCAGACTCAACGTAGGCCCCCGGTTGATCTCCAATTGACACGTTGGCACTTTGTTCTGTCAGCGGAAGAGCGGAAGAGCCTTGTCCAGCGTATCTGCTGCATTCATGCAAGGGGACCACATTTTCTTTTTGCACCGAATCACAGTCGAATTTCGACGGTACAGCGAAATTGTTGAGACGTGCACGCTTGTACGTTACCTATACATAAAAAAATACATGATTTACAATACAAAATGAATCATCTTTTCTTGAAATAAATAACTTACTTGTGCAATGATCTGCCCACTTGAATCGCGCTTTATCCATTCATTAGCAATATCCCTTTCGTTGAAATGTTTTTCACATATTACTTGCGTGAGTTCCAACTTTATGACACCTGGAATCGCGTGTTCCCATTTCTCACGCAAAACATTGTCATTAGGCACCCGGAAGAACGACGCCTTTGCATTATCGGCTTTGCGGCCGGTATTGCAATGAGGAACCGCGCACCGTCTTGGCATTTTTGCCAATTTTTCAAAAATCTTTTCTTTCTTTTTTTTAATTATATTTTTAAACACAACCAAATCAAGACACAACTGTAAGACCGTGGACACTACCTATGAGAGCACAACAGAGCACAATATACGACACGGCGATTTTGAGGTTAGGTTTGAGAATACGCAGTAGGAGGATAGATCGCAGAGACGAGTAGTGACGGGATTACGAACTACTCCAGTGCTTCGATAAGCGTCCTACCCCCACCACTTGATTTTGTGACGAGTGTCCAGACCTGTGTATAAGACCGTGGCCCGGACGAACTCCAACGACGTCGGCATAGTAGTGAACTTACGCGCTACGCAACACCGCTAGATGGCAGTGCATGGCCTAAAGTGCGAAGCCTCGGCAAGAAACGATAATCTCGAGCCAAATGCAAGTATTGCGCCGCGAAATAGACGGGATCAGGATGGATCATGGATTTTCTCCAAACTTTGCACACTTCTAGTCGTCCATTAGAACAACATAATGTGCAAGTAGTAAGGCGTACTACTCAAGCGTTTTCGAGAAAATCGCAAGAGAAGTCTTCCGCGTTCAATATATACCGGTGCGTTGCAACGGTAGTCGATAAGTGGTGACGGCCGAGTGGTTAGCATTCGTGTTCCGTAATCTCTGGGTCTCTGGATCGAGTCCAGTTTTCATTTTTTTTTAAATTATATAATTTTTACAACATTGGTCATATTATTTCGTATATATTACGACTCAAACTCAATGAAAAAAATATGTGTATTTGTATGAACATGTATTGAATTGCCGATGTTATGTGGCTGTTTACTAAATTTTATTATTAGAACAAATATCATATTTATTATTATCGAGAAGTAAACGATCAAACGCATATAGTTTTCTTGAAAATGAGAAATCTCTTCCAAACCAGGCTTCGAAATACACGTATTTTTTCATTATATCGCCTTTCATTTTTAATATATATAAACAAATATGACCAGTGTGGAAAAAAAAGATAAAATTGGCAAAAAAATGATCGGAACTCGATCCAACAATTGCGAAACAACTCGACCACCACCATCTAACGATAAGCCTGCTCTACACATTGGACGAGACGTCTCGCCGAATGTCTCGGGCGGGACTCGCCTCTCACGAGACATGAAAAATATGCCCCTCCGCACTCTTTTGTTGCTCAGTTGATGCCTCATCTTTTTTTATTCGTTATAAGTGTAGAGGGCGATCTCGTCTATGGACACGAGACACCCGAGATCCCTTTGACTCGTGTAAAAAAAATGACAACGGACCGAGACGACACGAGACGGCGAGAGGCGAGACGAGACAGCCCTCACACTCTCGTATTGGCCAATATTCGTCATGTCTCGGCGAGTGTGCAGAGCCGGCTTTACACTTGTAACGCACCGGCATATATTAGACGCGTAAGATTTCTCTTGCTATTTTTCCGAAAACGCCTATCAATAAGTACGCATTACCGCTTGCACATTATGTTGTCCTAATGGACTTCTGAATGTATAAAAAGTTTGAAGAACATCCGTAATCCGTACGTCGTGGCCCCCTTTAATTTAATTTCATATGGTCGATTAAGAATCGATCATTCTCGATCGAGTCTCGACTCGGCTAGTTGCATTCGTGAAGCGCCTCCCTTCAGTCAAATGCACATGTGTCAAAACGTGTACATGATACGGGGTGAAATTTGCGACCACGTGGTGCATCTCATGTATATCCCATAGTTTCGGTCGGCGCGAACAAGCGCTGGTAGCGCCCGAAGCTTCGCGAGGGAGAAGCGGGATATGCGCGAACTGCGTGCACAACCCCGCTCTACTATATTAATTGCTATTATCGGCTTTCCACGTGTTATTTTCGGATGTATGCCATTTCTGTAATATTGCACATTCAGCAACGTCCAGGTACTCATTGTGTCAGATTTTTTAGTACTTTGTCGATGAAGGTCGCAGTTTTTTGATTCGAGTCATTAATTCGTCAAAATATGTAAATCTGCAATCAAAATTACCACATGGTAACGAAATCTATACATTCTTTACCGAATTTCGAAATTCTGCGACCTTTAGCGTATGCGCAGCGATTAATTGTATAACATACTCAAATTTCATCTCATTCTGTTAATTAGTTTAGAAATGGCATACATCCGAAAAATACATGGGCCGCAGTGATGGTAAAGAAGAGCTTTCACATCACCTTAATTAGATTCTATGCTGGTTGGTGCCGAAACTATGTATACGGTGGAACAATAAGGTAGAATCTCGACACCGGACAGCTTCTTGTGACCGTTATGACAACATGTTGATAGATAACTAAATATAAATATTTATAATAATACAAAATTTTGTTTCCGTAAAGTTATACTAGCTGCACGAATTACTTGTTCTGTAGCAGATCCGTGTGACGCGTGAGGTGCATCATGGAGTTATCCTTCAGTTTTAAGGTCCGATAATACTATTTTTTGAGAAGTGATTAAAGATGTAATATTTATACTTCATACTGTATGATCTACATAAAGCTGTAATTAAACGATGATTATCCTTATGTGCAAATATTGTTTGTAGAAGAGAAAGTCATTTTTATGTTTTTCATAATATTGTATATTGATGTTAATCGTACGATTTTTAACAAATATTAAAATACAATTGGCATTAATTTATTCTTTCTTTATTTTTTAATATGCGGCTTGTTGAATTTTGTAATTATCACTCTTAGTTTGGTTTTTATGAGCTTTTTCCCAAACCTTCGCAAACTCGTTAAATTGCCCCGGTACTCTTCACATAGGTACGATACTGTCGCCCGGCACTAAAATAGTTTGATCCTTTCGTCTTTACGACTTTCGTCTTCGCATCTTCGAGGCTCCTAAAAAACTGATGTCGCTCGCTAAAATAATGCTGTCGTCCCCCGACTGCCTCGGGCCTACACGACGCGGATTTCTCTGTAGGAACAAACCTTGCCCCCCCCACCAATCGCGCACGTATCAACCGCTCGAGGAGCCGTTGGTCACTTTTTGGTATACTAATCTTTTTTACTATATACTCGTACTTCGACGTTCCAACTCTGACAATACTAGACATATGACACAATAAGGGCTAATCCGTACAATGGCTCTCGACACTTCGAAAATTCATTTGCACAACAACAATTTCTTGACAACAATGTGCTAGGATTTAATACATTGTTGCTAATTGCTAAAGCGATCCTTAAAATCGAAGAGTTATTAAATGTCACAAAATATTGTATCATAGCTACGATACCGTATGAATTGCATTATGGCAAATGAGCGAAGGGCGAGATTTATGATATTGTGAAATAGTCTGCATCCGCTGAAAAGTAACGCGATTCACAGATTATATTAACAAAAAAGCGACTTCAAGGTAGCTTTGTGAAGCGAAAGAAGTGTCACAAAAACGAAGTCACAGGTAATTATATCAATTGGAGATTTAGTTCTCCATCGTGTACCACAAATATTAAATCATGAAGCGTCGACTTATTGTTAGACGCTATGTATACTTAAAAACGAAAATTCTGAAACGTAAGCTCGAATAGAGTAATTATCGACAAATCGCGTATTTTTAAAAGCTTTACAGAATTTTGTTCATTTGCGAAAAAAGTACCTATCTTTTGACTCGCAGCTGTTTTTTACTGCAAAGGACTAATGAGTCCGTCTCTGGTAACCAAATATTTTATTGCCTGCTGACCGTTGGTGTTTTTTTCCGCCAACGAGCGTCAAGACGCATCGTACATATCTACGAATGATGTCAACCTTTCACCAATCGAAGAGGTTACTTTGTTCCGTACAAAAAAGCCAATGAAAATACTCGGTCGTAACGTGAGTGAACATCAAAGTCGCGCTCGACCTTTCTGCGACACGAACACTTATATAACTAGATATAACTGTGACGTTTTAGAAATATAGTTTATGTTTTATATGTTAACCTGGATCCTTCTATTCATTTTTATGTACACGAAACCACGTACTGGCTGAATCCGTTGCTTCACGGGGATTAATAACTCTCGTGGATTGACTAAATAATCGCAAACTCTACCGTACATTTTTTTATCCTTTGAGCCGGATTGAGTCGATCCAGATTCAAAGTTAGCGAAAGAGAAGGGTGTGTAAAATGTTGATATGCTCATAAAGTCCTCTTCAACCGTCTACCAACGAAAGAAGCGTGGGCAATTCGTCTCTTCAGCTAGGCAAGGAGGAAGAAGAAGCCTACAAGACTCCGTTCCATAACGCCAAGAGTCCGACACTAGAAGACCTCGTTCGACAACACCGGTAGGGGAGACGCGCCCAAAACGGGTACCCCGCCTAAAACCTTCCAAAATGCGCAGTACAAGTATTTTTGAGAATGTGTGAGTGCCAACCGTTCCGACCGTCAACCAATCACGGCCAGTCAGTTCATTTCGATGATGCAAACAGTTGCAAGGTAAGACAAGATCTGCAGCAACTGTGATATTTATTGTTCCTACGTGACGAGCTTTTCCGGCGACAGTCGACGCTGAGTGCATGTACTTCGTACAATATCAATCCGAGGCTTTCAAAAAAATTTAACAAACCTTGTCTGCCATCGTTGAATGACATGATTGATGTATAATCGGCCGTTCGAACAACTGTACTGAAAAAATTGAATTTTGGAACGATTTTCCAAATTAATTAATTAAAACATTCGTTATTATTTTGGGTAAATCAACCCGCACATCTCTCCAGCAATTCCAGCAACGACATCTTCTGAAAGTTGCAGTTTTTCTACGAATGTGTCGAGACTCTCAT
Source organism: Netelia inedita (assembly GCA_964017225.1). Classification (NCBI taxonomy): domain Eukaryota; kingdom Metazoa; phylum Arthropoda; class Insecta; order Hymenoptera; family Ichneumonidae; genus Netelia; species Netelia inedita. The sequence continues at coordinate 26,525,646 of OZ024920.1, forward strand.
TGCGGCCAACGCATGTTGAAAAGAACACCAGCACCTCGTCAACACCTTCAGAACATAAATAATTACGCGAATACAGATCTCCATTTTGCATTATATATATCAGTGATGTGCGGATTTCGACGAATGGCAAGACCATAGTAATTTGTAAGGTCATTGATGTCCTTATACGTCAATCGAGCTTTTCCAACTAGACTGTTACTGATATTTACGCGGCTCTCAGGCTACTTCCCATCCGCTTTTCTGCATGGGGTATGCATTCTTTGTTGAGAACAGGTGTGTCTTGCTGTATAATGTTACCTACCCTATGAAATGCAGCCGGCCGGAGCTGTCCGCTTTCGCCTTCCTACTAAAAGTGCTGTAACTCTGCCATTTTTGTAAATTGTAAAATATTTGTTCGTATACATATTTTTGAAAGTATTATACATACTACAATAAAAAATGTTTAGTCGTTTTTTGAAACCGTCATAGGGGTAGTCTCCCTAAAATATATCTTTAATGGGGCACTGAGTGCACATGAGTTCGAAAAAGGCAGAATTTAGCTTTTCAACTCATCTTTTGGGAGGCCGGCTCCATGGCATAATAAACGAGTTCTCGGATCATTTGCATTTATCAATTACACTATTTGATTTTTAATACACCAGCCGTCTTCAAGAACAATGTTTCAGAGCTCTTTGAAATTATATCGCGGTTTCCCCTAGACTTCAGGCGGCATTCCACCTTGGCCGCTTGGAAAACAGGTATAATTTAAAAAAAATTATAACTCGAAAGTATAAAACGAAATATTTGTATTTTTTTACTATGTAAGAAACGGCTTTAAGAATGCCTCAAATAAATTTTAGTTCGTAATATTAAAAAAAGGCGGCACTGCAGAAATTTCCACGCAGGCCCTCCGTACGACACGCGCGTATGTTGCTGCAGGTGTATCACCATCATTTTGCATCTGAAAACAAACATTTGTAACACACCAATCAAGTAATCGCAAAAATCCTACGCTACCTTTGAGATAATGTACCTAGAAGTATTATGAACAAATTTCACAGCGATCGGACCAATAGTTTACGAGATTTACTTGACACCATTTCAAAAAATGTATTTTCGAGATAATCGCAAAATAAAAGAAACGTGCGGTTATTCGGCTGATGGTGCGATTTTATGAGACCTACTTTCAATCAGCGATTCTTGGTCCATACATTGATTGAGGCCGTCCCTTTCGGCTGCTGATTGCGCATCCTAGGCCTCTTTTTAAGATGATCGACGTACTTGTTGTGCTTCTTTCGTACTTTTTTGTGCTCGTATACACTGATCGAACTGCGCGATCGACCACTCGCAGCGCCCCGACTTTCCTGTCTTCAGCATTTCTGAAATTAAAATCACGAAATCCACGAAACAAGAATTTAATACAAATTTTTCTAGCTTCCCAATTTACAGGATAGACTCAGATGAGCGGAGACTACTGAATAGTTGATGCCGCGAAGTCGCCGAAGTCTGGAGTTATCAAGGAACTCAAAAAAGTACATTAAACAAGTGGTTGAATGGGCGCTGTACATTTACATTTTTTCTACTTTGCTAATCATGACATCAAATAGAAGTACAAAGTTTCCATGTTTTGTTCTCTTTTTCCAAACAATAACTCACCACGGATGATGATGTTTCCTCTGAAACTCTACCATCCAAACTAGTTGAATGATGCTAAAATCAATGTCATGGTGATTATTATTATTATTATTTTTGTGATTATTATCAATGAAACAGTTACAATCAAATCGATTATATCCGATAGTCTCAAGAAAGTATAGTTTTTCGATAAAGAAAATCATATACCTGGGTCAACGACTCCTCAGTCGCTCCTTGTAGCTACTGAAGTGGATAAATTACCGCCCGCAATTCGAGGGTAAATATGCGGCAGTAATCACGACTGGTAACCGCGATTTCTCTATCCGGATTTCGAAAAATAGTCAAACATCATTTTTTTACAATACATTCATATTTTAAAGAATGGTTGAAGAAATACATTCATACTCTTAAAAATTTCTCCATAAATACATGAATATTTTTTAATAATTATGAAAAAATAGATTCATATTTTAAAAGAATGAGTTCTATTGCTCGAAAATGGCCAATAGACACAGGCACAGATACTGATACTGACACTAATCGAAGAGCTGAAAGGAAGACGTCCACATGGTGCACAGCCGACGTACATGGTTATTCATAAACTAAAACACTTATACTAGTTTGATATACTCCGGCAGCGACACTCGTATCAGTCACTAGTCGACCCACAGACAACACACTTGCATACCGCATGCACACATACCATCATATAGATACAAACGCGAGCATCATTTTACCGACTCATAGGCCCATTATGTGCAACTTCGTAATATATTCACCCATACAAACCGTTGCGTCCTTACTAACATAGGTCCACTTGCGGCCATGCCCGCACTCGCGACCACAGAGGCCTGCATCATGCCTGCGTTCAAGCTACCACCTAGACGACCACGTTCTACACAGCGGCCTAGTAACTGGACATGAAGACTATTCCATATATTGACCGTTATGAATAGAACGAAATTTCTAAGAGCTAACAGGTGAAATAACAATAATCGGGTTGAATCGAGCATGTGCAGAGCGAGTATGCGCACCTAGGTGACGTTAACAGGGATAGGAATTCAATTTTATAATTATTCATAATTTTATGTATGAATTAAAGCTTATAAAACTACGGAGTCATTTTTTTCAGGTCTAGATTAATGAATTCAATTACCTTATAATTCAATATGGAAAATTGCGTGAGAATTTTGTAGAACGTGAAAATAATCCGATTGTCCAATAACGATTTTGAATTACTATGAATTACACGCTGCATTCTGTAAGAATGAAGAATGATTTTAATACAATGACTACGACCCAAAAGTGTTCGTATAAAATGTATTAATAAAATACATAATGTAACTTCAGCAGCGAACAATTTCCAACAACGAAATATTGATTGTTTTCCCTTCCGTAAAATAATAAATTGCATGAGCATCTGAACAGAGTAGACATGGGACAATGCCTAAGATAGGAACGAGAATAACGCTAGACCCAGCGTAAGAAAGAGGGAAGTACGAAGTGACGAAATAGTTCAGACCCTACTCAAAACTGCTCAAAAATCACTGATTTTGGATGTTGTCTTCGAAAACTAAGTTTTTCCGTAGAATTGCTTCGTAATAATATAAGAAAAGACTCTGGGAGGGTGCGTACGAAAAAAATTATTAAGCAAGCGAGTTAAAAATCGAAAACTGCAAATCAAAAATGTTTTACCGTTTTTTGTAATTATCTCGTTATACCTACAATAGAGTTAGAGCAAAAACACTTTGAATAAAAATTGTTGGCGATGAAATATTTCATAATATGGCACCACTAAAATTGCAATGAGTATTATTTTTGCCGAAAAATCAATTGTTTGCGTAAAACATACATGTTATACCCAAATAAAATCAACCTCGTGTCAACCGCGTTTCGTTACACGCTTTACCCCGTTTCAAGTAAGTGCAACGCGCGTTTCGAAACACGCTAAAGCGTGTGAAAAGCTTGTGAATTCCATCGCAACCACGTTTTAGGTACGCACTTTACTGCATGCAAAGCACGTTTCGAAACGCGCCTGATACGCCCTTTAATGTGTACATAGCGCGGTTGAAAACACGCTTGAAACGCACTATTCTCTGGAAGAAGTCGGTGTCGACAGCATGGGGAACAGAATGTTTCGACCGTGTAAAGAAACACGCTTGAAACGCGCTATTCTGCAGCCAAAGTGGTTACGTTGTAAGTGTTTTCCCTCAACAAAACTTGATCTTGAACCGGACTATTCCGTGGCAGGTTTTTGTCAGGGTGAGGAATGCAAATGCATCTATTGATGAAATAGACTAATATCAATTGGGACTCTATATTAGTAATAATGTAGCCGATTGGCGCATTTTATCAGTTCAAATCCATGAACGACATCTAACAGCTGTTCATCTGTCGGTGCACCTTGAAAATGAACTGCCCGTGTACTTGACAATAGAAAATGCTCGTGAAAGAGCATTGTCACCACCACAAACGACGTTAACTGCATTTTTAACATTGTACGGGGATGATATGTTTGCAAAGACGCTATTTTACTTTGAAGGACCAACATACTACGCATGGAATACATGAGCAAAAAGTTTCAACGTAAAAAAAAAGGTAAGTTAGCTGAAGGACATACCAGTTTATATTCAGCCGATGCATTAGGCCGTCTGTACACTGTTCACCCAAACGATGCAGAATGCTTTTACTTGAGATTACTGTTAATCAACGTAGGTAGATCGACATCATTCAAAGAATTAAGAACAGTAAACTGTAAAGTATGTACCATTTATCGCAAAGCTTGCCGAGAATTAAATCTTCTTGGAAACGATGGACATTAGAATACTTCCCTCGCTGATGCATCGAATACTACTCAACCACATCAAGTATACACGTTATTGACAATAATATGAAATCCTATTAAATCCAAAAGATCTATGGGAAAAATACAAAGATTACATGAGTGAAGATATCCTACGTCGTTTGCGTGCAACGAATGAAAATCAAGAAATTCAATTCACCATAAACGTGTATAATGAGGCGTTGATTTGGATTGAGGACATATGTTTGGCAAACACTAACAATAAACTTGTGCAATTGGGAATTTCTTCGCCGAATCGATGTGTAAACGAAATTTTTTTTATCGTGATTTGCAACGAAACACACAGTTTAATGTAGGCGAATTGTGCACATTTATTAACAACAATCTTACGAAATTGGTTCCTGAAGCACGCATCGTATATAACAGAATTAGGAATTCAATGACAAGCCAAAGGGGCGGATTGTATTTCCTAGATGCGCCCGGAGGAACGGGAAAAACTTTTCTAATTTCGATTATTTTGACGACAATACGATCAAGAAAAAATATTTTACTGGTTATCGCATTATGTGGAATCGTGGCAACTCTTTTGGATAATAGCAGAACAACGCATTCAGCACTAAATCTGCCATTTAACATGCAAATCACTGAAATACCATTATGCAATATTAAAACAATCAGAAGCGGGAAAAGTACTCAAATCATGTAAATTCAGCGTGTGAGACGAATGTACTATGTCGCACAAATAAAGCATTGGAAGCGATTCATCGTACACTAAAAGATTGAAGAGGCAATGAGCAGATTTTTGATGGAGCATTTCATGTTATTGTCCGGTGATTTTGGACAAATTCTACCAGTTATATCCCGTTCAACATCCGCTCATGAAACTAATGCATGTCTGAAATCATCATTCTTATGGAAACACGTTTATAAATTGACTTTGAAGATCAATGTGCGTGTACAACTACGACGCGATGCATCCGCTGAACGTTTCGAAAAACAATTGTTGGATATTGGAAATGGGAAAATGACAATCGACGAATCCACATAATGTATCACATTGCCAACAAACTTCTGTAAAATAACAGCAATAACAGACGAATTGATTAACACGATTTTTGCCAAACCGAACCACTACTTCGAAATTATGCTCACATTAAAGACTTATGTAAGACCGATCCGCGAGAAGAATGGTAATAACTATCTAACACCCATCTGGGCCACCCACAATACCCATCTGGAGCTCCCACTTGCGTGACTTTCAGTTCTAGTCGAGCCCTATATATACCGCGAAACCGAATGAAATCCGTGGTGGGAACTTCGTGCAGTCCGCTTGTAAAGGTAGTAAATGGTTCTGCATCACGGCCGAGCGTAGAGTAATATCGTGATAGAAAATTGATTGAGAGCGAAGTACACACACACACACGCAGCAGCAGCAAACAGGTACACAACGCAAACCCAAAACCGAACCCTAAGGTAGCAGCAGCTACAAGAGCAACAACAATAGTTGCTACAGTAGAATGAGCAGTAGCAGCAGCAGGAACAGCACCATCGTCGGTAGAGCAGTAGCAGCAACAGCAACAGCAGTAATAGAAACACTAGCGGCAGAACAGCAGCAGGAGGAGCGATACGTGCAGCCTTAATTTTTCTCATCTCTCCATAAATTACTTATCTATCCGATACCGTTAATTATTATTATTTAACTTAAAACCCGCGTTATAAAGAAATTATGAATTCCATCAGAATCAAAAGATTAATGTCGATCGTATTTTAATCCCTTTTATCTTATACAGTAACTATGACCTACAACGATTCTTTATAAACGAATAAATTATAATTCGGCGTGTCCTTATGTTTTTCAGGAATGATGATCATCTCCTCGTCATGACGTTGACCTTTCGTATGCCCCGTGGGAAATCTAATTGTAAGACAAATTCTACAAGCAAACTGTCAATTAAGTAAATTTTTGGGTTTTTCGTTATGAGTCATTTTCCATCATAAATTAAGTCATTCTGCAATTAGTCGAATCTCACATTCCACTATCCACCCTGCCCTCGGCATTTTTCCTTGAGGTTCGGCCGAGGGATAATATCTGATGTATAACATGTAAAAGAAGACTGTTTCCTTTGATCGAAAGAGAATGAATAATCGTCAGGACGTTGAAACAGCTATACACGTTTTACATTTTTTATTCGTATCAATGTTAAAAGAGCCAAGGTTAGAACAAAGCTATCATATAATATATGGTGTATACAATATAAGAATTATCCACATATAGCGAAGGTTTTTCAGAGAATAGTTCATATATTTTTTAAGAATTAATGTTATTTGTAAGAATGAATGTTATGATAATTAGATAACATGTATTGTGCAATTGTGCGTATTGATAACAATATCACTATATTATGTCGTGTCCGTTAAAGGTTGAGCTTATAAAGCCTGTTCGATTGAACGAAATATATTCAAATACTTCGATTAGGATGGAACATTTCTCGTTTTTTCTTATCATATTAGCTATAAAATCTCTCAAAAGTGAGGGTCAGCGAATAAACACTACTTTCTCGGTCTCCCATTGCGCTGCATGAAACAACCCTTGAAGGAGTTCAGTCTAACGTCGATTTCTCCCTCTTCTAACTAAAAACGAAATTGACAAGATGAATATTCTTTTCCCCGCTTAACAAGTCTGGGCCGTCGAAAGGATTTCGTATCGTATTACAATTGGGACCCTTTTTTGTTTTACCTGATCAAAAAGATAAATTTCCTTGTAGCACGAGGGTGAGACGCATTCCCGAATGCAACGTGTCTTTGCCACTGTATTACCTCTCTGATGTTGAGACATCATTTTGCAGGCACCGCTCTCCTCGCAGGCTTGTTCGTACTCCCTGAACAACAATTCCTATAAATGAAGATATATAATTAAACTTGTACATCAGTTTATGAGCTGTATTTTTTCATTCATCTGTATATATCTTGGAACAAGAAAAAGTTGTAACCCTGGAATCTCATGCATACAGTCCAATATTGTCTATCTGCCGTTCCTACATATGGTAAGTGGCTAGAAAGGTTTGGATATTCATGGCCCCCTGAAACTTCGGGGAAAGTTCGATGCCAAATTATATAAAATTCAAAAACAAGCTATTTAAAGGATGTTCCTTCCTCCAATATTTACATAAAGCATCGAATAACATTTTACAACATATTTAGGCTTATATATATATATATATATATATATATATATATATATATATATATATATATACAGGGCGATTTTCCTAAGGTATAGCACCATTCATTCTGGGGTAGATGGGACCATTACAAACAAAAGTTGCAAATATATATTGGGAATATTTTCAATAGTTTACGAGATATGAATTTGTTAAGTTCGACTAATCAGATCGCGCCGAGAAGCGTTGGAGCCGCCTACTCTCCGCCCTAGCCGTAGATATAGCACAGTGTAGGGCGTTACATTTATGATCGCAAAATTCAGAGCAGTTAATTATTATTATTATTTTATTCCGCAGTCATTTTATTTTGGGCGGCTCTAATGCTTCTCGGCGCGCTCGGCAACATTCAGAGCAGTCGGTGCCCGGCAAATAAAATGACTGCGGAATAAAATAATAATAATAATTAACTGCTCTGAATTTTGCGATCATAAATGTCACGCCCTACACTGTGCTATATCTACGGCTAGGGCGGAGAGTGGGCGGCTCCAACGCTTCTCGGCGCGATCTGATTAGTCGAACTTAACAAATTCATATCTCGTAAACTATTGAAAATATTCCCAATATACAGGGTGAATTCCGTAAGGTTTCTCAAACGGGATTTTGGTGCAGATGGGATCATTACAAACAAAAGTTGCAAATATACATTAGGGATATTTTAAATAGTTTACGAGATATGAACATTTAAAGTTTATCCAATCACAGCGCGCCGAGAAGCGTTGGAGCCGCCCACTCTCCGCCTTATCCGTAGATATAGCACAGTTTAGAGCGTTACATTTGGGATGGCAAAATTCAGAGCAGTCAATCATTATTATTTTAATACGCATTCATTTTTATTTGGCGCGCTCGGCAAAATTCAGAGCAGTCAATGCCCGACAAATAAAAATGACTGCCTAATAAAATAATAATAATTGACTGCTCTGAATTTTGCCATCCCAAATGTAGCGTCCTAAACTGTGCTATATCTACGGCTAGGGCGGAGAGTGGGCGGCTCCAACGTTTCTCGGCGCGCTCTGATTCGATCAACTTTAAATATTCATATCTCGTAAACTATTAAAAATATCCCCAATGTATATTTGCAACTTTTGTTTGTAATGATCCCATCTGCACCAAAATCCCGTTTGAGAAACCTTACAGAATTCACCCTGTATATTTGCAACTTTTGTTTGTAATGGTCCCATCTACCCCAGAATGAATGGTGCTATACCTTAGGGAAATCGCCCTGTATATATATATATATATATATATATAATCCTAAATATGTTGTAAAATGTTATTCGATGCTTTATGTTACGTTATGGCTATATACACACATATATATATATATATATATATATATATATATATATATATATATATATATATATATATATATATATGTATATAGCCATTTTACTGTAATGTTATATAGTTACTTTCGGATTTAAGAAAGCTTGGAGCTAAGGATACTTGATCAAAGTTTACTTTAATTCTCTTCAAAACTTGTTTATTTATTAGCAAAAAAACTAGCAATTTTGTCATCAGAAATCAAAGTTTTTCCGTAGAGCGGGTGCCATATAGGCCCAAATTAAAATACCAAAAAACAAACGAACTAAGCAGTGAATATCGTATTATTGTATAGTAATTTTTTGACCAAACAAAATTTCAGGTTGGCCTCACCCATAACACCATGACCAACAAAAACCGGTTTGTGTTAACAGCGCACAGGAGGGTGGCTGCCATCCTCTTAATATTTTTCAATTAAAAAAACACGCACACACAATGTTCTTAAACTTATTTATCAGAAAACATATCCTCTTTTTCTTGAATGCGCTAGATATTATTTGTAAAAAAAAACGAAAATAACCATTTTTAGCGTACTGAGGAAGTCATCATCACCCCGAAAAAAGGCAATTTATTCCGTCTTACCGGCTTACCATATAGAACCAAGGAAATGCAAAACACACCTAAGACACACTTGAAAAAATCTAATTATATCTCTCATATTCGGCAAAGTGCTCCACTTCGACTTTTTGCTATAGAATAATATTGCGTATTCTCTTCTAATTAGCAACCTATTTGACTTTTCGAACGATATTGTATTTTCGTTTTCAGTCTTCCGTGCCTCGCGTGGCTTTCTAAGATCACTATTTTTGCTGAGAACGTATTTGTTTTACTTACATTTTTGCTCGTTTCTTTGTATGGATATTCCGGAAAAGCAAAAGTCTTCGAAACCGATGAACCGTAAACGAAACATAGCTGAGACGTCAGAAGACCCAGTCCGAAAGCGTATGGCACCCACGTCGCCATCTTTGATACGCGTGCGCGGACAGCTCCGCAAATTCTCGACGATCAATATAAACACATGCATGAGACATTACTGTTAAATTTGAGAGGTAAAAACGTACATCCTTTTTACCGATCGAATTAATATGGAATATTATCGAATTAATATTTCGGCTTATTTTAATCACACGGCAATTAAAAAAAAATCATTGTGCTTATACTGACGCCAACCGGCAACGTATCTTCTCTGCCCAGATAGTTGCCTAACGACCTGCATAGGACATTGCAATACAAATCTGAGCCATAATTTTTCAAATGAAAATATTTCTCCGAAAAAAGTCATTATATTTTGCTTCAGTATATGCAGAGAGTTTCATTTTCGTGAAAAAAATACCAATCATTACTTTCATTTCCGAGAATTTGAAGTATTTCGAGAAAGGCACAAATAATGTTTAACAAAAATGTGCACATATTCTTCTGGAAGTACGTGCGTGCACATGTGTGTACGACTTTCTTAGTCCAGTGCATGTGGCTATGAAACCGTTTTTATCTGCGATAACTTAGATTTTTAGTGAAATTGTTTCATTATGATGTAACAAAAGAAACCGGGAAACATGGCTCCATTGGACCCGACTATATGGTTTAAATCTTCTTTTTATTTATAATCGAAAAAATGTTTGTTTGTCCCGTATGCATTCCTATACCATTCATCGGATTGGGTTAGAATTTTAGTTAGGGGTAACGGAGAGCGTGGTAAATGCGAACGGGTCAAAGTAGGTGCTTTGAAACGTTTTTGAGGATTTTCTTGTATTTTTGTCAGCTTTTCCATACTGTGTCTCACTTATGGTAATTCTATTAACGGAAAATCAAGTTTGACTATTGATGTGTTATGCATATAACTAGAAATTAAATAATAACTCAATCTTTCTAGAAATTTCTAACCTAACTTTTTAGTTAATTAAGGGGGGGGGGGGGGGTATGGTCCTGAAACTTTTTCCCGATTTTTTTATATTTTATTTTATGAATGTACAACATCTCAAGAATGTTCTGTCAAATTTTCAAAGCAATTGAAGCAAAACTAACGGAGTTATGCAATTTTAACGATGCAAGGCTTTGAGTCGCTCCGCTCCGATTTCGTATACCTGTGTTACGTCCCCGATATTGGATTGGAACCGCGTGATAGGTCGTTTCCGTTGACTCGGCCGATACTTGTAGTTGGCGCATAATTTGGACGTACGCTCAGTGAAAATCAGAGTATATGAATATTCTGATTGTTCTGAGATACGGAAATTCGGAGATTCGGAGGCTCGGAGATTCGTTATGAAATTCGACCCCTGCTATGCGCAGTTGAAGAGATCAACACGATGAATAGTTATTCAATGTTGAGTTTATTCGTAGATATTGTTTGATAAAGAGTTACAGATTAGTTCGGACTTTTGAGATGGTCCGAATTTAGCGTCGGTGTACAAAGTTTGTAAGTGGTTGTCGTTTAAACACTTCTATTAAAATAACTTGGATGATTTCTTATGAAAAGATAATGTTAGAATATATAACTAACATGTTTCATAGACGCTGTAGCTAAGTTTCTGTAACTGTTAACTAGAGTTAAGTCAAAGGCAAAAAAGCTGGAAATTGGGTCGGAGCATGTCTTTTTATAGTTGCTCTAGTTTTGGGTGGAGGGGAGTTAGTTTGGGGTGGAGTTTGGTTTTCCCTTTGGGGAGGGTCGGACGTTTTTGTGATAGGCTGGGTTTTCCCTATCATCTTACTATCTAGCTATTGGAAAGGAAAATTAGTTGTACTCTACTATGTCGATATTAGAGGTAACTACGCAGAGCGCCCTTTTACCGACTAGAGGACATACGCTACCGACGTTTGGTCATTACTTAGTTTTGAAAATTGACTGCGCCTCTAATGTCGGCCAGTACGTAACACCTGCTCGACAGCTGCGAAAGACTGCTGCCTGGTAGCTGTTTTGTGTTTCTTCCCTACAGTAGTACTGTGGCCCAGAGCTGCCAGATCGCGCGCGAAATTTACCCCCTCTCTAGCGTCCTGCGCGCCCATCACACAATCATAGTAGCGCGTGTCCGTGAGCGAGCGATGCTCGGACATCTTCGGAAAGAGCCGAGCGCGATCGGGCAACTTCGACCGTGCCTTCGGCAGCTACACCAATACATGGACGCTGAGCCCGTTCATGTGCGGCCAAGCCGAAACTGAGGCTTCGAGCGAAAAAGCAATCTGATGGGAAGACCAGAGGCCCAAATTTTGTTTATTTTTTTTTCAATATTTTTTTTTTATATTTATACAAAGTGAAGGTGACCACCCACACATTCATTTGCCAAAGTAGTACGCGCGCAACTCTTAAGAACTTTCTAAAAAATGGACTTTTAAAAATTGCCTAGCCCGGTAAAGGCAGCTCACGTTTGAAATTTGTTAACTGGTCGAGTGGTCGAGTGGTGAGCGTACTCGACTAATAACTGCTAGGTTGCTGGGTCGAATCTTGCCCGTGGGTACCTTTTTTCGATTTTTATACCCATCAATAAATTAATTTTATAATCATAATTGAAACGCTACTTCTACAGAACAAATATTCACTTTTTTTTTATTTCAATAATGCATTTCTTTATATAAAATATATTGGTGGTGCACATGAAATACAAAATAATATATACACATATTACCGACGAAAAATTTCCGGACAAAAGTTGAAAACAGTGCCGGAACAGATTTTTATGCCACTGCGCCGGTAGTTGCCCTCGGCTAATTTAACCAACCCCATTTTAAAAGGCAGTGTTAGTCAGCGGAAATTTCAGACGGCTTCGGTAGTGCAGAGCTCGTAACATTTCGCTAAGCGCTACCGCTGCCTACCGCTAGATGGCATGGCGCGCGTATGCTACGAAGCCCCAGTATGACACTTGACAAGACGGGCCAAGCGCCGAGGCATGAAGACTAGAGTAAAGGAGCCCGAACGCAATGCTGGCGAATGGTCTGCGAAAGTGATGAACGATCCGCGCATTGTACCCGCGCGGTAGCGCCACCAGTACGCAATATATATAGTAATACAGTACGCTAATTTGAAATAGTCGATTCGTGATACAAACATGTGAAATCGAAAACGTATCAATAAACGAATAATAGCTCGATAAAACGCAAAACCAATAAAACCCGAATTGAAATTTTTAACCCAATTTGAGCGCAACTTGAAAGGGAAAAAACGCAAACCCAATAAAACCCGAATTGAAATTTTTAACCCCACTTGAACCCAACTCAAACCAACCCAACCCAACCCCATCCGGGGCAACAACTTAAATATTAAAAAACTCCATTATGTCATAATGGAAGTGTTAGCTCAATGTTTAGCGCGTTGGTATGACGTGCATGGAAGCCCGGGATCGAGTCCGCGTGGGAATTTTTGTTTCCAACTTCTCTCAAATTAAGCGCCAAAATGGAAAGATTATTTTTATTTTTAACCGAAATACAAGTAATTAAAACCCAACCCAACCCAACCCCATCCGGGGCAACAACTTAAATACTAAAAAACTCCAACATATCATAATTGAAGTGATAGCTCGATGGTTAGCGCGCTAGTATCACGTGCATGGAAGCCCGGGATCGAGTCCACGTGGAAATTTTTTTTGTCTAACTTCTCTCAAATTAAGCGCCAAAATGGAAAGATTATTTTTATTTTAACCGAAATACAAGTAATTAAAAAAAACTGAACGAAAATGATGAATTCTCGTTTGCAGTAATGTTGCATACGTTGTTATTACTATATTAAAAATGTCGTAGTGTTATTCAATCGGAGGAACACTGAAAAAATAACTGTAAAATGAAAGTTCTCACGATAAATAAAGAATGTACGCTAATTTTGGAATTACTGATGTTTTGTTTATTAGAAAATCAATACATAGGCTTTTGTTAGTAAGCGCGGATGGAATCAAATTATATGATTTAATAATTATTATCAATGGCTTGCACATTCGATGTACCGCTGTATAAACATTCTGCTTGTTTTGTCGTCCTTTTGTTTAGTGGCTACATATTTCTTTTTTTTCTTGTAACGAAGTCCTTGACCGAATGGCTGAGCTGATAGGCGTGAACTTCCGAGACAGGAGAAAGTTTGAATGGTCTGAAAGATTTATTTACAAAAGATTTATAAATCGTTGAGATAAATCGTTACGGGACAATTCTCACCTATAATAATCATAAATAAATGTCGATCATTTCTTCCTGGGTGTCGCGGACCTGAACCATCTCGGAGCAAGTTTTCGAGACCTCGTTGAAGGCGTAAGAAAGGCACTTGAGGACGTTTTTGTCCCACCATTGTGTGAGTAATCCCGTATTTCTGGTGTACTCGCAAGCGGGCTTGTAATAAAGATAATAATCGATCAATAATTTCCATATGCGAGGTTTGGTTTCGTCAGGCACGAAGAATTTTAACCAATGAAATAACTTTTTAGTCATTCAATCAGTATTTTTTGTTCGCATACCTGGTGTTTCGGCAATACGGATCAGTCTAATCGCAGGATATCGTTGGTTTTGGTACCATTTTGCTCGCAGATCTTGGCTCGAGTGTCCAAGCTCCGATCCTCGCATCTGCACAAACGAGCTGAAACGTCCCGAGTTGAAAGAACTGACCGCCGAGTCGTGAACTATTTACTCGGTCTCAACTTCTTTGGCGACGTCGCCCTGGCATGATGCAAAATAGCTCCGGTGAGCTAAACATTTTTTTTCATCTAATGAGTCAGAAGGCTCAAGAAAAATATGAAAAACAAAAAATAAATCTATTTGAATATTCCAGGGAATAAATAATAATGAAATGGGAGCAAGGAGTAGTGATATAAAAACATTTAAACAGGCTTTATCGGCGAACGTATATTTAACCTAAAAAACTTTGTTTTGTGCAAACATCATGCATGACACATTTTCTGCATGAAACAAATCTCCAATGGTATTAAAATTTATGCGAATTGTTGCATTCATTTATAAAAATTCGATGACGATAGCATGCAATGCCGAAAAAAAAGAAAACTATTTGTCAATGTGGTTTGCATGCCAATCTCGATGCTTGTCGGCAATATTTTCGCTAATTCGCGCATTAATGTCGTGAACATACTGTTTTCTTACCTTTATTCGATAGTAATTAGCTGTTTTTGTATTACAATACTCTTTTTAACACCACAATTCACAATATTACTCAACACGTCACTGTATATAAGTACGTGTGTCAGTACGTATGGCACTGACAACTGACATAAGCCAAAATTCTCGCGCGTCACGCATCTATCCTATCCACCACCTATCTTATTCCGTCCCAAGCGCTGGCATCGGTTGCGGATACTTCTCGAACTATAATATCTTTCATCACTTTCGCGATCCATTTTTCGACGATTCCGCCATATGCGTTCGGGCTCCTTTACTCTAGTCTTCATGCGCCGAGGCCTCGTAGCGATAGCCAGCCGCCCGCGTTTCCCCCGCACCGCGCCGCGGAGGGAATGACACGGAGCGAAAACAATCGAGTCGCGCGACTAATCTCGCAGCTTTGGTCATGCATATTATGAGAATTGCTGTTTATAAAAACTGTTCACAAAATAATATGATTCTTGGAAAAGATATCTGGGTATACATACAAACCCATTCTCTATATATATATATATATATGAATATATTGAGATCAGAAATCATATATATATATATAGAGGCAGAATATATGTATAGATACATACATCTGTCCGAATATATATATATATATTGTATACACATGATTGATATATATATATATATTGATATCATCCACCATATATATAAACCCATTCAGAAATATGTATGTATCTATATATACATATACTATACATATATATCTATACATACATACACTATACATATATAGTCTGTATAATGGGATAATTTCTTTCTTTGAAGAATTATATTATTTTGTGAATATTTTTTAAAAGCTGCAATGCTTTCTAATATGTGTAAAAAATGTACGAATGCTGACGAGATTCAGATGTGCGAACGGCAATCGGAAATTTTCGATCCTGTCTCAACTCGGCTTGTTGCATTCGCCAAACATCTCTCTTGCGCCGAAAATGCGATATCGGTGACTGACGACTCTGGTCAGCGAGAGTCGCAAATATAAGCGTCAACAAAAAATGTACGTGATGCCGAGTTTGACAATAAAATTCGCGACCAAGAATCGAAAATTCTCGGTCGAGTTTCGCCTCAAATATTTTGGAGCAGGCATGTAATGTTCAGGCAATCTACAGAATATTGCGAGTAGGAAACTGACAACCCAGAATCGCGAATTCTCGGTCGATTTTTTACTCGAATATTTTTATTCGTCGAACGATGCTTGCTCCTGAAGCCATAGCTGCCAGATCGCGCGCGAAATGTACCCCCACTCTAGCGTCCTGCGCGCCCATCACACAATCATAGTAGCGCGTGTCCGTGAGCGAGCGATGCTCGGACATCTTCGGAAAGAGCCGAGCGCGGTCGGGCAACTTCGACCGTGCCTTCGGCAGCTACACCAATACATGGACGCTGAGCCCGTTCATGTGCGGCCAAGCCGAAACTGAGGCTTCGAGCGAAAAAGCAATCTGATGGGAAGACCAGAGGCCCAAATTTTGTTTATTTTTTTTTTCAATATTTTTTAAAAATATTTATACGAAGTGAAGATGACCACCACACATTCATTTACCAAAGTAGTACGCGCGCAACTCTTAAGAACTTTCTAAAAAATCGACTTTTAAAAATTGCCTAGCCCGGTAAAAGAAGCTCACGTTTGATATTTGTTAACTGATCGAGTGGTCGAGTGGTGAGCGTACTCGACTAATAACTGCTAGGTTGCTGGGTCGAATCTTGCCCGTGGGTACCTTTTTTCGATTTTTATACCCAACAATAAATTAATTTTATATGCATAATTGAAACGCTACTTCTACAGAACAAATATCCACTTTTTTTTATTTCAGAAATGCATTTTATTTATTTAAAATATTTTTGTGGTGCACATGAAATACAAAATGATATATACATACACTACCGGCGAAAAGTTTCCGGACAAAAGTTGAAAACAGTGCCGTTACAGATTTTTATGCCACTTCGCCGGTAGTTGCCCTCGGCCAATTTAACCAACCCCATTTTAAAGAGGAGGGATTTACCTTCATTTTGGCTTTTTAAAAAAAAAATCACGATTTTTTTTTACAATGATCACACAGTTTTGAACACGACCATTATTTCTCGTTTTTTTGTTTTTTTTCGAGTGGACCTCGTTTGTGGTAAAAAAAATTGTAACGTAAATGCGTTACAAATTTTCGTGAATTTTTTTTTAAGCCAAAATGATGGTAAATCCCTCCTCTTTAAAATGGCGTTGGTTAAATTGGCCTAGGCCAACTACCGGCGAAATGGCATAAAAATCTGTTCCGGCACTGTTTTCAACTTTTGTCCGGAAACTTTTCGCCGGTAGTGTATGTATATATCATTTTGTATTTCATGTGCACCACAAAAATATTTTAAATAAATAAAATGCATTTCTGAAATAAAAAAAAGTGGATATTTGTTCTGTAGAAGTAGCGTTTCAATTATGCATATAAAATTAATTTATTGTTGGGTATAAAAATCGAAAAAAAGGTACCCACGGGCAAGATTCGACCCAGCAACCTAGCAGTTATTAGTCGAGTACGCTCACCACTCGACCACTCGACCAGTTAACAAATTTCAAACGTGAGCTTCTTTTACCGGGCTAGGCAATTTTTAAAAGTCGATTTTTTAGAAAGTTCTTAAGAGTTGCGCGCGTACTACTTTGGTAAATGAATGTGTGGGTGGTCACCTTCACTTCGTATAAATATTTAAAAAAAATATTGAAAAAAAAAATAAACAAAATTTGGGCCTCTGGTCTTCCCATCAGATTGCTTTTTCGCTCGAAGCCTCAGTTTCGGCTTGGCCGCACATGAACGGGCTCAGCGTCCATGTATTGGTGTAGCTGCCGAAGGCACGGTCGAAGTTGCCCGACCGCGCTCGGCTCTTTCCGAAGATGTCCGAGCATCGCTCGCTCACGGACACGCGCTACTATGATTGTGTGATGGGCGCGCAGGACGCTAGAGAGGGGGTACATTTCGCGCGCGATCTGGCAGCTCTGCCTGAAGCATCTTCGATGACGTATGGCCAACGTCAGCCGAGAGAGTGCGATCTCGGCGACTGACGGCTCTCGCCAGCGAGAGTCACATATACAAGCGTCAACAAATCTACGTAATGCCGAGTTTGACAATAAAATTCGCGACCAAGAATCGAAAATTCTCGGTCGAGTTTCGCCTCAAATATTTTGGAGCAGGCATGTAATGTTCAGGTAATCTACAGAATATTGCGAGTAGGAAACTGACAACCATATCTGTAAGGCCACAGTATGGCCTTACAGATATTTGGTGTCCTCCCGATCAGTCTAGAACGACGCATTCTACCGAGCATTTGTGTCCGTACGTTAACAAGTTTTCGATTATTTGTACTGTTTTCATTTGATTTTCATAGTGCCGTGCCGTTTGTTGTCGAAAATGCCGAGAAAAATTAGCAGAGCAGAAAAAAAGAGGAGTGGTTCACGGTTAAGCGAATAAAAAAAAATGTATCCCCGCACAAACGCAAGAAAGACACTGTTGAAGCTACAAGTAGGTACTTCATTGAGGAAAATAAGTGGAAATACTTGTATAGAAGAAGATCTTCAAAAACATTACAGAATTGTAGATTTTCTTCTAGTATTTTCAACTATTGCTACATTAGTGAAGTGTGCGGAGTGTGGAGGAAAAATATAATTCCAGTCTTGTAAGAAGGAAGGTCTCGGGTTCAAAATAAAAGTTACCTGCGAAAAATGTCAACAGCCTCGTTACGTTCTATCGAGTGAAAGAATAGAATCTCGTATCTATGAAATGAATTATAGATTTGCTTTTACAATGCGTGTGTTAGGTTTGGGCTTAGCTGGATGCGATAAATTTTGCGGCCTGATGGACTTAGCCAATTCGTTCATGGCGGAATCAAGCTATAATTCGTACATCAAGAAAATGAGTGAAAGTATACAAAGAGTTGCAAGTGTCTTTTTGCTTCTGCCGTAAAGGAAGAAAAAGAAGCAACGTGCAAAGCAAATGATATTGCGGAAACATCCGAACTACCACTACTCATCAACTAACGAGAATCCGCAGCATAATAAATGTCCAAGCGGTGAGGACTCTTGATGCGAATATCAGAAAGCTGCAGCGACAAATAATTTGCAGACCTTCAAACACCTATATACGAGGCTTTGAGCAAGGAGGGTCTTCTGCAGCGATGTCTCTGCAGCTTTATATAAAATAGCAATGAAAGCCTCAATCAACTAATGTGGAAAATTTCTCCGAAATGTGTGAGTGATACCGCAGTTTTGGTTGAAATTGCAGCTAATGCGGCAGCATGCACATTTAGTGAAGGCTGGTTTGCTCTGTTACCATCATGAAAGAGATGCAACTCAAAACTGTTTTGCTCTGTTTTGCTCTGTAACCATCATGAAAGAGATGCAACTCAAAACTGGACCAAGTTCTCGCGAATGAACGCGCAGAACAAAACAAAACAAAACAGAACAAAAAGATGCTTTGGACATCATGAGTAGTAGCTGTTCACTGTATGCGCCTGGTATCGATGATTCTGTGTAAGTCTACAGTGAAAAAAAATTGGATTTTTTAGTGTAAAAAACTTTAAAGCGATTTTCCCACACTTCACGTTTTCAAAGTCGGTGACGGCTGTACTTTAAAATCTATTACACCGATGCTTTTCAAACTTGGTACACTCTTTTTCTGTATAATTCATGAGGTAGCGCTGTTGAGGTTTTTTTAAATTTGATGTTATTTTTGATTTTACAATAACAAATTTGCCGATTTTTTAAGCGGAAATCGCGTTCTTGACTATCCAGTGTTACCAAACATTGAAAAATCAATAAAAAAACTTGACAGCAGTACCTGGGGAAACTCATAAAGTAATAAAATATATTTTACTTTTTGATTTCAGATGATCGAGTAATGAGTTGAAACCGTCACCGTAAAATCACTTTTTTCGATACGTCCCCAGAGAATTGCTACCAACGGCTTAGTTTAAAATATTTTTCGCTGAGATTTTTAGAAAATATTCTTGAAATGTTATTCAACAATCCTATAATCATTCAAATTGAAATACATTGCCTATATCTTGTAAAAAAATGTTTGAAAAGTGTATCTTTCACCGAATTAACCGTACCCCCCCCCCCTTAAAACATAAAACACAATTTGAGGCAAATACAGACGACGACGGCAGGGTAAACTCGGACGTCCTTAAATTCCCCAATATGCATTTGAGGGATATACTCACACAGCAACAGTAACAAGGAGACCCCGCCGATTCTACTTCAGTATCAAATGCAGGCGGATTTCTAAACAACCCTTTATCTCTTGATTCACGTGCACCACCACTACGACAACATGAAAATGTAGCTGCAGCTCATGAGCAGGAAATCAGTCAACGTATGAATGTTCAAGTAGAAGCCTTGGGTCAGCAACCAAAAGCTATTGGCAGTGTTGCTGTATGACTTTATAAATATTCCTACATTGGAATCTCCCCAAAAGAAGAAACGTATTATATTTAGAAAAAGAAACATTCAATAATATTGACAGGAGCTCCTGAAACTAGTCAAAGACCCATTGTTGACAAACCAAAGAATTAGAAAAAAGGTATCAAAGGTGTAAAATATCTTAAAGCTTTCCAAGAAATTGAAAACGAAGAAGAATATTATTGTTTGTTTTGTTCTGAAAAGTATTTATCACCATCAAATGCGAACTGGATAGGTATTGTGTATGATTTGTCAAGAATGAGCGGTCGAAAATTTTACAGGGGCACTACTTCTAAAAGCTACATTTGTGGTGATCTATCTGTCCCGTAAATATACTGTCCGTGACTTCCCCGATCTGTTTACGAATACCCCAAGCTGTGTCCGTATTTATTCAGAAAGCACTCGGTAATTGCGAACAGCAAGGGTATTATTTTTTTTAAGAAAAAAATTACTTTTTAACTTATATCGAATAATTAAAAGATTAAACGAACTTACCTTACGTGAAGTTCAATCTTAATTGTATGTAGCGCCTCTTCCTTCAGATCACTAGTAGATGTTTAAAGTATGGCACGTATTCTTATTGATTGTCTGTGACAAATTATTAATTAATTATTTACGATTTACTTGTTAATTTTTTCCACCACAGTTGTAGCGAATGTGGTATCTTTTACGATTTCTAGATCATAAAATCGTGTGAACGTTATGGATGCTTCTATCCAGCCTGCTGTCTTTTTTATTTTACATCTATACTGATACCGCTTCATTTTACTGATGATGTTGACGCGTGTCGCGTGCTATATGCTATGAAAATTCTGGTGTCGATTCCGCATAAGTCTAGTATTTCTTTAATCTATCTGCTGATCGATTGAGTTGATAGTTCCTTATGTGGTTTACGATAAGAGGAATAATCTTTTCGTATCTTGCCGGATAGCCTCTGTTTTTTCTAAGTAAGCTTGAAGCGTCGTGGCTACGCAAATCTTGAAGTTCTTAGTGTACACTGGGAGTATTAACGTCGGTTGTCTTCTCTGTCTGTGCGAAGTATTAATTCTCGCTGGTATTATAATCTCGATTTTCTTAGGCTGCTTAACAATATCATGACTATTTATTGTGGCAGGAGTTTGCATTCTGTGTCCGGTTGTTAAAGCGAGTAAGATAGCCGTTTTCGTGGAGAGTTGTATAAGTGAGAGTTGTTCATTAGGTGGCCATTGATTCAAGAATTCCAATACCACTTTTGGGTCCCAAGTACTATTGTATCGTGGCTTAGGCGGCCGTTGCTTGCTGGATTCTCTCCGACTTCAGGCCCCAACCGGAGTGAGTTAACTGAGTGAGTAACTGTTAATTGATCCATAACCTATACCACTCTGGAATTGTTCTGTGAGAAATTGTATAATGCCACCAATGTTGCACTCGTACACATTCAGGTCATTGTCGTGTGCAAATTGCTACCACTTTTTTAACGGTGACTCGTACTGGCGGATTGAGGAATCAGATAGTGATGATAGCATTACGTCGATGGATTCTGCGGATAATTCTTTTAATCTGTATACCTGCTTGAAGCAGCCCCTTGAAGCTGGCGCCAAAGTGGATGGGGATCTCTGTCGGTGGAACGAATTAAATTAATTCTTGGTTTAAAAACAAGTGGCTTTAACTCTAACATGCTCATGAACATGGGGTACCAGGCCTGTGATGTCCATTGTGGAACTACCACTATACATCTCGCACAGTCTACTTTAATTTTCTTTAACATTTTTAGGATCATCGAAAAAGGAGGAAAAGCGTAGAAAAATTGATAGAACCAATTTTTTGTGAAGGCGTCGATAGCCACAGCTCTTGGGTCACTCTTCCATGCAAAATATTTTTTACATTTTGTGTTAGATCGACTGGCAAACAGATCAATTTCTAGATTCCTAAAACCCTGGCAAATCTTTTCATATACTCCATCTGCGAGTGAGAATTCTGCCTCAGGCTCCAGCCGTCGGGATTCTTGATCAGCAATTATATTTTCTGACGTCTGGATGTATGACACAAAAATCAAGATGTTTCTTCGTTCACACCATTGCCATATTTCCTTAGCAAGTTTACGTAAATTTTCAATTTGTATGCCTCCCATTCGATTGATATACGAAATTGCTGTTGTATTGTCTATTCGGAGTAAAATATTGCAGTCTCGTTGACATCTCGCTAGGCACTTCAGTGCGTAAAAAGCTGCAGTCAACTCCAGAACATCAATGTGGAGTTTCCGTTCTTCCCTGGTCCAAAAACCATTTATTCTCTTTTTTCCTAAGCAAGCGCCCCAGCCGGAGAGACATGCATCCGAGAAAATTTCCATAGTATAGTGGATATTATTAATAGAATTATCGGCAATTTTTATATTATATATCCACCAATTAAAGTCCTCTTGGAGTCTCTTGGACAACCTCATTTTCTTTATGTAATCAGCTTCCTCTAGTACTAGGCACTTTTCCCGTTTGAAATCTTTTAGGTATACCCAGCCGTACTTGACAGCATGGCAACAGGTCCCAAGTGATCCAATGAAGGATGCGAATTCTCGGATTGTACATTATTGTGTGCGCTTGAATTTCTCAATTTTTTTTAAGATTTCTAACCGTTTGTCGTGTGGAAGCGTTAACTTCATTGTGCTTGAGTCGAGTATAAACCCAAAGAATTTGCATATTTTTGAGAGAATAAGTGGGCTTTTTTCTTTATTGATAAAAAACCCCAGTCTTTCCAGCACTAGGAGGCTGCCGTGTGCATTTTGGAGACAGTCGGCATAGGACTCTCCAAAGAGAAGAATGTCATCTAGGTAAACAACGGATTGGTAACCTTTTTGTCGGAGGTGTGTTACTACAACTTGCATTAATTTTGTGAAAACATATGGCGCCGTGTTTAACCCAAAGGGTATGCACGTGAATTGATCGAGTTGTCCCAAAAAACGAATCTTAAAAACTTTCTGCTGTTTGGTCAAATAGATATTAGATAATATGCGTCTTTCCGGTCAATTGACGCCATGAAACAATTTTTGTACATGAGATCTCGTGCTGTTCAGAGATCCTTTAGTTTAAATGTACTGTGTCGATAAACTCATTTAACTTTCTTAAATTTACGATTAGTCTCTTTGTGCCGTTTGATTTAGGTACCAGAAAAATGGTCGAGATGAATTGATTTGGATCGAAATTACATTCTGAGACAACTCCTTTCATTTTTAACTGTGCAATCAGTTCTGGTATGTCGATCAATTCACTTGTGGACCACTTTGATTCTGCAGGAACCAGACATTGATATGGCATTGTTTTAAAAGGAATTTAATGCCCGGTAACCCAGTTCAGAATGGTAGCATCATTAGAGACTGAAGCCCACGATTTTTCAAAAAACTTTAATCGTCCACCTGGCACACTTACATTGATCAACGACGCTTGAATGCGTTCCGGGATTAGTACTCCGAGCTCGTGCTCGAGTCCTTCCTCGATCCCTGGTATCTGTTATACGATCGTCTATTCCAGGATTTCTTCTTGGCCTGCCCGCCCCCCTGGACTGGGATTTCCATGTGCTGGCTCGGGACGGGCCCTCTCCGTTTTTTGATGACTTAACTGACGACCTTTCCTTAGTTTTTAGTTCTTTACTTGTTCGTTCAAGTGTCTAAGCGATTTTTATTTGTTCTTCGATATCCGTTTCGAACAGTTGTGCACCAATCTTCGTTATATTCAATGCTTCTTTTGAATCTGGATTGCGGTTAGCTAGAACAAGTGCCCTCTTCGTAAGGGGTGCGTCTCGATGTACATCTGCAATTAGTCTTACAGCATCGCTGACTGTACTTATTAGAGATATGTCGGCGTCAGTGCATTTTATCACCTGCGATAGGACTTGTGTCAGAGCCGACAATGCGACTGTTAACTTGCCTTGCTTTTCGACCATTCGAACATCTCTGTTCACGGCTCCTTCAGGTAGACATACCTTCATTGCCAAGTTGAGAGTCGGAGCGTTTATTTTTGAACAATTTTTAGGAGTCGCATATTTCATTAAAAGATTTTTTGTTCTTCGTTCGGCAATCCATTTTCAATAATATCTGTTACTCGCAGTGCTATGTCCTATTGGATATATGGTCCCTGTACTTTTTCAGGGTTTAGACGTTTTCCGATGGCCTCAAGGACGGCTTGTGTCAGTTCAACCGTTGACTTTTCTTGGTTATTTATATCTGTCAAAACCACAGGTTGTGCTGTCGGCAAGACTGTCGGTGTTGCAGCTGTCACTGCTGGTTGCTCGGCAACCAGAAGGGCAGGTTGTGTCTGAACCGACGTTCCTGGTCCAGGACTATTTTCTCGACCCTCTACAGTTCCTACTTCGTTGCTGGACGACTTTCATCTATCGCGGCCTCTTGAGTAGTTTTGTTCACAATGTCGATCATCATAATCGCTGTCCGAGTGGTATGATGACTCCGATGAGCTCTTAGAACTCGAGTAACCTGTAACAACACCAAACAAGAAAAAAACGGAATTTGGCCGTTAGCCTTTGTGCCACTACACCGTCCAAATTTTCTCTGACTCTATGGATTCTTATCCTGGACAGATATGTACTTCACCGAAGTACCTTCTTGGGCTCGTATCTCAAGGCATATTATTTCGAGTATGAAACTTTTTCCCCTCTACGTGGCTTAACGCAACGCTTTTCCAATCGTCAGCTCTGAGAGATTCGTGTCTCATCAGACAGCCTGATTTTTTCCCCATTGACGAGGGAAGGACTCAGGTCCGGTCAGGAAACTCATGTTTCCTTCTAAGCGTTTTCCTGTCTCTTGACAGGTCCGCCATTACGGTGTTTACTTACGTCGACTGCGATGATGTTTTCGCTTATATCTCTTTAGTTTTTTCTCTAACCGTCGCAGTCGTTCCTCTGTTGGATGTTCTTCGCGAATTCCCTTACGTCCCATGTTTTTTGGCTTTTCTAGTCATAGACAATTATTTTATCCTGTTTGTGCGGTCTGCACCAAAAAAGGAATGACGATCCGGATAGAGACCCGCGAGTGGGGCTCTTTTGTTTGTTTACTTTGAACCTGTGGTGCAATCCGTAGTAAGAAGGGGTACTACCAGTAATCTGAAGGAAGAGGCGCGAAATACAATTATTAATGTTGATTTATTAGATGATTAACCTAAGTTTTGTAATTGATAAATGTGGACTGATTGAAGCTATTATTCTGCGTATGACTGACAGATTTCCTTAACTGGCCGCAATTTCCCCACTCTTCCCTACAGTTGCCACGGATTCCAATGATATCAACAGACACGTCATTCGAATTCAAACGTCTGCAGATTACAGTGCGGTTCGCATTTGCAATGTCCTTCAACAGAATACAGGGACAAACACTACAAGCGTGTAGATTATATTTGAAAAGTCCATGCTTCGCACATGGACAGCAGCTATATGTAGCCTGCTCGCGCATAGGAAAACCTTCAGATTTGTTCGTGTACGAACCAGACAGAAATACAAAAAATAGCACTTCAATAAAGATAATTTATTCTTTTTTTCGCATTCGCTGTCAAATCAATCATGACACCAAAACGGCACTGCAATGCATATGGGGTAGTGCTAGTATAATATAATATATATATATATAAATAATGAAATTTATACCAAACATTTATCAGATATTTATCATATATTAACACCATTATTTTGAAATACATAATTTACACGATGGAGGCTCATATGATTGTCGAAAAAAGAGAAAACGTATTGTATTCGCGCAGAAATCCTTTAATTCTTCCGCCCGAGATTTTACCCACGCTGTCACCGCGCGGGAACAGGAAGGAGCGCCCACATCGTGAATTCAGCGCCGGAGCGATATGAGATTACCTTGAGGTGGAGTAGCTTGTCAAGTTGAGACGAAATGAGCAATCTGCGGTTCTCAAATCGGGTAGAGAGCAGTGGCCATGCAGAATCAAAGGCATCGTCCGAGATCGGCATGTTGGCGATGAGCTACAACGCGGCACCAAAAAGACTCGTCCGCAGGTAGTGCATGCAGTCTACCTTGGCGAGCTGTTGCTTTTCAATGACCAAAGATTTAAACAGATCACGAAACGGTGGCTGCGATGCAAATAGTCTCCCTTCGAGGTGGGGAGAGTGATTTCTGGAAGCTGCTGGCGCGTAATTGACGAGTGCGCCTCTGGAGCCCGATCTGGAGCTTGCGTTGGCTGGAGTGAGTCACGAGTAGTTGACGGTACATACGGATCTTCCGCTAAAGCTACAAAGTGGCAGTAAATTTACATTTGGATTAGACGAACAGCACGGAAGGTCTAATGGAACCTCCCCAACAGCTCCGGCAGTCTGCTCCACGCGATCTCCCCAAACCCTTCAGGACCGCTCATTTAAGGAGGTTGAACATATTCGGAAGCCCCTATCCGACCTTCTTTGCTTCAAATTAAGATTTCTCCAAAACTCTTCAACATTTTTCGACGATCTTTTTTTAGTTTTGTTCAGAAATACTTTATTAATAATTCTATATGTGGTTTTAGAAGATATTCAAATTAGAAAAGTTTTGGGACCAATTCAAAGTCGAAAAACATTGGTTCGAAAAATGCTCATTTTCAATGTACCTTTTCTCAGGAACCATACGTTTGATTTTCACCATTTTTGTTGTGGGCATATATTAAAGTATTGTACACATTGTATCGAGCCATTTTTCGATATTTTGTTTAAAAATTTTTAGATGTCGTTTTTAAATTTAAAAAAAATGTTGACCACGTTTTTTACCTTCAAATATTGTTTTCTCGGGTCTGAATCGTTTTTTTTTCGAAAAAACGGCTTGACACAATGTTTATAACACTTTAATATATACTCACAACGAAAATGGTGAAAATCGAACGTATGGTTCCTGAGAAAAGGTACATTGAAAAAGTGTTGCATAGCCATTTTTTTTCTATTGATGTGAAACAAAAAAGAATATTTATCGATTACTGATTATGTGACGGAGAGGGATAAACCTATAAAATCATTTAAAAAAGTATAAAATAAAGCAATAAAGTAATTTATAGTATATATGCGATATCTTTAAAACTTTAGATACATTCTTCCGATAATGCTATAGGCCTGCCAAAATTTCAACCAGATCGACCAATAACTGTTTGGGCTACAGCACGAACAGTTTTTGAAAGTGCAGTTTCAAATAATGCGCTTAAGGTTTCAATACGATAAAACTATTATTATTTTTAGTGGCTTACCGATCAATTAGCGATTCCAGGCGCATATAATTAACGATTAAACGAGCTTACCTAAGTGACGTTCAATCGTGATTGTATGAGCGCCTCTTCCTTCAGAGATCAGAGTATGTAGTCGTTTAGAGCAAGTTACAGCTACGAAAAAATTGTTGCATATATTATTCTTATAAAGCTTTATTAGAATTAGAAAAGAAAAGCCATTTTTTTATACTCAACGGAACTTAATTTCTAGAATCAAGGACGCCTTCAGCGAATTGCATTTCGTCCGATGCTATCTCTCGGTCGTGGAATCGACCAAAGGTTGCCGTTTCTCTGGTCCAACCCACAGTTTTCCGTATTAATTCTAATGTTCACACCAGCTCGTTTTGCTGCTGATGTTGCCGCGTGACGTGTGCTGTATGCAGTGAAAACGTTCACGTCTACGCCGCTTTCAGATAATACAGTTTTTATCCAACGAGATAACGTTTGTGTGGTAACTGCCCTATATGGCTTTTGATAAGAAAAAAAAAGTTTTTGAACCGTGTTACGAAGGTTTTAGTTCTTAATAAATACGTTTCGAGGGCTGACGCCAAACACAAAGATTTATCTTCTGTGAAAAAAGGCAAACGCAATATCGGTTGTTTTCTCAGGAGAGCTGACGTTTAAATCCTATCGAGAATTTGTATCTCATAGTTCTGTGTGTTTACTTTATGAATATTACGAATATCAATCAAGGAAAACGTCGGCAAGCGATGCCCTGTCATTAACGCCAGTAAAGTTATCAATTCCATAGAGAGCTTCTCTAAAGTAATTTCTTCGTTTAATCCCCATTTGTAAAATAATTGCAAAAAGACCTTTGGATTCCATGTTAACTAGTAACGCGGTGCTGATGGTCTAAATTTTGACACGCCTTTAAAAAATCTTTTTACCGTGTCGTGTTCCCCCAAACACGACCCGAAAATGACTGATAAAGCTGATCGATAACAATTTAGTGTGCTATACGACGCATTATCTCCATATTCTCTTGTGAGGAAGGAAAGAACTGTAGTAAATAATTAAACAGGACTGTAGGAGATATTTGAACAGTTTTATTAAATAAACGGTTTATACATTCTCGAGGCCTAACGCTCTCTCGAGAACTGCGTGTGCGTCTCCTTAACATAGGATTGACTGACTGACTAACAGTGTTGCCAGCCCATATTATCGTCGCCCCGCTAACTGCCTTCACAGATTCCGCCAAAAACCGCTAAAAGGGAGTTTCCAACCACCGACACAGGGCGACAGTGGCGACATAGTGCGGTATAGTGCTCACAATTTGTGAATGCCCGATAAACGTTCGTATGTGAAATAGGTTCTACCGACAGCCGGCAAGTCCCATAGCAACTTTGCCACCTTTGTCCGCTATTGTCAGTGCTGTGTGTTGTGTGAGCACTGCGAGCCTTTGTTATTCTTTTACTATCAACGTAACCAGCAGCAGGATACTAATTTGATTCAAGTATTATTTCTACGGCCTCGCAAACTTCAAAATAAAATTTGTACACCTTTGTCGTCGGATATGGGCAAAGAATCCAAAGACAAAAAATATGTCCAAAAATTTCGGAATGTCTGGCTGACAGACGTTCATTTGAAAGAATGGATCGTTCAGGTACATACAATTGTTTCTTATAATTCTATGTGTGTCCCAAGAAAGAAAATCCAGTGTTATGAAAAAAACAGGTGCTGGGCAACGATACGAAGGCTCACTGTAAATTCTGCAAGTGTGACTTATCCGCCAAATACGTTGATTTGGTGAACCACAGCAAAACCACCAAACACATTCAAGCTGCAGAGCCATTTTCTTCTCAACTACAAACAAAATTGAATTTTACCAAACAATCGCCCACCTCATCAGCTGCTGAAAGTTCCATGGCACTTTTTCTCTGCGCTCATAGTGCGATCGCTTCATGCGATCATTTGAGTGAAATGTGCAAGCGCCGTTTCAAGGACAGTGAAGTTTGCGAAAACGTAAGAATGCACAGAACAAAATGCAGCGAGATAATAAAAAATGTACTGGGTCCTCACTTCAACAGCGAGTTACGCGACGATATTGGAGATGGAAAATTCAGTATATTATTGGACGAATCCAACGATATATCTGTGAACAAAATGTTGGGTATTGGCATCATATACTTCAGCAATAAACACGCATGAAACTTACAACTGGTTTTCGAAATCTGCAATGCGTCAATTGCAGTACTCCCAGCTTTATGAGGTGATCAACTGTGGCGGTCGGCCATTAAAATTATTACAGGTTTCCGGGACAAGGTGGTTGTCAATCGAGGCGGCGGTGAGTCGAACGTTGGACCAGTGGCTAGAATTGAAAACTCATTTCGGTATAGCAAGGCTCTCGGAAAAATGTTACACTGCTGAGATTTTGTACAACATGTATTGTGACGAAAACAACATGTTGTACCTACTTTTCTCGAGGCCAATTTTATCAGACATACAAGCCTTGAATAAAGCTTTCCAGAGTGAAAAAAATGATCACGTAAAGCTCCTGAGTGACCTTACTTTAGTCGTGAAAGGAATTTCAAAAAAACTGGTGCTACCAACTTGCAAATTAGATCCTCTGGAAAATGCTATCGACGATTATCTGGACCCTAAGCCGTACTTGGGACATTCCTTTGAAACAAAAGTTGAACACCTCAGAAAGGAGGGAAAACTCGATTTTCATCAAGAGGAAGGCATTCGAGACCGATGTGAATTATTTTTACTCAAACTCTTCCACCAGCTTAAACAACGATTGCCGGAGAACATCGTCATTCTACAAAAAATATCATTGCTGTCCGTGGACAATGTATTGAGAGCTGTTAATGAGAGAATAACGCCATTGCTACACTACGTGAACGTGAGTAGTTCCAAAGACATTGACGCCATCGAGTTACAGATTTCAAAAATCAATTTTCAATTCAAAAATCAATTCAAATTTTGCTCTCTCGATGCTGATTTTACCCTACTCGAACGCCGAAGTGGAACGAGTATTCAGCCAACTGAATCTCGTAAAGAATAAATTACGCAACAGGATGTCACTGGCAATGGCAAATGCAATTTTGTCTATTCGTTTCGGGTTAAAAAGAAATAACCAATGTTGCCATAACTACGAGTTGCCAGCAGAAGTCTTACGCAAAATTGGTTCAAACGTTACGTATTCCAAAAAAGTAGCTGACTCGAATTTGAAACTGATTAAAGAAGACTACGACGACGATATGGCAGATGATCTTTTCGGCGAATATGCTGAATTTTGATGACTTTGATACAGTCTTTAATTATTTTTAGAGATATAACAAAAGTTTGTTAACTATATTTATATTGATCTCAATACGGACTATTTTAGAAGATAATTTGTTGACTATATAATAAAATAGTCTATTACAAAATAATGTCAACCTCTCTGCTTTTTTGTGTGGAATGGAGAGGTACACTGTACTGGGGTTTCGGGCGTAAACGAGAATTATTTTAAAGTCACTAGTCACAAGTCAATTTCTTAGGAAAAACATTTAAAAATTTTCAAAACCACACTTTTTCGCGCTAATCGGTTAACTGGTGAGTATCCCTGTCAATGAAAATCGAGCTTGAATAACCATAACTTTGAGGGCACCACATTTCACTAAAAAACCAGCAAATATTTCGTGAAACCACCAATTTTCCCGCTAACAGCTAGATGCTATTTCTCCCCACCGAACGGCTTTCGAAAATCACCAAATTTAGCGAGAAAACCACTAAGTTGGCAACACTGCTGACTAACCCTCGCGCTGCGCGTCTTCTCCTTGCACGGCGTACGGGAAGGGAGCAGGGGAGGGTAGCGGTGGAATATCGCTCGGTTCTTGGTTACCAGTCTCTTGGCCAATGTGACCTCTGCCTGCTACCGTCTACTACGCTTTAGCGCCTACAGAACATGCGTTGTCGTGCCCATCAATGGATCAATCCCGTTTGCATTACAGAAGCGCCTCCATTTTTTCAAACCGCAATCGTATTGTCGGACGGTTGCATCCGTAAGAGATGCAATTAAAATGTCAATCGACTCTGATGGGGCCTATCTCAGGATGAGTGCTTCCCGGATAGCCTGCCGGCAACCATTGTAAGTTGCCCCAACAGTGGATGATGTCCCCTGTTCGAAGAACATAACAAATTACATTGCGGTTTGAAGAAAATAAATTCTCCAATCGGTAGCGAAGAAAATAAAGGAAACCATGGCTGGGATTCCCAGTGAGGTACAGACACAATTCCTTTGGCGCCATCATGAATAATTTTTCGCAAAACTCTCGAAATGGTCGAGAACGGAGGAAAGGCATAAAAATACCATTGATTCCACGTAATGGTGAAAGCATCAATCGCAAAAGAATCGAGATCTCGGCGCCAAGAAACATAAGGTTTACATTTCTTACTCGCTCGCGATGCAAACAAATCAATTTGTAAGCTCGAATTCTGTGTCCGGTTGTAACTTTCTTGACTCATGATCTGCTTGTATATTCTTACTTGACGCGATATAGCCTGCAACTATCCAAATATTCCGTGATTCACACCAATTCCATATCTGCCTCGCAACGGACCTTAGGTTATCAAACCAACTGTCGCGCATGCGATTTATGTAGGCGATCGCCGTTGTGTTGTCAATACGAAGGAGTACATTACAATCTGACTTATAGTTTAAAAAAACATTTCGGGCAAGGCCGAAGAATGCGGCTAACAATTCTAGATGATTGATGTGAAATTGTAGATCGTCCGAACACCAGTGACCATTAGCTCGATGACCTTCACATATGGTACCCCACCCTGTGCGAGAAGCATCGATAAAAATCTCGTAATCAAACATAGGATCAGAGAACATAGATGTACATGGAACAACAGGGCCCGTGTTAATTTTTGGCACGGAAAATGTAGTTCCACTTATGGGCTGTAGAGCGCGCGGCGATGTATCAGTGTGCCACACACACTCGGCGCATCAGCTGACCCCCACTCCCATGTTATCTCGCTTGCACTTATGCGTGCCTGCCGATAAGTGCATCTCACTCGCTCTTGTATCGGCGGCTCGCTCGAAAGCGAAGGGGGCATTACATGTTAGCGGTTTATGGATCGAATCCTAGAGCGGGAGATTTTTTTTTAAATAAATATTTTATTTCATCGAAGTTGAATAACTTTTTTTCCCAATATTGCCTGCTGCTTTTAGTAAAAGTGATTTTTTTTAAATCGAAAGAGAAATACAGTCTGTAACAACTTTCTAGGAAAGAAGCATCTTTATTGGATGTTATGAATACAAATAAAAAGAAAAATGTGCATGCTTGGGGTCCGGAATGTAGTTGCCTTAAATCGAGACCCCAAGTACCCCAACCACGGGGTACACAGCTCGTGGGTGCGAGCGAGAGCGGAACAGTATGCTTGGGTGCGAGAAAGCGCGCGCTATAACCCCAGCATCAGTGTATGCGTACACACCGATATTGGACAGCGCCATGGTGGCTGGGGTGAGCACTAAGCGGAACAGTACCCCAAGCATGGCTGAATGCTGGGGTGCGAGAAAGCGCGCGCTACGACCCCAGCGTCAGTGTATGCGTGCACACAGATATTGGACAGCGCCACGGTGGCTGGGGTGAGCACTAAACTGAACAGTACCCCAAGCATAGCTGAACGCTTGGGTGCGAGAAAGAGCGCGCTACGACCGCAGCATCAGTGTATGCGTGCACACAGATATTGGGCAGCGCCACGGTGGCTGGGGTGAGCACTAAGCGCACCCCAGCCAAATGCGCCCATAAGGCCTGTTGTTCCATATACATCTATGTTCTCTGATAGGATCTTTGAGAGGAGCATTGGCTGAAACTATGTTTGATTTCCACCATCGGAAATGTTCTTCTAATTCACTAGAAGTATTCGTTAACGCGTCGTAATTATTTCCGTTGGCTTCAAGTGCGAATAATCTTTCTTTCTCAAAATGCCTCATGTGTATTAATCCATATTTTAGAGCAGGACACCGATAGCCGAGAGTGCCTATGAAGGACGCGAAGTCTCTAACCGAGCATCTTTTTATTTGACTAAATTTTCTTAATAATTAAAGCGTTTTCTGAATTTTTCTTTCGGCAATTCGATCGTCATTTTGGAAGAATCGAAGATAAGTCCCAAATACTGACAACGCTGGGCGGGAACTGTCCTGCATTTGTTTTTAGTAATTACAAAGCCAAGTTTCTCAAAAATTGAAACCGTAGCTTGAAAATTACGCGCACAATCCTCGAATGATTTCCGATGACTAATATGTCATCCAAATAAAAAACTGATCTAAAACCTTGCCCTCTTAGGAAAGTTGCCATCGGTTTAAGGATTTTCGTAAAAGTATACGGTGCGACGTTCAGTCCAAAGGGTAAACACGTGAATTCGTAGCATTTAGCTTGATATCGAAATCATAACATTTTTTAATGAATCTTTGCTATTGGTATGTTATAATACGTGTCTTTAATATCAATTTTGGTCAAAAAAAATTCCGGACTGGTTAGCGATTTCACAACTCGCCAATCCTCTATTTTTAAATGTTCTGAAACAATGAACTCGTTGAGTTTTTTAAGGTTTAGGATAAATCTCTGAAAACCATCAGGCTTAGGCACCAAAACAAATTTTGAGAGAAATTGATCGGGAGATTCTGTCACTTTTTCGATTGTACCTTTCATAATCAAATTTTCGATTTCACGATGGATTAAAACAATTTCGTTCTTTGGCCAATCCTATTTTTCTATAAACTCATATTGTCTCGGTACCGAAGAAAAAGGTATTTCATACCCATTGACTCATTCAAGAATCACCGGATTGGTTGATAACTCTGACCAACATTGAACAAATAATCGTAGTCGACTTGCAGTTCTATGTACATTGTCT
This sequence comes from Netelia inedita, assembly GCA_964017225.1. Taxonomy (NCBI): domain Eukaryota; kingdom Metazoa; phylum Arthropoda; class Insecta; order Hymenoptera; family Ichneumonidae; genus Netelia; species Netelia inedita. The sequence continues at coordinate 26,560,212 of OZ024920.1, forward strand.
AATGGCGTCTGAATGACTGTTTCTGAGGATATGGTCTCCTCATCCACGACTTCGAACTGCTGCGTGTCGGTTTCTTCTGCCCGCTCGACGTCTGCGCATTTCTCGTATAACTTGGCTGCCGTTGAAGGCGTCTTCTCACTTTGGAAATTTAAAAAAATCGATTTTTTTTTTAAATTTTGAAAGTACATATCTTCAAAAATGTCATCTCGAAATTTCATAAAGATCGGACGAGTCTAACTACATTTTTTGGCGACCGTTAGGTGACTACCTGAGAGTACCCGGCGATCCCTTTCACGCCGCTCGGACGGTCCCTGTATATCTGACTCTATACAATTGAATAGCCGTGTTCTTTTGTTAATGTAGTACCCCTTGCTTAGGTATATTCTGTTTTCGGGTCTATACTCATGTAATAAGACCTTAACACGTGCATTTTTCAAAAGAAAATCACTCGGCAACGATGCTAAACTGTTATTTCATCAGTCTAATTTGAAACTTCGTAACGGCAACATCTCTGCGCTCAGGATTGTTATAATGGATAAAAAGACTTCGCAACAAAGTGCCACGTGGCGACGTCCAAGTTCGAAATCTAAAAAAAGAAAATTTCGTGGAGTGCTTCCACACCAGTCTGAAGCAGATACGAGTCATGCTAGTGCGAGTGCAGCAAAATTAAAAAAATCGGACGATACAAGTTTCGATGTACACATCGATCCAACGGCTGGATATAGTATTATTCAGTTTTTTCTTGTTTTTTCTACATTACAACAATATGTGAAGTGTAAAGTTTGTAACAAAGATGTTTCTTTTACAAAGTACGGTCAGCGAGGACTCGGTTTCAAAATTTGTGTGACTTGTGATTGCGGAGAAAAATATATTAACTCATGCCCATTAATCTCAACTGGGTACGAAATCAATCGTCGTTTAGTGTACGTTATGCGTTTGATTGGTGTACTAGGCCCTAGTCCAACTAGGCCCTATCGCCGTTCAATACGCCGAGAAACGCGACAGTGATCGCGTACGCGTAGGGAACCGCCGCAGCTCTAACGCTTCAAAAGAGACTAGGTCGAGACGAAGGGAAGCTATTTTGGACGAACACACCTTCTACGAAGAATCGGAAGGTCCATTGTATGGAGCAGGCATCGCTGATTAACCCGAGGTAAGGTTTTTTCATGATTTTTCTGCAACCAAAACTTTAAACGCAGTTATCTCAAAACAAGGTTTTTCGGTGCTTTGTTGATGAAATTTCGGAAACTATCCGGCCGATTGTCATGAAATTTGAATGACATATGCTTCATAGTTATGGCTATAGCGCATATCATCAGATTTTTGAAATTTTGATTTTAAGAATTTTTTTTTTACAAAAAACTGCAAAAAAATCGTGGTTTTTTTTTACTTTTTCGAAAAACGTGCGCCATTTTGTTATTTTCGCGAATATCAAAAATCTGATGATATGCGCTATAGCCACTGACATACTGAATCTAAAACAGTTTTATTTTTTTGTTTCAGACGACCCGTCTCGGAGATACCATCAACAAGCCACGACCATAACATTTTTACACGGGTTTTTCGATGCTACTGATGTATTATAATAATTGTTTAAAAAAATTTAAAAAAAATTTTTTCATGTACTTGAAAGATGTGTTTATTACATAGGATCCGTTTTATCCCATAATTTTAAGCAAAAATCCTCGAAAAAAAATCGCAAAAACAGCCTATTTTTGAGGCGCTTAAAGTGAGAAGATGCCTGAAGCGGCGGGCCCTTTCGGTGTTTTGGGTTCTTTGGTTTCGACGCGTTACTTGCCGGCTTAAGATCCTTTGAAGTGCGCTCGAATAACTTCGCATTTTTAACCGTTTCCTCCAGATTTCTGCCGAACAGGAAGTTATCGAATGCCGCATCTCTCAGTACATCTTTCAAGTTTCTGGTTCCTCCCTCTGGAGAAACGCCAAGAGTCTTCCCACGTCGCTTAGAATCTCGAGTAATTCGAGTTTCACCGAATTGTCGGTTTTTAGACTGATAGATATCGCTCGTCCCACAGCAGCGAGGCAAGAAGCAAGACGGCTCTTGTTTTCCAGAAATGCGCTTGTCTCTCGTTCTTACATTTTCTTGAACTGCTGCAACAACTTCTGCTGCAGACGACAATGTCCGCGCAATTGGCGGTGAAACAATTTCCACTGTTTGAACACGAGGAACTTCCTTGTCTCTGTCCTTAGAAACTTGAACATTACGTTCAACTTGCCCTGTCTTAGATTCTAGTGATGAGCCCTGCGAACGACTTCTCGAGGAATGCAGGTGACTTCTAGCGTACCTCGAACGACTGCGTGAACGACGCGAGGAATCGTCGGAGTGATATGATTGAATGTTAGAGGAATATGGCCGATTGACCGAGCGATCACTGGTGCCCGAGCATCTTTCTCTGTTGTTTTCTCGTCTCCGCTCGTTGGATCTACATCGTCCTCCCGAGCAGCAGGAGAGTATTAAAAAGTTTTTTAGGTCGGCGAAAGCGAAGAAACCGCAAGGTCGACGATGCACGAAGCATTTGCTTACTGTTACGTATTAAGAGCAAAAGGACGTATAATCACCTCAGAGATCGCGACATTCATCCTTTGCCGCACCCCGAAACACTCGCATGATATATTCGAAAAACGGGAAGTACCTACGGATTTCAGGATGCAATGTTCGAATGCATGAAGACGAAAGGTTTGGAAATGCATCTCCGTGATCGCCATGGTAAATATTCACGTAAATACAATTTCAGATACTCACGTATTTAGTGTCATTTTTCAAAATGTTCACATTTGTTATTGCAGGATCGCTGTTGGTCGACGAGATGCAGTTGAGCGAATCGGGATTCACTTTCCTCGGAAACGATACGCCGGACAATCAGAACAATCTGTTGGGGGATCATGCTCTGATCTTTATGTTCCAGCCGTTTCGGGGGACCTGAGTGCAAGCGGTTGCCAGTTTTTCGAGCAAAGGCTGCGCAAAAAGCGATACCCTTCGAAAGTTGATACTGGAGTACATTGTCCTTCTTGAACAATTCAACTTTATCATGAATGCGGTAGTTTCGGATGGCACCTCGTGGAATCGCGGGACTTAACGAAGGTAATGTTAGTTGCAGACATTCTTGCAGCGTGCTGGATGATAATGCTATTGACTCTGAAGATTTGGAAGCTACCGACATAGCCAGTAAGAGGGGCCGCCGTTTATGGTTTCTATCCGATTTTCCTCACCTTGTGAAAATAATGCGAAACGGCTTAGTGTCCCGTGAGGAAACCTTAGTAAGTTACATCTTCCCAAAAAAGTATAAAAAACGTATAGTAAGTAGGTACATAGATAGTAGATCGTCTATAAAAATACATTAGCGCAACAATATAGATGAGAAACCAACCGGTGTGTATGATAGCGTTTTACTTATGTCAGTTGCGCCCTCCTCTTTCTCATCTACACTGGTAGATCTAAAACAAAAGGATATATATCCGTAACATGTTTACCCGTTAAATATATGTAAATGGCGCGATGACCTATAGACTCCGGATGGGATCATAAAACTGGCACATTGGGACGCGATTAAATTGCAAGCCATTGTTGAAATCTTCAACTTCCTGAGAGACGAACACGACTTCGAGTATTTAATGACGGCACGTCTAAATCAAGATGCCTTGGAGGTAAATTTTACAACAAAATAATGGTATTTCGACAAAATCTTTTTCATACTGATGAATTGAATGTTAATTGTATTGATTTATTCTATGTGGCGCGACGGGCCACTTGTTGATTGGGAAATAATCTGAACAACATAATTCGGTACTGTTATTCGTTCATTCAAACTTTCAAAATTCTCCATTCTCACGACGATGCATTACGTGTTTAATTCAAATTAGCAATAACACGGTTCAAAAAGACTATGGCTAGGTATTCGTTTTCTTTGTTTCAGCGATTTGGTCAAGAAAATCTTCGATGCAGAGTTTAAAATCGAGCAGTAAACATTGTGTTTACATCATTGAGTTTGAAGCGGGATGTCGATTCGTTGTTGATACAATTGTGGTTCGAATCGAATTTCCTCACTTGCACATTATTGTAATTTTTTTTCGTTCACAGAATGTCAGTAATGGTAAAAAAATCGGCTTACAATTTGAATTTTTAAAGAACAAGTTTGCGACTCATTATTGTATTTTATTGTAATGTAATAACCGCAACGGATCAAGATATTTCCCACTTTTCATAATAATGACTATCTTCCCGATGCGTCATTGACAGCAAGGCTACATTATTTATTTCGTTTTAGTTATACGCTTATCATAAAAAGCGTTCAACATATCCTTGGCTAATCAGATGTAACGCAAAGTGGAGCATACTGACACATCTCATTGCTCATGTTGTCAATGTTGAAAAGTATTGAAGGTATGGTAATATCGGAATATATTTAGGCGTTTTCTTCACAATTGGAAGTAATTAAGCTGTAATTGAAAGGATGCATCATCAAGCACCGTAATTCCTGCATTCGCCCGTGCTGTCAAAGTAGTGGTGGAAAACATCGAATTGTATGTAATAAATATAAGATTTGTTGTCGTCATTATCTTCGTCATCTTACGTTGTTTTGGTTTTCGCCTTAATAACTAATTGTGATTTTGCCAACGAGCAGCAGTTTTTGCGTATTCCTGTTCGTCGATTCCATGTGCGAGATGTTTTCCCGTCAAAAATGATTGAAGTCCGGTTGACCTTTCCTGAATTTCAGTTGTTCCATTGTGTATTCTCATTTAATTTAATGAACGTATACCCGCTTTGGTTCTCAACAATCCATGAACTACAATGTGTATATTTCACAGTCATTATGTGTTCCGTCTTTGACTAATGGTTTTACGATATGTGTTAATGATCCGTTCCCATTGTGGTTGTACCCTCATTCCCTCATTTATCAGAGCTTCCGGCTTATTTTGCACTTTTAGCGATTCAATGAAATGATGCGAAATGCAAGCGGCAGCAATGATTATCCTGATGCAACACAGTGTGCCGGTGTATTCAGACTTCTCAGCGTGTATTCACTTATTAAACCTCCAAAAGGAAGCAATGTTTCATCTACGGAGGTGCTGAACACTTTGATAAGGCTTAACGATGCGTCGATGGCGAATGAAAAAAGGACGAATGGCTCGAGCGCCTCGACAAAATTGTCGAAAATGGCCACGTTCCTGACGATTCAAACGTGTCAAGGTCAATCCCGACGTTTCTTGATTAGGGGAGAGAGGGGCTAAAAGTTACCGGGGTAAGTTGTTCCCATTGAATTAGCTCCAAGGGGAAAAGAAATAAAAATATTTTATAAATACGTCGTAAAACAGACGTTGCAGCGCAACAACGGCAACTATCTTAGTTTGCCTAGTGACCTCCTGTATATCGGAAAGTGAGGACGTGCGTCGCTGATCCACGTAAGTAAATATTTTTATGTTTGTTATTTTTGGTATATCTCACGAACTAAAATAATTATCGTATATTTTTTTAGTGTTTATGTGAAAAAATATATCTAGTATCTTATGTACTACCCGAAAACCGCGTATGTTTTATAAGGAACCCTAATTTGCTTTTTTGAGGACAAATGTTATTGGGGCTAAATGTTCCTTTCTCCAGGAGCATGTTGTGACCTCGGAATAAATTGCCCGAATTTATCTGTAGGTACCAACAGGCAAAATATTGTTTTTTTCTTTTGCAGCATGCGGACTTATACTCGAAAAACTACTAGAGGTTATGTATCTCAGGAGCTGATGCAAAGAGCTGCAGATGCTATTATTGAAGATGGGAGAAAAGACAAACCGGTTGCCAAGGAATTAGATATTTGTCCGATGACATTGTATAGATTTGTCAAGAAATTACAATCTGGAATAGAAAACGTTAGGATTGGCTACAAAAAAATAAGGTTAGTCTTTAATGCAGAAGAGGAAAACAAGTTGACACAATATTTGTTAAAATGTGCAGCAATTTTCTTTGGTCTTCAACCAGAGGAAGTCCGAAAATTAGCTTACGAATGTGCACAAAAATTCAGAGCACCTGATATTCCACCATCTTGGCATGAGAATGCAAAAGCTGGTCCAGATTGGCTGACTGGTTTTTTAAAAAGAAATAGGCTTTTTAATATGATTGAAGACTGAGTTATTACCAAAGTTGATTAGCTACTTAAGCTGTTAATTATTATATTATTTCAACGAATATAACATTTCGTAAGATATTGTTGATTAGTACTTAAATACGTAGTTGATAATATGTATTTATTTCTTTGTCGCAAATTATACCTTTAATAAATCTCATAACAACTTGCCCCATTCTGTTAATAACTAGCCCCAAGCCGGGGTAAGTTCTTACTTTCCGACTTTAGATATTTTAATATTAATTATAAAAAAGTCTTGCAAAGATCAACCCGAAACACTTTCTTTATGTCAAAGTTACATATATTATTTAATTTTAATCTGAAAATATTAATGCTAGAACCAAGTTTTCTTAACAAATTTTGATGTTAATTAAAAAAAGTAACTTTTAGCCCCGCTCTCCCCTACAATTAATAACAATTAAAGTGTCTGCGTTGAAAGCCTTTTTTTATAATGATTAAAACTCTTATTCCGTGTTTTTGTAAACAATATTTCGTAAGAACGCACTTTTTCGATTTTTTTTCGAATTGACGTTGCAGTTTCGAGTTGAAGTCAATTTTGCGGGTCCATGTTTTGATAGATCTTCGCCGAACATAAACTGCAGATTTACTGGGCAAAGTGGCGACACATCATTTTTATACACCCTGTACATGTCGGATCTGTACTATATCATTGTTTCAAAAATATGAACGGTCGCGAATTAATTGCATTTGCGTATTTAACACATGCATATTTAAAAAATAAAAAGAATCCCAAAATAAAACTATGGGTTCACCCGATAAAGAGCGTTGTCAATACGGGCATTGCCGTACTCTTTACAAAAAACTTCACAAAGACGCAACGAAGTCGCCAAAACGTCTTTCCTCGATGAAAGCTGGTACAAAATTACGCTCGCCGGACGTTTTTTCAACGCTCGTGGAGCCGCGTCTATTTCACAATGTACATTGCTACAACGTGCGTGGAGACGTTCAAACGTCCGTCGTAGCGAAAACACGCTACAGCGATTTCAACGGACGTTACAACGCACGTTCTCCGTAACGCAGAACGTCCGTGTGAATATCGCCATAGAGTCCAATAGGATGCTACAATGTCCGTTACGATGTCCGTCGTAACGCACGTTAAAAAACGCTCGTGTGTCATCAGCCTAACAGTAACGTATCCCCGTTATTGTTGCCACGTAAACTAACCCACCGTGCGGGGCTAGTAGTCATCCACACGACCCCCACTCCAGTTGCGCAGCGTCTGAATAATTTGCCCTCGACACGTTTGGATAATTCGTTATTTATATTAGAATTTAAAAGAATATGTGTATATGAGAAGGCATGCAATATTTACACTTATCGAAATATGATGTATTATAAAAATATTTATTGCTCGAAATAAACAGACAACATTTTTTTTAAATATTGGACGTCACGTTGTACAATGTTTTGCAATTTTTTTCTGGTCGAAGTTTCTTTTTGTTCTGCGTTGAGACGTGCGGAATATTGCTGCATCCGCATCAATACGTAATATTGTACTATGTATAAAAGAACATTATCGGCGTGTTCTATACACGGGAAAGAGAGCTTTGCATAGTTATAAACATCTTCCAATATAGACTCGAAAACACGTATTGAATTGCGATGAGCCACGAACCGCTCTTCTAAAAAAATCACGAACCGGTACAAGGGTTCATTTGGATTCACCCATGGACCGTTTAGTAGGGAATCAGTGATACATGCCTTGGGAAGAATAGTGTTACTTTCTGTTGTTAATAACGAATTTTTACATGTGAGGCACGTGACCGTATTCTTAATTCGCTTCACCAAAACGGCGGTTGTGTAATAGATAACGCAAGTTGTTATTTCTGGGGAACTATAATCATGTTCAAGCTCAATGACATTATCAAAAGTCCAATCATCAAATTGAACCGCCTGCCGTCCACTTTTCTTTGATTGGCGCTAATAAATTAGATTGGTAGCCATTTTTGTAGATCGATTTGAATTCCGCGAGTGAAACTAGCGGCTCTTGAAGGTGTGTGATCAAGAATAGAGCAATTGCCGGTTTTCGAGGGTTTGAGCACGATGTACATTGACAAGATCTTATAAATTTGGAGGATAGTAGGCGTCGAAGGATGATCATTGCACCCCCCTGTTTGTCGAACCGTGCCAAACAAAATCTGAGGTTGAACAAATCAAAGCAGCAAACAAACAGTGAATAGTGCACAAAACTGAAAATGAATTAAATCGATTACGAAACAAGAATTTCAAAAGCAAAAATTAGAAAATAAATGGACAAATTATCCAAGCCAACGCACTCATACAAGAAACCTTCGGTTTAATATTTGATGAACCGAAAGCCAGTGAAGAAGCAAAAGTCATGCATATGGTATTTTCAAAGCGGCATGCAATCATAGAGTAAAAAGTCTTGATAAGGCTCAGCACAAGGGTCGCGCTTTTTTATGAAATATTCATCACTCATGTTTAAATCCTTAACAAACAACCGAACCTCGATCAGTTCTTGATTAATCCGACCGGTTAACACGCTCGTGAAGCCGCAATGGCAGGTTAGGTATATCCAATATCCAGCGTCGACTGAAGAGTAACGCGAAAGCCTCCTGCCGTTTGTTTGGTCAAAAAGATCTCTTTCGAAATGAGACCCTTTTCAACGTTTTCTTCCCACATGTCCAATGTTGTTATCGATTCTTGAATAACCCAGAAGCCGAAATGCAAAGACAAAGAAAAACTAGGCAGTTATCGTTAAGTATATAGTAGAGAAGGAAGATAGCATGACTACTACCAGTAACATTATTATGATAAATTTGAAATACAAAAAATGTGAAAGTTACCTTGAAATCATGATTGCCGGGTTTAACTGCATCAACGGGTTGTTTACGATTAAGCGCATCGAACATTTTATTTACCCAATCGCAAAACCATGTAGTGCCTTCACATTCACTTAAACCTTGGTCGTGTTTTTGGAAAAACCAAAGTCCTGTGGCAACCGAATCGCTGGAAACCTGTTTTCATATTTTTGTCATTATCGTTAAATTATTTAGTATTTTAGTATTTAAATCATACAGATGAGTAACTTAGTATATTTAATCCAAGACATTAGTGCGTTCAATTATATTCTAAAACCATTATTTTTTTATCATTCAAATATGTTTGTAATAATAATGTTTTCGTTCTCATCATTTGTAAACTTGAGACAAAAAAACAGAATAATAGACTTCAAATTATTTCAATTTTTCGAGCAAAAATCATTTAAAAAAATATTGCCAGAATAATCAACGATAATTTTCGTAATAAGCGATTATAAACAACTAATATTTTACCTGAACAGCCAGCCTCGCTCGCATTTTCTGCCAATTACTAAGGGTCAGGTGATGTTTTGTCAATTTCGGGCAGACAAGAATATGACCGAACCCCGCCAACGCCTTATCCGTCTCATGCAGAATCTCGAAATGTTTCCACTGGATAGAAGGCTTTTCTGGGTCCATCTGTACAATAAAAAATGGCCTCGCAATTGTCCTAAGGTATGCGTTAATTAAAACAGCTTAATATTTCAAAGAAGAGTCAATGATACGGACTTGGGGAATTTTGTTATTGTAAAGGCGATTACGAATCGTCTTTATGAGATGCGGTGTATCCAAAAATACGAAAACTCCTCGGTCTTCAGAACTTGGATGTTGAAAGTAGTTTTTTAAACTTGTTCTACTTACACTGACACCCAATTCGGCCCAAAACTTTCGATTGGTACTTGCGCCATCGATCACCACTCCGTGAACTCGTGCTCCGACGTTTTCGAGCAACGCAATTGCTTTAATAATTAGCTGCGCTAAGACGGGTCCCTTGACAGGTCTACGAGAAGCGAAAACAGCTATTGGCCGTGTGTAGTCGTAGAACGACGGCTGGAACATGACGGCCTGGCCATGGTTTGCTTTATCGCTAGATTCTGGCGGTTGTTCACTGTCCATCCCGAAATCGACCAGTCCCTTGTAAGTCAGCGATTTTGTATCGACGCTGACACTTTTTCACGTCGCGATCCTTTACGATCCTTCAATTGTGCCACTGCAACGATTTCTTTCAGAGCGTGTGCTTGATTTTTGGGCAGCTTTACCGTTTCGCGAAGCTCCTGCAAAGATTTCTCTCTGTACGAGTTTAGTTTTTCTTGGCATGCATCAAGCTCGGATTTTAATGCGGAACGTGATATTTTTGCGCGCCTCATAGCTTTCTGCACAGTTTTTAATTTAACTTGCATTCGTGATAACGTGTTATTCGTTTTCGGAGATAATCGAAGGTGAATTCGCTTTGGCTGCCCACGTATCTCCGTTCTTTGAATATTCCTTGCGACAGTCTTTTTTACTCTCTGGCAAAATGTACAAACTGCTTTGTCAGTCAGCAATAAAGAACACTGGACATGTCGCCAAGTTCCACCGATATCTTTATTCGCAATACGACAGTTGATTGTATCCAGCTCCGTTTGTACCTTTGAACCAGTACACACTTTCAGTTCGTCCAGTTTAAGCAACAGGTTTTGCAATTGTTTGAGCGTGAGTGCAGGACCAAGCTCGATCTGCAGGTCAGTGATACTCCACGGATTATTCAAAATATTCACGTGCACTGACAAATCGCTTGTGATTATGACTTCCTTGATGGGAAATGTTTTCAGTGCATCGCTGTCTCTACGGAACTCTGCTTTACTAAAGACAACACTGGTCACATCGTCATGCCTTATGTTCTGCTTAGCCCATCCAGGTACTGGACATTGATATAATTCAATCAATTCTTCGATCGTAAGTGGCACCATCGGTTCATGAGAATTTTCACCATGCGACTCCGTTGGCACAGCACTCTCCATTGGCACAGTGCTCTCCGTTGGCACAGTGCTCTCTGTTGGCACAGCGCTCTCCGTTGGCACAGCGCTTGTACAGTCTACAGGTATATTTTTCTCTTCACTTTCAGATATTGCAGGGACAGCGTCGAACGATTGAATATTGCTGCAATCCATGGCTTCTGCAGAATCTCTTTCCGAATGTAGCACATTTTCCAGTACGACCGATTGTTCGGGCTTCGTTGCACATCTAATCCGAGCAAATATCGATGGCGTTGAACCTTTCACCAACCGAGGGATTTTGTATGGTGACTGGTAATTATAATAAATATATTATATTAACATAATATAATAATAATAATAATAATAATAAAATTATAATAAATATGAAAATATAATATAATAATAAAAATTATAAGAAATTATAAGAAAATAAAAAGCATTATAATTGAAAATGTGTGAATAACAAAATATTTTTCATCTCAATTCTAGTACTCACCACACCAATTACAGCACCGTCGGGGCCTCGCAGTTCCCGTTTCCACAATATATCTTTTTTTGGAAAATGCTTGTCACACACTGATTTACCAGACTTGACGGATTTGTTTGTGGGTCCGATGGCTTTTCTCCATAATTCCAGGGCTTCTGGATCTTTTGGTACATTGAAAAAATGCGATTTTTCCTTGTTTGATTGATAACCTGACGTGCAGCCAAGAACCACGCACGTGGGCATTCTTAAATATGAACACAAAAACCACAAAAACAGTTTTTTTATTTTATCGCTACACTAAAAATGTTTATTATTTTATCACTTTGCAACACTACACTACGATTTTTTTATTCGAGAAAACGTAAAAATATATCCAGTTGGTTCACGTGACGGGCACGGTCTTATGAACAGGATGCACAGGTCTTGCAACTGTGAGCAGAAAACATAGATGGATATGGAACAACAGGCCTTATGGCAGTGTGTCGACTGGGGTCGGGTTTTTCGCGCATGCGCGGCAAAAGTAACATGAAGACAGTGCCGTACTATGTCACTAGTGTGAGAGCAGGTTATGGTCACGTAAGTTTTGGCGGGCGGAAACTGCGGAAGCGGCGGAAAGGTAAGTATAGATTAATTATATTATTACTTAGATTATTAATATTCGAATTATATGTCATATTAATTTGTGATTTTTGTTTTTATTATATATATATTTTATGAAGTTGTAATAACAATCGTTCTTTTTGTACGAACACTGGTAAGGTTTTTGGCAGTTTTCCTTACCCTTGCAACGAATGTTGGTGTTCTTTGAGAGTGTGCCAAATAAAATTTTCTTTTATTATAAAAAAGTGTGAACAATTATTTCACTACTCACTTCCCTATTATTTAGCATATATATTTAGCTGTTATATCACATATACACACATTATACAATTTTAATTTATTTGAAAGTTGTATACGTCTTAAAACCTTTTTTTAATGACATATAATAGTTTAATACAAACTTAGCAGAATGTTTGAATAATGGACCCGATGCCCGATACCTCTTTTCACTAGATATTGATACTTCACTGATGCTTGTTCAGTTGCGCATGCGCGAAAAACCCGACCCCAGTCGACACACTGCCTTATGGGCGCATTTGGCTGGGGTGCGCTTAGTGCTCAACCCAGCCACCGTGGCGCTGTCCAATATCTGTGTGCACGCACCCCAGCATTCAACCACGATTGGGGTACTGTTCCGCTTAGTGCTCACCCCAGCCACCATGGCGCTGTCCAATATCGGTGTGTACGCATACACTGATGCTGGCGTTATAGCGCGCGCTTTCTCGCACCCAAGAGTTCGGTCATGTTTGGGGTACGGTTCCGCTCTCGCTCGCACCCACGAGGTGTATACCCCGTGGTTGGGGTACTTGGGGTCTCGATTTAAGGTAACTAGATTCCGGACCCCAAGCATGCACATTTTTCTTTTTATTTGTATTCATAACATACAATAAAGAAACTTCTTTTCTAGAAAGTTGTTACAGACTATATTTCTCATTCGATTAAAAAAAATCACTTTTACTAAAAGCAGCGGTCAATATTGGGAAAAAGAGTTATTCAACTTTGATGAAATAAAATATCTATTTAAAAAAAAATCTCCAGCTCTAGGATTCGATCCATGAACCGCTAGCATGTAATGCCCCCTACGCTTTCGAGCGAGCCGCTGATACAAGAGCGAGTGAGATACAGTTATCGGCAGGCACCACTAAGTGCAAGCGAGATAACATGGGAGTGGGAGTCAGCTGATGGGTCGAGTGTGCGTGGCACGCCGATTCATCGCCGCGAGCTCTACAGCCCATAAGTGGAACTACATTTTCCGTGCCAAAAGTTAACACGGGTCCTGTTGTTCCATGTACACCTATGTTCTCTGCTGTGGGTCTCGACGTGGGCCTCATGGAGCCTAGAGGGAAGAAGACCGAACGGAATAGGAGAATCATGGAGACTAGAGTAAAGGAGTGTAAACGCTTATGGCGGAATCGTCCCAAACAGGGGAGTGACACTCAATGCTAAAGAGACCCACGTTATTTGCCTCGACGCTGATTGGTCGAAACGGAGTTCGTTACGTTTTCTATACCAACCTCGGAGAACGAAACTCTGAAAAAAATTTGGCTCTGCACTGTTGGCGCCCTGCAATATTTAAAATTGGGCGGGAGAGGTTTTAGGAATGAATTGGATATATTAGAAAATATAAGAAAAATGTAAAACAATTAAAAAGAATATTTTATTGAGTAAAATATTATTATTTTACATAGAACTATTATATACTATTATATACTATAACTATATTATATTACATTATTATAAAACATTCATTTTATTAATCTTCGGAATGGTATTTTCCGGATCAACCGGTTATCTCGCTAATAGGGAAAGATGATGCAGTAGAAATTTCCTGAAACAAATAATGAAAAAAATTATTATAATATCGATTTTTATCGCTTGATTTCCAAGCTGACAAAAGCGTGTTATTATCGTTGAACTTATTTTTTTTTCGACGTTCGACCATGCCGGAATGAAGATGAAATGAGGAGAATTTCTCGACGGCCGCCTGTGTTGAATCGTCCGATTGTCTCGCCAGCAGGGAAGAACGATCGCGTAGAAATTCTCTGAAACAAATAACGAACAAAATTATTATAATATCGATTTTTATTGCTTGATTTCCAAGCTGACAAAAGCGTGTTATTACCGTTCAACTTATTTTTTTTCGACGTTCGACCATGCCGGAATGAAGATGGAATGAGGAGAATTTCTCGACGGCTGCCTGTGTTGAGTCGTCCGATTGTCTCGCCAGCAGGGAAAAACGATCGAGTAGAAATTCTCTGAAACAAATAACGAACAAAATTAGCACAATATCGATTTTTATCGCTTGATTTCCTTGCTGACAAAAGCGTATTATTATCGTTCAACTTACTTTTTTTTCGACGTTCGACCATGACGGAATAAAGTTGGAGTGCGTTGAATTTCTTGACGCCCGCCTGTGTTGTCGTCCGATTGTCTCGCCAGCAGAGAAAAACGATCGACTAGAAATTTCCTGAAACAAATAATGAAACAACTTATTATAACATTGAATTATAAGCCTAATGAATTCTGTAATTTCGGTTCTAAACTGCCAAATATACCATTAGAGGTCTCACCTTTTTTGCGGCGTTTTATGGCCGTATGAACCTGATCGCCCCGTTTCGTTTCGCCAACAGCAAAGAGGCCCATCCTCGGCAATCAATCTATAAAATGATAAAAATATTGATATGTAGCACTTCACTGCACAAGTTGCTTCCGGAAAACTTGGTGAGGTTAACTTAGCTTCGGTTAGATTTTCCTCTGTATTTCCCCGATTTAGACTAAACACAGACTCTACTTCACTACCGATTTACTTGACTATAGTCGTCTATAAAAATTTCCAGACCACAAAACGAAAATTTCACAGGAAAATACACTTTTTATCTAAAGCTGTCAACAGAGATTAGGAGGGAGATCAGCAACGCTCGACAAAAGTTGAAACCTGGAGAGCTGGTCCGGCGGGGCGACATCTGAGCGGCCAAATATCGAACTGTGGGTACTTTTGTACCCATGAACCGAAGTTGGCACAGCTATCGGAGTCGTATATACAGCGAAAAGAACATATATATATATAATCTGGCGGTCCGTAACGCCGATCGGGTCTTTCCGTGAATGAGACAGGCGTGCAATGATGACATATGTCTATATATTCGAGACTCGTACGCGTTGCTCGAATGTTCCGAGATAATTTTTCGTCGTCGGTCCAGCTCCATCGTGCTAGGATGCTTCAATCTTTCTTGCTATTGCAGGATATTATTTTGCAGAGATAGAAAAGACTTGGACTAGCAGCGCAAGATCGCCGAGGCTTTTTTCCGTATAATGTGCCTAGTTTATTATTTTTACATATTTCGATTGCCGTCAAAAATTTCGAAGACCGGCATTTTATTTTGCGAAATATGATGAATTTGAAAATAAAATTTCAAAATATTTCTGGAAACACGTAATTATTGATTGTTTAGCCGTGTTAAACAATCGTAATTAATTGCATTTGCAATTTCGCTTCGAATAGCCTAATCAAGTTTAAACATTTTTGAATCATTATTATTAAAGTGATTGGTGAAAACGTGTTGAAAGGGCACCGCGAGATATCATCCCCATTGAAGCTCGCAGGTCATGGAGCCTCAGGCAAACGCCGGAAACGACTTCAAGAATAGATAAACTTGATTCACGATCAGTCATCCCATGTGAAGGCTCTTTTTGCGTTGTTTTGGGATTTTTTGGGGAATTAAATAAATATACAGCTTTTCACCACATATTTATTAATAGTTTGCGTACACTTAACAATTTTTTCAGATAAAAATCGTCGCTCATTGCTGAAGTACGCGTTTTCCCCGAAAACGTGTTTTTCAATTTGGCTTCCGTAATAACTTGGAAACTATTTAACCGACTTTGCTCAAATTTGTATGGTATATTTAGCACGTTTATAGTTTTAACTGGATCTAGAATATTTGTGATTTGTGTGAAATTGCACTGTTGACGCGGTTTAAAAAAATCGATTCCAAATTTCGTCAGTTTTT
Source organism: Netelia inedita (assembly GCA_964017225.1). NCBI lineage: Eukaryota > Metazoa > Arthropoda > Insecta > Hymenoptera > Ichneumonidae > Netelia > Netelia inedita. The sequence goes on from OZ024920.1 coordinate 26,576,259, forward strand.
CCTACTTTCTCAGCTTAAAAAAACTATGGCGGCAGATACCACAAATATTACAGTTTCAGTTAGAACTATAGAGGTGCCGAATATACTATAGAAATTTGAGCAAAATCGGTTAAATAGTTTCCGAGTTATTATGGAAGCCAATTAGAAAAATACATTTTCGGGGCAAACGCGTACTTCAGCAATGAGCGACGATTTTGATCTGAAAAAATGTAAAGTGTACCCAAAATATTAATAAATATGTGGCGAAACGTTCGCAGTTGTATACTTATTTAATTCCCAAGAAAGTGCAAAAAAGAGCCTTCACATGGGATCGCTGATCGTGAATCAAGTTTATCTATACTTGAAGTCGTTTCCGGCATTTGCCTGAGGCTCCATGACCTGCGAGCTTCAATGGGGATGATATCTCGCGGTGCCCTTTCAACACGTTTTCACCAATCACTTTAATAATAATGATTCAAAAATGTTTAAACTTGATTAGGCTATTCGAAGCGAAATAGCAAATGCAATTAATTACGATTATTTAACACGGCTAAACAATCAATAATTACGCGTTTCCAGAAATATTTTGAAATTTTATTTTCAAATTCATCATATTTCGCAAAATAAAATACCGGTCTTCGAAATTTTTGACGGCAATCGAAATATGTAAAAATAATAAACTAGGCACATTATACGGAAAAAAGCCTCGGCGATCTTGCGCTGCTAGTCCAAGTCTTTTCTATCTCTGCAAAATAATATCCTGCAATAGCAAGAAAGATTGAAGCATCCTAGCACGATGGAGCTGGACCGACGACGAAAAATTATCTCGGAACATTCGAGCAACGCGTACGAGTCTCGAATATATAGACATATGTCATCATTGCACGCCTGTCTCATTCACGGAAAGACCCGATCGGCGTTACGGACCGCCAGATTATATATATATATGTTCTTTTCGCTGTATATACGACTCCGATAGCTGTGCCAACTTCGGTTCATGGGTACAAAAGTACCCACAGTTCGATATTTGGCCGCTCAGATGTCGCCCCGCCGGACCAGCTCTCCAGGTTTCAACTTTTGTCGAGCGTTGCTGATCTCCCTCCTAATCTCTGATATTATATACCTAATAAACGTCTGACATATAATCTATTATTTTTGGTATTAAGAAAATACTGCACCACAATAGAGAATTGAGTACGATTACCCGTACATTCTGAACCAAAGGTGAGTTTCAGTAATAATTTTGAGCACTTCATAATGAGATAAAATTCTGAAACAAAACATATTGAAGATAATAGCAATATAATCGATTAATTTTTTTCTGATGTTTATCTCGACACGAAATACTCGAAATTCTCAACGAAACTCATTTTAATTAGGAATGGACGGACAATACATCCTTAAATTGTAAACTACACTCTAATCAGAATCGAATGTTCCATTAACACTCTGATTTTCTTTATCTGCTAATAATTTCTTTAGTAACTTATATTTCATTGTTTCAATCGCAACAAGTTCGGAGTGATGATTTGTTTTTTCTTTCAATTTTTTTGCAGCAATTTCTCTTCGCTGTTCTAGTTCAGCTTCTCTCCAGTCAAGCTGCCGTTTTTTTAACTTTAAAGCTTCTTTTTTTGTCTCGGAAAGATTTGCGTATCGTTGATTTTTCATACGATCATGCTCATCTTTTTTTTGCAAATGCTGCAGCCACTGTTTCTCGAGTTCAATTTTCGTCGCTGCAGTTCTGGAACCAGTTCCATGCGACGGACGTTTTCTGACTATCTCGGGTTTCGATGGAGTTAATATTGATGGGCTGGTTGAATGTGAAGTGGACCCATATTGAATATTTTTTTTCACAGAAGTCGAAGTACAAGGGATCGATGTTGTCGATGTAATTTTTGATGGTACGATTTGTCCAGATGAAGCACGCTGCGTTGGTCCAAGAATTTGATCCATCTGTTCAAACCACTCAAAATCCATGCGAGCCCTTCCCGATTTTGAATTATTATCAGCAACTTCTTTATATCTTTTAGTTAGTGCATTGATTTTCCATCGTGCCTGTTCATTCGTCACCTGAAACATGAAATAAGTAATCACAGTTTTAAGACGTACTTTATATTTAAGTAGAAGAATAGAAAAAAATAGTGCTACTACATTTAAAAGAATTGCATAGAAATGTTTGTATATTATTACGATTTTTTTTTAAATTAATTAATTTCACAGAGATCTTATAATGGAAGGATGCTCGTAACTCATGAGCTATGAAATTTTAAAAGCTGTATGCAGAAAATGTGGATATATACAAATCTATGTCGTCAAAACTATCGATCGAAGGTTTTACTATTATAAAATGTTTTTGCAGTACAAATTGACTATCGCTTTCAAAAAACAAAAACATAAGTATCAACAAAGCCTTACAATATCAATTAAGCACTTTATAAAGAATGATAAAACTTTATTTATAGTCTATGGTAATATAAGTTATAATGCGTGTCATATAGTAGCATAATAGTGTCACCCTGTGTCTATCTGAATGAAAAATAATACCTTTATTCCGAACTCCAGCAATCCACAGCGTATTGCCTCCCATTTTTTTCCTTTTTTTTCGGATGGTCGAGCATTCCTATATTACTCTCATAAATGCTTATACATGCTAATGTTGCTTTTCGATCCCAAATGAATGCTGTATCAAAATAAGTATTTAGTATTAAAATTTGCGATAATATTAATTAATCTTATGGGAATATTAATATCAAGTCAATTACTACATACCTTGTTTACTTGTTGTAAATTCCGAAATTTGCCTCTTTGTCCCTATTACATCTTCTTCACAATCGCTGGTTGTTTTTGAAGAAAGCATTGCTGTAAACATTAAGTATGTACATTAACGAAAAAATATGCTAATAGTGTCGTAAGGTATTCTAAAATTGGAGATGCGCATTGAAAATAGTTTTCAGTATATTATTGTTTTTCAATTGCAAGGTACACCTTAAAAAAGTAATAACTATAATGTACGTTGTCCTCACTTTCACCATTCACAAACGTAATGAGATATTTAAAATCAAATATATAAAAGGTCTTACTACTGTATACTCACGTTCATTAGTTTCACAGTAGAATAAAACATTGTCATTTTCCTCCATGAACACAGCCTTTCCAACGAAACAATCATGATTCGATATATGATCGAACAGCGCAATTTTTTCGTTGCAATGTTTGCAAGTGTACATTACTGCATAAAAATATAAAAAAACGACTAAAGATTTGTGTATGTACTGAGTTCATAACGTAATATTTATTACTGCGATGGGCAAATCAAGAGACGCGGTAGCGTCTTGCGGCCAAGTTATTAAAAACATCATTTAAAAGAATAAAGTATATACGCAAAAAGTGTAAAGTTGCTTATTAATCAATTAGAATTTAAATGTTAATATTAAACTTACTGTTTCACTGCTTATTGTTTTTTTTGCACAAAAGTTTTAAGAACGACGATAGCAATTTTTTCTATTAAACCGGAATAATTTTTGTCAGAATAAAGCACTGTTTGTCTAAACTGATAGAAGACTGAATGGTGCACACAAAAGCAACACAAAGGAAATTGAACACATGGCTATCCCGGCTCCATAAAGTTGGCCGACCGACTTTAACTTTTCCAACTTTTTTTTTTACGAATCGTTTGATCGTCGTTTGATACCGTTTGATCGTTAAAAATAATCGTTTGATCGTTAAAAATAATCGTTTGATCGTTAATAGTTCTTTCACAAAATCGAAAAAAATGACCGTAAAGTTGGCCGACCGACTTTAACTTTTTCAATTTTTTTGTTTACAAATCGTTAGAGCGTCGTTTGAAATCGTTTGATCGTTAAAAATAATCGTTTGATCGTTAATAGTTTTTTCACAAAATCCAAATTACTTTCCGGCCTGAAGTTTCCTAGTGACTTTTTACTGGTGACGTTGGTACCTCCAGTTGTTATGATTTTTGACTTTTTGAAGATTTTCTTTTTGATATCGTTTGATCGTCGTTTGATACTAACGAATACCAAGTTTCATCGTTTGATCGTTGATAGTTCCTTGGAAAAGCGCAATTAACTGTCTGCAAGCGTAACCTGAAGTTGGCTCCTAACTGCTTACCGCGAAATTTTTGACAATTGTTATTTTTGTATTTTTTAACTTTTCCAACTTTTTCCTTTTGATATCGTTTGATCGTTGTTTGATACTGATGTATACCAAGTTTCGTCGTTTGATCGTCGATACTTCCCGAGGAAAACGAGATTCAAAATCGAGCGTAAAGATAGCTAACGACTTTTTTGATTTTCAACTTTTTCAACTTTTTCCTTTTGATATCGTTTGATCGTCGTTTGATACTAACGAATACCAAGTTTCATCGTTTGATCGTTGATAGTTTTTCGGAACAGCGCAATTAACTGTCTCCGAGCGTACCCTGAAGTTGGCTTCTAACCGCGTACCGCGAAATTTTGGACAATTGTTATTGTTGTATTTTTCACCTTTTTCAACTTTTTCCTTTTGATATCGTTTGATCGTCGTTTGATACTGATGTATGCCAAGTTTCGTCGTTTGATCGTTGATACTTCCCGAGGAAAACGAGATTCAAAATCGAGCGTAAAGATAGCTAACGACTTTTTTGATTTTCAACTTTTTCAACTTTTTCCTTTTGATATCGTTTGACCGTCATTTGATACTAACGAATACCAAGTTTCATCGTTTGATCGTTGATAGTTTCTTGGAAAAGCGCAATTAACTGTCTGCAAGCGTAACCTGAAGTTGGCTCCTAACCGCTTACCGCGAAATTTTTGACAATTGTTATTTTTGTATTTTTTAACTTTTCCAACTTTTTCCTTTTGATATCGTTTGATCGTTGTTTGATACTGATGTATACCAAGTTTCGTCGTTTGATCGTCGATACTTCCCGAGGAAAACGAGATTCAAAATCGAGCGTAAAGATAGCCGACGACTTTTTTGATTTTCAACTTTTTCAACTTTTTCCTTTTGATATCGTTTGATCGTCGTTTGATACTAACGAATACCAAGTTTCATCGTTTGATCGTTGATAGTTTCTTGGAAAAGCGTAATTAACTGTCTCCGAGCGTAACCTGAAGTTGGCTTCTAACCGCTTATCGCGAAATTTTGGACAATTGTTATTTTTGTATTTTTCAACTTTTCCAACTTTTTCCTTTTGATATCGTTTGATCGTCGTTTGATACTGATGTATGCCAAGTTTCGTCGTTTGATCGTTGATACTTCCCGAGGAAAACGAGATTCAAAATCGAGCGTAAAGATAGCTAACGACTTTTTTGATTTTCAACTTTTTCAACTTTTTCCTTTTGATATCGTTTGATCGTCGTTTGATACTAACGAATACCAAGTTTCATCGTTTGATCGTTGATAGTTTTTCGGAACAGCGCAATTAACTGTCTCCGAGCGTACCCTGAAGTTGGCTTCTAACCGCGTACCGCGAAATTTTGGACAATTGTTATTGTTGTATTTTTCACCTTTTTCAACTTTTTCCTCTTCATATCGTTTGATCGTTGTTTGATACTAATGCGTGGCAAGTTTCATCGTTTGATCGTCGATAGTACCCGAGAAAATCGAGATTCAAAATTGAGCGTAAAGTTAGCCGACGGCTTTTTTGTTATCCAACTTTTTCAACTTTTTCTTTTTGCATTCGTTTGATCGTCGTTTGATACTAACGAATACCAAGTTTCATTGATTGATCGTTAGTAATTCGGTAGGGAAACGACATGTAACGTCCAACAGGCCGACCTGAAGTTGGCTTCTAACCGTTTATCCCTAAAAAATTTTTAATTTTAATTTTAATATATTAATTTTTAATTTTAATTTGTTTACCACTAAAAACCTTTCATCGCATATACGTTTAGAGTATAGCTGAAATGTGCACCATGTGCCATAATGGTCGATGGTGAAACCTAAATGTGTTGTATGTTAAAATAAATGATTTACATGAGTCTCAAAAAATATAATCTATGGAGAATCATGTTCTAAGTAATCATTTCCGAATAAATGTAAGATTTATAGCAAACCTGCATTGATGGATTATCAAGAACTATGCTGTGGCATGGTACGCAAGTTTCATCTGATAAATCAAGAGGTAATATTGAATCCATGGGATTGTTGCGTTCAACTTCGAAGTGTACTCTCATTGTCAGCTGAGGATTGTTTTTCCGCATTTTTGACCATGCGACACTTTTAGGCTGCAAATATCATCAATTTTAAGACGTCGATTGAGCTAAGATGAAACTTAAAAAATGAATTATCTTCCGCTGAAAGATCATAAAAGATCCATTGGTAGGGTGATATAAATTGTATCCGTAAAAATGATACTGATAATTCTTGTAAAAACCAAGCTCATATTGTCTGTTCCTCCTTCGCACTTTACTTTTGATTTTCCCTCCATAAATCATCTTTATATAATTACCACCATAATTGTTGCATCCATGGGGCTGTACCGATTTTGTAAGATATGCATGTGTCGGCTTTGTGTATCGAAGAAACTCGAGCACATCCCCATCTATATCTTGTGGACTGACCACAAGGCCCTGAGAATTTATAGTTGCATATGAAAAACATTGAGAGCATGCACACCATACCAATTTTGTACAGTCTTGTACAGAATAATAAGTCTTAAACGTACTTTTAGATTTAGAAATATGCCCATATGCATGAGAGGGCAGTAGTATCTCGTTGTATTGATTAAGACTAATTTTTTTAAAGTCTGCCCACTGTTCGTGCAGCGATCATCCATTAGATGAAGCGCTTCTCTACTGTCTAGCATGAGATCAATGAATGCAAGACGTCTATAATTTTTTTAACTTTTTGTCAAACTCTTGAGTGCTTCTAGTAGTTTGCGACACATACCAAAAACTCTGATACGCTCAGGATCATCTCAGATTGCCATGTTGCATGGAAATTTGAATTTCAGATGGCGAATGTAAATTCCGGCACCACCGACCGACAAATTATCACATCCTTGTTTCTCAGTGTACCAAGAGACCATGTTCATGAATTCATAGACATTGTAAAAATCGCATCGGTTCAAATGTCAAGAAGCGAACATTTTTCCCAACTTTATTCAATCGGAATTCTCAGAGAGCGGAAGTTCTCACGTGATTGAGACACCCGCTGTAATAATTGAATTTTCCTCTGGTCAGCATGGGGTCTTCGAGAGTGAACCCGTCCCAAACTTGTTGGAATTTGATTGCTCTGTACCAAGATCTGCATACGAGCGATGCATAATAATCCTCGTCCAGGATTATCCTGTGGGCAATTTTCTACATACCATATGATGAGCAAGCTGGGGAAAATATACGTACCTTACATCTCTCATTTGCTATAATTTTATCAACTAAAATTAATGATCTATTTTTGTTTGACAGATTATCGAAATTGACAAACGGATAGGAGGTACACATTTCTGGAGGCAACATTCTCATCGTGGGCTAACTCTGCATGAGGTTGACGTCGTCGAGGATTATCGCACGGATAACTTTTTACATATTACAGCTTAGGCAGACTGTGGAGCGCAGATTCTTTTTTGACTTTTTCACTGATTGTGTTCTCTATATGTCTTTTATGATTTAGCTTAATAAAAAATAATGTTTCGTTTTTTCCACAGGTTGCCACGAGTCTGGGGTATTATTTGGTGTACTTCGAGCCATGAAAAAATGAATTGTTTAATGTACTTCAGTTTTTGATTTACCTTCCCTGAAAATTTAGTATTAAATCGGTTTTTTGTCTGTAATATGGAAGCATTTTATAAAGTGTATGTAATGGGTTTATTTGATCTGTACAATTATTTTGGAAATCACAACATTCGCATTACAGAATTATCCCAAAAGGCTGATGCTTTCTCGACGTCTCGCTGGTGACCACACAACCCGGAAGGCCCTAGCATGTTTGATTAATAAATGTACATAGCGATTCAAAAAATTGATTACTTTTTCCTGTATCAAATGTTTTCGCATTACTGAAAAACTTTGAATGCCTCCAATTCTATCGAACACGCGGAGAACTACTAGCTGTCCATTGCTGTACATCGTATCGAAACAGCTGACGCGTAGCAGCCTCGGAAAAATTGCCAGTTACCTTCACGGCCGATTTTGAATCTCATTTTTGTGAGGAACTATCGACGATCAAACGATGAAACTTGGCATACATCAATATCAAACGACGATCAAACGGTAGCAAAAGGAAAATATTAAAAAAGTTCAAAATTACAGAAATTGCAATTGTCCAAATTTTCGTGGTAAACGGTTAGAAGCCAACTTCAGGGCACGCTGGCAGAGAGTAAATTGCGCTTTTCCAAGAAACTATCAACGATCAAACGACGAAATTTGGTATTCGTTAGTATCAAACGACGATCAAACGATATCCAAAGGAAAAAGTTGAAAAACAAAAAAGTCGTCGGCTATCTTCACACTATTTTGAATTTCGATTTCCTCGGGAACTATCAACGATCAAACGACGAAACTTGGCTTACATCAGTATCAAACGACGATCAAACGATATCAAAAGGAAAAAGTTGAAAAAGTTGAAAAATACAACAATAACAATTGTCCAAAATTTCGCGGTACGCGGTTAGAAGCCAACTTCAGGGTACGCTCGGAGACAGTTAATTGCGCTTTTCCGAAAAACTATCAACGATCAAACGATGAAACTTGGTATTCGTTAGTATCAAACGACGATCAAACGATATCAAAAGGAAAAAGTTGAAAAAGTTGAAAAACAAAAAAGTCGTCGGCTATCTTTACACTACTTTGAATTTCGATTTCCTCGGGAACTATCAACGATCAAACGACGAAACTTGGCTTACATCAGTATCAAACGACGATCAAACGATATGAAAAGGAAAAAGTTGAAAAAGGTGAAAAATACAACAATAACAATTGTCCAAAATTTCGCGGTACACGGTTAGAAGCCAACTTCAGGGTACGCTCGGAGACAGTTAATTGCGCTTTTCCGAAAAACTATCAACGATCAAACGATGAAACTTGGTATTCGTTAGTATCAAACGACGATCAAACGATATCAAAAGGAAAAAGTTGAAAAAATTGAAAATCAAAAAAGTCGTCGGCTATCTTTACGCTCGATTTTGAATCTCGTTTTCCTCGGGAAGTATCAACGATCAAACGACGAAACTTGGTATACATCAGTATCAAACAACGATCAAACGATATCAAAAGGAAAAAGTTGGAAAAGTTTAAAAATACAAAAATAACAATTGTCCAAAATTTCGCGGTAAGCGGTTAAGAGCCAACTTCAGGCCACACTCGCAGACAGTTAATTGCGCTTTTCCAAGAAACTATCAACGATCAAACGATGAAACTTGGTATTCGTTAGTATCAAACGACGATCAAACGATATCAAAAGGAAAATCTTCAAAAAGTCAAAAATCATAACAACTGGAGGTACCAACGTCACCAGTAAAAAGTCACTAGGAAACTTCAGGGGGCTTATTACGGTTCGCAAAACGAGTGAAAATGACGAAAGTGAGCGGCTCACCCTATTACGGTGAATCTCACTAGGTGAAAAGACGAGATTATCCGCGTGAGTTTACTCGACACGAACTTCTGTGTCGAGAACCGTTGTGCGCATGCTCGTGAGCGTGATTTGCCTGGATTTGCGTGGAACTCCCCTCGGTTCCATCGAAAAACAAACATCACTTCATTTTTGTTGGTCGAAGAATAAAAGTTAGCGATACCCGTCAATTTGCACAATGGAGAATTTAGTGATTGTGATGTTTATGGGAAATCGGGAAAACCGAATGCTGAGAATACGGCGAACATTACGCGATGCGCCTGACCCATTCAACATAACGGAAAACGAATTTCTAAATTGCTTATAATACATAACCTATATACCTTTTGCCATTCGTTTGGTTCTTTTCGGGGTCCACCTCCAACACTATTTAGAGATGTTGTAATGATCAACCACATATCATCCTGCATAAATTAAAATAACTATCGTTAATAATAATATTACTTGTTTATCAACTACGAGTTGAATACTGTATTGCGAGTTACGATTTTTATGTATATTAATACTCAATTTAATGTGTGAATATAGTACTCACTATTTTTTTTTATTTCCACTATTATACCTTATCCTTCCCCGTGCAAAATCTTTATGTTCTTTCATGTATTTTAATAATATCTTTATTTGCTCTTCTGTTACATTCATTTTTTTAAATTTGTATCACACGTCACAACAACCGTTAAATGTTTTTTATAAATATGGCGCCAACTTTCGTGAAAATGTGAGATCCCTATACCGGAAGTGCCTAGTTATTTCACATTTTCACTCGAGAGATCCGTAATAGGGTGACTAAACTCACGTGAGATGAAAATGCGAGAAGTGAGTAAACTCGCTCGAGAACCGTAATAAGCCCCCAGGCCGGAAAGTAATTTGGATTTTGTGAAAAAACTATTAACGATCAAACGATAATTTTTAACGATCAAACGATAATTTTTAACGATCAAACGATTTCAAACGACGCTCTAACGATTTGTAAAAAAAAATTTGAAAAAGTTAAAGTCGGTCGGCCAACTTTACGGTCATTTTTTTTTCGATTTTGTGAAAAAACTATTAACGATCAAACGATTATTTTTAACGAGCAAACGGTATCAAACGACGATCAAACGATTCGTAAAAAAAAAAGTTGAAAAAGTTAAAGTCGGTCGGCCAACTTTATGGAGCCGGCTATCCCGGCGCTTTTTCTGTACTACTCAATGGTACCGCATGTACAAAATGAAACTGCCCTACAAATGCTATCCGGAATATTGGCAGCCATGAGCTAGTTCTGGGTTCGACTACGCTCTGCAGCTGTCTGACCGTGTCGCTCTGTGTCGTAGATGGAAAGCACCGTGTTCGACACTGTGTCGCTCTGTGTCGCTCTGTGTCGTAGATGGAAAGCTCCCATTATCTTTCCATTCACCGACTACACGGTCTACACCATAGGTTTGTTCTTTTTTGCTGCACTGGGACTGCACGGGACTGCACTGGAACAGTGGTAGCAAGACTAGAGTAAAGGAGCCCGAACGCATATGGCGGAATCGTCGAAAAATGGATCGCGAAAGTGATGAAAGATATTATAGTTCGAGATGTATCCGCAACCGATGCCAGCGCTTGGGACGGAATAAGATAGGTGGTGGATAGGATAGATGCGTGACGCGCGAGAATTTTGGCTTATGTCAGTTGTCAGTGCCATACGTACTGACACACGTACTTATATACAGTGACGTGTTGAGTAATATTGTGAATTGTGGTGTTAAAAAGAGTATTGTAATACAAAAACAGCTAATTACTATCGAATAAAGGTAAGAAAACAGTATGTTCACGACATTAATGCGCGAATTAGCGAAAATATTGCCGACAAGCATCGAGATTGGCATGCAAACCACATTGACAAATAGTTTTCTTTTTTTTCGGCATTGCATGCTATCGTCATCGAATTTTTATAAATGAATGCAACAATTCGCATAAATTTTAATACCATTGGAGATTTGTTTCATGCAGAAAATGTGTCATGCATGATGTTTGCACAAAACAAAGTTTTTTAGGTTAAATATACGTTCGCCGATAAAGCCTGTTTAAATGTTTTTATATCACTACTCCTTGCTCCCATTTCATTATTATTTATTCCCTGGAATATTCAAATAGATTTATTTTTTGTTTTCAGTCTCGACATGGGGAAATATTGTCATTTCTCAGCATGTCGGAGTGGGCGCGACGCAGACCGGTCACAGCGAAAGCGGTTGGGAAAAAGACAGGCTTCGGTCTTCAAAGTGCCGAAGGTAACTTGTCAAATAAAAATTAAAAAATCCTCTATCTTCGTTTATTTCTGTTTTTATTCATAAATTTTGGGTTTTTTTTAAAGCATATGGTCCAGCGTTGGAGCGAAGCTCTCCAACTCGAGCTCTCGACGGAACACTTCATTTGCGAACTACACTTTCCGGACGAAAGTGTTGTTCGAGAAGACCGCATTGTGAGAGCCGACGGTGTAATTGAAATGGTCCCTCGGAGCAGATATTTGCTCGTCGACGGTGCGGTGCCGACTGCAATCCAGAATAAGGTCAGCGTAAAATTGTGTTATGCAGATTAATGTTCATTTTTTTTTAGAATTTGTTTTATGCAGATGACTGATCAAAAAAATTTGTATATTTTAATAGGAGAACGTCAAGGACACCAATGGCAACGTTTCGAATAACTTGCCTGGACCATCGAACGAGCCTCTAGTTGAACTAGTGGACGGTGCTGCGGAGCATACTAGACTGCCGGTGACAAACGATGACGGCGACGACGATGCCTGTAACCGATCGAACAGTTTTGCCGACCATCTTCTGGACACTACGTCGGAAAGTTCGCTCGCCAGTAGTGTGGTGAGTTGGTTTGGTAACCGAAAAAAAACCACGAATAAAACCCACAAAATGGTAACAAATAAAAAAAGAAGAAATCGAAGAAAATCAAAACCAATAAACTGTAAAAACGCAACAAATAAAACCGAAAAAACGTAAACGAATGGAATTAAATAAAATGCAAACCAATAAAACCCGATAAAAGCGACAAAATCGAAAAAACGCAAACAAATAAAACAAAAAAAAACAAATGGAATTTAACAAAATGCAAATCAATAAAACCTGATAAAACGCAATCAAATAAAACCGAAAAAACCGGAACCAATAAAACCCTACAAACGCAAACAAATAAAATCGAAAAAAAGGAAACGAATGGAATTTAAAGAAATGCAAACTAATCAAACCCGATAAAACACAATTAAATAAAATTTTAAAAATCGACAACGAATAGAACCGTAAAAACGCTAACAAATAAAACCGAAAAAATCAAACGAATGGAATTTAAAAAAATGCAAACCAATAAAACCTGATAAAACAAAATCAAATAAAACCTTACAAATCGAACACGAATAGAATCAGATAAACGCAAAAAAATTAAACCGAAGAAATAGAAACCAATAAAACCGAAAAAACTCAAACGAATGGAATTTAACAAAATGCAAATCAATAAAACCCCCAAAAAGCAATTAAACCGAAAAGAAGAACGAATAAAACCCGATAAAACGCAAACTAATCAAAGAAAAAAATAGAAACTAATTAAACCAGAAAACGCAAATAAAAAAAATCGAAAAAATGAAAACCAATGGAACCTGATAAAATAGTAACAAATAAAATAAAAGAATACAAACGAATGGAATTTTAAAAAGTAGTAACCAATACAACCCGATGAAACGCTATCGAATGAAACCCAGAAATACAACAACGAATAAATTCCGATAAAACGCTAATAAATAATATTGAAAAAATCGACAACGAATATAACCTGAAAAGAAAATCCGAAACGAAGAAAATCTAATAGAACGCAATCAAATGGAACAGAAAATACGCTAACCAATGAAAATTGTAAAGAAAAGAAAACGACAACCAGTAAAACCTGACTGCACGGAAATCAATAAGCCCTAGAAAACGCGAACGAATGAAAGTAAACGAAAAAACGGAGACGAATAAAATCCTCAACTATTATAAACAAAAAAAATGTAAACTAACAGTAATCATCGGAGCCTAAACAGTTTCCAAATTTGGTAAGACCTACGATTATAATTGAGTCGTTGCATGGCTTACGACTACGTACTTAAGAACACAATTCTCTGTCTCATGTTAAGTTTGACATATTGTTCTATAGGAGTATAACGACGTCCGAGATGTACCATTTGGGTACCACAGCGATGCGATGGACATCACGCCGGTAAGCATACATTTGTGCTCTGTGTGTGTGCGCGCGCGCGCGCGCGCGCGTGTGTGTGTGTGTGTGCGCGCGCGCGCGCGCGCGCGTGTGTGTGTGTGTGTGTGTGTGTGTGTATTTATTCATGGACTCATCTTTGTTCCTCCAAATAATGCGTTGTTGTAGAGTGCCTCGGGATCGGACAATGATCGAGAAGAGCTAGTGGATAATGACGAGGGCGGAGTATTTGCCGTGGAAGAGGTAATCGACCAACTGAAACAGGCATTATTGCCTGAGGCTTGGTGTTGGGCGATGAATCCTCGCGAGGAGTTCGGCATCGTGTTTGTCCAAATCGATCGTTTCACATTCAAACCACGGGTGAAAGTATTCCTACACAACGATCTTTCGGTTACGGTAAGAACCTTTACAGGGTCGCAGATACTTCTTCTGAACGTACGATACATTGCTTATGTTTCATTGCAGATTCAAGCTTTCGATAGCGAGGCCACGATCGAATGCCCAGTTGTGGCGTCCGTCGACGGAATTGTCGAATTTCTGCGCCGCGCTGACAACGGCATCGTGTGCTGTGGAGTTGGGTTGGAGGACGAAACGTACGTATACAATTATTAGTGGTAACGTAGGTGCGTAATAGGATACCTGGCGTCCAGTTTAAATGGATCCATTTTCCACCGTAGTAAACATGAATGAATGCCAAGAAATAAACAGATCATAAGAGAACTATACATTTCAGAGATATTCACACAATTATTTTTCCACGCCCTTCAATAATGATTTCCTTCTTTTGCAGGCGTGCAGAAACTTGTTTCGGGTTAGTAGGAGCGGCCGTGTACAGCAAGTTTGTGCCAACACCCAGGTGCCCTGCTTGTAAGGAGAGGCGCAAAGTCCTTCAAAATCGCATAAATCGCCGAAAGACGGACATTCGTGTTCGTTACGCCCGGACGAAGCACGCATCACAGCAGCGGCAGCGCCAATGTCGTCGCTTGCAACAAAAGGTAATGTGCCATCATATTTCATTGCAAAAATTAAAAAAACTAATTACTTTTAACGATAATGCAATCAATCGTACCCATGCGGATGATGGACGCCTCTACCAGTCATATTTGCAAATGGTTTGTTCTCGTTTATACAGATAAGTTGGAAGAGAGGTTTAGAATTAATGTAATCCGTGCTCTTATCTGTCGTTATATTTGTACAGTTATATTTTCTTCATTTTTGGATTGGTGTTGCACTCGCACTTCTAATGAGCCCCATAATGCATTAAGTGCAGCTCTTGCTGTTAGTAGCCATTACTGGCCAGGCCCTTACAATTACCTGCAAGTTTTTATTGTTCTATCACCGAGAATGAAAAGAAAAGCCCATCTCCTGCAGCAGGAGATGGGCAAGAAGTCTGGCCTCTGACAGAGAAGTTCTCTGTCAGAGGCCAGACTTCTTGCGGTGTAAGCAATTTCCAAAGAGCCGGGGAAAAATGGGTAAGAAACTTTAAAGTAGTATGAATGAAATGGAAAATTAAAACAAGAAATATAACACATCAAAGTAAAGAAATCAAAGTAATGTATACATAATTGAAGACGCTAGAGGCATTTACTGCGAATTAACGTTCAATCATTTTTGTTGGTTACAATTTTTAAATTAATAAAAATAAAATGGAAAGAAATGAATATAATGAATAACGATCATGAAATAATAAGAGACGAAAACGTTGTTTGGTATTTGATGATTGCATCTGTGTTTCTAGATACGGTGAAAAATGTGCACATAACGCGGTCCGGAGTAATCCGCATCGATGACTCGTCTGGAACTCGCACCTTTCGAGCTTGGCTGAAAAAGATTTGCATCCGGATTGGACACTGTACGTTACTCATGGATTCATCGAATAATCGAACGTCAGTACTTTCAACAGATCGATGTACATCACACTCGTTGCGACAAGAAGCAACAAATATGCGGAAACGAGATTTTTAAAAAGATGAATGAACTTCTATGTTACTTTTTCATATTTTTCTTGAGCCTTCTGACTCATTAGATGAAAAAAAATGTTTAGCTCACCGGAGCTATTTTGCATCATGCCAGGGCGACGTCGCCAAAGAAGTTGAGACCGAGTAAATAGTTCACGACTCGGCGGTCAGTTCTTTCAACTCGGGACGTTTCAGCTCGTTTGTGCAGATGCGAGGATCGGAGCTTGGACACTCGAGCCAAGATCTGCGAGCAAAATGGTACCAAAACCAACGATATCCTGCGATTAGACTGATCCGTATTGCCGAAACACCAGGTATGCGAACAAAAAATACTGATTGAATGACTAAAAAGTTATTTCATTGGTTAAAATTCTTCGTGCCTGACGAAACCAAACCTCGCATATGGAAATTATTGATCGATTATTATCTTTATTACAAGCCCGCTTGCGAGTACACCAGAAATACGGGATTACTCACACAATGGTGGGACAAAAACGTCCTCAAGTGCCTTTCTTACGCCTTCAACGAGGTCTCGAAAACTTGCTCCGAGATGGTTCAGGTCCGCGACACCCAGGAAGAAATGATCGACATTTATTTATGATTATTATAGGTGAGAATTGTCCCGTAACGATTTATCTCAACGATTTATAAATCTTTTGTAAATAAATCTTTCAGACCATTCAAACTTTCTCCTGTCTCGGAAGTTCACGCCTATCAGCTCAGCCATTCGGTCAAGGACTTCGTTACAAGAAAAAAAAGAAATATGTAGCCACTAAACAAAAGGACGACAAAACAAGCAGAATGTTTATACAGCGGTACATCGAATGTGCAAGCCATTGATAATAATTATTAAATCATATAATTTGATTCCATCCGCGCTTACTAACAAAAGCCTATGTATTGACTTTCTAATAAACAAAACATCAGTAATTCCAAAATTAGCGTACATTCTTTATTTATCGTGAGAACTTTCATTTTACAGTTATTTTTTCAGTGTTCCTCCGATTGAATAACACTACGACATTTTTAATATAGTAATAACAACGTATGCAACATTACTGCAAACGAGAATTCATCATTTTCGTTCAGTTTTTTTTAATTACTTGTATTTCGGTTAAAATAAAAATAATCTTTCCATTTTGGCGCTTAATTTGAGAGAAGTTAGACAAAAAAAATTTCCACGTGGACTCGATCCCGGGCTTCCATGCACGTGATACTAGCGCGCTAACCATCGAGCTATCACTTCAATTATGATATGTTGGAGTTTTTTAGTATTTAAGTTGTTGCCCCGGATGGGGTTGGGTTGGGTTGGGTTTTAATTACTTGTATTTCGGTTAAAAATAAAAATAATCTTTCCATTTTGGCGCTTAATTTGAGAGAAGTTGGAAACAAAAATTCCCACGCGGACTCGATCCCGGGCTTCCATGCACGTCATACCAACGCGCTAAACATTGAGCTAACACTTCCATTATGACATAATGGAGTTTTTTAATATTTAAGTTGTTGCCCCGGATGGGGTTGGGTTGGGTTGGTTTGAGTTGGGTTCAAGTGGGGTTAAAAATTTCAATTCGGGTTTTATTGGGTTTGCGTTTTTTCCCTTTCAAGTTGCGCTCAAATTGGGTTAAAAATTTCAATTCGGGTTTTATTGGTTTTGCGTTTTATCGAGCTATTATTCGTTTATTGATACGTTTTCGATTTCACATGTTTGTATCACGAATCGACTATTTCAAATTAGCGTACTGTATTACTATATATATTGCGTACTGGTGGCGCTACCGCGCGGGTACAATGCGCGGATCGTTCATCACTTTCGCAGACCATTCGCCAGCATTGCGTTCGGGCTCCTTTACTCTAGTCTTCATGGTCACCCCCCTGAGTGGTAGGACAGGCCAGTCAAGGCCAGTACAGTTCAGTACAGTAGCCGTGCAAGAGGACACTGGAAGGTAAAAGAACGCAATAGTTCAGTTCAGTGTTCAACATGGCGCATCACGTAGATCGAAATATCGCAAACGTCGTAAATTTGGAATTAATGGAATCATCCGATGAAGAGGATTTTTTTCCTATACCACCACCATTCGAACCAGTTTTAGACGAAGACAATGCCGGTAATATCTGATTAATGTGAAAAATTTACAATTTACATCAGTTTAAAAACATGAATCTAACCTAAAATATAAGCTACAATAATTGACGTAAGCCGGGCGAAAGAAGTAAGAGTAGGTTACTTTTTTGTTGTAATGCGAATTAAATTAACTTTATTTCCTATTCCTACTCTTATTCTTACGCTTACGCTTGGCTAACGTACCGAGCATCAATGTAGGAATCTTAATCCTTCTCTTATTCCTTACGTTTAGCTATCTCCATGTATTATAGACGAGCCTTATTTTTTTAGATCATGAATTACGAATATTTCATCCAATTTATGGGATGCTGCAAAGAATACGGCATGTAAAAATAAATAATTATATCGAAAATATCGTTACAAATTACGACCATATCGATTTCATCATGCATTTTCGATTATCAAGAGAAGTGGCATACAGATTAATCGATCAATTTAATGTGTCGGAAATATTCACTTCCTTGCAAGGTATATTTTACGATTATATATATTTATATAAGTGCACGAATAATATATCAACGGTTGAAAGGCGACTTGACTCAAGCGCCATTTACATCAAATGGCGCTTGAGTCAAGTCGCCTTTGAACCGTCGATATATATACATGATTTTATATTACTCGCAGGATTATAAGTTTTGAATAGGATGTACAAACTTATTTTGGCTATACTGTTTGACAAATACTTTAAAGTCTATGTATAGCATTAACTGAACAATTGTTTTTCTGATAATATTTTTTACAGATGAAGTTGGACGTTTGAAAATAACTGCAGAGAAGCATATTCTTTGCTATCTCTGGTTTGTAGGGCATCAAAGTGCATCTTATCGTGACGTTGCCGACAGATTTGGCATTACATTAAGTGCTCTGTACAATATAATTACAAGAGTAACAGATTTTATTTTAACTTTGGCAAATAATGTGATTCGATATCCAAATGCAAATGAAAAGGCAGAAACTGCCGCTTTTTATGAAAATACAAAAGGATTCCCTGGTGTCATTGGTAATATTTATATGTATATTTGTTGAAATTGTATTAGATTAAATGTCTTCTACTTATATATACATATATGTAATATTTTTAAACGATAAATGTTTCCAAGAATATGCTCTTGAATCTGCCGATTCTGGGACACCTTAATATACATATTTATATCTTTTTAGGTGCAATTGATGGATCACATATCAGAATAGATCGACCTGCAGAAGATCCTGACTCATATATTAATCGCAAACAATATTTTGCAATACATCTCCAAGGGACAGTTAATCACCAAATGAAATTTATAGATGTGTTCATTGGATATCCTGGATCTGTTCATGATGCCAGAGTATTTCGCAATTCGCCATTATATAATGATCTTCATCAACTATGTACAGGTAAATTAAACAGGAATAAAACATGAATTGTAGAAAATAAGCTTGATTACATTTGTTACATTTTGGTTACATTTTTTTTTCTTTCAGAGAATTATCAGTTATTGGGAGATAGCGCGTATCCTTGTTTGAAAGGATTAATGGTACCTTACAGAGACAATGGCCATCTAACACGTGCCCAACGAATTTTTAACCGAAAATTAAGCTCTTGTCGTGTCATCATCGAAAATGCTTTTGGATGCCTGAAGCAACGATTTCGGCAATTGTATCATCTCAAATTGAGGCATATTGATAGAGTAGTATGTGTGATTCATGCATGTTGTGTACTTCACAACATGGCAAATGAAGCAGATCTGGAATATTTAGAACCGCGTATCAATGATGAGTATCCTGACTTGGAAGGACAAGGTGTAGAAAATGTTGAGCAAAATGAGATACGCAGGGAACAAGAAAGTGGAGTGCATATTCGCAATGAAATATGTCGACAAATATCACAATAACACAAAAAGTTTAAATAACGCATAGATTGTAAATAAATATGTAATATGGGCAATAAGAATCCAAACACATTATAAATGCTAAATAAAACTTTTTATACCTTTTTAATTCTGTTTAATTCTCTAAAACAACAATAATATACTAATTCAAATAAAAAAAGTTACTATTTTCAACGTTTCAAAGAAAATAAACAAACAAATTAATATCTTATTGTATCAGTCTTATATCCTAACTCAAATGAAAAAATGTTATCAATGTTACAACGTACCAAAAAACGTAACAATGAATAAAATTAACGAACAAAAAAATTAATATATAATACATTTTAACACGTATTATATTTTTTTTTAATGCTCTCTCTGTAAGCCTCAAAGAAAGTAACAAACAAATTAATATCTTATTCTATCAGTCTTATATCCTAACTCAAATGAAAAAACGTTACCAATGTTACAACATAACACAAAACGTAACAATGAACAAAATTAACGAACAAAAAAATTAATATATAATACATTTTACACTTATTATATTTTTTTAAAATGCTCTATCTCTCTCTTTGTAAGCCTCAGTCAGTCTTACTTCTCTCTATCTCTCTTCCTCTTCTCCATTGTTCTCTATTCTCTTCTTCATCTCTCCATCATTCTCTATGTCTGTTTTGTTGTTGTTGTTTGATGAGAGTTTGCAAAAGTTTGTTTCTTTCTTCTCTGTGTCTATTGGCTGTTGCAAATCCTTCTTTCATCGTGGTTGCGATTTCTTCATATATACGTCGTATTTCTGTATATTCGGCCATTATTGCTTTATGTCTTTCAATTTTCATTTTGTTTTCAGATATAATTTCCTCTGTCAGTTTTTCAAATCGCTTCTCACATTTTTGAAGCATCCGTTCTGTACCACCTGGTTTTCTCTGTTTCTTGGGTGATAAATAAATGTTTTTAAATATGACGATACAAATTGTCTTAATAAGATACATATTGTTATACCTACTTGGCTCAATTTCGAATTAATGTTCTCAATTCTTTGTGTTAGTAAGACACTTGTGTTGCTTCTACTAGATTGCCCTTGATTTTCATCGATTGCAATTATATCTTTATTAATTGTAGAGGATTGTCCTTCTTGGATGTCTTCAATTGTAGTTTGATCTCTATTGTTTAAATTTGAATTTTGCGTGTTGTTATCATTTATGTTTCCATTATTTGTATCCATTGCATTATCGAAATGTTCATACATTTTCAAAATGAAATATATACATATTTATTTGAAATTTATTGTGACTATTATTATATAATTATTATTGTACATGACAATATTCCTTCTTTTTAAGTAAAAGTATGTAAATATGTGACTTAGATTTAACTTACTCTTTGTCTATCTCCTCAATCTGAAATGTACTTGTTGGGTTTTTCCTTATCAAACCGTTCCTACCCGAAACTGCTATAGGTTCTATGTTATGTTTGTGGCCCAATAAGTCTGTTAATTCTCTATAACACAAATTAAAACATTTTATTAGAAACTGAGAATATTTCATTAAATAATTTACTTTAAAAATCAGAAACGTACGTTTGGTATGGACATGTCATACGCCCTCTGCCGGTTTGCTTATTATTTGTGACCATATTTTTATACGACCTTTCCAGCGACTTTAATTTATTCTCCAATTGAGTTGTTGTCACAACGAATCCCTTCGTTTCCATACCTTCTCTCATTATTTCCCACAGTATCTTTTTTGTTTTAATTTTTCTGTTTGTTAATAATTCTTTTTTTTCCTTGTACAATTCGATGAAGAATTTTGTACTTGCATCAGTCCAAGTAAATGTTTCTGGCAGATGCACTTCTTTTAGCACCGAATCATTTTCTTTTTGTGATTCATAATCGGCTTTTAATTTAATAATTATTTGTTTATCCTCAAACGTGGCCAATAAATTGTCGTTTGAAAAATCGATGTCTTTGTATTTTATTTCCAGTTGTAGACCACCTAAAAAGATACTTTATTAATAATCATCATATGAAATAATAACGTATTGTAATATTTGCTATCTTAATTCTTATATTATAGTAAATAGTCTTATTTAATAACATAAATCAATGTAGTAGTAGTAGTATGGAGTTTATATTGCATAACCTTTCTTGGTTTTTTACAAATTTTTTACAAGTCTTTTCCTTATAAACTATTGTAATCTTATCACTACTTAACCTCTGACATTTTCGTTTTTGCAAATTCTTTCCACTTCTCTATAATAATTACACATTTCCTTGTCAATTTCTCCTCTTAGTCATAAATCAAGGTATTATTTATTCATTCTATATCAAAAAATAGGTGATGCTACACTGATTTGTGTCATTAGATAAAATCTACTATTAATAATTACGATTGCGGTTCATTTGATGCTACAAATGCTGCGACAGTATTCTTCTCTTTTCTTTGAAAGAAGGAAAAGAAACAATTCCAGTAAGTCGCATTTGTAATGCCAAATAGATTGCTGCCCTAATGCGCCAATCACGCATCTAGATATATTACATGTAGATAGGTTTAATCGAATATAAAGATGTACCCAAAATTTATACCGTTCAGACCTATACCAGTAGACAGATTTAAATTCTTAACATTTAATATTTTTATTGTATGTTTCAAACCTTCAGTAGTGCACGTAACAAATCCGTTTTGGTTGACTAAAATATTTCCTTTTGCATCTCTTAAAAGGCTTCCAGTATCGTGAACTTCCAGATCCAAGCTTTTTTCTATTTAAGTATAAAATGTATATTATATACATGTATATATATATATATATGAGTGATTAATGTATATGCCCCTATATAATAACTAAAGCAATAATATTAAACATTACGGTAGTATTTTTAGACTGAAAAATATATCTCTAAGATTAACTTATAGGAATAAGAATAATATTAAAATAGATTTTCTATGATGTTTACAAATATTTATTTTTTCTAACTAAGTTTAACGTGCCAAAAGCCGAACTTGATTCATCGGCTATTATGGCATCTACAATTAATAATTTATTATACTGTGTATATTTATTATACTACGCTGCTTTAGGTTAAGTTTACCTGTCATGGTAGCTGCCATCTTGAACTTTACTGCTGCACTACCTCGAGACCTGGGGCAAGCAGTCCAGTGAACTAGTGCACTGAATGCTGTTGCACTGCGAAATAGAACAGCCAAGTATGACGTAATTTCCGCCTAAAAGAACGCTTCAGTGTACACTTCTTGAACTGGGTGCAGGGTGTTCTGGGGAGTTCACCGAAAAAGAACGAACCTCATGTTTCCCCTCCTCTTTGCCGTCAACCTTGTGCCGATGTAAAATTAAATTCATTCTTGCTTACAGATGCAATGCAAGCAAACTTATCAATCGACTTATCAATTACACCTACTCATCAACGTTCCAATTGTTTCGATTACTCAAAAAAAAACTCCTCTTTCCGCATGTTCGGTGGTGACAATAGCATTATCCCCACCCATACACGTACCCATGGCAGTTTTATTGTTAATCATGATGCTTCGTCGTCCGACGACCTCGCCTTATTGAGTTATCTCTCGGTGAGTGATACGGAGACGCCATTTGTAGTAACGGAACTAATTGTAAGTCAGACTTGGCGAACCATTTCATATTGCTTACGACGGGGTGATCACTAATAGCGAATTCGTAGTATTTTATACCATCGGTTTTATCCTCAGTACTGGTCTCCGGGGATTTATAAAACTACTAGTAGTGGATGTCTGTCCGTGTGCGCGTGTGTGTGTGCATACGAGCAGTGAGGATCGTGTATAGCGTCCCTTGCGATTTGTAATTTCTGTTTCATACGTAATTATATTCGGTCGAGACTTCATCCAGCTGCAGGGCAGACCAACAGGAGCTCCAATCTCGCGTCTCTTGTTCTCCTCCGTTTGTCGACGTCGTTGCTAGATTTTTACACTGAGATAATAAGCAGTAGAGTTGCCAATGTTTATGCCAGGCTATAGCTATCGTAAAATAATCGCCGTGTCCAAGAATATTCCGCCCAAATGTTGTTCGTTCTATCGTTCTTTGAGCGAGAACCAAAAGTAAACGAGTGAATAATAAAAAATAGGTATATAACGGGATAAAGACGAGCGTGCGCGCGCTCACACGGGCACGCGCATACACGCACGCACACACACGCGAGCACGATACCTGGCCGATAGAAGCTGTATGACTATAGACACTTACGAAACTTCGCTTGACGCTAACGGATCCCAAGTTCGATGAATCCGATTGCTCCGTGCTATTATGCACTTTGTGTACGATAAAAAATCATTACAATTGTGAACAAGTTGTTTCTGTGTAAGGTGTGTGTACAGCCGTGTGTCTAAATGCGTGCCACAACGAAGCTGGAATTGGAAAAAATCGTGCTAAAATTATGACCTTTCGAAAATTGTATGAAAAAGAAACTACGCCCGAACGATTCAGTGCGTTATCAAAACCTGGACAATTACGTAGATTTGGTAGGGGGAGTGCCGAGCCACGATTACGCGAACTGATAAAATCACATAGACTAGATAGATGCGTGTGCCTCTTAAAAATCATGAATTTTCTTTGTGCTCGATATGAATTTCGGTGCTCCAACGCTCGTGATCCATTTATAATTGACAGATTTCGATTCAATCCCTCTCGCTGTAGGTATATTCTTTTTAAATAAAACAGTCGCATCATCTGTCTTATTACACACAAAAATGTTACGTCACTAATAACTCACTGTTGACAGATAATATCACGACTTTGTGAAAATTCGATGGGTTTCAAATGTGGAAAAAGGCGATGTTACCAAGATATTTTTATTCTTCGATAGTGAATAGACTCTGAACGAGTCTTAACGATTCATTCTCAATATTCAACGCGCGCATTGCTTAATCTCAAAAATCGATCGATAACGAAAACTGTCGCCCTCCATTGACAAAAGGCCAAATTACAAATGCCAGACGACTGGACGATATCTATCGCCGAAGGATCAACAACGAAATAAAATCGGAAGAAAAAAATGGCTAAATCAATCGAACCAATATGTCAGGGAAAATCGACTC
Organism: Netelia inedita; assembly: GCA_964017225.1. Taxonomy (NCBI): domain Eukaryota; kingdom Metazoa; phylum Arthropoda; class Insecta; order Hymenoptera; family Ichneumonidae; genus Netelia; species Netelia inedita. Next base: position 26,601,031 of record OZ024920.1, read on the forward strand.
GTTGTCTCAAAATACCGCTAACGTCGACCCAACAGATTTACCTTGTATTTCTGATACCGATCGTCATCAGTTGCGCCATCTACGTGATAAATTTTGCCGCCGATCTCGTAATAGCGATACAACATTTTCGCGAGGGAAATCCAATATGGTCCGGTTGCACGATAGCGGTTATGTACGCCCCGGCTATCGCTTATTTCGCATTGACGGTCTCGCGTCCTGACTGGTGGATGACCGAGGACGAAAAAATCTCCGAGGGTGCAGCGGCGTGGTTCGCGTTTCAATTGTTGCAACTCGTCGCTTTTCCATTCTTCGCCTTGTACAGATACGCGACTCTCATAGTTCTCGCTGTCGATGCGATATTACTAGATGGCCAACGGAGAACGAAGACGCTTAACGCTGCTGCATCACCCGCTGCCATAGAACTTTACTTCTTCCTCCAGGCTTGGTTACAAGCAGCTCCGCAGACGATTTTTCAGACTCATCTCTTATTTCGAGAATATCCGCAGGAACGAACTCATCAAACAGGTGAATGAAATGTATATTATATATTTATTATTAACTCTTTCCAGCTGCAAGCGATGGAATTTTTTTATGCCATTTTTCCGCTCTCTCGACGGTTCGTCGCAAATCATTACGATGAAAACTTACAGGTTTACTACTTACTAATTATTAACTCAGGGAAAACAATTGAACGTAGGGAAATTATAATGTAAAGTGGAAAGAGAAGATTGTGGAGAAATGGAGCGAAGATCAAACGAAACGGCAGCTCTTCGATTTATGTTTAAAATGAGGAAAAAGGGGGAATCTCCGTTATTAGATAAAATGAGCTTTTTTTCGATCTAGCTTCGGCCACGACGCTTCTCAAAAAAATAATACAAAAGTTCAGCCTGGACTCTCCTGTATTCCTAGCTTTTCCGAAAATTTGCGTTACACAGTGAAAATAATTGTATTTGGGATGTAAAGGTGCGTAAAGAAGGTTTTTAACTCGAAAATGGAAACTATAAACGTCGGAGGTACTTTGCGACCTTTTTAGGATTTTTTGCAACCATTATTTAGCAACGAGGGAGAGTTAAAATTCATAAAAAAAAATAATTACCGTCTCGCGGTCTCGAGCACCTTGATATATTTCTAACTCCGGTACATACAGTATATGTACCTCGCTATTATTCCAAATGCGTTATCTCATCAATTTCTCTTTTTTTCGCAGTTGTCGTTCACATGCTCTGCATACTAATGTCGATAGTGATCCTCGCGGTCGAGACCGCTTCGTTCCAGCGATTCGAGAGTCAGCGTATAAACGGAAGAAAATTGCCATGGGCAATGTGGCTGAAGAAATACCGCGATCATGAGCTTGGTAACGAGGACGAAAAAGAGCGGCTTCGGGATAAAATAAATTCGCCGCCGATACGTAGTTCAGTCGCGCCTCTCATCGATCCGAACGAGCTACCTGTCCCTGAAAGCGACGATACTTACAACAACGCAGCGAGCCAGCCACGAGGAAATTTTGATCGTCAGATATCAACGACTCCTCCGTTGCCACCAAAAAATGCTCGCGTCAAACCACCACCGACTCCGTTACGCGGTGTAACAACGGTAATTTCTTTGCCGGTGCCGGAAATGCCAGCACCACCGAGACCCGACTCGATAATCAAAGATTCGGTGTGTACCGAACTCACGGAAGGACGAGACACAACGAATGGCCTCGCTGTTGTCGAATCATCGAGCAACGAAATGACAAAGAGATGGCGAAATCTTCGATTACCAAAGAGAAAATATTCTTTAAAGGGATTGGACGAGGACGATCCTGTAGGCAAATTCGTCGCGTTCGTCTGGTGGTTTTTCTTCATACTAGCGCGTGTATTCGCCATAACGCTTTTTTACGAATTCTATCCACTTTGGTTATTCGGCATTCTTGCCTCACATTACGTTCTGATGCTCGTTTATTTATTCTATCACGCCAAGTATTATGATATCACGAATATTTTTGTCACTCTGTGGCTCGGTATGGTCTACGTATTCAGCATTATAGAGTATAGAGTAAAATTTAAATACGTCGATATATGGCTAGTTAGTTATTACACGTTCGTAATTGTTCAAAATGCTCTCATGACCGTAACGTGGTTCGTTTACGCCGAATGGACGGGTTTCTGGTATAGTTACGTTTTTTTTCTTATATTCATCAGTATGGGACTGTGCATCGTGTCAGCGGGCGTTTACAACGTTTTATTTAAACCAAAGAAACGACGAGTTTACGCGAGTTAACCCAATTAAACGTTGCGTAACGAACCAATTCGCGAAGATCGCTCGTAAATTGCCTTCTCGACTATATCGGATCATTCATCGACAATGAATCCACGACTGAACTTTAACTTTTTCTTACTTTTTTTTTTTAAGTAGTAACAAGAATGTACGGCGAACGCAAGAGACATTTACTACAACGCGATTATGATCGTCGCGATAGTTTTCTTACGTGTAAACATAGATTTATTCGTCGATAACCTAATTGTTGTACAATATCAATTTATCGTGTGATAAAAAATTATCTGCCTATAAAAACCTCTTTTACAATCTATGGGTAATATTATTTGCGATACCTGGCAGCGTTAAACGATCGTACGAATCGAATCGTTTTATTTTTCATTTCATCATCTGGTATGCCGTAACAATTAATCATATTTACATTATATCGCGATACTCTGTACATTCGTTAGCAATTATTTTATTTTATTTTATTGCGTGTGTGTTGTTTTTAATGCAAGCTCTCCGACCCGTTGTTACGAATTGTGGAATTATTTGAGAATATGCTTCAAAGGCTTTTTTGTTCCCTTCCCTCGACTTTCGACAGAGCGTTATGTTTCAATTTCTTTTTCTCACTATTCGCGATCGTTTTTTTTTTCTTTTTCTTTTTTTTTCGTCTTAAACGTGGAGACTCGAATCTCTGTGGAGATTGCCAAGTTGAGCCTCGAAAAGAACGTCGTGTACAAGTTTTTCCGCTACTATCCTCTGATCGAGACGCATATTGCGCAATTTTGCGGCTACATTTCTACCTATAGCGTCGAACTCATCGTCGAAGACGTAAGAATTATTTTGTTGCGACAATTTTGCAACTTTCGGTGACTCCGGGGTTTCGTCAGGCTGGATTTCCGTGAAATCGTCTCCTCCGTTCGGGGTCCGACTTTCCGTACTGAAACGCGGTGAGGTTGTCGAGACCGTGGCTCTTCGTAATTGTTGTCCCTTCTCGTCGTATTTGAGACGCCGTTTCACCGCTGAATCGAGCCAGTTTGATGCTTGATCGGCGACATCTTCGCTACTCATTTGACCCTCGTCCTGGAAGAAGCGTATGAATCTCGATTTATGTCTCGGGACATATCATCAATGACCAACGACTGAATCAATCAGCGATATTCGATGATTTTGCTTCTTTGCCGTTATATCTTGTGTCATGAAGATATATAATTTGGAAAGTCTAAGATCTGTAAGCGCGAGGAATTTTCTAGAAACTAGAGATTGAATCATTTTCATAAGTAGTGAAAACCCCAGTTTCGCATTTAGTATTTCCACCGTTAAGCAGTAAAATTCACCCTCTTAGCTGCCAACTTGGGAAACACGTTAACGTTTTTTGCGTGGCCAAGGATAATTCTCATCAAACTTGAGAACTGGCAAATTACCATAAATATACACTACGGTAAATTCTAGAAAAACCGCTCGAGTCTCTTGCAAACGTTTTTCAAATACCGCTATTTTTATCGTGACAAATGATTCTTACTCCAGATGTGCCAATTTTTTCAATAACGACAGTTCGTTTGTAAATATTTTTTCTCAAGCTTAAAAGTATCAGATCTGGATTCACATGGAAAAAGTTGTTGACTCTTAATTGAATCGAATAACTTTACAGCATAAAATGATAATTTATCTCGAAAAATTGTTTACGTCTTTCGACAGAGAGGTCTGGGTGAACGTTTGATTTCTAATTGTAGTGGAAATGTCGAAAGAAAACCTCGATCGAACAATATTACAAGCTTGAAAAAATGTGATGCGATTCCTTATTTGTTTTCAAATATACCAAGGCATAAGAATTTCCAGCGCGATGCTGAATCGTCATGTGGCATCGAAGCTTTACCGAAACATCCAAAATTTAGACGAAAAGGTATCATAAGGTTTACTGTTCATTATTTAGCATTTAAAGTAGATCGATCATGAATACTATCTCGAGATAAAAGTTCGATAAAAATATGTCACAAACGTTATGTGAAATGCAAAAATGGCACGTTTTCACTAAATTTACACTTAAATTTTTAATAAGCGTCTCCTTCGGTTATAACGTATATAGATATATTTATTATAACTCTAGGATATCATTAGTAAAAATAGGTCGACATGCTAAAAAAATAAAATAGGTTTGTTTTTACTCGCACATCGTCGAGACTGTAATAAAATCTTTAAAAGGCTCTTAAAATTGATTAAAAATTTACCGTTTTATAACATTTCCTGTATCCCCGTCTGCTCTTGACGATTTTCGTCGTCTCATTATCTACCGACATGTCGACGTAAGCTATCGCCGGTTTCCTTTGATTAGATTTGCACTTAATTTTCTCGATCATGAAAGGATGTACCCTCTGAAAAAAATTGATCCAATCGGTATATATCGACGCTGCTTACGAAAACTAGCGTGTTTTAGATTTCTTACGAAGAGAAGAACGTTTGATATCGGCGCGAAAACTAGCATGTTTCGACTCTTTTGACACGAAAACTAGCACGTTTCGATATTTGCCGCGAAAACTAGCATGTTTCGGCTTTTCCCACGAAAACTAGCATATTTCGGACATGCCAGTTATCGGGACAGAAGCCGAACATGCTAGTTTTCGCTGTGAGAGCCGAAACATGCTAGTTTTCGCGTCGAATATCGAAACGCGTTGGTTTTCGCTGTGAAATTAGAAACGTGTTAGTTTTCGTAAGAAATTTGAATCGTGCTACTTTTCGTAAGCGGCGTCGATATTAAATAACAACGATCTATCGTATTTCATCGTTTGAACAGACTATGGTATCCTTACCTTTATGTGACTAAGAAAATTGCCCGTCGACTTGAGATTACCATTGAGATTTTTGTCACACTGCAGACAACGAACGGTCACATTACTGTCGTCGACCCTAATGACACTGAAAAATTCACCGTCCAGGAGGGCCGGCAGACGAACGGGAGTTAGCGTCATATTTGACTGGAGCCCCGCTACCTGCTCGGACTGTTGCGTGACTTGTTGCTGGTTCGTTCCGACTTCTTGTATCTTGACATCGTCCGTACTAACTTCTGTCCGAGACTGACTCATCGTCTCGGACATCTCTCTTTGTCGGTCTATCGGTTCGATCGCGCAGGGATCGAAAGTCTCGATCTTGGTCTCGAAACGATTCGTCGCATAAATCTCCATAATAGAACGTAGCGACCGACAAACCAAAGAGCCAACGACGAAAAGATCTCAAGCTCCTTCGATTCAAACAAATTTATTCGTCTCAAGTTCCATTTATTTTTCGTATTAAGAGAAATAGTCCAACTACTTTATCATACTTTGGTTTCAACTTTGAATTTGTATATAGCAGTTGTTTTGCTTCTACGGCCTTCTACGGCATATGAGATAAAACAATAGATACGAGAGATAAGGATCTAGATTAAAGATTAAATAAAATTTCTTCGGTCTCTCTCGGTACTTTCTGAAAAAACGAAAGAGATACGAATAAATCGATGAATTTGGTCTTATTTTATTCGCAAGAGCACAGAATAGAGCGTGGTTCGGACGATATAGGTTAGACGTAGATGCTCGTGTGGCTCGAGCGGAAAAACGGATGCGGAAAGATGAACGATGTCAGCGGGTAAAGTATCGATCGGTGGGCAAAAGAGAGAGCGACGGTTGCGGCGGGAGTCGCCGCGTCGGGAGGTTATGCAGCTTAATTAAAAGGGACGCACGCTTAAAGTTCCGTTTCATCCGAGATATTTCGAGAAATTAGATAGAAAGATAATTCCATGTTCAAACACACACTTCTATATAGAACATCGTTCGCCCATTCCCATTATATTACTCGAAAACATTGGATCTCCGTACGCACGTTGCTTGCAGCTTGACAGCCAAAACGAAATCATTAAACCAGCGTCAGATCGTACAATTATATCCTCCGTTGTCTCGTTAACGCAACGGCAAATTTTATTGAAATTAGACACAAACCTCCGGACATTGGTCGACGATAATTCCGCAAGAAATTGAACCGAACATTAAAAGTGATAACGACAGTCCCTACGACGGTGTTTCAATTCGCGCCACGGATCATGCACTCTCTCGAAACCACCGGACAGTTTCACTAAAATCTTGTACAGCTTGTACACGCTTTGCAGCGAAGATCACTCGACGGTAAGACGCATCCAAACAATCTCAAGTATCAGATGCAAGATTACCGTAGCTCCAACAGTCGGCGCTATCATCTACATGCTCGCCCGTCTTTTGTTTTGTCTACGTTGTGTCTTTTTCCTTCCTCCTTTTTTCCCCTCATCGTCTCATGTCGTATGGGTCGCGGGGGTGACACCAGGGGGAGGGAACTCAATGTTAAAAAAGAGGACAGTGTTTTCAGCACCATCTGCTCTATGTCCCTCGTAAAATTGTAACTAAATCAGATCGATGTACCCGCCACAGTGTGTATAAAGCGAACTGCTAGGAAAGTCGGGAGTAGGTCGGTAAGGTAGGTGAATAAAAGAAAAGTTGTCGGGCAAGTGATATTTATTCATGAAGATAAAAATGGTATTTTCATACAAGAAATCAAACTATAAGATATAAACTATTTATTAGTTGTCATATAACTAAAATTACATACATAAATTGAGTATATAAATACATGTAATATATTGAGCGATGAGCAGATTTTTCACATTTATTTGTTTTTTTATACAAGAAATCAAACTATAAGATATAAACTATATATTAGATGTCATATAACTAAAATTAGATACATAAATTGAGTACACAAATTGATACGAGTAAAAAATTTAACGATTAGCACATTTTTTGCTTCCATTTGTAACTTTGTTTGACGGCCAATTTGGATATTATATTACCGTCGAGATCAATACTTTTACCTTTGAGAATACGATTCATCTTCTGACACCAAATACTTAGTGAAGACTCTACGATTGCTAAAATAAATTTCGTTCGAAACAAAGATCCATGATCGTTGCATTCAATTTCCCCAAAGGCGGACTCGAGTTGAGGACCGATGATTTTTGTTAAATTTCTTCTATAGCTTATTTTCCATATCGTAGCCTCGAAATGGGCTATCGAATCTAAAAACCGTTGGTCCTTCGAATGTTTTACTAATGTTTCTTTGCAAACTGTGCAATTCGGCAAAGCTTTCGAACTTAATATCCTGATCAAAACTTTTTCACACGTGTCATTCAGAATGTTTTTGTTCAGAAAGTGATTCGTATTCGCGTTTTGATCAACGAGGATTGCTTGATCGTCAAGTTCTAAATGTTCTAAAGTTCTATCCACCATATCGCGTCGGTATGCAAACCTGACGCTCATGTTACTCTTCGATAAACTGTTCGATGACTGTACGGTAGATTGCGCTAGGTGTATGCCGATAGTGGCGCACTCTTCGTTATGTCCCTCGGAATTTCGAACTATAATAGTGTCCCCGTTTTCCTATATGAGTGAACACCCCCTGGGTGACACTGGGTGACACTCAATACTCGTAGCAGAGAACATAGATGTATATGGAACAACAGGCCTTATGGGCGCATTTGGCTGGGGTGCGCTTAGTGCTCACCCCAGCCACCGTGGCGCTACCCAATATCTGTGTGCACGCATACACTGAAGCTGCGGTCGTAGCGCGCTCTTTCTCGCACCCAAGCGTTCAGCTATGCTTGGGGTACTGTTCAGTTTAGTGCTCACCCCAGCCACCGTGGCGCTGTCCAATATCTGTGTGCACGCATACACTGACGCTGGGGTTGTAGCGCGCGCTTTCTCGCACCCCAGCATTCAGCCATGCTTGGGGTACTGTTCCGCTTAGTGCTCACCCCAGCCACCATGGCGCTGTCCAATATCGGTGTGTACGCATACACTGATGCTGGGGTTATAGCGCGCGCTTTCTCGCACCCAAGCATACTGTTCCGCTCTCGCTCGCACCCACGAGCTGTGTACCCCGTGGTTGGGGTACTTGGGGTCTCGATTTAAGGCAACTACATTCCGGACCCCAAGCATGCACATTTTTCTTTTTATTTGTATTCATAACATACAATAAAGATGCTTCTTTCCTAGAAAGTTGTTACAGACTGTATTTCTCTTTCGATTTAAAAAAAATCACTTTTACTAAAAGCAGCAGGCAATATTGGGAAAAAAAGTTATTCAACTTCGATGAAATAAAATATTTATTTAAAAAAAAATCTCCCGCTCTAGGATTCGATCCATGAACCGCTAGCATGTAATGCCCCCTTCGCTTTCGAGCGAGCCGCCGATACAAGAGCGAGTGAAATGCACTTATCGGCAGGCACGCATAAGTGCAAGCGAGATAACATGGGAGTGGGGGTCAGCTGATGCGCCGAGTGTGTGTGGCACACTGATACATCGCCGCGCGCTCTACAGCCCATAAGTGGAACTACATTTTCCGTGCCAAAAATTAACACGGGCCCTGTTGTTCCATGTACATCTATGTTCTCTGCTCGTAGCTTATATCTTATTTGACACGATTCTGATTGGCTGAAGCGGTGTAGGGTATGTATAGTAGTGATTCCAACCGCACAACATGAAATTGTCGCGCCCGCGGCTACATAAAGTTGGCCGACCGACTTTTTAAAGACTGTTTTTTACTAATCGTCTGTATCGTTTGATCGTTAATAGTTTTCTTTATAAAATCGTATTTGCTTTATCCCAGACCCCCGTGAAGTTGGCCGGACAACTTGCACTTTATTAATTGACTTTTTTTATATCGTTAGGTGGTCGTTAGGTAGTGTTAGGTAGTCTAATTAAAACGTTAGGTAGTCAATAGTTTTTTCAAAAAAAAATAATTGAAAATGTATGTGAAGTTGGCCGAAAATTTGTTTTTTTCCTTTATTTATCTTTTCAAGATGGTCAAATGATGTGTAATCGTTAGGTGGTCATGAATATACTAATTAAAACGTTAGGTAGTCAATTAAATCCTTGCAAAAGCCAAAAAACAATTTTGCGAAACCTGCATGCGCAACGCAAGCGTAAACGCCTGATGCCCGACCTGTCAGGTGCACGGTCTTATACACGAGTCTTGCAACTCGGGGTTTTGACGTCGTTCCCTTGACGTGCCATGCCGCTAGGGTCGCTGCGATCGAGGGATGTCCGGTGCGAGAGAGATGGCGATAGTCACGCATGCGTTTTACACGAGCTTTGAATCCAAACCCATGAATCTCGTTGAAACATAATATTTTCTATAAATTTTGTTTCTTGAAAAAAAAAAGATATATGATGACTAACAAATCGAAAATCAATGGATTTTATGTTAGTCGATATCCAAACTTCTCCCTAAACATCAAGCGGTCATGAAAACAATGAACGAATTTTTGAATTAACAATTCGTAATTCGTTGTTGGCTATAAGTTCGAAGAGGCATGAAGTGTAGCTCGGTTATTTTGGGTTCAAATTCCTATTATTATTTTTTTTCGAGTCTCTTGGCGAATAAAAATAATTGATCTAATTATATAATTATTGAAATTTGTTTTAATTGAATTATTCAGAAATTATATGATTGTTCAAACTTTCCGTACAAAAAACTGAGCCATCCTGCATATCATAATATTAGTGCGTCGTACAGCATGTATTTAACGACTAAATATTTTTATAAACGTATACTTACAATTATTTGGAGGTTTTCAAATAATAATATAATAAATAAATAATATTTTGGTATCTCCTCGGTATCTTTCCTACTTAGCTAGTGGAACAGAGAATATTAAGATAGTTCTATCTTGAGATTCAAATCAAACATTATTTTTCAGTGGTTCTCGCGCAACTTTTAACACAAGCTTTTATGAAAGACTACCAAAAATTGAGATTTTTACCAATAAATATCTCAACTTTTGCTCGGTAAAACTTTCCAAAATTCATTACATACCAGCAAACATCAAAGAAAGTTATGATTATGATTATACATCCCTCGATCGCAACGCCACCTAGATACTCGCGGTCAATAATAAACCAACTTTCCGTTGTATTGTGAATGTTTGTGACATTAATTGGGATAAAAATCTTCACACATATTTCCCGAATACGACTTAATGGAATGAAAAAGAATAGTGGGGCCACATGTACACATTAACACGTTCCGTGCCGGACCGTTTTTTGAAGACTTTCCGTTCAGGCCGCGTGGGGCGTATACGACCCACATTTGTACGATTACATAAACTTGTTTTTGACGAACGCTTTACAATTTTTCATTAGTAAAAAGCCACAATTAGCAAGAAAAGGGTATAAATATTCATATGCATTAGACAACAGAGCAATAAATTTAATTTGTTAAGAATTATTTTAACAAACACATGGTCGAGTGTTTACTCTACCAGATGAGTTGCAAGCTCCTATATAACCATTTTAATAAAGTCCGAATGAATAAAAAATAAAGCGTTTTACTTCAAATATGATTAATATTATTGTTTACAAATCTGTTTACAATTACAAAGACATATTACGGTGAACGGTATTGAAACATGGCAAACATAAATGGGGCTTATCTGGACAGATAGCACAGAATGTTGTAACTTTTATAGTATAATTTCTGGCCCATTTCGAGTTAAACGCTTTAACATTTTTTCATAACAAATTTTACATCGTTTTCTTACGGAATCGAATTTGCCCTCAATTTTTGTTATTTCATGGCGAACTCTTTTTGGTACTATGGGCAATAAGTTATGATCTTCGTCGGACATCATATGCATAGCTAATTGTTTTTTAAATTCAACGCTTGATATTTTATTGTCTGTGAGACTATTATATATTATCCACGCATTTACGACAGCCGTATTCAAACAAAGTTCAAATACAATTGTTTTGCCCCATTTCATTGATTTGCGTAAAGGATTGCAGTAGCGTGGTCAACGACGCACGAATTAATGACGGACGAAACAAACTGCTGTTTGAACAAAAGACGGTCGCAACAAAATGTCTGGTGTTAAACAAAGGCCGGCCGAAAAAAATGATCGTTACGCCGCGTGGAGCGTAGACGCCCCACGCTCTAATAAACGCAGTAAACACGATGTTAAGATGCCCATAGTTGACTCTTCAATATTTTTTTAAAGAATTCTTCGTTTTTCAATGAGAATTTCAAGCGGCCTGAACGGAAAGTTCAGCGGGGGTAGTATACGCCCCACGCGGCACGGAACGTGTTAATTGCGCAAGCGGCCTCGCGGTTATTTTTTTATTCCATAAAGCCTTCTTCGAGAAAAATGTGTCAACCAAACTTTGAAGTTATGTTGACATTAAGACTTCTTATAAGTTCATCGTGTAAAAACTTAAATCGCTGCAGACATTCTTACCTGTTAAAGTTGCGTCAGCAAATTCGCAAAAGTGGTGAAACTGCCCACCGTCAGTTCTGCACCCAGTGCGCATTAGCCGTTGCGCATGCATAATTCGCATAATTGGTTTTTGGATTTGTAAGGATATGGTTGACTACCTAACGTTTTAATTGGTATATTCATGACCACCTAACGATTACGCATCATTTGAGCATCTTGAAAAGATAATTGAAGGAAAAAAAAATTATCGGCCAACTTCACATACATTTTTTATTATTTTTTTTTGAAAAAACTATTGACTACCTAACGTTTTAATTAGACTACCTAACACTACCTAACGACCACCTAACGATATAAAAAAAGTCAATTAATAAAGAGCAAGTTGTCCGGCCAACTTCACGGGGGTTTATCCCAGTCTGGCCTGAAGTTGTCTAGTAATTTTTTATTGGTGAACTTTGGACCCTTCCCGTTGTTATATTTTTTGACTCTTCGAATATTTTCTTTTTGCTATCGTTAGATCGTCGTTTGGATACTAACGAATACAAAATTAAGAAACTATCAACGATCAAACGATAGCAAAAAGAAAATATTGAAAACGTCGAAAAATAAAAAAACTGTAACTGTCCAAAGTTCACTAGTGAAAAGACAGTAGCTAACTTCAGATCAGAATGGGAGACAGAAAATGTAATTTTTCTAAGGACCTATTAATAATGAAACAATGAAAATTGGTATTCGTCAGTATTAAGCAACGATCAAACGATGACAAAAAGAAATTGCGTGATTTTGTTTCAAAAGTTCATGAACAAATGAAGTCAATAAGGTACAGAGGCGCTTCTCTTTTTATAATCATAGAATTGCAGAGGTTGTTCTGCACGCAAGTTCAATGAGGAAAAAATACCAAGGTTATAAAAACTCGCCCAGCTTTATTTATCAAGTAATCAGACTCGCATAACGAAACAGAAATATATATCGACGGTTGAAAGGCGACTTGCCTCAAGCGCCATTTACATCGGGCGACGCTTCGGTCGGGTCGCCTTTCAACCGTCGATATATTATTTATCCGGCAGTCGCGAAAATTCACGATCGACCAGGTAAATACCTAATAAATGCAACAGGCGTGCAATATGTGTGTTTTTCGGAATATATGTCGACGGTTGAGGGGCGGCTTGACTGGGGCGCCATTTACATCAAATGGCGCTTGAGTCAAGTCGCCTTTCAACCATGGAGGCTAGAGGAAAGGAGACCGAACGGTGTACTGTGAACGTGGACTATGAAAGTAGCGAAAGTTCTTACAGAAATATCCGCTGCACGGCGCTGCGATTCACAGTGACTTGTAAGAGACAGACTGAGAAAAGAGAGAGTAGAGAAAGAGTCGTCGTGAGACACATGTCAAGTTGGTCCTGTCACGTGACTTTTGTTTTTATTTCCACTCCAATTCTACAATTACAATGAGTTTGTAATGTGCGAAGAACATTCGAAAATAATTTCTAGTTTGACGACGCTCAGGAGAACCTTTCGCGACTGCAACACCTGCGACACAACGTATAACGTCGCGCACGCCATGCTCGCCGGGAAATACAAGGCCACCTGGAATATCCTCTTGGCGAAGACGTAGAACCTCGTCACGCTCTTGTCGCTCCGCAGTACACGGTAGAATAAATTCAAAAACACGGCTCGTTTGCTCGCCACTCCGATGTGGGGGTCGAGCAGCTTTCTGTAGAAAGTTGTGTAGAATCGGTTCTCCTGCTCAGGCTCTTTGTCAACGACCTGTATGATATATCGATTGAAGCAATTAGATTTTAATTCATTAATTTTGTACCATTTTCTTCTTCTTTATTTTATTTCCAAGGAACACAAATGCACGTACCTGATGCAACAGACTGAGAGCGTTGAGTAAAAGGTTGAAGGACCCGACATGGACCACTTTGTAGACGGAGTCGATGTGGGAGAGAATTTTATCGGATTCTCATTTAGCGAAGGGGTAGGCCCGGTTGACGCCGGTAAGGATAGCGGCCATGATTCTCGTGCCGGGCTTGCCGCGTTTGAGGCAAGCCTTGAAAAAGGCAAAGACCCAGAGACGGTACAGCGGCACCTAGAAAAAATGCATTTCAAATATCAGGACGTAAAAAAATAAAATGGATAAAAAAATGGATAAAAACACAAACATAAGAAAGTGAAAGGGAAATTAAATATTTATAAATGCGGTGTTCCAAACGCATACAACATTGAAATTTTACCACGAAATAAAACTGTTTACAATGAAACGGTTACAATGAAATTATTTATTAAAGTATTCAAATTCGACAGCTACCATAATATTCGATGAAATCATAATAAAATCAACAAAACATATTTTTTATTCTATTCAAAGGAATAGACGTTTTCTTAGACCCATAAAGTTACCGCGATAAACAAGAAAAAATAACAAACCGCACGGCGATCGACCCAAACCCAACTCAAACCCAACAAACCGCACAGCAACCCAAGAAACCCAACAAACCGCACAGCATTAACCTCACTCTCACGCTGATTTTTCAAATTACACAAATTAGAAATGTACTGGTTAGAAAAATACTGTTTTCTTACCTGCTTGTGAAAAATTGTTGTAAAACACTTATTACACTTGACTTGCTGGTAAAAAAGCGTTTTAAATACTTGTTGAACTTGACTTTCGCGTATAATTCGTAGAGCAACGTGATTTTGCACAGCTTTCGCATAAGAAGAAGACGTTAAATGAAAAGAATCGATCTCTTTGTCTATATGCTCACTTCATTGCGTCACCAATGCCAAACTTCATATACGTTGCTCGCAGCACTAGCGCTTACCGTGGCTAAATTACGAATCCAACTTAGAGCTATTTTTGGGGTCCACGTCCATAATCACGGTCTTACATACAGGTCTGGAAACTCCGGTGGAAGGGGTAGGTCGCTTATTGAAGCCGTTTTTAGTTCACTAGTCGCCGCTAGGTTCGTTGCGATCAGAAAACCCGCCGCGACGGGGCCGGGGGGGTTCAGACGGAGACAGCACTAGTCGGCCATGCTTTTATATCTCTGTCTCTGTTCCACCTTCATGTTCGTTACGCGGATATTTATTATAAGTTTGAAACACTTTTAAAAGAATCAGGAAAAGGCGTTAGTCCCGTCAATTTTGATTAATACGATCGAAAAAAAATATGATCTTATTAATCGTAATCGAACCGTAAACTTTCTAAATCCAAGCGAGCGTGATAAGCATGTATGATTCTAAAGCTATCACATTCCATGTAAACTTTAGCGGAGTGGTTCTGTTCTCCCCTCATATTCTTGTGGTTGTTAGTTGAAAGCCATTTGTCTCCTTTTTTTCTTATGCAATTTAATAAAAGTACAAATACAAAAAATTCACTGATATTTTTCATTTTTTTACGTGCATTTTTATCATACCAAGGTAAACAAAATGAATTCTTTCAAATTTTGTTGTTGCCCCTTAATTAATGTTTTTTTTCATTGTGAATCGGTTGTCAACGGTAGCATATATCTTATTAACCAGCTTCTATTCCTGAAACTAATTAGACGTATCAAGGTAAGTAACCATGAAAAAAATGTTTATTATGTTATTCATCTTATCACGTTGATGTAATGATTTTTGTTTGTTTTCAAGTATTTCATCAGGGTACGTATAATATAAATAAATGAACAGAAATGTCACGTAAACATCATGGTAAAATAAATAAATAAATGCAAAGAAACTTGTTCTTTCTTCATATTATCGCGTTTATTTTCTGTTATTTGCGGGTAAGCCACCTGTTTCAATCCAGGTAAGTATGAATATATAAATGAACCTTTTGATATTTGTATCCGGTAATGTTTTATGTTAATTTTGTAAGTATTCCAATTGTTCAAATCCAGGTAAGTATAAATACGATAGAAACTTTTTCTCGTTTTTTTCATCCTAATGTCACGTTCGGTTTGTTTACAGGTAATGCAGTTGTTGACAGGCAGGTAAGTATTAATATACACAAACATTCAAACATTCTTTACAACATATTACATTGATTTTTATTTCCTTGCAAGCATTCCAGTTAAATAAAGGTATATATTAATACAAATTAATCCTCGTATACATTTTACATTTTTCCCGTTTTTAATTGAATTTTATTTTCTCTATTCCTGTTATTTATTCTTTAATTATCTGGAATGGCCTCTTCCCACTTTTTCCACATCACTGTGTCTTCTGGTACGAAAAACATCGAGCACTTCGCTTCTGTTCTGCTGCCGGATTTACAATTCCGTACGACGCACAACTTCCCCATTTTGAAAAAATATGCTTTCAAATTATCAAAAATGTATGAAACGCAGAAAATAATTTAATAACTGTCAACGACTCAACGATGCACGTCTTAACCGTTCACTCCGTTCATGAAGAATAGAGTAAAGGAGCCCGAACGCTGTACTGTGGACGCGGGCTATGGATCAGGGAAAATTGTTACGGAAATATCCGCTGGCGCTGCTGTACTCAAGAGAGGATATACGACAGAGACGGAATGCGAAAAGAGAGAGCGAGAGAAGAGAATATTCAAAGCGCAGTTATGCACGCAAGACAGATCGAAAAAATAATAAATTTATTCGTTCGTCGATTAATTGTGTCATCGTACATTTGTTAATTAGATTATATACATAGGTAATTATTATATATAGGCAACTCGCCCGATGCAACTTGAAACGTCATGCCGCTAACGACCAGATCGGAAGCCTCCTTCAAGTCGTGTTCCGAGCGTCGCAGATGCCTTTGATATCCTGTATTTAAATCGAAAAAATTCATTGGAACTGACAGGAAATATTTTAAATAGGTTTCTTTTTTCTCAATGAATTTCGTAAAGAAATTTTCTGATATTCTGCATTCAATTCGTAATCGTTCAATTTGAAAAATACGATTATTATCAAAATTCGTAAAAGATCGATGAAAACACAGTCCGGGAATAAGAAAAGTTTTACCTTCGACAGCTGTAAAGGGACTGCTGGGGCTGCAATTATTGTTGGCCGTAACCACACTGATGGAATAGGGTTCAGCTTCTTACTGGAGAGTGAATTGTTTGTCCGGTTCCATCTTAACCATGCTCTGGATCTCGGTTAAAGATGAACTTTTGATAAATTGTACTGCTGAACACAGGCTATAAACAATTAGCAAACACAGCTGCAAGTTAGCTGAGTTCATTCGAAGAAGGGAGGGTATTATAGAAAAGTCAAGCGGGACAGGAAAAGAATAGAGAAAAAAGAAAAAAAAAGTTGAGAAGTGGCGGGGAAACTCATTCGGAAAGTCATGCCCCTGTAGCGCTGAATGTTTTTATGCATTTCACACAAAAAATTACTATAATTATTACAATCCTTACCTTGTTATGAACTGCGATGGGCATAGCATCAGCGATGAGGGTACGACGAACGTGAGGAATTACCTCGATCGTACCATCAGGCATTTTGATGCGGTCTTCTTTTATTATTGAATCATTGGGAAAGTGAAGCTCGCACACGAAATCAGTGTGGGAGAGACACTCCCCGATGGCTCTGCTCCATCGTTGTACCATATTCTACAAGATACAAAAAAAAACAAAGCGGGTTGAAATTTCATATACACGCTAAGTCATTGAGCAAATTTTTTTTCCTACAGGCAATAAGTGGCATACAATTACTTCAGATTTCGTCAACAAATTATGCACTGTATGCCGCATTTAACAAAAAGAAAACATTTTAACAGGAGATTTACTTTTGGAACCTTGAAGACGGACAACTGTCGTACTCCTAAGCGGTTGCACTTCGCTTTGCTGGCATCTCGCCCAGTTGAACACCCTGGGTACGAACAGTATTTCCCCATTGTGCACTCTGCAACAAGACAAGAACCCAAAATAAAATTTGTTATTACATATTATGACAATAATACGAATTCTAACCTCACTTTCATGCTCGAGAAATACATTTAATCAACCGATGAATTATAATTATAATATATAATATAGAAAATAGTTTGGAAATACCGTTTTCTTACCTGCTTTTATATAATGCAGGGCAATCACTCACTGCACTCCACAGCACTGATTTTTATCGCAATTAAGAAATCCTTTGACAATTTTTTTACCCATTCACAGATGAAAAGCCAAGAATGATATATAAATATAACCAAGAATTCTCCAGTTTGTATGTACGCGCTCACTTCATAGCGTCACCGATGCCATACTTCACATCCATCCCTCTCGGTACTAGCGCTTGATGTGGCTGAATTTCGAAAGAAAACTTTTCGTCACTTTCAGGGTCCACGTTTTGGGTGCTTTCAGTATACGCGTTCGGGCTCCTTTGCTTGTTACGGCCCAACATGGGTGATGCACACCTTCGGTCGATAAATTAAATCACTACCTTGACTACCTCTGAAACAATGCAGCCGGCCGGCAAAATTCAAATATTATACATATTCTTAGCTATTATTATCACTTTATATTTTCATTTACAAACTACACCTAAGGAACAATTAATGTTTCCGTTCCAGATGCAAACCACGGTTTCTCAGAATAATCCCATATCATTTTTCAAACATTCGAAATACCAAACTCGACGAACAGCTGCGCAACGCGATAAAGAATGTTTTCCACTCTGACAAACATTTCTCCAAAGACCAAACATTTTATCCTATACACACTCTAGGATCGACAAATTCCAGCCAGAAAATGCTATAATTCACTCTCAATCTCAAGCGGACCGCACACTAAATTCGAAATACCAAATCCGAGAAAGTTTCCTTCACCACCCTTATTCGCATCACATTACGACGAACGCCCTACTCAATATCACCACTCAAAAAGACCTAATTTCAAAAACACGAACTCTGCATCTTTTTCCTAGAACCATAAACTCGAAAACACATTGCCTTTTCCACGAAAAAGTGGTCCATAAAATGACGATCTCACGCCACCCCTGCGAGCTCAAGATAATCCCCTCCATAGAAAAACTAAGCGTCTCGTTAGAAATATAACCAATCAAAATACCCGAATTTTTGTAACTCCCACCAAGCAGAGACGAAATAGTTAATTTACTCTAAGAACAGACTCTGAACAAATTCGACTTCGAGTCAGAACTCTCTCGACTTCCAAATCGAGAACATCTACAACAAACAAAAAAATCTTAAACTATTTTTGTCGATATTCTCTAAGTATAATCTTAGTTTTTGTGTTAAAACTTCAAATCCAAATAAAGTATCAGTTTTGTTAAACTTTATGAGAGCTGTGAGTGTTGTAATCAATATTTTTCCCAACAAACTCATTTCTATGGGTCAATACCGAGAAGTTTGGGAAAACATCATCAACATAGAACGTCTTCGAAGAGGAATCAACCTCGACGATTTATCCTAAATCGTTGAATTGGTATATTGAGCACAAGTAAGTCTCAGGTGGCGAGCTCACGTCCAGCCGAATAGCGCAAGCCAATTCAAATATCGCGCGCACATCGAATTATCGACGGAGCTCCACTGTCTTACCCACTTGGGACGTAACAGCTCTATATACCAATAAAACTGGTGGCAGCGGAAAACTCAAATCAACAACACCACAGCAACACGCTCCATACACCAATAAAACTGAAAACAAAGCCAGAAGAATTTCAACAAAAACGACAAACTCCAAAACTCAACAATCAAATCGAAATCTTCATCTTCATTCATCTGACGGTACGAGATTCTCCAATCCAACAACACGGGACTCCCCGATTCAACAAGACGAAGTTCAGCGACCCAGCAACACGAGATCTCAACGAGACGACTCAAGTTTCTTCACGGCACGAGCTCACCGACACAACACTGAGGCGACTTCCCAGCGAGGGACCACACAACCACAACCGAAACCCGAGACGACGGCAGCAACTCACACACAGTTCCAGCAGTAATCTTTAATTAGTCATCATCGAGTAAGTCTTTAAAAATATTAAAATGAACCAAGCGGGTGCGCTCCCCCACGATCCAAATGCAATGGAAACATCTAGAATAGTTGCGATAGATAATGTCCGAACATACAATGAACAAAGATATCGGGATTTCAAGAAAAGCTTGCCAGAATTCGACGGCACTGATAAAACGTGCGGATTATTAAAATTCATTGCGAAATGTGAAGCCGCGCGAAAATTTGTAACGTATATTGATGAAGCAGATATTGTCGCAGATATAACGGAAAAATGTATCGGCAAAGCTCAGATAGATATTGACTCAATCAGAACAATCGAACAATTAATAATCAGAATTCGAGACAAATTTGTGACCTCAAAACAAATCAATGAATGGATTAACGATCTCAGAAAAATGAAACAACAACCCAACGAGTCAGTCACGTGCTATTACGATAATTTCCTTCAGTTCAAAGCTATGGCCGTAGACGATATCAAACGCGGTAAACAAACAATAAAGGATCTTGCGTTAGGTTTGCTGAAAGACGTCGCAGCTGACGCGTTTAGGGACGGACTCCACCCTCGCCTCTATTACACTTTGCCATTCAAAACATACGAGAGTCTCGAACAGATGTACGAAGAAGCCAAAGAGGTCGAAACGGCCATGAAAAGAACGCACCCCCACCATGAAGCTCCACAGAAAACGTGCCTCGCAACATGGCCAAAACAACTCGATAAAAATAACGAAACACCCAATAAATTCTGCTCCTTTTGTAAAAAGTCGAATCACACGGTAGAACAGTGTTTCAATAAGAAAAACCAGTTCCAACACACAAATAACAAATTTTGCACGTTTTGCAAGAGAAACAACCACAACACCGACGAATGTTTCGCGCAAAAAACGACGCGAACATCAAATACAAACTCCCCAGTCTCATGCAGATATTGCAAAAAACCCGGTCACGTAATTAACGACTGCCGAAAACGCGCGTTCAATAATGCGTAGAAAAACCAAAGCCCAGAACAGAATCAGGGAAACTCCAAAACGACCCCTCGTACGGGCGTAGCGACGGGTCCGGTGACACAAGAACGCCAGGAATAAGAGAGAAAAATATCGAGGCGCGCAAAGCCAGATGTGATCTCGGTCATACTGGTCGAAACTATTTTTCAGCCTCTATATTACTCGAATCACCTGACACGACTACACCCGACATATTATACTACGTAGATTCTGGCTCCGAATTGAATCTGATAAAACTAAAAAACGTCAAATACCCCGACTTCATCGACCAGACTACGACTTACGAATTACACGGAATCTCAGACATAGACATACCACGGACTATCGGACAGATTGAATTAAAAATCCGTGACAAAACAGAAAATTTCCACGTTGTTCCCAATAATTTCCCAATAGAATATGACGCGATCATAGGTCAGGAAATGATAGGATCGAATCAAGGAGCAATTGATTGGGAAAGTAGGACGGTACGTCTCAATGGCACACACATCCCATTCGCGAATTCAGAATCTTTTCTGCTCAGGGCCCGACAGAAAACGATTATGTTCGTAAGAATAGGGAACACGCTCGAGACAGGCTACGTGCCCCGCCTACCTCTCCCCGACGGCGTCTATGCAGGCGAAGCACTTGTCAAAAATATAAACGGCAAGGCATGCCTGTACGCGATCAACACCCTAAATAAAGATGTTAAAGTGGACGTTCCCGTGATTACTCTATATCCCTTCGATATGAGTACAGGCGAGAGCGAAAAAAATCCAGAGTGCGACGTGAGAATTCAGACTCGTGATAATGATAACGTGACTCGGACGCGAGAAAACCGTATCAGCGATGTAATGAGTCTCCTGCGCCTGGACCATCTCAACGTCGAAGAGCGTAATGCGACTCATGAGCTTATCGAAGAGTACGTAGACCTCTTTCATATACCGGGTGAGCCCCTTAGATCCACAAACGTATGCACGCACCGCATACCGACGACCAACGATCTACCAATACACACGAGACAATACCGACATCCGCCTCACCAAAAACCCGAAATCGATAAACAAATAAACGATTTACTAACACTAGATATAATCCAACCGTCTGTCTCTCCGTACAATTCACCTGTTTGGATTGTTCCCAAACGAGAAGACTCTAAGGGAAATAAACGTTGGAGACTCGTGATTGATTTCCGAAAATTAAATGAAAAAACAATCGGCGACGCGTATCCTCTGCCCCTTATAACGGACATTCTCGACCAACTCGGCGGAGCGAAATATTTTTCCATCTTTGACTTAGCGTCCGGATTCCACCAAATTTGCATGGATCCCGCAGACAAATATAAAACAGCTTTCACGACACCACACGGTCATTATGAATTCAACCGAATGCCCTTCGGATTAAAGAATGCACTGGCCACCTTCCAGCGCTTAATGGATGTCGTGTTAAAAGGTCTACAGGGAAACGAATTATTCGTATATTTGGACGATATAGTAATCTACGCACGATCAATCGACGAGCATAAAACAAAATTCAAAAAACTCGCAGACAAGCTTAGAAAAGCAAACCTTACGTTACAAACAGACAAATGTGAATTTTTAAGAACAGAAGTGAGATATTTGGGACACCTTATATCTTCCGACGGACTAAAACCCGATTCCAAAAACATCGAGGCAATAGAACACTTTCACACGCCAAAAACGTCGAAAAACGTTCGAGAATTCCTCGGTTTAGCAGGATATTATCGACGTTTTATTAAAGACTTCGCGAAGATCGCCAAACCATTGAATGAACTTACAAGCAAGAATGTAGCTTTTCATTGGACTAACCAACATCAAACTGCATTCACAACCCTCCGCGAAAAGCTTTGTTCAGCGCCAATCCTCCAATATCCCGACTTCGATAAACCTTTTATTGTAACGACCGATGCGTCAAATTACGCGGTCGGAGCAATCCTCTCACAAGGTAAAATCGGAGAAGACCATATAATTTCTGCAGCATCAAGGGTACTTAATAAAGCTGAACAAAATTATTCAACTTTAGAAAAAGAAATGGTCGCAGTAGTCTTCGGATTAAAAACTTTCAGGCCTTATCTTTATGGCCGTGAATTCACTTTGCTCACAGACCATCGACCCTTAGTTTGGGTAAACTCAATGAACGACCCTACCTCCCGAGTACTCAGGTGGAGAGAGCCATTAAAAGAATTTGAATTCACGATACAATATAAGCCCGGTAAAATAAATACTAACGCCGATGCTCTCTCTCGAAACCCAGTCGTACTCCCCATTAAACTCAAGTGGAGAGTCGAACAAACTCCAAGCGGCGAAACATACGTAAACCCTGTGCCCGGAGTGGCAAGGACGTTTACGTCATCCGAAAGCGATATACGCCAAATCCCACGGAGGCCCAGGCTAGCTCGAACTGGCTCCGAGGAATCTCCTGCTTCTAATGCAGATAAAAATCAATCGCAAAATTCCTTCAGGTCGGAAGTTCCGAGAGAAACGATCCAGGAATTTATCGATTCAAATCCAGAACCTCTTGTATTAAACAATCTAAATCAAAATCCAAAAATTCGGCTTGATCACCCGAGTCAGGAAAGCAAAAATTCTAGCTTATCCGAAAAATCAAAACTCTTTCTTCACAAGAAGAAAACAACCAGAAAATCTCGAGCAAAGAGGAACCAAAACCTCACAAAATCATCAGACAATCAATCCAATTCCTCGTCATCTTCAGACGAAAAACAAATTCATATCGAACCACGGGTCATAATTCTCGAACCCGAACCAAATTCTTATGATAGTGACGCAGACGATGAGCGGATCCCGGAAAACGATGAATCTAAATCAAGCGCGCAACACTTAAATCATTCGTTAATCCCCCTCACGCAAACGCCTATGCGAGTACAAAGAGAAAATAATTTTCAACGTCAACTCTCGAGGGAAATTCATAAGAAAAGAAACAAAAATCTAGCTCATTTCACTCCCTCACCCGCCAGGCGGTTACGAAAGAAAACATTTACGGGAACTGAAACCGAAATCCCTAAACAAACACAGCCGACTACCCTTAACACGGAACGTGACACGACACTTGACGAGATCGTAGTCGACGAACCAACCATACCATGTGGTCAAAATACCATAATCATGAGAGAAAGTTTCACGGAAGAAATGAATACCTCTGAAGGTCCGAAGGAAACAGTGAATGATCTACCCCAGACTCAGACAAAAGACGAACATTCATTGCGAACCGAAAACGAAAAAATACTCGTAAATCCACAATCAAACACTTTGACAAAAACAGAACCGACAGTCAGACGCTCATCCCGAGAAACGAGACGAAAAAAATGCTTCTGCTGTCCGGACGAAGGGACTCACGAACAAAAAAAGCAAAAGAAGAAACGTATAAATCCGAGTAAAACTGGAAAAATTAACAAATTGGCAAACCCATTGTCGAAGAAGAAAAGAAGTAGAGCGACAATTCAAAGATCTCTGTCTCAATCAGCAAATCGACTCTCGACAATTCAAGATCTCTCAAATTATGCTACACAAACCCCGACAGTAAAAATTCCCGACGACCGAATACTCGTTCAAATGCCCAATACACCCATTCCATTCACACCGATACGCGACGAAATCCCAGCAACAGAAAACGTACAACCACTCGACGTGACTCAGGTTACAACTGCACCAAACCCTCCGGGTAATGCCCCCTGGGGAGCACCTACTCCATACTCGCGCGCATCGGGTATTCAAAGTTCACCGGACGAGAATGAGAATTTCGAAAACACGACAAACGTAATAGAAACAAGAGACAATATTGAAATGACGCGAAATCATTATATTTGCCTAATCTCAGCTGACGGGACGGTAACAAACGAATTCGGGAAAAGAATGATCGAAATTGGTCTCTTAAACAATCTGACACCAGATCAAAATTATGAACTTGGAAGCGTAATCGTTTCCGGAAATCCACAAAAGAAAGTCTTTGCGCTAGTCGTTCGAAAACACGACTCCGACCCCTTAATTCAGGAAAACTTCGTTCTCGGCATACAAAATTTGAAGAAAGAAATGTTGGAGTCGAACATTAAATCGGCGGCCATCTCAAAAAAACGAAGTGGTCTTAAAAACGCATCCTGGCCAAAAATAAAGAAAATCCTCCAGGAAATCTTGGAAGGAACAGATATCATCATTCAAATCTGTAGGGACGAAATTATCACCCCTCCACAAGAAGATAGGTCACGAATAATTCGCGAAAACCACGAATCCCCAATCGCAGGTCATAAGGGAGTAACCAAAACATATAATAGAATCAGACAAAAATATTTCTGGGGAAACATGAAAAAACATGTTGCAGACTATATCAGGCAATGCGAAAGTTGTCAGAGGAGAAAATTAGTAAGGGTAAAAACTAAACAGCCAATGGTCATCACAGATACCCCTCTCAATGTGTTCGATAAAATCTCCATGGATATCGTTGGACCAATCAACCCAGAATCCGAACTCGGGCACAGATTTATTCTCACCATTCAGGACAATTTGTCGAAATTTTCACTCGCGATTCCATTAGTTCACGCGACAGCCAAAGAAATTGCGGAAGCTCTTGTCACTGAATTCATTTGTTGCTTCGGTTGCCCGAAGGCTATTCTGACCGATCAAGGCGCAGCTTTTATCGGAAAAGTAATGAAACATCTCACGAAAACTCTAAAGATCGAACAAATTAAGACAACGGCTTTCCACCCTCAGTCAAACGGCTCTCTCGAACGAAGTCATCAAGTCCTAACGGATTATCTAAAACACTACACCAATAGGAAAGATTGGCATAAATTCTTACGATCAGCCACGTTCGCATACAACACGAGCGTACACGAAGGGACAAAATACACCCCTTATCAAGTAGTCTATGGAAGAGAAGCCCGACTACCCTCACAATTCTCATATCTCGATGAATTAATAACATATGATGATCACGTAGAAAATGTAGCCAAAGAAATGCAAGGAATTCGCGAACAAGCTAGAAAGAACCTAGAACATGCTAAACAGAAATCAAAAGAACATTATGATAAAAGAATCAACCCAGTAAAATTCCAGACAGGCACCTGGTAAAGAATCAAAGAGCAGGCAAATTCGATGACAACTACAAAGGACCTTATATTATTACTGAAGTATTCGCAGACAAAAACGACATCGAAATCGAACTCGAAAATAAGAAGCGTGAATTATTCACTGCGATCGTGCAAAAATAGCTCACTAATAGGCCGAAATAAATTTTAGGTACCAGACAAACATGCAAAACTATGAATTTGTATCGATGTGCATCTCGTTTTCTCATAAATATTCAAAAAATTACTAGGATAAATAGTATTAACGACAATATAATGCAAATACTCATGAAAACTATTATAATAAAATAATATGAACCATAGTACGATACAAGTACTCAAAATGTACTACGTTAAAAATAATACTAATGATAATATGCTACAAATACTCAAAATTACGATGTAAGGATATGGTACGAATACACAATGAAAAATGATAAGAAGAAAAAGAGGAAATATAAATAAAAAAGATAAGTAATAAATAGGATAATCGTAACTAGCATAATGCGTAATACGTTAAGACAACACCATTTGTTAAAAAAAATCATGTTAGCTGGCACGCCACATTCGTTGTCTCTTTTCTTTTAAAATTGAGCGGGTCGCTCAATCTTCAAGGTGGGGAGGTGTTACGGCCCAACATGGGTGATGCACACCTTCGGTCGATAAATTAAATCACTACCTTGACTACCTCTGAAACAATGCAGCCTGCCGGCAAAATTCAAATATTATACATATTCTTAACTATTATTATCACTTTATATTTTCATTTACAAACTACACCTAAGGAACAATTAATGTTTCCGTTCCAGATGCAAACCACGGTTTCTCAGAATAATCCCATATCATTTTTCAAACATTCGAAATACCAAACTCGACGAACAGCTGCGCAACGCGATAAAGAATGTTTTCCACTCTGACAAACATTTCTCCAAAGACCAAACATTTTATCCTATACACACTCTAGGATCGACAAATTCCAGCCAGAAAATGCTATAATTCACTCTCAATCTCAAGCGGACCGCACACTAAATTCGAAATACCAAATCCGAGAAAGTTTCCTTCACCACCCTTATTCGCATCACATTACGACGAACGCCCTACTCAATATCACCACTCAAAAAGACCTAATTTCAAAAACACGAACTCTGCATCTTTTTCCTAGAACCATAAACTCGAAAACACATTGCCTTTTCCACGAAAAAGTGGTCCATAAAATGACGATCTCACGCCACCCCTGCGAGCTCAAGATAATCCCCTCCATAGAAAAACTAAGCGTCTCGTTAGAAATATAACCAATCAAAATACCCGAATTTTTGTAACTCCCACCAAGCAGAGACGAAATAGTTAATTTACTCTAAGAACAGACTCTGAACAAATTCGACTTCGAGTCAGAACTCTCTCGACTTCCAAATCGAGAACATCTACAACAAACAAAAAAATCTTAAACTATTTTTGTCGATATTCTCTAAGTATAATCTTAGTTTTTGTGTTAAAACTTCAAATCCAAATAAAGTATCAGTTTTGTTAAACTTTATGAGAGCTGTGAGTGTTGTAATCAATATTTTTCCCAACAAACTCATTTCTATGGGTCAATACCGAGAAGTTTGGGAAAACATCATCAACATAGAACGTCTTCGAAGAGGAATCAACCTCGACGATTTATCCTAAATCGTTGAATTGGTATATTGAGCACAAGTAAGTCTCAGGTGGCGAGCTCACGTCCAGCCGAATAGCGCAAGCCAATTCAAATATCGCGCGCACATCGAATTATCGACGGAGCTCCACTGTCTTACCCACTTGGGACGTAACAGCTCTATTCTTCATGACTCCGTTGCTCACCGTATTGAGGTTATGTTTATCTGGGTCCCGGAACCACAGCGACAACTAGTGGCGGCTAGAAGCAAAATTTGTCTTCACTAAGCGACACACATGATCGTGGCTCCCAGCATTAGAGTTTCCAGACCTGTATGTAAGACCGTGTCCATAATGCTTTTGGTATAGGCCGTTCGGTCTCCTTCCCTCTAGCCTCCATGCTTTCAACCGTCGATATGAAACACAGTTGTGGCGGGATCTCTTTGATCGACTTTGTACTCTTTAGTCATTGAAAGTACGAATCTTAAGAGACGGCAACTCACAGCGATCGAGGCGCCCTCTTCTTGATCGCCATCCGAATTGTGGCACAGGGCTGCCACAATATTGTAGCGCTTGCTCTACACCGTTGTTAGCTTATCGAGGGAATACTCAAGAATTATAACAAACTCGATAAACGTTATTTATTAAATAGATACACTTTTTGTTTCGGTAATAACAGAAAGTATAATACCACAGTTCTGGCGTGAACTGTTTCTTTAAGGACCTCTATACACTCATTGTCAGTTTCGAATAATCGCTAACTATAGGAACATGTAATTTTTACTTTACGTAATTTTAACTCTTCTGGGCATCCAGGTAAATGTTGCACAGAGCTGCTATAAAATGTATAAAATTGAGGCGACTTAAAAGAGCAGCCTTCACGGAGGTAGCCAACCGCCATGGTGATACGGGCAGAGCGCAGAGAAAGAGCTCTGAACCTAGCCTTGGCGTCGACAAGTAGACAATCGAGCTAGAGTAACGAGAAGACAAAGACTTACCTGCGTCAGCAGCGCAACGATACCGCCAGAGATTAGGGGGGAGATCAGCAACGCTCGACAAAAGTTGAAACCTGGAGAGCTGGTCCGGCGGGGCGACATCTGAGCGACCAAATATCGAACTGTGGGTACTTTTGTACCCATGAACCGAAGTTGGCACAGCTATCGGAGTCGTATATACAGCGAAAAGAACATATATATATAATCTGGCGGTCTGTATACGCCGATCGAGTCTTTCCGTGAATGAGACAGGCGTGCAATGATGACATATGTCTATATATTCGAGACTCGTACGCGTTGCTCGAATGTTCCGAGATAATTTTTCGTCGTCGGTCCAGCTCCATCATGCTAGGATGCTTCAATCTTTCTTGCTATTGCAGGATATTATTTTGCAGAGATAGAAAAGACTTGGACTAGCAGCGCAAGATCGCCGCGGCTTTTTCCGTATAATGTACCTAGTTTATTATTTTTACATATTTCGATTGCCGTAAAAAATTTCGAAGACCGGTATTTTATTTTGCGAAATATGATGAATTCGAAAATAAAATTTCAAAATATTTCTGGAAACACGTAATTATTGATTGTTTAGCCGTGTTAAATAATCGTAATTAATTGCATTTGCTATTTCGCTTCGAATAGCCTAATCAAGTTTAAACATTTTTGAATCATTATTATTAAAGTGATTGGTGAAAACGTGTTGAAAGGGCACCGCGAGATATCATCCCCATTGAAGCTCGCAGGTCATGGAGCCTCAGGCAAACGCCGGAAACGACTTCAAGTATAGATAAACTTGATTCACGATCAGCGATCCCATGTGAAGGCTCTTTTTTGCACTTTCTTGGGAATTAAATAAGTATGCAACTGCGAACGTTTCGCCACATATTTATTAATATTTTGGGTACACTTTACATTTTTTCAGATCAAAATCGTCGCTCATTGCTGAAGTACGCGTTTGCCCCGAAAATGTATTTTTCTAATTGGCTTCCATAATAACTCGGAAACTATTTAACCGATTTTGCTCAAATTTCTATAGTATATTCGGCACCTCTATAGTTCTAACTGAAACTGTAATATTTGTGGTATCTGCCGCCATAGTTTTTTTAAGCTGAGAAAGTAGGAAAAACTGACGAAATTTGGAATCGATTTTTTTAAACCGCGTCAACAGCGCAATTTCACACAAATCACAAATATTCTAGTTCCAGTTAAAACTATAAACGTGCTAAATATGCCATACAAATTTGAGCAAAATCGGTTAAAAAGTTTCCTAGTTATTACGGAAGCCAAATTGAAAAATACGTTTTCGGGGAAAACGCGTACTTCAGCAATGAGCGACGATTTTTATCTGAAAAAATTGTTAAGTGTACGCAAACTATTAATAAATATGTGGTGAAAAGCTGTATATTTATTTAATTCCCAAAACAACGCAAAAAGAGCCTTCACATGGGATGACTGATCGTGAATCAAGTTTATCTATTCTTGAAGTCGTTTCCGGCGTTTGCCTGAGGCTCCATGACCTGCGAGCTTCAATGGGGATGATATCTCGCGGTGCCCTTTCAACACGTTTTCACCAATCACTTTAATAATAATGATTCAAAAATGTTTAAACTTGATTAGGCTATTCGAAGCGAAATTGCAAATGCAATTAATTACGATTGTTTAACACGGCTAAACAATCAATAATTACGTGTTTCCAGAAATATTTTGAAATTTTATTTTCAAATTCATCATATTTCGCAAAATAAAATACCGGTCTTCGAAATTTTAGACGGCAATCGAAATATGTAAAAATAATAAACTAGGTGCATTATACGGAAAAAAAGCCGCGGCGATCTTGCGCTGCTAGTCCAAGTTTTTTCTATCTCTGCAAAATAATATCCTGCAATAGCAAGAAAGATTGAAGCATCCTAGCATGATGGAGCTGGACCGACGACGAAAAATTATCTCGGAACATTCGAGCAACGCGTACGAGTCTCGAATATATAGACATATGTCATCATTGCACGCCTGTCTCATTCACGGAAAGACCCGATCGGCGTATACGGACCGCCAGATTATATATATATGTTCTTTTCGCTGTATATACGACTCCGATAGCTGTGCCAACTTCGATTCATGGGTACAAAAGTACCCACAGTTCGATATTTGGCCGCTCAGATGTCGCCCCGCCGGACCAGCTCTCCAGGTTTCAACTTTTGTCGAGCGTTGCTGATCTCCCCCCTAATCTCTGATACCGCCAAGTGTATATTCTTTATAAAAGTATCAATTGTTAAATAAATATTCTTTTACATTCTACGGATCTATCGGTATAATATACTTACCTGTAACCGATAAGTTAATGTGGGGAACGAACCCCCTACAAAATCTCCCGTGCAGTGCCATCTATGTTAATTACGGTTCATTTAAAAAATTCTTTCGCTTGCAGTCGGTATTGCTCGCCAATGTTATATTTCTCGCGGAGGATCTTTGCAGTATTGCTGCAGAGTTCGCGGACGAGAAGCACTACAACTCGTTTTATTTGGTTTATCGACGCCTCTCCAATTCTCCATGGCGACTAGAAAAAACAAGTGCCAACTACCTCATGAACGGGGCAAAGAAGTGTCCCGAAAGCATGACGCTCTTTAGGCGTTCAGATTTTGTCGCCAGTGTCGCTCTGATCTTTGACTACTGACCAATAGTAACTAGTATTTCCAGTAGATGCGGTGATAGTGGTGATAGCGACCAACCGCCTACTTCGGCCTTTCAGATATATCAATTACGCGATGTATAACGATAATTGTAGAAGTGCATCAAATATATTAAAAGACTTTATAAAATATGAATAAGAAAGAGGTCTAAATTCATTCTTAATAATTGCAAAACCCGAATCTTGGAAGTGTATTCATAAATTAAAAAACTCAACGTATTTTAATGATCTTGTTGTGAGCTTTTTTTCAAAATTCATTTCAAACTCTTTTCTTTATTCGTCCTCAAGATTAACAATAAATTTTTCCACATTGTTTCTTCACGCATGCATCAATATCGAGGCGATTTCAGGATTTCATTATTGAATCGCTTACAATTTGTTTAATTATAGTGGCCAGGATGGGGAAAATCTGTCTCACTGTCCAAAGTGGTCGTCTCAAGGGCCGGCTGATTCGTACGTGGTTGGACTTTTGCGCCAGCTTACGCTTTTCGCATTACTACCGGTAATAACAAAAATTATACATGTGTACGCGACGAAGGGCAGTTGAAATACTTAACCCTTAAACTGCACACTTCGGCTGCCGATCTATAACCGCATATGGCGTTTTTCAAATCGTTGTATCTCGGTAAATATACATTTTTTCAATTTCTTTGTAGAGACATTTTTTGCAGTACATGATCCATATTTTATGGGCCAAAAGTTATTTTTGGCCGAAACTAAAAATTAAATGGCAAAACATTCGTCCGAAGTGGGGCATGAGTTCAAAAATGTATGCTTACACGAAAAAAAACATGATTTTTTTATTTTTACAAATAAAAAGAAATCCTTTGGGGCTTTTCAAGAGGAAGGTATGTAGATACGAAAAAAAAATATAATGTTGACCAACTTTCCAAAAAGTATATTTTTCAGGATGTTTGAAAATGGGCATTTTCGGAGTAGTGAAAAATGGGAAAAAATGACTCCTACGACAGATCGACAATAAAAAAACGTTTATTGTTTAGCTTCTATTATGTGCTATTCTAATTGACTGCAATCAACACATAAATGCGCTCTGTGCGTGTTGCACATTGCTCGCAAACACTTCGGGCACTGCAGTTTGGTTTTTCCACGCCGATGATATCGTCGGATTCATCGTCCTTGCTGTCGGTCTGCTCTTCAGACATTTCAAAAATAATATCTTCTTCGTTGCCTGACAGATTACGACCAAAATCGTCGTCCTCGTCGGATTCTCGGAGCGAAAAACACTCCACGCTATTGGTTTCTTGCTCATTCGACATCTTAAATGTAAAATTTACGGTATTAGAGCAAAATAAAATACATCTATTAGCTTTTACTGTCTTAACACACTTTTAATAATTTCACGCAGAAAAAAAATTAACTTTGCACCGCACTTATGCACACAGGGGGTCAGAATGACCCTGCGTCCTTTTTTTCGGCTGGTATACTTAAACTGACACGATTTTAGAGAATGGCAATAACGTCTACCTATAAAGTAATAGTGGGGGGGGGGGGGAAATGTGACGTTGGAATTTTGGGGAAACCTTCCCCCATCTTTGAGATACAATCGACGAAAGAAAACGCGCCAGGTCATATTGACCCGAAATGCAGTTTAAGGGTTAAAATTTGTTTCTCTATGTATAATACAGTACGTTGAGAAACTCAGGGTTTGGCAGAGTATGGTTGGTCCAACTTTTGCCGAAAACGTTTTATGTACCAGCTGTATTGTTCGTACGAAGATATTTTAAAAATTGATAAAACCGTTTAAAAAAATAGCATGTTGAACTAGATCCCTCGGGCAAGATGGATCTTAGCAAGTGCAACGAGATATGTTAAGCTAAAATTTGTAACATAAGTGTTTAGATTTCTTAAAACGTTACGAATTATTTGAGTTTTCCGAGTAATTTATTTTCTTTAACAGATATGTTAAATCGAATAATTTTGTTTAACATTTCTGCTTTTGTTTCCTTATAAAGAAAGCTTTGTTTTTGCCAAGAAATTAAAAAAAATGTTTATGCTAGCATGATCCAAAAAGTCAAAAAGGTAGGAAAATTCAGCAGGCGCACGCTTAGTTACCTATACACGGTACGTACAATTACCTCTATACGATTTTTCGAAACATCCTAATATTCAATCTTCTTCTTTGTATATAAAAATGAAAGAATGTTTGTTTTATTGGTTTGTTTGTCCTGCATACGTTTCCATATCATTGATCCGATTGCGATGAAAATTTGATTTAAAAAAATAAACGCGTACGGGACAACAAAAGATTAATATTTATCTATATCTATATATAATTAATTTGACAGCTATCGAAGTATGTCACCAAAATTAAAAGCGAAATAAATCACAATCATTTGTTTCGTTCGACTCGATATATATATAAAAATGGAAGGATGTTTGTTTGTTTATTTGTCCCGACTGGGTTCGCATACCGTTCATCCGATCGCGATGAAAATTTGGCCAGTTATAGCGCGCACTCCCGTGAAGGTTTCTCTATTAGTAGAATAATTTGATATAAAAAAATAAACGCGTACGGGACAAAACAAAATTAACATATATATATATATATATATTTTTCTCTTTTTCGATTGAGGTTTCGATTCTTTTTTTGATTGACGAAAACGACAAGCGAAATAAAACACACTTATTTCTTATATATAACAAATGAGTGTGTTTTATTTAGTTTTTTGTTTAGAGAATCGGAAAACGGTAGAGTACGTACGGCGTACCAACTTCTGTAAAATAACATCAACAACAAATGAATTAATTAACAAAGCTTTTGAAAATATTGTACATAATTGCAAAAATCGTAAGTGGTTAAGTGAACGTGCAATATTAACAGCAAAAAACCACGATGTCAATTATATAAATTTGACGATTCAAAATGAGATACCAGGAGGAGCTAAAATGTACAAGTCGATTAATACTTTAATGAATCAAGAAGAAGTTGTTAATTATCCAACTGAATTCTTGAATTCACTTGATTTACTAGGCACATCACCGCCAGTTTTAACATTAAAATTCGGTGTGCCTATCATTCTTCTATGTAACATTAATTCACCACGACTTTGCAACGGTACCAGGCTTTCAACGAAAAATACAATAAAGAATATCATCGAAGCTACAATTAAAAATGGAAAACTTACAGGAGAAGGTGTACTATTGCCACGTACCCGAATGATACCAACAGATATGTCATTCGATTTCAAACGTTTGCAGTTTTTGGTACGACTCGCACTTGCAATGACCATTAACAAAGCACAGGGACAATCGCTACAAGTGTGTGAATTAAATTTGGAAAATTCATACTCCACCCATGGACAACTATATATAGCCTGCTCACGCATACGAAAAACTTCAGATTTATTCCTGTACGAGCCAGACGGAAAAACAAAAATATTGTGTATCCAACAGTACTTCAAGAAACATAATTTAAAAAAGAAGAATTTTTTTTCGCATTCGTTGTAAAATCAATTATAACACCAACACGGCATTGCAACGCATGCTGGGCACCGCTAGTTTTTTATAAAAAAGTCTTCACAAAAACAAAGTTCTTCTATGAGAAAGCGAAAATGAAATGCAAGACAAATAAAACTGTTAAAAATCCTCCAGACTAATAGGTACATATGACTAAACGAGAGATGTAATGGTATTAAAATTTTCCATTTTAGTTTTTCGGAAGTCTGCTAAATTCATATTTAAACTTGAATGCAATGCTTGTAATAATGAACAAAAGTACTTTACTTATGCGGTTGCGCAATGTAATGAAGAACGGATTATACCGTGCTGCCACAAATTTTACCACGTGTTAGTATTATTATATATCGAGATCTACATATAAGTTCATTATACCAATTCTTTAATGTATACAAAACTTGTTGTTTGCTATTTGCGCTTTTGTATAGTATTGCAGCCGTAATGTAAAAGTTTCGAAATTTACCGGTTCTGAAAAACGTGTTGAATTCAACGGCGTGACTTTGGTACCGTTGATTAATTTGTCAAGACTTTCATTCATAATCTCTTGGCTAGCGTATTCTCCACAGTTACAACTGTAATATTGCATTTCTGCTGATCAGGAATCAGGGTGGGGCATACTACAAACGTGCTAAATTATCATAAGTAGAGTGGTTTCTCGTATAATAGCACACCATAACTCTTTTTGGAAATAAATCTCGAAGTAAATGAAATCAATCAGCCTTTATTGGTTATGTAAGTCGTTGAACTTATCAGTAATCAATAATTAAAAGTTTAAGGCAATATATAATAACTTCAAAGTATAAGTGAAAATAGAGGTTTTAGTAAAATCGAACAATCGTTGAAATCTAACCATGGTTGGGTATTATGGCCTAGGAACATATTGACCGTAAATTCCGTCAGCCACATTGGCCACCAGAGCAAACAATACAAACAATAAATCGCACGTTATTTTGCGAGGTAAAGTTCCCAGAAAACTTAGTTCCACTCTTAAGTATTCGTCGTGAGCCCATAGCTTACAACATAGGCATTGAACATGTCTCTACTTCGTAGGCCATATTGGCCGTAGGAACGTTTTTGACGAGTAAGATGTAAACTAAAAACCGTCAGTTCACAATTTGTATACAAAATTGTCACCATAATATAGATCAAGGGTTTGCCTACAAAACTGTAGGGGTTGAAACTTACCGAAAAATAACATCGAGATCCACAATTTTGGATCGCCGCCTGTAAAGGACAGGCGCGATCTCGCCGCGCAGCATGGATTGACTGAGGAGGTCAGGGGTAGAGTTGCACAAACGTGGCAGGTACGTTTAACACTAATGTTGGTTACTTTCGGAGAAATAGCAGTAGGCCATATCGCCCGACTAGGCCATAATACCCGAAACTACTCTAACGTCTCTTCTCTATGCATTACGCTTACAGTCTTTATTTATTAATGTTCTGTATATTTACCCCGTGATCAATCATTTAATTTCTTTGTCCTATAGTTACAGGTACCATCTTACGTTGGTGTGAATAAATCAATTTTTTGCTAGGAATTGTTCATAGTTATCATCTTCACTAATAGTAAGAACGGTTCCGTGCGAAAGGAAGTTTTGTTTGTAACCAAATACTTGTATCTAAATGTACATACTGTAATACCTATAATACCGACCATCGTACATATCGAATGATCGTGCGAAATTTGACGACGAGAAGGAGAATGGGCAGTCCGTCTTCGACCCTGATCGAGATCAGAAGTGTCTCTATACTCTTGTAAACACCAACGATTCATTTTTGTAATATTAAAATAAATAACCTTACAACATCAGAAGTGGGATCAGGACACACTAAAATTAAAATAGATCAATTTAAACAAAAAGAACAATAATAAACATACATAAATATTTGAACGTTATCGAGAGAACTATTGGTACGATAATACCGGGTAACATTCCGGGATAAAATAAAATAAAATAAAATAATAATAATAAATAAATTAATTAATAAATTAATGAATAAAATATACGACTATCGGACCTAAGACTCGTGTACGCATACGTCTAATATATTAGAGTATACGACGAAGCACACCTCTAACGGTTTTCGATTACGGAGCGAAAGCTATATCGAAAACAAGACTTTGTACGAATCTCGGTGTGTAGTCGATTTCCCGTATTATCGTCCTTCGCTGTTTATAGTTCTCTTAATTTCGCGACGGTTAGCAACGCCTAATAGGTATATTATAGAATCGAACAGTTTGTGGTGTTTGCAGAAAGTGTGTGAGAACTGTTACGTTCCTGTATGAGAACAGCTTACGTCTCTGTGTGAGAACATTTTACGTCTCTGTGTGAGAACTGTTTATATTCCTGTGTGAGAACAGCCTATGTTTCTGTGTGAGAACATTTTACGTCTCTGTGTGAGAACTGTTTACGTTTCTGTATGAGAATAGCTTACGTCTCTGTGTGAGAGCATTTTACGTCTCTGTGTGAGAACACTTTACTTCTCTGTGTGAGAATCATGTATGCCTACGTGTACGCCTCTGCGTAAGAGCGACGCACACCTCTATGTGGGATTCCCCTTTGTATGAGGACAGCGAAAATTAAAATCGGAACATTAACCGGCGCGTTTGTTAAAAAGATGAATCCGAACAATTTGAAAGCTTCAGAGCTCAAAGATAAACTTCGTTCGGTATCGCTTCCGACGAATGGTACGAAGGCGGAACTGATCAGTAGGTTATTCGAAGTGGACCCTACTGGCGATTGGATGAAAAGTGTAGAAAGCACGGAAAGTGATGGTGATCTACACGCCGATAGGAGAATTGGGATTGTTGACGAGAATACGTCAAATGCGAGCGAAGTAACGGCGACTCCAGCAACGACGTCAACTAGAACGAACGCCTCACCAACAATTATGACTTCTTCGTCCACACAGACAAAAGAATTCGAACTTCTCATAAGAGAAAGGGAGGTACTACGGAGAGAACTCGAATTATGTAGACGAGAAAACCAAATATTGACAATGAATCAGAACGAACATTGTAAGGCACCGATCCAAATCGATCAAGCACGACAAGTTCAAATGACAGCATCGGACATACGAGTCAACACAAGTGTAAATAAGATCAGCGACTTACTTAGTGATTTCGGAGGCGCACATGATGCGTTCTGGAGGTGGGAACAACAAGTGCGTATATTATCAAGCACTTACGAACTAGACAACAAATTAGCTCGTCTCCTCGCATGTTCCAAATTAAAAGGAAAGGCACTCGATTGGTTTTATTCGAAACCCGAACTCATCGAATTGAGTTTGAACGATCTCCTAACGGAGATGAAAAATATGTTTGATCAACGTCCTCATAAACTGGAGTTGAGGAAAAACTTCGAATCAAGAACGTGGAAGATCGACGAGACTTTCAATCAGTATTGTCACGATAAGATAATTCTTGGGAATCGTGTGCCGATTGATCAAGCCGAAATAGTGGATTACATAGTTGAGGGAATTCCGGATGCCCAACTACAGAATCAGACACGACTACAAAATTTCACGACCGCCACGGACATGCTCGAGGCATTTGCGAAGATTTCACTGACGGACACAAAAAATCGATCGTCCCGCAGTTCAACTTTCAGACAGGAACCAAACGCAACGAAGGCGAATATGAAGACAGCGGAACGTGGAACAATGTCTATACGATGCTATAACTGCAACAAGACAGGACATCTTTCCAACAATTGTCACAGTCCAAGGCGAGAAAAAGGCGCATGTTTCCAGTGTGGTGAGACTGGGCATCAACTAGCAAGCTGTCCGAAGAAAAAACGGCAAGTCAACATCATCGAAGAAGCGTCGGCCGAAGACGAGTTTCATCGATATATTGAGTATAAGGTTCACGAAAAAAATGATCGATACAAATGTCTGTTAAACACGTTGCTCGATACTGGGAGCGCTGTAAGTCTGATCAAGAAGCGATACGTAAATATTCATGCGATGAATAGCTTAAAAGGAGACCGGGATAGGTTTCAAGGTATCAATAATAGCCCTGTAATTATTCTCGGAACTGTCGATGTCGATATATCGTTGGATTCCCTCGTTAAGCGAAAAGTTTGCCTATTTGTCGTATCTGACTGTACAATGAAGACGTCTGTCCTTTTAGGCAGGGATGTACTGACATTGTTTGGCCTTGGGTTGAAACGTAATACCGATTTTGAAACGGAATCCAACGAGATTCTAAACATCGACGTTCACAAACCAACAGTAGATGCTACTGATTTGATAACGATAAATGCGGAAATTCAGGCACATGAGCGTTTGAGATTAAAAACATTATTTCGAGACAGCTATGTCAAACCCGAGCGCCCAGTTGAACCGAAAACCAAAGCGGAATTAAAATTAGTTTTGCGTGATCATCAGCCATTCCGTTTTTCGCCTCGAAGACTATCTTATTTTGAAAAGGAACAGGTGAGGACAATTATTGACGATCTATTAAAGAAAGGCGTTATCCGACCGAGCGAGTCCGAATATGCATCACCGATCGTACTCACTAAAAAGAAAAACGGCAAAATGAGGATGTGTGTGGACTTCCGAGTTTTGAACAAGCATACCGTAAGCGATAATTACCCCCTACCATTGATCGAGGATCAATTGGATGTGTTGAATGGCAAAAAGTTTTTTAGTTTGCTTGATCTGAAAGATGGTTTTCACCATGTCGTTATGGAGGGAAACTCGAACAAGTTTACGTCTTTCGTCACACCGCTAGGACAATACGAATATATCAAAATGCCTTTTGGTTTAAAAACGGCGCCGTTGAAATTTCAAAAATTTGTTAACGAAGCATTGAGCGATCTCATCAAGTCCGGCGATGTCGTAGCGTATCTTGATGATTTTCTCATCGCGACAGAAACGTTGGAGAACCATTTCAAGGTCTTGAAACGCATCTTTACATTGCTCGTCGACAATAAACTCGAACTTCAGTTTAGCAAATGCAAGTTTCTATTCACGAAGATTGAATATTTGGGGTACATTATTACACAAGACGGTGTAAGGCCAACAGAAGCCGGAATAGAGGCAGTCGATAAATTCCCGATTCCAAAAAGCGTTCACGATGTTCAACGGTTTTTGGGTTTGTGTGCTTATTTTCGGAAATTTATCGAAGGCTTTTCGACGACAGCAAAACCGCTCTATGATTTGCTTAGGAAAAACGTAACTTTCGCATTTGGTGAAGCGGAAGCAGAGAGTTTCGCAACGCTGAAGAAAAAATTGATGGCAGCGCCAATATTAGCGATTTATAATCCACGTGATGAAACCCAACTCCATTGTGATGCGAGCAGCCTCGGTTTTGGTGCGCTTTTGATGCAAAAGAAAGCCGATGCGAAGTTTCACCCGATTTTCTATTTTTCAAAGCGTACAACAAACGCCGAATCGAAATACCACAGTTTCGAACTCGAGACGTTGGCAATAATCTACGCACTCAAGCGTTTTCGGATCTATCTACAAAGGATAAAATTCAAAATCATTACCGATTGTAACTCGCTTACAATGACTCTTAATAAGAAAGAAATTAACCCCCGAATTGCTCGGTGGGCATTGCAAAGTTACGACTATGAGATAGAGCACCGAGCAGGCTCCCGAATGGTGCATGTCGATGCTTTGAGCCGCTCGACGGGAATATTAGTCATTGAAGATAACCCATTCGAACTCAATCTGTCACTAGTTCAAAATAGAGATACAAAAATAAAAGAGTTGCGTTCTAAGCTCGAGAAAAATGAGGATAGCTCGTTCGAAATGCGTAACGGTTTAATATACCGTAAAAGGGGCAACAACCTATTATTTTATGTACCCGAAAGCATGGAGAATAACGTGATCCGTCAATACCATGACGAGATGGGACATCTGGCCATAGAAAAGACTTGTGGTGTGATCCAACAAACCTATTGGTTTCCAAAACTCAAAGAAAAAGTAGAGACTTATATTAGAAATTGTCTAAAATGTATTTCGTTTTCGCCGTCCGTAGGTAAAGTCGAAGGTCTCCTACATAATATCCCAAAGGGAAATAAACCGTTCGTCACACTACACATAGACCATTATGGCCCGGTTGATAAAGAACACTCGCAAAACCGCTATGTATTTCTGATTGTCGACGCGTTTACGAAATTCGTAAAGCTTTACGCCACGAAAACGACCTCTGGAAGAGAAGCGATTAATTGTCTCCGACAATATTTTATAATGTATAGTCGACCAAAGAACATCGTATCAGACCGTGGAAGCGCGTTCACATCAAAGGAATTTGCAGAATTTATAGCCGAAATGAACATCGATCACATCAAAATTGCTACCGGATCACCCCAAGCGAACGGTCAGTAGTACAGGCAAATAGTACATTTCTTCCTGCATTTTTTCCCAACCGCAATTTTTTTTGATAGATAGGTTCAGTATGACGTACTGAATGTAAATCCACAAAATGCCCCCAAAATGGCGGAGCGGAAGTGCCGCCATTTTGCCAAAAACCGTTTCGGCCTATATCTCCGTAACCGTGCATTTGAGGCCAAAACTGCTAATAACCTTTATTATATATAATGAAATTTCCTATCTCTTTTGTTAAATAATTTTTTTTGTATCACTTACCGTTTACGACTTATATGACTATTACTGTTCGTTTTCTGACTTTTTCTTTTTTATTGACCGATATCTCTTCTAATAATTGTTTAAACAAAAAACTGCTAATAATCAAACTTTTAAAGCGACAAATTTTCTACAACTTTTACTTTGAACTTTTTTTTCTAAAATTAATATTTTTGAAGTTATACCGCGTTAAATGTTCGCGTTCGTGTCCGCGTTCAACGCAGCTACCGGGTGCAAGGTTAACGGGGTTCGACATATTCGGAAGCGCCTATCCGACCTTTTTTGCTTTAAATTAAGATATCTCCAAAACTATTCAAAATTTTTCGACGATCTTTTTTAGTTTTGTTCAGAAATACTTTATTAATAATTTTATATATGGTTTTAGAAGATATTCAAATTAGAAAAGTTTTGGGACCAATTCAAAGTCGAAAAACATTGGTTCGAAAAATGCTCATTTTCAATGTACCTTTTCTCAGGAACCATACGGTCGATTTTCACCATTTTTGTTGTGGGTATATATTAAAGTGTTATAAATATTGTGGCTGGCCATTTTTTTGAAAAAAATATTTGATGGTAAAAAACGTGGTCAAAATTTTAAAAAAATTTCAAAACAACATCAAAAAAGTTTGAAACAAAATATCGAAAAAATAGCTGAATGCAATGTTTATAACACTTTAATATATACCCACAACAAAAATGGTGAAAATCGACCGTATGGTTCCTGAGAAAAGGTATATTGAAAATGAGCATTTTTCGAACCAATGTTTTTCGACTTTGAATTGGTCCCAAAACTTTTCTCATTTGAATATCTTCTAAAACTACATACAAAATTATTAATAAAGTATTTCTGAACAAAACTAAAAAAAGATTGTCGAAAAATGTTGAATAGTTTTGGAGATATCTTAATTTGAAGCCAAAAAGGTCGGATAGGTGCTTTCGCATATGTCGAACCCCGTTAATAAAAACAAAGTATGCATAGTGTAATGATGAGAATTCAATAAATATGTCAAAAATATGCAAGTTAGTGACATAATCAGCAATCAATAATTTGCCTTCTTACCTGCACAAAACAGCGACTACCCGTTGAAATATCTTTTAAATTTATATTTTATTTTATTCAATAGTACTTTATCTCGAATCGCCCCTCGATTATTATCAAATAATTAATAATATACTGATGGCATAATGAAACAAACAAATAATAAAACGGGAAATTTTTTTAAAAATAGATAGAAAATTTATCGACCCTCGACATCAAATTAATGGAGGTGTTACAATCTGTATATGCCACCAAAAAAGATGACGAAGAGAAAGAGGAGGATGCATTTGAATCCTCACCGCCCGCGAAACGCACGAGAGTCGAAGAATATGCGTGATTCACTTTCAGTTGTATCTATTTGAAAATAAATTTCCTATCTATTTTTAAATAAATTTTCCGTTTTCTTATTTGTTTGTTTCATTATGCCATCAGTATATTATTAATTATTTGATAATAATCGAGGAGCGATTCGAGGTAAAGTACTATTCAATTGTATAAAATAAGATATAAATTTAAAAAATATTTCAACAGGTAGTTGCTGTTTTGTGCAGGTAAGAAGACAAATTATTTATTGCTGATTATGTCACTAGCATGCATATTTTTCACATATTTATTGAATTTTCATCGTTACACTATGCATACTTAATTTTTATTAACCTTGCACCCGGTAGCTGCGTTGAACGCGGACGCGAACGCGAACATTTAACGCGGTATAACTTCAAAAATATTAATTTTAGAAAAAAACGTTCAAAGTAAAAGTTGTAGACAATTTGTCGCTTTAAAAGTTTGATTATTAGCAGTTTTTTGTTTAAACAATTATTAGAAGAGATATCGGTCAATAAAAAAGAAAAAGTCAGAAAACGAACAGTAATAGTCATATAAGTCGTAAACGGTAAGTGATACAAAAAAAATTATTTAACAAAAGAGATAGGAAATTTCATTATATATAATAAAGAGGTTTGTTCTTTTTCGGCGAACTCCCCAGAAAACCCTACACTAGTTTAATAAGTATACACTGAACTATATACCTATATTTATTGAATTAGTGCAGGGATTTCTGGGGAGTTCGCCGAAAAAGAACAAACCTAAGGTTATTAGCAGTTTTGGCCTCAAGTTCACGGTTACGGAGATATAGGCCGAAACGGTTTTTGGCAAAATGGCGGCACTTCCGCTCCGCCATTTTGGGGGCATTTTGTGGATTTACATTCAGTACGTCATACTGAACCTATCTATCAAAAAAAATTGCGGTTGGGAAACAATGCAGAATCGACAAGAGTAACTGGATCCCTATTTGCCTGTACTACAGGTAGAACGCGTGAATCGCCTCCTTACTCCAATGCTCGCGAAAAGTGTCGATAAAAATAAACGAAAATACTGGTATCACGCACTCGGAGAGATCGAGTATGCCATGAACAATACTATTAACAAAACAACAGGCGAAACCCCGAGCGTGTTATTATTCGGTGTAACACAAAGGGGGAAACATGTAGATTCAGTACGAGAATTCCTCGAAAAGGAAATTGAAACGACCGAACGAGACCTTGTCTCCCTTAGAGAAAAAGCTGAGGCAAGGATCGAGAAATCGCAATCGTATAATAAAAAGTATTTTGATAAGCGACGAAAGCGACCACATAAGTTCCAAATCGGTGATTACGTAATGCTTCGAAACTACGAAAGTACACCGGGAATTTCGAAAAAACTGATACCGCAGTTCAAAGGACCTTACGAGATTGCACGAGAATTACGTAATGACCGATATGTAGTGTCCGATATTGAAGGTTTCCAAGCTACACAAAAACCGTATACCGGTGTCTGGGAACCAGCCAATCTCCGTCTTTGGCGCGGTAATAAATAATGAGGGTATCGGCTAATGTAAGATCTTTCGAAATGTATGTAATGCGCTATGTGTTTTGTTACCCTCGTAATTAAGTTTATTTTAATTTAACTAGTACCTCGGTGCCGAATGACCCTCGTACCCATTGTAAAGTGTTCGAGGACGAACAACGGTCAGGCTGGCCGATTGTAATACCTATAATACCGAC
Organism: Netelia inedita; assembly: GCA_964017225.1. Classification (NCBI taxonomy): domain Eukaryota; kingdom Metazoa; phylum Arthropoda; class Insecta; order Hymenoptera; family Ichneumonidae; genus Netelia; species Netelia inedita. The sequence continues at coordinate 26,644,998 of OZ024920.1, forward strand.
CATCGTACATATCGAATGATCGTGCGAAATTTGACGACGAGAAGGAGAATGGGCAGTCCGTCTTCGACCCTGATCGAGATCAGAAGTGTCTCTATACTCTTGTAAACACCAACGATTCATTTTTGTAATATTAAAATAAATAACCTTACAATACCAAGGAGAAGCATGTCGTTAATGTATTATATAAATATTGTTCAAAATAATGAACGAGTCCATAATATACAATGATATAAAATTATAATGTAAAAAATGAAGTTGGTTTCACGCACCATTGGTATAAATCCTTAAAAGAGGGTTTATTTAGTAAAGTTATTAATTAGTCAGTGAACATTTTATCAATGGTTATTAACGATAATCGTATTTTGTTAGGTTACGGTTTAACAGATTTAAGTACATATAATTGAAAGTTCTTGTTGTTTCTCAAAAGTCAGTGTTACAAGCGACTAGCGATTAGAAAAAGCCATCCGTACTTTCTCCGGCACTGACAATGAGCGTTAGAATTTTTAGGGTACTTAGAGAATTATGGCAAAATTTTTGGAAAAAAATCACTTTTCGCCACTTTTTGCCATAATTCTCTAGATATCCGTAAAGTTGTAAAGCGATCGGTCGCTCAGTGCCGAAGAAAGTACCGATCGATATTTGCAATTTTTTCACAGCTACGATATAGTTGTTTTTCGTCATCTTTTTAAATCCCCATGTTATACATACAGATACGCTTTTTTACAATCAATTGAAAAATCCGAATTTTAATTTATTACTAATTAATAATTAATAACGCAAAAAGCAACTGTATTGTATAATGCATGAGTAAAAACAAATCTTTTGGTCAGTGTTTGTAGATTGTGTGCATCTTTATGTTATGTTAATCTAGTGGTTTGTTTATCTTCTAATATCTTATTTGCTCGATCCCCACTAATCGCTGGTTATTAGTACCGACAACCCCATCTAAATGTACATACTTTTGACGCTGGTTAAATGCTGGGAGTTAACATTCTTTTCCTTTAGCCACCATACCTGTCCAAACCTCTCTCAAACCGCAATTGGCGGGGTATTGTCTATTAGTACAAAAAGTGCCCAGTAGACATGCTAAAAGAGGGTGAAGAAGAAAAGTATGAGCAACAAGGATTCTACATGAAGTTAATTATCGTGAACAATGTTATGGAATATATTGAACGTATAGGTAATCTCCGTATAACACGGTAACTAGGTTCGTAAAGATGCCGTCTTAACCCGTGCCAGCCACACCTCCGGATTCTGACGTAATAGTCATTGGGGGTGTATTCAACCCCACTCACTTTGGAGAATGATTAATAATAAAAAATATATAAAATAATAAAAAATAAATGCTATAATGTATTTTGAACCTTTGCGCGTAAGACCATACCGATTATTTTCCAGTCTTGTAATTTTTAGTATAAACAAAAAATTGCGAACAAAATTTGGAAGAAATGCCTTTTTTTACAAAAAGTTATGCCGAAAGTACAATTTTCAGTTTAAAAAAAATCGTTCCATAAACCTGAAATAGCATGCTATCAGGTGAGAATGATTAAATTAACGACCGTTCCAAAAAGTGTATTTATTTGAACATCTGAAGTGCGGAGATCTTGAGATAAAATTATACGTCAATTTGGTACCAACGAGCAATATTTTATTGTGAAAAAAGCTTATAAAAATGTAGAAAAATATATATACTAGCAAAAACATTCATTATCACATAAATCGCAATCATACACTCACACCCTTTCTTATTCCACACCGAAGCTGCATTGCACGCAAATATAAGCGCGATGCTTATCGAACATCGGGCGGTTGCACCACGGTCACTGCAATAGTGTTTTTTTTATCTTTATTCCTCGTCCATAATAAACATCGGGCTTGTTTTTCCAATTTCGGACTGTCTGTGGGAGGTTTTGCACATTTTGTAAACCTAAGATACTAGCTATGCCGACTGCGTCCCCGCGCTCGAGACTCTGTACGTCTCTTTCTTAGCGCGAAATCGAAGATTTCGGAGTCTAACTCGTCGCTCTCCGAGTGTGGTTCTCTTTACCCGAACCATCACCCCCGAGTGGAATTTGTTCCTCTACTTCCTCGAGCAATTGTTCTCGTGTGTAATTTAAAAAAATAATTCCAACTTCACGGTTATTTTTTTTATCACTTACCATTAAAGATTATTATAAAATAAATTTTTTTTTCCACCACAGTCACATGGGGCTATGTAGGTACACCCCAGATTTTTGCACTGTCTCCTTCCCGCGGCTACCAAACTTAAACTGACGGGTCTTTTCAAATAAAACCGACGAGGCTCCCTACTAGAAGATTCAAACTGCCTATAGATGGCGAAACATGTCCCATGTTCTCGAAATTTCTGGAAGGTATCGCAGATCGAAAAACGGCTGGGCTGGATTTAGCCCCAGATTACTACTAAGGTTTAAGGAGGTTCGAACGATTGTTGAAAATATAAAGAAATCATGAAAATATGTATGCTACACTAATGAAAACATATACTATTACCATGAATTTTTACAATTTTTTTCACCGTTTAGTCATTGATTAAATGAAATTCAAACTTAGGAAATTTAAGATAGAAATACAAGGTTATGCATACTAATCAGAATAATTTCGATAACAAGTAATTCTGAGCAATAACGATCGTGATAAAAACACAGCAACAATGATTATTAGAATAATTTTTAATAGAGAATTCATAGTACTTGGCATCTATTTTGTTAGTTATGAACGATTGAAGGTTGATTTACACTAAACGGCACGGACCGTCACGTAACGGCAAAACGAGTATTGTAGTTGCATAGATTCCAGTGAGACACTCCAACTGAAATCCATGCTACAGCACTTGTTTTGCCGGTACGTGACGGACCTAACCGTGCCGAAATTGCAAACCATTTGGAAGAGCGCCCGGCCGGAGTCGTTCCACTACGTTGCCGGAACGCGCGCATCGTTGCCCCTTGAAAACATCCACTGAAATCCATGCTACAAAGTTTTGTCGTACCGGCGCGGCAATGACCTGCACCTTCCGGCAACTTAGCGGAACAACTTCGACCGGGCGTTCTTGCAAATATTTCGCCGTTACGTGGCGGTCCGTGCCGTATGGTTTGAAGCAACTTTAACTCGACTAAAATGAGCATTATTCAAGTAAGGATCCAAGCAGACCGTGAACACTTGGTAACGTTGCATATCAATACTTTCTATGTTTAGTGTACTATATAAGCTTGGGGCTTATAATTAGGTGAAAATTAATTAAAATTAATATTGAATGTAATAATCTTTTCACTACCGCTTTTCATGTTTATTGAGAAATGTTAAAAAATACGCTAGACATATATGCATGTACACAGGCACACTTATGATAAGGTCAAACGTTGATACATTTGAATTACTTCCTCTGTTGCCGTTATTCTCATTGATTTTTTATCACTTTTATAAAGAAAACTTATACAGGGTGGGCCATCTGTTGGTACGTTTTTGAATTTCGTCGTATGACAACGGCAAACGAGCTACAGACCCGAAATTTTTACAGTTCATTAGCCATACTGTCCGCGGCACGAAACAACATGTTTTCTCTTGAAGAGCGTTTTGAAATTTAAAAAACTTATTTTCAAAGTCAGTGCTGTGTCGCCGAAACTGTGCGAATTTTGAAAAGAAATATGGGTCGTGATAAAGCACCCACCGAAGGCGCTATACGCAAATTGGTGAAGAAAGTTCGTGAGAAAGGGATGTTAGTGGATGACAGAAGTGGTCCCAGAGCTCGGACAGTGCGCACACCCGAGAATATTGAGGCTGTGGCCCAAAGTGTGAGACAGAATCCGACGACCTCAACTCGACGCCGATCGCAGCAACTGAGCATTAGTCGCACCAGCCTGAGGAGAATACTGCACAAAGACCTCGGATTATTCGCCTACAAGATCCAGATGACTCAGGAGTTGAAAGCAAATGACCATCCGCTTCGATATCAGTTCGCTGTGTGGGCCATAGACCAGCTCAATAATGACGTCGATTTTGGTTGAAAAATCATCTTTTCGGACGAAGCGCATTTCCATCTCGGCGGATATATGAACAAGCAAAACTGCCGGATTTGGGGTTCGGAACAGCCACACGCAATCGTAGAGAGACCAATGCATCCTCCAAGAGTCACAGTTTGGTGTGGATTTTGGAGTGGTGGCATAATTGGCCCATTTTTCTTCGAAAATGATGCTGGCAACGCCGTTACCGTCAATGGCGAACGCTACAGAGCCATGTTGACCAACTTTTTATGGCCTAAAATCGACGCTATGAGGGTGGACGACCTTTGGTTTCAACAAGATGGCGCCACATGCCATACAAGCCGACTTACGATCGACCTTCTGCGCACCAAGTTTAACAACCGCATAATCAGCCGTTCAGGAGATGTCAATTGGCCTGCGCGTAGCTGCGATTTGACACCGCTGGACTTCTTTCTGTGGGGTGCCGTTAAAGACCGATGTTATGGGGATAATCCAGAGACAATTCCAGCTTTGAAAAACAACATTACGACTGTTTTGAGTGAAATTGGCGCCGAGGTAGTTCAAAATGTCATCACTAATTGGGGTGACCGAATGGCATACTGTAAGGCCAGTAGAGGGAGCCACATGAACGAAATCGTTTTTCATTCTTGACGGGGATACTTTTAGCTTTACAACAACAACAAAATTAATAAAAAATATCAATGCATACTCTTTTGACCGCATTTTTAAAAACGTACCAATAGATGGCCCACCCTGTAGATAAGAAGGATCTATTTTATTATACATACGTATATCACTACTTTAGTATTTTGTACATTTAGAAAATTTATTATAGTATATTTAAGGTTAGTAGTAGTTACGTGACCCTGTGTATGAGCATAGGAGACTCCCGCGCTTCCCGCTTCACTGGAGTACCTACGCGTTCCAACCTTCTTAAGCGAATTTATATCATATAAAACAAGCAACTAGTTCAAAAAAGAGGTTTCAAAAACTGTACTATTTTCATTTGGTAAGTAAGAGAAACGTGTTTTATTTAAAATATAATTTATCAGAAGTAGGTACCTATTACTTTATGTTTTCTGCGCCATAACCACTAAAAAGCTATTGAACAAATGCGTTTTCTCCGCGGCGAAATATTTTGGTGTTGTGCGCTTTCTTCGGCAGCATTTTTGGAGTTTTGTGCTCGGCTGTTTGCAAAAACAATTGTCATTTTGCGTATTTGTTTATTTGTATACTTTTTACTCGAAGATCTTTATAAATTTTGTTGTAGAGCTAAGGACTTGCAATGTTCTTTCTGAAATTTGGTACTCCTTTCATTGAAAGATCTTTATTTCAAAGGAACCGTGTTCGAGCGAGATCGTGTTGCACGAGGACTCTCCCAATTCTCGCGACGTATTAGAGCAAAACCTTGTTGCACGAATGCCGAGTGTTACGGGGGGGGGGGGCACATATACACAAGCGTACATATATATATACGTATGCGCCGGTGTGCTAGTTATTCGTTGCAATTGATTATTTTCCAAATACTTTTCCCTTTGATTCACGTGCACGTTCACACTGACCATATAAAAGGATACGGTATTTATACAATCCAGGAATATATAATCTTTTGCATACTCGCATCTTCTCACGCTCAAAAATCTAATTCCGGCATCTTCATTCTCCTCCCTCCAATTCCACCTCCCACCGTTGTTTTTATATTTTCTTTCCAAATGCGCGCTTTGAATGGTTTGCGTGTATTAAAAATTAAAAATTATAGTGGTGGATGTATTATTACAGAACATTTAATGCTATGCACATGGGAGTCGGGCGGTCCACTTTATAATTAGTTCCGCGCACAGACATGTTCGCTCATATAGGAATATATAGTATAATTACAAAGCGATTTGATCTTTTTTATATTCGAAAAACATTGACGCGTATCGTGCTGAGTCCAATTAAGCCAATATGCTTGAGAAGCGACATGTTTTACTATCGAGCATCGGGCGATCGCTTCGTATCGTTTTAAATTAATAATCGCGTGGCGAGGTTTGCATTTGATATGCGTCACGTATGCTGACCGGAAGTCACCGGATGTACAGCCGGAAATGAATAATTCGGCAGCTTGTGTATAATAATATATATGTATGTATATATTTATGGATACGAATCAGACTCGCATCTCTTATCGATTTAATTGTTTTACGGTGCATTGTCGTAGAATAGTAAGGAACTCTATAATCGCTGGAATCAACGAAAAATCCCACGCGTCGGTCGTTTATAATGCAAAATCGGATTATTTAGGTATTTATTAAGAAGACCACGAGACGCCTATCATTAATTCCTCCGTGGCCTTCTGATGTAATAACTACTCGTATTTGCAAATCTGCGAAGCTTCTTCGATGACGACGAAAGTATAACACTTTTGGGTGAATGGATATGTGCGTGTATCTGAAAAAGATATGAAGCATTAAGTAATTCGGTGAGAAGCTGAGACGCTCTTCTTTCCAGTAAGGTTGTGTCAATCTACCAACGAATAGAACATCGAGAAGATTTTTGGTCCATTGATAAATGAATGACATGAGATCTTTTTTCAGACTTGTGGATCCGAGATTATCACTATTTTTATAATGAGCCAGAACTAATTTCTCTTCAGCAGTGAACAAACCTAAGTTCTCAGGTTCATCCGTCCATCCGCTCGAAAAGCTACCTTTGAGTTTAAACTTACAACCTGATTATGAAATTACATCTGTGTACTACCATTTAAGTTGAAACATAAATTTTGCATTCGTACTTGCAAACCTAAATTGAGAACTTAAGTCCAAAGTCTGAAGCTCGCTCTGATGACCAGATAGACTTTGATCTATGATCTCCGAAGCCCTAACTCGGTCCAATTATTGTACTGGGTTGAAGGAGCGTCGACTATAATTTGTGTGAACGACGCGGTCGCGAACTCATAAGGACGTGAAAGAATTCCGTCCGTGTCTCCATTTATCGATAACCGATTAATTAGGAAGGTGTTATCAAGGATATTTCATCATTTGCTACACTTTTGCAGATTTTCCTCAAAAACGAATATTTGATAAATTGTTAGAAAAAGGACTATCAGGAATCGAATATCGAGAATGTATGTCAAAGTTCGATCGTGTCCATTCCTACAAAGTCTCAGTGTGAAATTTAATTTTCTTATCGATATCTTTATTGCGAAGATTTCCCGATACGCCCGTTCTTCCGTTGGAATTGTATTTTCCTTTCCTTTTTTTTCAACGATGTCATTGTTTTGATATTTTTATTATTTCATTCCGAGCAAACGTTTACCACGTTTGTTCGATTGATTTTAATTCATTCAGAAGACATTTATTAATATCGATTAAATTATGTGAACGATATTTTTTAAATGAAAAAGTCATCGGTCTTTATTTTCCGTTTCTATTATTACATCGTGCGTCGGGGAAAGGGGGGTAGTCCCGTCCAGCGGGTAGCCCCGGCCATGTCCTAGATCTATGCTCGCTTTGTATTTACAAGCAATGTTTTCGTTGTTTTGTGTTCATTCGCGTCCTATCAGAGACGCGCGACTACTAGAGCTCAGTTCGTCTTTGTGTTCGATCGTGACAACGTTAACACTGATTTTGGTAAGACACGATCACGTTACGCTCAAAGTTGAAAACAGTGCACCGTTGAAAAAAAGGTAAGTAATAATATTTTTTACTTGGCCAACATTTAGTATAAGCATTATATATTACGTGTAATTTTTGGTTTGGGAAAATTAATAGTTATTTAAGTGCTAAAGCCATAATTTTGTTCAAAATTGAATCGAATAGCTCCAGCCACCACTTTAGCGGGTGCCTCCGGCCATCCATTCGAATGCCTATTTCTTATAAAAAATTCATAAAAAAAGGTTTGCTTCAATTACTTGTTCTTTGTTTTAGTAAGCGCGTGTCAAAATATATAAATTCAAAGGGAGAACATCAAATCGAGAAAATTGGAGTTACGAAAATATGAGAAGGGCGATAAAAGACGTTCTGAATATAAGTCTTCGGAGAGAGCTGCTGCAGAACATTATATGATTCCTCGCACTACACTACAGGACCATGTTAAGGACATAGAACAAGGTCACTCGATTAATCTTGAGCCAAAGCTCGGCCGGTTTGAACAAACATTCACTGCCAAATACGAAAAACAGCTTTGTGAGCATATCAAAGATCTGGATAATCGTCTCATGCCTGTAACGAGAAAAGAGTTTTTATCGTTGGCGATACCGAAGATTGTTTGCCGTTGCCGTGACCGTTGCCGAAAAAGATACCGAATGTATCATTTGTGGTGAAAGATTTGACGAAGATTGGATCCAATGCAAAAAATGTGAAGACTGGGCTCTTGAGGCATGTGTCAATATAAATCCAGGCGATTTATATTACACGTTTGTATTATTACGACATTTGTGTCGCCAAAACACGATTTTCCTATTGAATTTCACAGTGGCCGGAGCTACCCGCCATGTTTCTTGAGAGGCCAAATTCGAGCCAAAGATTAACATTTTTCTTTCAAGTTTTTGATCATTTATAATTTTTGTTGTACGATGTTCTGTTAAAATATACCATATTCGTGCATTTCCGATTAATTATCCACCCTTAATTTGCAGCGTACTTATAAAAATAGAAAACTGGCCGGGGCTACCCCCCTTTCCCCTATAGTATAAATACGTATACGAGGGAGGTCCACTCGCATGTACGCGTAATATACACAAGCCCATCTCTGTACCTATACATGACGCGATATATGTAGGGCGCCGGGTATACTCGTTAATTGCTTAAAATAAGTTAGTTCATCTTTGTAAAACGAGAGACTCGGTATGCTTTGTCCGTTGTAAATATGATACTCGTTATATTCCTTTTAACCCTTTTCAATGTGATACCCGGTACAGTTTCGTTCCCTTGTCCAATGGGACACCCAGTAGATGTTTTATCACCTCCACGTTGGACACTCGATATAGCGCTCCCCTCCCCTCGCCTGTACACCGTTTACCTCAAATTGTTAAATATAATGTTAAGTACATTTAAATTTCCGTTTCCAATCATTAGTCTCAATGTGGAGTATCGAAGTTATAACCAACTGATAACTTTTGGCCCAAAGAGAACGTTTTCTTTCGCTGCAAATCATACATTTAGAAAACTCCACGAGATTCGAGGGGAGCGTAAAATTGGACGTCGGTTGTACATCCGTACGAGCACATTCTAGACAATCAAAGATTCGTATAATCAAAGATTGATATAATCAAATAAGTATTGGTACAATCAAAGATTGATAAAATCTTATGATAATGGCAAACGATGTAAAAGTATTGTTATAATGAAATGAAAGCTGACGACGTTGGCGGTGCCAACGACGCCAGGAGAATGCGATTCGCACGATGAATAAAGTCACTTGAGGGGACGTTTTTTTGTCGTTGAATGCAGCGCGATGAACGCGAGCGAGCTCCCCGTTAATAGAAGCTAGAACTACTAGACACGATGCTTGTGCACGTCCACCAAAAGCCACGGTACGGGGAGAGTAACGTTATCCTTGAGATACCTCGCTGGTTTTATCGTCGCGGTGCGTGACGGTTAGTTACGTGTACGTAACGCACGTTACCCCCGTTTCACGAACGTTATTACGCTCGAGCGAGCGTCTTCCTGGCGTCTCTTCTTCTTCTGAGTCAAGATTCACACAAGACTCGGTTATACACCACCGCGCTATTATTCTCTCCAAGTTCAACTTCGCGAGTACCCGAAGTTGTGCAATTGCTTTTTTCTCGGTTCGCAATTAAATATGAACATACGATATAATATATGAATGCAGAAGTACCTATATGTAGGATAATGTTGAGACAGAGGATAAGATTCGGTGAAAAAGTGATTTTGGGGTATCAGTCGTGGTCGCACGAGGTACTTCTTTCTGGACCTTCCAACTTATAACCCCCACTATATTTTGACAAAGCTTATGTTCTTGATATCTCCACGAATTGGACATTCTCCCTCTTCATTTGAAAATAAAATTATCGATCTTAAGGAGTCGGGTATCAAGCCCACGACTACGTAGAGGCAAATACCATTTGACTTGTGACACTAACTTTTAATATAGGTATCATGACGTTGTCTCTGCTGTATTACAGCTTTAAATAACATTCTTTCGCGGTAATTAAAAAATTGTATCGACTAGGTACCCTTGAAAGTATCTCCTTCTTACAGTCAACATTTCTCATTGGGAAAGTTGGCGAAATAGTTTAGCGATTAATTGTCCGAAGCTGTCCAATCAATTCCATCAAACTGTTTAACAATTAATGGTGAAAAGCTGCTCACCGATAAACATTGTCAGTCTTCTCGGTTCTAAACATTTCCGAGTCGGATAAATGTTGAATTACACAATCGCACAAATTTGGGGATCATCCGCATGGGTTGACTCAATATAATTTATGAATATATAAGCATTTATTCTACTATAAAAGACGCATTAAAAGTTAATAATATCGAGAGGATAAGAATATACGTCGGGAAATAACAACTATTATCAGATAAAAAAAAATATGTAAGCAGTGAAAAATAGTTGTTAAAGATTTTCAGAAAATACGATACTTTATGAAAAAAACAGTTACTGCCTGAACGACATTTGTTCACCACTAAAAATAAATCAAGCACGAACGTAGGGGAGTCCGCATTAAAAAGTTCGTTATTATCGAGGGGACATTTACAGATACAATTATGGAGTTGTAGGCTATCTGCCATATCATGTAGGTACATCGTGAATTTTCGGCACGTATACGCGCAATAATCAATAATGAAGAACCTCACGAGAGTAAAAAGCACACAACGATAATGCTACCTGCTGAATACATTTGCCACTATAGTCGTGTGTGGAGTACGTTCCCTGCTCGTTCTCCATGCTCTTAGAAAAATATCGTCCGTAACAATACTAAAATAACAACAATAACTCTCCGTTCTTTGATTCCTTTTAATCCTGGCGACGAATTATCCGGACTTAGAACGGCTTGATTCAAATCTTAGCGGATGGTTGCAATGTTAAGCTTTTTACATTTACGTCGAACAATAAATACCGAGTAATTTCGTAATTAAGAAACGAAATTTGAACGATGCAACTACTTCGACATACGTCGTATTTCAGTGGGCGAAAAATCATAATAATAATCACCCGAAACGACCGCTCGCTATTTATATCAACACAGTCGAATTCCGACGATACTTTATATCGAGTGTATCAATACATTTGTTTCTTTTAAATGGTTTCGATTCTGTTATCATTGGTCCATACAATCAATCCTGAGTCTCTAACTCCCATATCAACGATCATCTCCTCGCATGTTTCATAATGGGTCGATGTCACCTCGTGGTCCATAGGTCCGTCTCTCCCTGGGTATATGATTCATCCCTTTGAAATGGGCATACGAAATGTATATAATTCCTTTGAATGCGGTACATCACATGTATCTCATCCCTTCCTCTCGATAAATGGTCGCAGGAGTGACACCGCCGACAA